>CM053611.1:61931568-62039623 GCA_028646535.1 Procyon lotor
ACTCCTTAATTTCTCTTTCTTCTGTTTTACTGTTGGTATATAGAAATGCAACTGATTTCTGTGTATTAATTTTATATCCTGATACTTGACTGAATTCCTGGATGAGTTCTAGCAATCTTGGAGTAGAGTCTTTTGGATTTTCCACATAAAATACCATATCATCTGCAAAGAGTGAGAGTTTGACTTCTTCTTTGCCAATTTGGATGCCTTTGATTTCTTTTTGTTGTTTGATTGCTGAGGCTAGGACTTCTAGCGCTATGTTGAATGGCAGTGGAGATAGTGGTCATCCCTGCCGTGTTCCTGATCTCAGGGGAAATGATGAGAGCTTTTCACCATTGAGAATGATATTTGCTTTGGGTTTTTCATAGATGGCCTTGATGATGTTGAGGAATGTGCCCTCTATGCCTACACTGTGAAGAGTTTTGATCAGGAAGGGATGCTGTACTTTGTCAAATGCTTTTTCAGCATCAATTGAGAGTATCATATGGTTCTTGTTCTTTCTTGTATTAATGTATTGAATCACATTGATTGATTTGCGGATGTTGAACCAACCTTGCATCCCAGGAATAAATCCCACTTGATCGTGATGAATAATCCTATTAATGTACTGTTGGATCCTACTGGCTAGTATTTTGGTGAGAATTTTTACATCTGTGTTCATCAAGGATATTGGTCTGTAATTCTCCTTTTGGATGGGGTCTTTGTCTGGTTTTGGGATCAAGATGATGCTGGCCTCATAAAATGAGTTTGGAAGTTTCCCTACAAGAGATTTTTGACATAAACTTTGGGAAACTCAGTGAAGTAATCCTGTCACACAAAATTGAGAATATGGATTTAGAGATGAAATTTCCCCTTTATTACCAGTATATTTCTTGAGCAGACAGTATTTAATGCACGGTGGCTTTTGTCTCTATAAGCTTATTTTCCATAATTTTATGCTGATCACCAATTGCATGGAAAAATTCACATTTCTAATTGAATTGTTAATTCTTTTAATAAACATTGTATCTTTTATCTTCAAGGATCGATATTCATTATTCTCTGATTATAATGGCATTTTAGAATTACTGCATTGAGAGTTGAAGTCTGTCTTGCAATTAAGTAGTTGTTGATCTTAAGTTATTTGACTAGATCTTTATGAATCTGTATCTTAAATTATACCTTGTGTATTTAATTTTCTAAGTATATGCTGAAGCTTCTCTAGCATTGCAGTATTCTAGGCTTCCCTCAAAATAAGAGCATAGTATTTCAATATATAGTTTATAATATTTTGTTTCTCATAGATTTTTTTAAACTCTTGTCTCCATAATTTTCTCTTTTGAAGGAAGAAAAGATTTAAAAGAGTATATACTAAAGAGAATAAAAGATTAAATTGCAATGAATATAATCAAAACTATTTAAAATTATATATGGGTGACAGTATGACAGTAAAGAGACATCACAGAATTTATGCAAATTATGAGTTTTTCCTTCTGTCCTCACTATATCCCCCAAAGACTTAGACATGCAAACATTTAGTTAAGTACTCTCTTTCCTCTTAAAAAAGGATCTCTGAAAATAATGCATTAGTGGCATTATCTGCACTAAATGGCATTTCAAACATAAGGCACTGGTAACAGAATTAGGAATGATCATATTATTTAGGCTGTTTGGTGCAAAGCATGACTCATGCACATCTGAGGTGCTTAGAGGGGACTAACAGGCTGTTTAGGAAATTGACATCTAAATCTTAGGCAAAAAATATGTTTCTATTTCTATCTTGAATATTGTCATTTTGGTTAATGTAGAATTTGTTAGATATTTAGAATTTTAGCTGGCTTTCATTTCTTGGTGGTGAAATAAATAGCTACTCTTTCCTATCTTAATGTTTATACATATTCAGAACTAAATTATTTAAATTTAATTTTAATGCTTGATAATTTAAGCAGACAAATTAGGCCATTCAGAATTAAATCTGATTACATGATCATTGAAAGGTAATATCATATGCAGCTTGGTACAACCCATAAAATAATTCTTTACAAAAGAACTGAAACTTTAATTACATGTGTATATCATTTCGTATTATTATCCAAATTGTTATACTCTCCTTCACACACAGTTCTAATTTAGCTTCAGTCTCATTAAATGTTCCCAATATTCATTTTCTAGTGTTCCTCTATTTTAAATTTAGTCCTTTGTCATATATTAGTATTAATGTTATATAGGCACATATTTATTTTTACCTAGCTTATTCTTTAAAGATATTTAATATTAACATAATGTCCTTTCACAAGGAAATTGAATAATAATCAGAGACCAGAGAAATCATTTGGAACTGTGGTATGGATTGACTTTATTTTTGATGATTAAGTCCTAACAACTTTTAAGCTTTACCTCTTTCCCTTCATATTGGTAAAGTTGATCAAGTAAGCCTGGATGCTTTGCTTTTTGTGCTTGTGGGAAGTTCAAAGCATGCAGTCTCTGGCCGATGTATAATCATCCTCACCCTAGCTCTGCTCCCTGTGAAAGTAAAGCCAATCTCCTTTTGGACCATCTTGGGAAATTACCGTGCCTACCCCAGAAAGCCTAATATCTAAGTGTTAAACTTTTTCATACCTTCCTGGTGTGTTTGTGGCATCATTAATCTCAGTACCTGAACCAAATGCTGAATGGAGTGTCCATCCTGTTTTGGGGAGTTGGATGGTGCAGTTAGCAATGTAAATGGTTTGTCTGGGCAATGATCACCACCACTAGTCATCATTATTCTTTTTGCTTTGATTCACTGCTCAGTGGTGGACATGATCTTTGAGTTGTCCTTCTCTGTGGTTGAGTCCTACTGAATCTCTCATAGCTTAACACATCTATGTTGGAAGTTTTTATACTTGATATTTAAGGACAGGAGTATGGAACTTGGCTCTTTTTAAAGTGCCCCTGAACTGAGTGTCCTGGTCCAGACTATGACATTTAAGGACAGGAATGTGGGACTTGGCTCTCCTTCAAGTAGCTCTGAGCTGAGTATCCTGACCCAGACTATGACATTTAAGGATAGGAATGTGGGACTTGGCCCTCATTAAAGTGGCCCTGAATTCAGTGTCCTGGTGCAGACTATGACATTTAAGGACAGGAGTATGGGACTTGGCCCTCCTTAAGTGGCCCTGAATTGAGTATCCTGACTCAGACTATGACATTTAAGGATAGGAATGTGGGACTTGGCCCTCCTTGATGTGACCCAGAGTTGAGTGTCCTGGTCCAGACTATGACATTTAAGGACTGAAGTATGGGACTTGGCCCTCTTTAATGTGGTCCTTCCTGAGTTGAGTGTCCTGGCCCAGACTATCTTTGTGTCTTATAGTGAATCATGTATCTCAATTCAGTATAAGCCATAGCCGATGCTAGGGTTATAAGAAGAACTCTTACCCTGTGACTACTGATTATATGTCAAACCAGACATAGGCCCCCATTTGATAGAATACTTAGAGGGAAAACTGATATTCTCTGCAATACATGGGCATATTGCATGGTCACTTTTGTGGAAGAATAGTCACCATGTGGCTTGCTGAGATCACATCCCTAAAAGCAAATGGCTTGTTAGGACCCTACAAAATGCTTCTGCTGTTGCTGCTGCCCATACCTCTATGGCCAAAGAAGATATTCTGATCCTCAGGGTTTTAGGGAAACTACCCATGGTACCTCTATGGGACAATCACAGGGTTCATTCAAACTTGATTTGTACTTGGGGTCCTTAACCTCTGTAAAGCAACTGTTGCCACAAGGGAAACCCTTCACCCTGATGATATTGATTTAACACAATCTGGAAGAAGAAATTTCTAAATATGAGCAGGCTAGAGAGAATCTCCCCTGCAGTAGTACTGAAGGTAGTTCATTCAACTATGGTCATGATGACGATGAAGGAGGAGGAGAACAACCATAACAACAGGAAAAGGGAGGAGAACAAGAAGATAGAGTTGTAATCAATACCTGGATATAGAGGAAGAAAAAAAAAAGAAAAAACTAAAATAGAGGTAAAAAATTTGACCTATTTGGAAAACCAAAATTTAAAAATAATTTATAACAACAACAAAAAAGAGAAAACTGCACTGATTGACCTTTATGCCTCTGCAGTATAGGTTCTGAATTAACTTTAATATCTGCTTAAATGTACCAACTGGCAAACCTCAAGAGTCTTAATTGATACTAGGGCTCAAGTTACATTTATTACTGAGATTCCACTAAATTTAAATAAGGTGCCCCCTGTTCTCTTGGAGTTACCAAATATAAAATCTTACCTTAACCATTGGAACTATTGCCTTGTCTAAAATTCCCTATGGTCAAAACATTTATTGTCCTAAAATATCCCATAGTGAACATGACCATTCTGACCCAATAAATAGTACATTTAAATAGATAAATCTTGTTACCTATCATTCAGCTTGACAAAATGGGATCTGCCATAGACCTCCCTCTGCCACCCCCCCCACACCGGTTAAAATAATTAATATCCAATATAAATTAAAACAGGCCTTTACGGATTGAAACCCATTATACAAAGTTGGTTTTGACAAGGGGTAGTTTTCCTGACCAATTCTTCATTTAACAGCATCAATTGTCCTGATCTTAAACTTTGAATTAATGAATGGAGACTCTTTATGGGTTATAGCAACTATTACACTGTGGTTTCCCCCATTAAGATACTCATGTTCAATATTATTGAGTATACTGACTCTGTCCAATTAGAAACTGGTAAATACTTTGCAATTATAAATTTGGCTAATATTTTCTGTTCACTGCCTATTTCAATAGCCTGTCAGCTGCAGGTTGCCTTTAAATTCAAAGAGACACAATTACCTGACTTTGCATGGAGTACCTCAGTAGTTTGCCATCTTACACAATTTTTATAGGAAAAAATTTAACACTATTCAACTTTCTCTGGGAGCACAGGTATGACATCACTTCAATGATATTATTCTCTCAGGATTCATTTGACAAACTCATTCAGGGCATACAAAAAAATCACAAAGGAATTTTACCTAAAGGACATTACATCATTGACCCACCCTTGGTACAGCGCCTCATCATCTTGGTCAAATTCCTAAAAATTATTGATCAGTTTAGTGTTGCTCCATCATTGACACTATCAAGAAACAAATATTTATCTGCTCAGTACAGCAACGTTATCATGAGCCAAATATCTTTTAGGCCTTCTCAATTTATAAATTTTATTTAAATCCATTTATGCTATTACTTGCAAAGCAGTCCATTTTGAATGAGGTACCTTACTATAAAAGTCTCTAGAATCAATTCAAATCACCATGTAATAGGTACTCCCTGTAATGTCTCTCAGGCACTCCTTCACTGTAGAAGCTGTAGCAGCTCTTCTAAGACCTCTGGATCAATCAGGATGGCAACAAATTTCCTTTGGACTTCTGAAGCATAAGATTCCCAGGGACTTGTGTGTTACATGCCATTAGAGCATCAGTTGTTGGCTGCATACTGAGTTTACCTAGGTTCTAAGCTTATAGCTAGCTGCTCATTATGCCTTAGGTCATAAAGGCAGCACCTCACAGGCAAGGCTCAACCACCAAGGTTTCCCTGATAAAATGAAAAATGTACCTACAAGATAAAACTAAATCTGGGTTTTCTGATGGATTCTGTATGCAGGGGGAATGACATTCTTGTCTCTAGTCCATTGTCAGATACATGGTGCCAGAGGAGGTCACTTTCTCTCCCACCCCTCTGGCAGAGAGCCCATTGGTACTGAATGAATGAATAGCATAGCAAAGGCAATTTTTCTACTTTATGTATGGCAGAAACATTCTCATACATGATGGAGCTTGCTGGAGAGCTGCTGGTTTTCATCCCTTGAGAAGGAGTATCTCTGACCAACAATGAAACCCAAAGGCTAGCGCTATTGACTATATTTCGGACAGTGATCTTAATACTAGATTGTCCCCATTTGTTTTTATGGATTCTGACCATTTTCAATGGTCTGGATATCTGATTCATACAGTGGCCACAAGAACAATTCCTTATCCAATATTGTTGCCTTTGGGAAAAAAGTTCTTGGAAACTCTTGACTCACACTCAAAATTCAAGGTCAGTCTTGTCTTTATATGAAAGTCAATTAGTAAGACCTCATCATTATACTCCTCAGTCCCTTCTGAATTTAGACATTATTGACAGTGAACAGGGTACTAATTTTACTTCTCAAAGTATGTATTGTTGGATTCTTAAACAAGACACACAATGGAACTTTTACCTCCCTATCATCATTGGTCTGCAGGTCCCAGAGGGCAACAATATGTATTAAACAGTTTCAAGTTCATTTAAATGAAACTTTACACATATTAGTCATTTAACATTGAGGTGAATTACAATAAAGAGTATAATTCCTTTCTTGATGTTTTATGGCTGACAGCTTTTAAAGCTCTATCTCTGCCCATTCACCTTCTTCTCCACATCTGGGTGATCTTATAAGGTAACCTGGCTGCTCTCTCCTTTGGCACCAATGGCAAGTTCAAACCATACAAGCCATGCAAGATTTGTGAGAAACTTCTCTCTGGGCTCGCTCTAACCACCATGAAAGTGGAGCCCATCTCCTTTCCCCACTCCCCAAAGTCATTTTGAGGTTACTTTTGGATGCCACACTGCTTTTCCCAGAAAGGCTTATTATGTCATTAATGTTTATTACACCCTATTGGTGTATATATGGCATCTGGTGGCATCTTGACATTGAACTAAATTTTGATTACAGTGGTTGATCCTGCTTTTATGGAGTGGCTGTAATAGCAACACTGTGTATCAAATGCCATTCTTTCTATTTGTACAGAGAAAAAACCAAAATTGGTTTCCTCAAAAATATCTAAGGCAGAAACCACAATGGTTATCTGATTATCACAATTGCTAAGAGTCCACATTACTGAAACATCAGTTATTGTTATGGGTGAATTTTTTTTAAGATTTTATTAGAGAGAGAGAGAGAGAGAGATCACAAGTAGGCAGAGAGGCAGGCAGAGAGAGGGGAAAGCAGGCTCCCTGCTGAGCAGAGAGCCCGATTCGGGGCTCGATCCCAGGACCCTGAGATCATGACCTGAGCCGAAGGCAGAAGCTTTAACCCCTGAGCCACCCAGGAGCCCTATGGATGAATATTTTTGCCCAAACAGACAAAAGTTGTTTAATAACCAAAACAAAAAAGAGTATTTTTATTCTTTGCTGATCCACAAAAACTATGCTCAGAAAAGAAGAAAGTTTGCTGGTGTCTTGTTCTACATCATTAAAATGGTTGACTTTGGTTCTAAGTACATTTAAAAAATTTTGGAAGCATTCATTTTTCCCTCTCCAATTATTGTAATGAGTACAAATAATGATACTTGTACAAAAATCACTTCTATTAATATATTTCTGATCCTTAGAAGTAAGCATATCATTTGCATGTCTATCTTTAGAAACACTTCATCCACCAACTAATCATTAATCAACTGGTATCCATTAGAGCTTGACAGCAAAGAAAGAGAAAAAAAAAAAAAAAGCGCCAAATGAAATTTGTTTTTAACAATGGAGAAAACACAATGAAGCCTGCAAGGTTAAGACCATGTTTTAGCAGTAATGAGAATGTTTGGGTTCACAAACTGGGGAAAGAATAATGCCTCTAATCCCATTCAAACAGTCTCAAAGTCCAGTAATCTGTGCCATTTTCCAGTTCTTTCTCTCTTCTCCTAATATATCCAGGACTATATGGATGCTTCGTAGTGTCCCCGAAGATAGCCCTGCTGTTTCTGATCTGACCATGATGAGTAAGGAACTCAGATGCACTAAGAGGATTCCTTAGTTTTTCCTAGAAGCTTCTTTTTCTAGAATGAGCCCTGTCTTCTCAGACAGTCTTTGAACTTCTTGTACTACACTACAGTTCTAGAGCTGAATCCCATAAAAACTTAAGGAATTTGTTTGCTATTGCACTGTTGGTCATGCTCTTACAGCTGCCCCAACAGTGGGAACTTACAACTACATATGCAAGATAAAGTCCTTGGTCAGGCTTCACACTGAGGCCCATCCTCCACCTCTGGGTAAAATGTTGTTCAGACTATAGGAGTTTTTCAGGATGCGAAGTAATATAAAATCCCTCACTTCAGAATGATGTTCAGCCAAGTGGTACCCCATGCCCAAACTGGCTTAAAATCCTAATATTAACAAAAACCAAGACTTGGATTTGCTCACACTGTCACATTTTTAAAGTAAAATCTGCCCACTGAATGGATTAGGTGAGCTCTCTGACTCAAAATAACCACCTTGTTATCTACTCAGTGCAATAGAAATCCTGCCTGTCCCATCCCTTTCTCTTCCCAGAATGATCCGTTTTCTTAATTATATGGGCCTATTATCCTTCTCACCATAGCGGGATTGTAATAACCCAGAATCTCAGGGAGAAATGGTGAGAACATATAGTCTTCTACCCCAAGGAAACCTCTTGTCTCTCCAAAATTCTCCATGTTCACCTGAGACATTTTGATCTCCTTTAATAAAAAATTTTAAAAATACTAGCAGTAGTTCCTTCAACGAATGGATATTTAAACACCATGAACTTGGGTCCCCTGGGTGGCTCAGTATTAAGGTTAAGTGTCTGATTCTTGATTTCATTTCAGGTCATGATTCAGGGTGAAGAGATCAAGGTCCGTGTTGGGCTCCACATTCAGTGGGGAATCTCCTTAAGATTCTCTCTCTCCTGGGGCACCTGGGTGGCTCAGTGGGTTAAAGCCTCTGCTTTCGGTTCAGGCTCAGGTCATGATCTCAGGGTCCTGGGATCAAGCCCCGCATCGGGCTCTCTGCTCAGCAGGGAACCTGCTTCCCCCCCTCCCCCTCTCTCTACCTGCCTCTCTGCCTGCTTGTGATCTCTTTCTCTCTCTGTCAAATAAATAAATAAAATCTTAAAAAAAAAAAAAAAAGGATTCTCTCTCTCCTTCTGCACCATTCTCTCTGTCTAAAATAAATAAATAAATCTTTTAAAAAATTAACACCATCAATTCAACTGGATTCCACTTTCCAACTATATTATGGAATGCCTCAAAAATAGGCATTTAAGGATATTGTTTATACATTGAAATTATTAACATGGACTTTTCACTTCCAAAAACATTTTTTTTTTAAAGATTTTATTTATTTGACAGAGAGAAACACAGTGAGAGAGGGAACACAAGCAGAGGGAATGGTAGCGGGAGAAGCAGGCTTCCGGCCGAGCAGGGAGCCCGATGCGGGACTCGATCCCAGGACTCTGGGATCATGACCTGAGCCGAAGGCAGACGCTTAATGACTGAGCCACCCAGGCGCCCCTCCAAAAACATTTTGTTATCAGTCTTTATCATTTATTAACTAAATAGAAAAAAACCAAAATTTTACTTATTTTTTATGGCTCTATCTCTAGGAAACAGCAATTTGTTTGCAAAACTTCTAAGCATTCTTACAATTCCTACAAATTGTATAGATTTCAGGCTAAGGGGTAAAATTAATTTTCATAAAACCAATATTACAGACTATATGATACTTGAGGAAAAATTAATTTGCCTTTATTGGTGGCAATAAATATATTAAAAAGTCTGTATCACCTACACATGTAAAACAGTCAATATAGTTGAATTCAATGAAGAGTATACAGCTAAAGTCATTTTTATTCTGTTTACATGATATTAGCTGACTTTAAATGTTTAATTTACCTGCATATTATACAACAGACTGCTTTAGATCATGTTTTGAGTGAAATACTTTTAGTAATTCAATTTTCCCATCATTGTTGTGTGAAGTTACTGAAAAGAAAAATCTGATCTTTTAGTCAAACATAACACTATAAATTAGAATTAGGAATACTATGTAGTATATAAAACCATCGTTCTCAAACTATAATTATAGATATAAGCTTGTATATTTTTAATACTCTCGAAGTTTAAGATTATAACTAAGAACCACACCCAAAGGAAACATTATTATTAGTTTTGCCTGCATGACAAAGTTGACCAGAAACAAATACTTAATGAAATATTTTCATATATGGCCTGTGTTTCTCGAAGTTACTCCTATCTAATATCTACTTTGTATTTAACTTATTTCTGCATTTTTAGGAAATAAAATAATTTTTCTATTTGCAATAAAGTGTTATACATTTGGGCATATCTTTTTGATAACACTCTTATTATAAATATTCTTGCATATATATACACATGCATTTATATATTTAAACTTTTACCTATAAAATTATAAATTTATATCTAGTGAAATGTATATTCTGAGTAAAATAAAATAGCATTGCCAAGTTTTTCTATTTATTTCTTCAGATAGAATTCTATTAGTAATATTTTAGTATTTGTGCCTTCATTCATGCTGTGTGCATAGCCTATCTCTACTCATTCTATTTCAATGTCTGCTCCTTTGTGAAAATTTCCCCAAGATCAGAATATTGTGTTCTTTTTCGTTATCTTGTTGTGGACATGACTATAAATCATACTGTGAACCATGGACTATGGTTTGTTCAGCTTTAAATTCCTCACATTAATCAATACAATAGTTCACTGCCCATAGTAAATAATTCCTAATTGTTGAGTTGAAATCAGAGCCAATTGTACGAATGTTTTAAGATCCTCTTAAAGTTGAATAAGGATAACCAGCATTTCGGTAGAAAGGGTCATTGCAATTGCATTTCAATTTCAAATGGGACTTTCATGAATGTAAGAATGTATTTGCCTCATTGGTTTATCTCCATTGGTTAGGAAAAAATGGTGAATGGTAGGAGGTAACAGCAGTTACTGATATAATCTGCACATATTATGGCTCCGTATTCTAAATTGAAGGTATGTGGGGCACCTGGGTGGCTCAGTGGGTTAAAACCTCTGCCTTTGGCTTGGGTCGTGATCTTAGGTTCCTGGGATCGAGCCCCGCATCGGGCTCTCTGCTCGGCGGGGAGCCTGCTTCCCCCTTTCTCTCTGCTTGCCTCTCTGCCTACTTGTGATCTCTCTCTGTCAAATAAATAAAATCTTTAAAAAAATAAATAAATTGAAGGTACGTTTTTATAAGGCTCAATACAGTTGTCATCTTATCTGAAAAATGCATCATTTTTATATGATTCAAAGAAATATTAGCTATTATCAGACCTAGGAAGGTTAATTGTAGCTGTTTATGTCCTACATCTCACATTAACATTACTACTAAAGTCTTCATCATTATTTCCAGTTTATTTTTTCTGAGAACCCTAGTGATAAAAAGTGCCTTTATCCCTCAGCTTCTAGTACTTAACACAACTCATGGTCCATTGTATATACTCAGTACATATTTGTAAAATAAATGTATAGTCTTATTTGAATTGTAAGACTGTTACTTGCAATTGTAGGACTCATGCTACTCCTTGATAAATTTTGCCATTACACGTAGCTTTAAAAATCTGCATATTTATTATAAATGGAAAAATAATATTGCCAATAAATTAATTTTAACTTTTTTAAGACATGACTAAAAATATAAATAGAAGTTAGTTTATAAATATTGCAGGGTTACTACAGTAATGATTTGGTTTGACAGAAGTTGAGTTTAAACTGTTGTCTTTATTCTAATGTTTCTCAGGTAAATTTAAGGGGGAATTAGCGGCTTTGTTTCATGAACCTTTAACAGTAAAATTAACACTGGTTATGTAGACAAAAATGAACAGAAAAAAAACCTGTTATGTCACTAAATTTCCATCTATTCAAAGATAGTATATTATATTTTTTAAAGATTTTATTTTATTTGAGAGAGAGAGAGCGTGAGGGAAACAGAGCAGGAACAGGAGGCAGGGGGAGAAGGAGAAAGAGACTTGCCGCTGAACAGGAAGCCTGATGTGCGGCTCAGTCCCAGGACCCTGGGACCATGACCTGACCTGAAGGCAGACAATTAACCAATTGAGCCACACAGGTGCCCTGAAGATGGAATATTATGAACAATAATTCATATCATTATTAATCATAAAGTTGATGGTAATAAGTAACAGTTTGCTCATGCTAATTTCCTAGTTTCCCAGTGGGTTAGTTGTAGCCTATTCCCTGTTTTTAGAAGGCAAATATACTGGCGGATTCCTTGTCATTGTTACATAGTAATTAGCTATGCAGGGATTTGAACCTAAGTCTTTAACTTTCTACAGTGCCTGTGGTATTAGATCTGCACTGAACATGATTAATGCTGACTTACATTGAGTACCTTATATCTGATTTCACAATATGCTTTTATTTAGACATATTGAATCTATTACTATTCAAAGATCTTACCATTCCTCATCTCCATACCCTTACTGAAATGATGCCTTGTACCTCTAGGCATTTCAGTTTCTAAAAGAACCTTACATGGCAAATAATGTCCACCTTAGTTTTATGAGATCATTCCTGATTTCCTCAACTGGATGTGAAATATCTTTTTGAATACTCAGAATGAAATTTTTATTATTTGATAGCACAATTCAAATCCCATTTTCCCTTTAGTTATTTGCATGTTCATACGCTTCCTCCCCGCAAAACATTACAAGCTTCTAGACCTAGAAATTATGTCTTGTCAGTCTTTGTAGCCACTGTGTTACCTGGCACAATAGAGTAATAATGTCTTGTATTTGTAGAGTCCTTTTCAGTTTATTAAATATTTTCCAAAAAATTCTTGATATAAAGAATTTTGTCAAAATTAGAGTTTTTCAAACTGATTTGATCTGCATCTATATGTGTACATATATTGGAGTGCCTGGGTGGCTCAGTGGTTTAAAGCCTCTGCTTTCGGCTCAGGTCATGAACTCAGGATCCTGGGATCAAGCCCTGCATCACATCACATCGCATCGGGCTCTCTGCTCAGCAGGGAGCCTGTTTCCTCCTCTCTCTTTGTCTGCCTCTCTGCCTACTTGTGATCTCTCTCTGTCAAATAAATAAATAAAATCTTAAATAAAATAAAATGTGTACGTATAGAATCAAATCATCAGGTGGAGAACTGAATTAACTTCTAAGACATCTCTACCTTAATATCTATAGCTTGATCCTCATGACAATTTTGTGGAGCCAGCAGAAAAGCCATTTAAAAGACATATATTTCTACTGGATTATTAACACCATATGCACCAAAATATGGGTGCCTCAGAAATGCTTACATCTCTGATTAGAATATTTAAGTAGATTGTCTACAGATTGCTTTCATACTCTGATAGCAAATGTGGTGTTTCAATAATCTGGACATCCTAACTGGATTTTAGGTGGGGGTCCATCCTGCTTCTGTAAGAAGTAGCCTCATGGGCCTTGTGAACACTTTGGTTAAGTGAAGTCAGAATGTTTCTATGAAGTATAAGATTCAGGTAAACTTTATCTGAAATACTCAAGGCATATTGAAAGGAAAATTAATGTAATACCACAGGTCACTTTTCTTAGCAGCTTTAGATAGGAAATTTGACCAAGTATCATTGGAGGTTCTTTGTAAAATCATAAGAAGGACACTATTTCAGTGACCCTTCTTTATTCATGCTTTCCGTTTAAAAAAATTTTGAGAATATAATGCATATTCTTATAATTTTCTCTTTGCTTTTCCTTTTATTATTATACATGTATACTACTTATTCTCCTTATGTCATTTATAGTCCATATGAGAAAAATTGTTGCTTCAAATTTAATTTTTGTAACATTGTTCTAACCAGTCTACCTTTATAGTTTCCCTGTATCAGTGTTTTTTGTCTTAATAGAGCTATATTCTGGTTTATTTATGCTCCTTTTCATTCATCCTTTGATGTGTTTCTCTTCCATAGTAGATACCATATTTGCTTGTCATTTGAAATGTGCTATCACAATACCATTTATATCAAACCATGCAGGGACTTTGCTCTTACTTTTTCAAGGTCTTTGTCTTAGCATCTGATAACCAGCTTATAGGTTATTTCATCCATAAACAAAGTTAAAAATCCTGTTATACCATGCTTGTTCCTTTGTATATCTGGATTCCATTCATACTCTTTTTTTTGTTTTTTTGAGACTTAAATTATTTTTCATGAAAACGGATTTTTATTCTTTAAGAATAAATATTAGTAAATCTATATAGCCTTAATTTCAAAGGACATTACTGTTGACTGCCATTATTTTGAAGTACCAGACTTAGAGGGCACTGATTACAAGGAAGGAAACTTGAATAAAATTAATGGGCTTGAGTATTTTTTTGTTGTTACCAACCCTGTTTTGTTGTAGTTCATACATTTGAAAATGAAAATACTGTTTTTCTTCCAAAACAAAAAGGATTTAATACTGCAAATTATTTGAATTTCTTAGATTAAAGTTTTCATCAATTCTATAACTTTATAGTTAATACGTTTTTTATGTTATCTTGCATTTTATGTGACCTTTAAATAAATAATATATACTCAGTTTCTAATTTACACTTAGTAAATGGAAAAGTGGAAGTTTCTAAAAGCCAAGGTGAGAATGAAGAGTTGATCTTTAAACAATTAAATTGAATATAATTTGATCATAATTTGTGTTTCTCTTTATATTGAGTACATTTTCCATCAATGAATCAGTTTGTGCTGTATAGTGTCTTATTGATCCTCAGGTTGAATTCTACAATAAAAGTGACTTGAAATTTTTCTGGGGAAAAGCGAATTCATACATATATTATTTATTCTCTACCTCAAAAACAGCAGAAATGGTAAAAAATTCCTCCCCACTGTCAACTTTATTCACTCACACTGGCTCTGATCATTCATAGCTTAGCCCTTTTGCTGCTAACATATAATAATTCTATCTTTTTCTGCTTCTCACAAAGTTATTAAACAAATACAAGCTCAAAGAATGCATGAGCATGGAATGTTTTCCATTTGTTTGTGTCTTCTTCAATTTATTTTATAAGCATTTATATATACCGTGGAACATTACTCAGCTATCAAAAAGAATGAAACCCTGTCATTTGTAATGGCATGGATGGAACTAGAAGCTATTATGCTAAGCGAAAGAAGTCAGTCAGAGAGACAAATATCTTATGATTTCACTTATATGTGGAATTTAAGAAACAAAACAGGTGAACATAGAGGAAAGGAAGGAAAACTAAGATGAAACAGAGAGGGAGGAAAACCATAAGACACTTTAAACCATAGGAAAGAAACTGAGGGTTGCTGGAGGGGAGGTGGGTAAGGGATGGAATAACTGGGTGATGGCCATTAAGGAGGGTACTTGAAGTAATGAACACATTGTATGCAACTGATAAATCACTAAATTCTACCTCTGAAACTAATAATACAGTATATGTTAATTACATTGAATTTAAACAAAAAAATTTTAAAAAGCATGAAAATTTGTTTCAACCTCTCAACATTTTAATGTTTTGTTAGCTATTCTCACTGAAAACATGTAAGTTGAAATGATGTGTTTTGATATGGACAAGTTTGTGTAGAATGAATAAAGGTACAGTGTTTCTACAATTGCTATATGCCTAAGCACCTCTTCACAAGATCAAGGAATAGAAAATGCCAGGACAACTGGATTTGAGAGGTGTTGTAAGGATGGGATGAAGTAGGTCATTATGTCACAGGTATTTATATTTATCGGTCGATTGATTGGTTTCATTAACATATAACTTAAATATGTTGAAATGTATGATCTTAAAGTATAAGTTCAGTGAGTTCAAAGGTATATATGGTGCAACTAAAACCTTTCCAAGATTTATATTACCATCACCTGTAAAAGTTTGCTCATGCCATTTCTTCATCAACCCCAATCCCAACCCCACCTCACATGTCAGCCAACCAGTCTTCTAATTTAATTCAGCACTTACATGAATTTTTCTGTCATAGGGAAAGTTCAGAAAGTTCAGTACATCTGATAGGAATATCTTATAACTGGTGAGGCTACCAGTTTATGGAATTTGTTTGCATTCATGATCTTGCATATTTGCTAAGATTCTAGTGACATTGTTTTAGCTTGATGTGCATGATTTTTTTAAGATCTATAAACAACTATCCTCTGCATATTACAATATTTGAAGGCAGGATATAGGAATTTGGTAGTGAAAGTTCAGACTATGTAGACTCTGGGACTTTTCCAAAGGGATCAGATCACTTGTATGTGTGTGGAATAAGAAGTATTATATAATAGGTGCCCATTGTTTGTCCCACTATAATCTATGGACAGTCTGTCAGGATTATTGATCATGCTTATTAAAATTCAAATTCCTGGGCCTCATTTGTAGCCTTACAGAATGAGAAGCTCCAGGAACTAGGAATACACTGCTGTTTTTAAAAAGTGGTTATAAAAAAAAAGTGGTTATCACAAGTGACTTGCATACAAAAATCTTGACTCAAACAAGAAAATTACTTAGCCTCTGCGAGTTTTGATGAACTAAGCTTTTCAGTGGTTCTTAAATGAAATAGGAAACCCTTTAGACAATCCTTGGCATTCAGTAAGGCACAACCCATGTTATCCAATTTTACTATTGATATGTTTCTTATTATGAACACCCCTACTTAAAATCCTTGAATCTTCTCTGTTTTGGTGAAAAGGAATAAAATCCATAAGGTGATTTTGACCCTACATATCTCTTCACTCACATCTCTACTATCAAGCACTCTCTTATTTTTTAAGGCTTGTCCTCATCAGTTAGTTTTCAGTTATTTGAATGTGCCACATTTCCTCCCCCCATAGGGTCTCTATAAATGCTATTCTCGTATCTGGAACACTTTCTCTGTGCTGTCTGGAAACACCAGTTCAAATGTTATTTCCTCAAAGTTCCCTGAACACACTTCCTCAAAATAAGTCAAGTAACTTTTTTTTCCCCTAAATAAGTCAAGTATCTCTAATTATGTCGTCTTCTGAGATTGTTGCTATGTACCTTTTTATATTTATTTATTTAGATTTTATTTATTTGACAGAGAGAAACACAGTGAAAGAGGGAACACAAGCAGAGGGAATGGTAGTGGGAGAAGCAGGCTTCCTGCTGAGCAGGGAGCCCGATGCAGGGCTCAATCCCAAGACCCTGCGATCATGAACTGAGCCGAAGGCAGACGCTTAACAACTGAGCCACCCAGGCACCCCACTATTTACCTTTTTAAAGTATTTATCATAATGCCTATTTTATACATAATGCATATTCATATGATTATATGAATAGTGTGTATTATCTACACTTGACTTAAAGGGTAGATGCTATGTCTAGTTTTACAATCCAGTAATAAGTAGTAGGTGATTAAAAAAATAATAGACTGAAGTGCTTTTTGACTGGTATGGGTTGTTCTGGGGTTTTTTGTCCTAAATTAAGGAACCAAATAGACGTATTTTTTGTTTATATCATCTTTTATTACAGTCTATGATTGTACTTATATATATTAAATCATTACAGAGTTCATATTTTTAAGGCACTCAAATTTCACAAATTAAGGTACCTATTGTACTTTCTTCTCTAATTTCAAATATTAATACATGAGAAGTAAAACTGCATGGTCTGATCATCACTTGGTTTATTCTTATTACTCATTTACCTCTTTATTCATAAATATAAACAGAATTAAAATTCTACTTTTGAAGGTATAATAGAGATATTAATGGAAGAGACAGATCCACACATTTGCTATATCTCTGGACATGTATCTTGCTTTAAAATGCTAATCTTTTGTGCCTTGAGCTTCTTACTGAGCAGTGAATGTTTATCTGTGCACAATCCATTTCTCTTCCTGCTGGGATTTTCTTTAGAATCACTGGTGCCATCACTGAGCAATTCTGAATGTGCTTCGTTAGTTTTCTTTGTTCTGCATGGAGTATTCTCAGAGATCACACTTTCAATTTTGGCTCCTATGGTTTCTCCTAAAGCTGTTAAAATTCCATCACGTTAGTTTACCATAAACTGTATCTTCTTCAATAAAGTGCATTAGGTGGTTTTAAGCATTTCTGTGAGGTCCATCAGCACTGAGATCCACTTGCTTTTCTTTCATCTTGTAGATGATATGTTGAGTTTTGGCTGTGGCCAAAGTCCTTTTCTAACCATCCCTAACTAAGTCAAATTTAATGTAGAGGCCAACACCTCTGATAGTTCCTGTCAAAATGTGTTTAGCTTTCTGTTTATTCAGTAACTCTAAGTTATCAGTACGATAATTCCCTCTCCTGTGACATTTCCTTGAAGGTCTGCATTTACAATTATATCTAGGATGACCAAATCAACAGCACAAAATACTGGATTTCTTCCATACATTATTGAAATACTGTATCCCAGAGCTGATGAGAGCTTCTGCAATTTCTTTGGTTGCTACCACTTATTCTATTAGGTGGCCACTGTCCATTGGTTTTCTCATTGTGACAGTGTCCAGAACAAAGTTCTAGGCATGCATTCAGAAGCTCCAGAAATGTTTGTCAGCTTGTCTAAAGCCTCAGCTTAATTTTTAATTAAAATTTAGAGCATGATAGATAAACCTAATTATTCTAATTTCCCATCTTTTAATAGAGTAAAGTAGCATAGCTTTGTGTTAGCAATGGTCATTTAGAAAACAGCTATTTTAGGTATAGAAGACAAGTTTTATTACTTTGAATTTAAGACCCAAATTGGAAAGGTAAAATGAAAAGACTGTCAGAGGAAAAAGATACAAACATAAGCCAAAGGTATGCAGATATAAGTTATAATATTCATTATGTGAGGAACAGTACACATAATATTTTAAAATACACACAAACACATACAGCTACATATGCACTCAGCAATAAGTGACTATAATATTGGGCACTTTTAACTTTTATAAAAATCAATAGTTATCAAAGATAATTTATAAATATGTCAAAAAGCAAAATAATTAAAAATACATTTATCATAAAAAGAAACAGTTATTTGGGTACAGAATAACTAGTATTTAACAAAGAGAAAGCTCAAATTCTACTTCTTTTTTATTCTCATCTCATAGATTTAACAATGTGCAGAAAAGGAGTCACAATCCTTTTTTACTCTTTGTGAATAAACCTATTATATTTAGCCAATTTTGTTAAATTTTAAACACATTTCATTGCCTCCATCTCTCATCATTTTCGCTTACTATAAGTCAGGCACACAAAATTCATTTTATTCATACCTTCTGTACTTACTGTACATCTTCAACTATATTTCATTATTTACTGTTACATTTTAAAGCAACCATACCTGTCTTTAAAAGAAAATATTTATTCTTTATCTCTTTTCTTGTCTCAGATAAACAATAAATATCCATTGATCACATATATTCTCTGATACCTTACAATTTTTTTACATTTCTTCAAAATGAACAGGTATGTGACATGACCCATTTATTTATTTTTATTTATTTATATGTCTTCTTTAGTTGACAGTTACTCTATAATGGCTTACATACGAACACAGATTATATTTTTAATGAATATAATTTATCAATTAATCTTAGTTTAAGGTCTAACAGTTAATAAGAGTCTTGAAAATTCCCCTTAAGGTGACATATCTGTGTTCATCCTTATGGCTTGAACAAAGTAAGAACTTTTTTTTTTTTTTTTTAAAGATTTTATTTATTTGACAGAGAGAAACACAGCGAGAGCGGGAACACAAGCAGAGGGAATGGTAGCGGGAGAAGCAGGCTTCCCGCAGAGCAGAGAGCCCGATGCGGGGCTCGATCCCAGGCCCCTGGGATCTGACCTGGGCCGAAGGCAGACGCCTAACGACTGAGCCACCCAGGCGCCCCCAAAGTAAGAAGTTTATAAGAATGAATTCTTTAAAAGGCTTTCTTTATTACCAATTTTCTTAGATGAACACAATATTTTGTTTATAAATAATTTTTAGAAACAACATATTTGTTTCATACATAAATATGGAAATTTAGAATTAAAATCACAATAAAATGATTTTAATGTTTATTTTTTAAGAGCTACTCTCAGCAACTTTTGAGTATAAAATATAGAATTATTAACCACAGTCACCATGCTGTTCATTAAATTCTCAGAACTTATTCATCTAGTAACTGGACATTTGTACCTGTCAGCAACCTTTGCCTCTCACCTCTGCCTCTGGCAACCACCAATCTGTGCTGTTTCTAGGAGATCTATTTATTTAGATTATACATAAAAGTGAAATCATATATCTCTTTCTCACTCTGGCTTATTTTACTTAGTATAATGCTTAGTATAATGGACTCAGGGGTCCATCCAGGTCCAAGCAGTTGTCACAAATGGCAGGATATCCTTCTTTATTATGTGTGTGTGTGTGTGTGTGTGTGTGTGTATCACAAATTCTTTGTACATCTGCAGACACTTAGGTTGTTTTCATGTCTTGGCTATTGTAAGGTGGCTATTGTAAAAAATGCTACAATAAACATAGGAGTCCAGATATCTCTTTGAAATAATGATTATTTTCTTTTAGATATACCCAGAAGTGGGATTGCTAGACCATGTGGTAATTCTATTTTTAATTTTTTGAAGAACATCCATACTGTTTTCCATGTAGTTGTGCCTATTACATTCCTACCAACTCTGTACAAGTTTTCCCTATTCTCCACATCCTTACCAGCACTTGTCATCTCTCTCTCTTTTTTTTTTAAGATGTTATTTATTTAACAGAGAGAAACACAGCGAGAGAGGGAACACAAGCAGAGGGAATGGTAGCAGGAGAAGCAGGCATCCTGCTGAGCAGAGAGCCCGATGCGGGGCTCGATCCCAGGACCCTGGGATCATGACCTGAGCCGAAGGCAGATGCCTAACAACTGAGCCACCCAGGCACCCCATCTCTTGTCTTTTTGATAGTAACTATTCTAATAGGTGTGAGGTGATACTGTGGTTTTGATTTGCATTTTTCTGATGAATAATGATGTTGAGCACTTTTTATGTATCTGCTGACCATTTGATTATCTTTGGAAAAATGTCTGTTCTGGTCCTTTGCCCATCTTTAATCAGGTTACCTGATTTTTTGCCATTGAGTGTAATGATATTTTTACAGAAATAGAAAAAAACAATTCTAAAATTTGTGTGGTAACATAAAAGACACATAATAAAGCAATCCTAAGAATAAAACTGGAGTCATCACACTTTCTGATTTCAAACTATGTTACAAAGTTATAGTAATCAAAAAAAATGTGGTGCTGGCATAAAAACAGACATAGACCAACAGAACAGAATTAAGAACCTGGAAATAAACCCGTGTATATATGGTTAACTTATCTTTGACTAATATTTGACAATACTCAATGGATAAAATATTGAGTCTAGTCAATAAACGGTGTTGGGAAAACTGGATATTCACATACAAAAAAAAATGAAACTGATCTATATCTTATACCACTTACAAATTTATCTCAAAATGGTTTAAAGATTTAAATGTAAGATCTGAAACTGTAAATCTCATAGGAGAAAACAAAAGGAAAAAGCTCCTTGACACTGCTCTTGGCAAGCATTTCATGGATCTGACAGCAAAAGGATAAGCAAGAAAAGCAAAACTAAACAAGTGGGAGTACATCAAACTGTAAAGCTTCTCTATAGCAAAAGAAATGATCAACAAAATGAAAAGGGAACCTGTGTAATGGGAGAAAATATTTACAAACCACATATCTGATAAGGGTCAATATCTAAAATATATAAAGAATTCTTACAATTATTAGTCTTATACAAAGTAGAATATTATTTACACTGTGGTAAAATTAGGGAGACACACAGAGTTGTTTTAAAACTCATATTAGTGGGGCGCCTGGGTGGCTTAGTGGGTTAAGCCTCTGCCTTCGGCAGGTCATGATCTCAGGGTCCTGGGATTGAGCCCGGCATCAGGCTCTCTGCTCAGTGGGGAGCCTGCTTCCCCCCTCTCTCTGCTTGCCTCTCTGCCTATTTGTGATCTCGCTCTCTCTGTCAAAGAAATAAATAAAATCTTAAAAAAAAAACAACTCATTAGTAACTCTCATTTTTAAAAAGAGTGTACTACTTACCAGAAATATTAAATTAACTTTTGTTAGCACACATTATAAATCCTTATATTCACAAATCATATTTTAAAACACTCTTTAAATTATGTTTGTATGTTTATATATCTCCTTATCTCTAATGAAGACCAAGACTAATAGCTTAATTCACTAAAGTTTAGAATATTTTTTTGTGGGGGTAGAGGCATAGAGAGAGAGAGAGAGAGAGACTTTTTTTCCTTAAGATTCTATTTGTTCATTTCACAGAGAGATCACAAATAGGCAGAGAGGCAGGCAGAGAGAGAAGGGGAAGCAGGCTCCCCGCTGAGCAGAGAGCCCTATGCGGGGCTCCATCCCAGGACCCTGAGATCATGACGTGAGCCGAATGCAGAGGCTTAACCCACTGAATCACCCAGGTACCCCGAGAGAGAGAGAGAGAGAGACTCTTAAGCAGGTTCCATAGGACTCAATCTCACAACCCTGAAATCATGACCTGAGCCAAAATCAAGAGTTGACTCTTAACCACCTGAGCCACCCAGGTGACTCTAGAGTATTTTTTACAGAAAAATATTTACTATCTAGCCTTTTACAGAGCAGTTTTAGGAAAGGGGAAAAAAAAAGATTTTATTTAGAAGAGTCAAAATATGTAAAGCAATGTTGAAAGTTAAACATTTAAAAAAATTTCCTTGTTTTTTATTTTAAATTTATATAAATCCTAAAAATGTATCAATTCAAATTTGAGCTCCAACAGATTGTAAGGGACCTTAAAATTTGATTCATTGAATGCTTGTTTTATGAAGCCTCTCAAATGAACAAATTTGTTCATATCAAAAGTTCTTCTGTCACTACAATTCCAAATTGCCCTTATTGAAATTATGCCAGCTAGAGGGATTTGCATATTAGTTAGAATTGTAATATGAAACATGAAGAAAGCAGATTTTTAGTCTGGAAAGAACACAGATTTTTTAAAAACTCCATAAGAGCTTCAATAGTCAGTAATGTGGCTGTGAAACCACATATCTTCAGAACCTGGCCAAAGACTAGTAGCTGATGAAGCCTGTAGCCCCAGGAGAGGGAATTGAGTAAAATATTTTCATGAACATGAAGATGATGCTGAGGAATATCCTTATAAGGTTTTGACGAGGTAAATTTATGTATCATTTGTCCAAAGACACAGTAGTGTGACATGAGATTTTGAAACTGTCAGCTTCTAATCCACTTGAGAGGCCAGTTTTTCTAACTCTGTCTCTTGTCCTTTGAACTTCAACTTATAAACTAGGGGTCAGCAACTTACAGTGAGCAGGCTAAATCCAAACCAATATCTTTGTACAAATAAAGTTTTATTGGAACACAGCCTCGTGCATTTATTACATATTGTCTATGGTTGTTTTCATGCTGCAATACAGATTTGAGTTATAGCAAAGACTAGCCCACAGAGTCTAAAATATTTACTATCTGGCCTTTTGAAGAAAGACATTTATTGAGTCTTGTTAAGAGACTTTATTGTCTATTTTAGACAATAGACAAATGGAGAAGATGGCTGGTGGCAAGCTATTGCTGTGGAAGATCCACGTAAGTGAAAATGTATACAAATTTGGCCAATGACCTGGCAGTCTGGGGGGACTCTTTCTCAGGACAGAGAAGAAAGTCAAATATTGAGAACTCTGTGAAATAATTGGAGCTCAGAATAAATATAAAACTTCATACTCATGGACAGGATGGCCCCAGAGAGGGGGACTCCCAAGTATCTCAGATGTTCACACTACTGTAGGATTAAGCTTCTTGTTAGCATCACTGAGGGACTGACCAAATCTTGCCGGGTACTCAGCTGGCTAGGCTTTTGCAGCCTGAAACCCTTAGGAATACTCTACTGTTAGGTTAATTAGCTTGCTATAGCAAAGGAAAATGCAAACCATGAGGAACCATGAGGATTCTTAAAATGGAGAGTCAAGGAAGGTTATTTCACAGCATTTTGGATGCTGAAATAAGTCATGGAATGGTATTCGCAGGGACTGAATGGATTTTGTGAAACGAGGAGCTGCTGGAAGATGAATGGTCTTACATTTAAACTCTATGGCTCTATAGAATTTATTGGGGTTGTTGGTCTATGTTTTAGCTCCGAATGAATGTGTCTAAGTAAACTGATATTAAAGGGCTTGTGCTTAGTTTATCTTGCATGTTATGCTTGGTACGGTTTATCTGTTCTGTGAGTCCTCATACAGTCCTCATAGAGTTTTGGAAATATTTCTATGTCAGGGTTTAGTGTAAGAATGAACATGCGTTGGAAAAATAAACATCACACTCAGGTTAGAGGAAATAGATGTAACTGAGGATAGGTACAGCTTCTATTTGTACTTTTCTTAAATTGGTATGGCTTATTTTATGTTTTTTATAAGCCGCCCTTCCTCCCTTGGCCTATAAACAAACGCTAGTAAGAATGGCGTGCAGTTATCAAACACTAAATGCTCCTGCTAAGATCTCTCCCTTGTCTTCCACTCTGACATAGTCAGCATTATGCCACTACTGCTCTGCTTTAAACTCCAGGGAGATTTTCAGTGTTCTTTTTAGCCTGTCACCTCCAGAAGCCCAGGTCTCCCTAGGTTATGTATTATGTTTCAGACCACAGAATGTGAGCTTGCAATACTTTTCCACATGATCATTTCTTACAGCCTAAATACTTATTTTTCTCATAGCTCTTACCATCATCTGACACAATATGCGTTTTATTTCTTTTTAAAGTTGGTACCCCCTGTTTCAGTAGGCAGAAGCTAGGGCACATGCCTTCTTCCCAAGATTTCTGCCTGTTGATTATTTAATCAAACACTAATGTAGGTACTGCTGTGAAGGGATTTTACAGATGCAATAAAATCTCAAGCCAGTTGACCTTAAGATGAAAGAGATTATCCCTCTAGCCAGGTGGAATTGACTCAGTCAGGTAAGCCCTTTAAGAAGCAGAATTTTCTCTGGCTGGTAGAAGAAAGGAAAAACAGAGATATTCACATTGAGAGAAGAATTTGATGTGCTATTGCTGCTTTTGGAGATGGAATGGGTTATGTGCAAGGAGCAGCCACAAGGAGGTAAACGTGATCCTTGGCTGATAGTAAAGAAATGAGGACCTCAGTTCTACAACGGCAAGATGAACTTTGCTAACAGCATGAATGATCTTGGAAGTGCATTATTTCCCAGAGAGTACAGAATAAGAGCCTATCTCTGCCAACATCTTGTTTTTTCATCCTTGTTAAATAGAGGTCCCAGCCAATACCAGTCAGACTTTTGGTCTGCAGAACCAAAATAACAAATGGGTGGTGTTTTCAGCTGTTAGGAGAGTAGAGATATTTTTCCCCATTTTGCTCATTGTTGCATCATTAGGGCCTAGAATTGTGCCTAAAATATAAGAAACATTTTAGAAATAATTCCAATTAACCTGCTAAACACTGAATAATTTGAGACTATTTTAATCTGTAGACTCATTCTAGATATTTAGCTGTAAATCCTGTTGAGTAATGGATTCAGGGTTAAATGTTTGAAGAGTCCATCTAAAAATCTTATATAATCTCTGGTAAAGTTTTTAAAAAAAAAATATAAAAGGCATCAGTGATATACTTACAAGTGTTTAATTTTTTTTAAGATGAATTGATTATCAGACGCTGAATACTTGATTTAATGCATGTTTTAGTACACTTTATGTGACACAAATTAATTTGCAATAGAGGCAGGAAACCTATCTCTAAGGTAATTAGTCATGGTCAAATCTTAATTATCTTCTTAAATAGAAAAACAGGCTTATCAAGATATCTACTATGGTATTCTTGAGTGGTATGCTCTCTTATTTAATAACCTTTTCCACTAAAATAAAACATTTTATGGTATAGATTTTAACACGTGGACTTTGAAATAATGACACCCATTTTTAACTCCTCTAACCTCTATATTCCTTCCAATCATACTACAAGTTGCTTTTATCTCTATGCATGAGGAAAATGGGCCTCAGAGTTATTACGTAACTAGCTTAAGATTAAAAAAATTGAATTGGTAAACCTAAGATTCCAGCCCAGGTGGATGCATAACTAAGATTCCATGTTTGTCCTATTCTGACACACTGTCAATCAGTGATGTTTTATTAAATTCATCTGTAATTATTATGAATATATATGAATTTATATCCACATCTGAATATTTGTACAGTGTTTGTAACGGTTTTATTGAATACTAACAAGATATGACCCTCATTTTCCTAGGTACCAATTTTATCCTGGAGACTTTGTTAGAGCCTGGATTGTATGAACTTTTGTCATGAGGGCAATAGTCAAATCTCAAAACAAGTAGAAAAGTGAGTTAACTTTGACCAATAAATGGACAGAACAATCTTGAAGCAACCAGTTATCAATCCATCGACATTTCTTTTACTTATGTTCCTTCATTGCACATTTGTTGAGAGTACATTATGTGCCTGGCATTATATTCTATGCTAAATTCAGCGTGACGTTTGTCCTTGGTATTGTGGGAGCTTTGAGGCGCTGTATCGTCAGAGAGTTAAAGCTGAAAGATAATAGGTGTTAGCCTTAAGAGGGGCAGTTGAGAGGGAAAAGGAGAGCAAAAATGTGGAAATATTCTAGATGAGAGAAAGCAAATAAAAACTGAAAATTAAGCAGATTTGCTTTTTTTTTTTTTTTTTAAGTAACTAAAGGAAGTGCCCTGTTGGATGTTAGAGTCCATTTTGTGGGAAAGGAGCACACGGAGGCAAAGATTTAAAAAAGATATGTATGCAGTGCCTTCTATGTTGCATTAATACAGTTGAAATTTATGTGGTGCCGCTGAAGGGACTGCAATGAGTAGGTTTTTACTTGTTCATTCCCTCATTCAACAATATTCATTAAAGGCTTGTTTTGTGTGCTGTGTGCCAGGTGCCGGCTCACGGGTTAGGAGCTAGACTGCAGTGAACTTGTCATTGTCAGGGTCCTTCCCCTCATGGAGCTTGTTATCTGGATTGATGGTTTGGAAAGGTCATTCTGCTGCAACATAAATAATAAACTGTAGCAAGGAAAGACCAGAGAGAAGAAGCTGGAATAGCGAGCAAACACGGATGATTGCCTGAGCTGAGGATTTAGAATCTAGCAACAAGGAAGTCGTTGGTGGCGGAAATGGGGATATATTGGATGGAGGAGGCACTTAGACCCCAACTTCTTTTTGTAAAGTTGGAATGAGGTGGAGGGCAGGTACTGTATGTCTTTATCACTGTATTTCCAGCCCTTGCCTACTAACTTAACCTTGACTCTCTATTGTCACCTTTGCCAGATCATTGATTACAGGCGTTCTTGATTTTAGAGTGTGCCCAGCATCTGCTTACCTAGAGTTGGGAGTAAATTTGATGGTTTGGGGTAATTTTTCCTGATTTTTAAAATTTATAAATAAGTACTATTTCCTGAATAATGAATTCCTTAACTTTTTGGACATTTTTCTTTTCTGTATTATAGGGATATAGTGACATTCAGTTAAAGACTGCATAGCATGTTAATCAGTGGTTAGTGAATCTCTTTCCCCCAAATATCTACTAATCCACTAAAAAATTTATAAGATAGTCACTTCCCAAATTGATAACCTACTTTAGGAACTATTTGTACATTTATTTTTCTGTACTGTGCAATTTATTCTTGTATAGACAGGTTTGCTCTACAATATTTCATTTGTAAATGCTGGCACTCGCTCACAGTATTTAAAACAAAAGTTCAAATTATTATTTGAGCTTTCTTCCCTACCCTTGAAAGAGAGAGTAAATGAATTTGCTCCTTTTCTGTTCTTCTCAGTTTTTAAAGTTATATTAAGTTTCTAAAGTGCATGCTTTTAAAATTATATTTTTGTTTGGAAAATGGAAATATAATTTGTTTAATAATTTTCTAAATATTCAAGTTAGAATATAATTATGATTTGCAAAATAGTTCTTTCTCCCACCATATTCTTAAGACAAAAACCTGGGGCCTTTATTCATACTCCCTGTTTTCAAGTCCTCATTTTTTTGGAAAAAAAAATGGTATTTGGAGATTTAAAAGGTTCCAACTTTATGCTTAGATCTGGCAGAAAGAAATTTCAGAATAAGTTCTATTCTTTTTTTTTTTTTAAGATTTATTTATTTATTTATTTATTTGAGAGAGAGAGTGAGAGAGCATGAGAGGGGAGAAGGTCAGAGGGAGAAGCAAACTCCCCACGGAGCTGGGAGCCAGATGTGGGACTCGATCCCGGGACTCGGGGATCATGACCTGAGCGAAAGGCAGTCGCTTAACCAACTGAGCCATCCAGGCGCCCCTAGAATAAGTTCTATTCTTAAAACCCCTGACAATTTTAACTATGTCTATGCATAATTTTTATTAGTCATGTTATAGATTATTAATGCATTTGATGAAAGTCACAAGGTTGGGTTTGTATATATATGTATTTAACTTTTCTTCTGCTAAAGTTTTGTTTTAGTTTGGCTGTCTATCCTTCTATATAAAGTGTTGTACATTCAAATTTCAGTAGCAATATGTTATAGATGATGTAGAAGAAGTTTGACAGTTTTGGAAAAAAAGGAAGAATTATTTCTTTAAATTATCGTAGTATTTTAAAAGTCTTAACTGTGTATAATTTAAAGTGTATGACAGAAACATTCAGTATTTCTTAGACATTGTAAGACCACTCCCATTTTCCAGTTTGAGAAACACTTTGTTTATGAAAAATTTCAACCTTATTTGCCCAGTCCATTTTTTCTAACTTCCTTTTCTTCTTATTACTTAGCAATATACTTAGCACCACAGTTGCAAAAATGAAAAATTTAAAATGAAAATCCTCAATCAAAACTTCCATTTTGTGCATTTCATTTTTGTGTCAAATAATCCAATATTTCTAAGTGCTTATAGTCTACAATAATTAATGGAAGCTAACAGGTACCTAAAAGTAACCTAAAAGTTACTATTTTTTCAGGTAAATAACATTTCAAATTACTAATAAAAATAAGCATTTAAAACTATTCCTATTTAAGTAAGCTCTCAACAAAGTTGGGCTTCTCTGTTCTGATTTTCCTCTTTAACACTTTGAGGGCACAGTTTGTGCAAGAATCTGAAGATTTACATTGGGAAATTGATGGATACATATAGATACTAAAGGGTAGGAAGGAAAAAGGCTTTTCTTCAGGATAGTAGTTTCAAAAAGAGTGCGTTTCATCTGTTATTCTCTGGTATTCTATGATAAAATCTCCCTTGTAGAAGGTTTCTATATTATTCAGCAGGCTTTCCTTATAATCTGCGAAAAGATGCCTTATAAATGAAACCTGTAATATATGCTTACGGTTTATGTCAAAGTCAAATATTTTTCTATTACTTTGAAGAATTTTAAATATTAATTTTCAATATTAAAATGTCTTATTTTCCTACTCAAAATCATTTCTGCTTTTAATATTCAAGCACGTTAGGTGAATGGCTACTCTCCAAAGAAATTAACAACTATGAATTTAAAATTCTATTTCATTCTTTTTGCTTATAAAATTTTAACAGTATCCTTTTGGCTTTATGGATCCAGACTATAAAATTGACTGATAAACAAGTTAAGAACTTAATTTTACCTGTATGTGTAAAAACTTACTTGGAAAGATCAGATTTCATAGCTATTCCAAGAATGTTACTCTTCTCCTTATTGCAGACTCTTGAACATAGAGGGCGCTGTTACATTAACGAACACCACCATTTCTCGCAGAGATGTTTATAGCTCCTTTTAATGGCACAACCATCAGCTCCAATGTGTTTCATGACTGCTATGTATTAATCATTTTGTCTTTCTCTCAGTAAATATCTTTTTCATAATGCTTTAATGAAGTTCTTTATATAGGCTTTCATCTGAGATAAGTAAAGATGTGAGTGCGAATGCATGGATATATTTATGGAAAGCATTCGCTCATATGTTAAACGCCTCATGAAATTTCCTGACAACAGCACTCTTAATTTTTAACACATATAATAATATATCGTGACAAAAATCAGTCAACATGAGTCACTAGACACTAAATATTAAAAATTATGGAAAGACTGATAACTTGCTTTGACATTCTGGAAAAGCACACATTTTGTCACATTCATGCCAGAAAATGTAGATCAATATATTTAGTCTAAGTGATGCACAGTATTTTTAGCAATATATACAATAGCTCCAGTTAATTGTTAAATTGATCATTCCAAGAAAAAGAAGGTTGTTTAAAACATAATGATTTTGAAATGCATTGATCTTTAAAGTTTATCTAGCTGTTTGAATATAGAGGTATCTATCAAAGAACAGGTGGTATACATATGGTTGTTTTCTTAAGTGAGAACAATCAGAAGAGAGGTACCATAATCTCATTTTGGAATACTATCCATTTCTCTCCTTCAAGCTATTAAGGTTTTACTAATTCTTTACATATTACCACCTGCACCGCTGCTTTTCTGTGGCAAAATACTAAGACTGGGCCAGCTTCTGGGAATGAGGCTTAGCAAACAGAATATATTATTGAACTGTTTAGGCAGTGTAGCTATTATTATCTGGCTTTACATATAATAAATGGTAAGCCAAAAAAATTGTAAGCAGCACACGTATCAAGAGATTTAAACGTGTTTGTGTCAGAGAATATCAGGTATAGAAATACGATTATAAACATTATTCCATTGATTCACCACATTCTCAAATCAAAATAGGGCTTTTGTTTCAAAGTGTGATCTTTTTGTTCTATTTCTCATATAGAATCCTTGTTTCAATAACCAAAGTACTTGAAAAAAGTACTTCAGTGCTTGAAATGTTAAATAATTGAACAACTTTTAATGATGAAAGAAAACTTCAAGTTAGTAAATTTTCATAAATGCATTCAGAGACCTGTGAAGAAGGTGCCACATGCTGTGATCTCTTTAAAGACAGGACACTGAGGTCTGAAGAGATTGACTTTAGAACCAAACTACCCACATTCAAATCTTGGCTCAACCACACAGTAAGAGTGTAATCTTTGGCAAGTTCCTTAACTCCCTCTGGTCTTAATTTCCTTATAAGTAAGACATGGATTAATAATAATACCCAGACATATAGAGGTTATCTTAATTATAAGATGTATTCTATATTATACATGTATATATATGTATATATATATATTATATATATATATAATATATATATATTATATCATATCTTCATTATAAGCATATAAAAGGTTTTGGTTTTGGTTCTGTTTTGAGGTGGGGGGAGGGAAAGGGAGAGGGAGAATCTCAAGCAGGCCGAGCAAGTTCCACGCTCAGCACAGAGCCCGATGTGGGGCTCTATCTCATGGTCCTGAGATTATGAACTGAGCTGAAATCAAGAGTCGGGTGCTCAACCAAATGAGCCACCCAGGGGCCCCAGCATATGGAAGTGTTTTTTAAAAAATATTTAATATAGCTGTTTCATCTTAACAGAATTTGCCAATTATTTTGGGAATTTGAGGTTGTTTTGTTCATTTATGTTAGCCAGTTAATTTGAAATATTTCTATATAATGGTTCATTCTTGGTTTTCAGCCAAAAAAAAGAAAAATATTTCTATATAATTCATTCATTAAAATAAATATCTGCATGAGCATCACTAAAAGTCAATTTTTAAAGATTGTCAATGTTAGTCGTAAGTTATCCATATTCTGCTGATGACTTCATAAGACATCTTGGCCTTCTTTACTCTTCAACATATTTCCATAGTGATATTGACATGACCATTGTAAATATTTACTAACTATACTTCATGCCTAATAATGAGAGAAGTGCTCAGAGGAACTGGTATAGGTCTTAAAAAATGTTTTTGTCATGGTCGTGGTCCCCTAAGGAATAGGAGAATTTTCAAAATACAATTTATTTTTCAGAAGTCAGGCGTAGGTTAATTCAGTTAACATTATTAATGTTTTATTTTATGATATGTAATATCACTAATGAATTTTCAGTTGTCTTACCAAAACTGAGCAACTCCTTCATGAAACTTAGTGAGCAGCCTCCTTGGGGAAAATTATCAGTTTACAAGTTTTTTTTTTTTGGGGGGGTGGAATATTATGCTCTAATTGGACCGTTAATTGATGTCTTGATATTCATGCTTTGGTAAATGGCCTGCTGCTGAAAATAGAAAGGGATTTACATGAATGAAATTTACATTTTTTATTTTGGTTCTTCATAACATTTTATACTCTTAACTCTTTTTTTCTACCTCTCTCTTCCTCTCCCTCCTGAACACACACACACACACACACACTCTCATCTGATGTAATGTATTCTGAATCTCTAAATGGTCTATTCTTTGAGAGGTAAGCCATGTAAGAGTGTAAGGTCAGAAAAATTCAGCACACTAGAATTGTATTCAAACATGTGGCATGCTCAATGTTCGTATGATGTTTATTGTGAAGTAGATGCAATTGGCTACTCAATTGTAGGGGACTCAAGTGGTATTTGTTAAAAGCTTTCCCCCCTTTTACTTTACATTCAGTTCTGACTTCCAAATTGGCTTCATATTACTGGCAATTTTTCTTTGCATATCGGAACAAGAGTTAAAATCATAATATGCCTTTGCTCTTGGGTACTTTGCTATATGGTGTTATTTTACGTCTTTTGTAGTGTGAGAAAAGCCTGATGTATAACCATTAAGTAACTTGCCAAGACTACTTTAAGATGAATCTCTCCTGGAGCATTTCCTTTTGTTTTGCTTCCATTGGTCACTATGTTCCTTTACTCTTCGCTCCTGGCAACACAAGCCCTCCATTTATCTAGTGTTCTGGCTTCAGTAGGTGGCTTAGATGACTCAGTGTTATCAGAATTATACTCATCAGGTTCACTGCCTCAAGTCTTTCTGTCAGGATTCCTCTAAAATATTTTTAACAATAAAAAAAGCAAAATGTTTGAAGGCAAAACAGCGAAAAGCGAAAGTTAACCTTATTCAAATATGTTTCACAACTTTGCAAAATTGAGTATATTAAAAGATCATTGGTGGCAAAAAAATTCACTGAAAAGCCAATGAGTGAGATTCAGAAAACACAAAGGCAGACTCACATCCAATCTCACGACACACATAAGTTAAGCCTGTCATGGCTGAGGACTAGACACTGCTACCTGTGCCCTGACTCTGACCATTCTGATATATTCACTGAGGACCAGCATTGCCACTGATGCAGGCACTGCTGCCATTGAAAACTAAATGATGCTGTCACTGTTGAAACCACGGCCAGAAATGACTTTCTATAGCAATACTTTCTTGGGCTATTAGCTACAGATTCTAAGGCCGGGGCAGTTGTATGTTTTGGATAAGTCTAAGGCATATGTCTGTGCTCTAAAAGCAAGGGATCAAAAAAAAAATAAGTATAGGCTCACCTCATTTTATGGTATTCGCTTTATTGTATTTGGCAGCTACTGCACTTCTTACAAATGGAAGGTTTGTGGTAATCCTGCCTCAAGCAACACTGTTGGTGCCATTTTTCTAGTAGCGTCTGCTCACTTCATGTCTCCATGTCACATTTGGTAATTCTCACAGCATTTCAAGCTTTTCATTATTATTATGTTTGTCATGGTGATCTGTGATCAGTGACCTTTAATGTTACTGTTGTCATTGTTTTGGGGTGACACAAATCATGCCCATGTAAGATGGCAACCTTAATCGATAAATGTGTGTGTTCTGACTGCTCCGCTGACTGGCTGTTCCTGCATCTGTCTCCCTCTGCTCCAGCCTCCCTATTTCCTGAGACACAACAGTATTGAAATTAGACCAAGTAGTAACCCTGTAACAGCCTCTAAGTGTTCTAGTGAAAGAGTCACAGGGTCTCTTACTTTACATCAGAAGCTAGAAATGACTATGCTTAATGGGGAAGGCACGTTGAAAGCCAAGGTGGGCTGAAAGCTGGGCCTCTCATGCCAAACAGTTAGCCAAGTTTGAATGCAAGGGAAAAGCCCCTGAAGGAGATTAAAATTGCTACTCTAGTGAACACCAGAATGATAAGAAAGTGAAGCAGCCTTATTGCTGGTATCGAGAAGGTTTGGCGGTTTAGACAGAAGATCAAACCAGCCGCAGCATTCCCTTAAGGCAAAGCCTAACCCAGAGCAAGCCCCTAACTTTTCAATTTGATAAAGGTTGAGAGAGGTGAGGAAGCTGCAGAAAAAAAGCTTGAAGCGAGCAGAGGTGGGTTCATGAGGTTTAAGGAGCTGTTTCCATGATATCAAGGTATGAGGTGAAGCTGCAAGTGCTGATGGGCAAGCTATAGCACATTATCCAGATGATCTGGCTAAGGTGATTATGAGGGTGGCTACACTAAATGTATTTTCAATGTAGATATAGTAGCCTTTTATTGAAAGACGGTATCATCTAGGAGTTTCATAGCTAAAGAAGAGAAGTTAATGCCTGGCTTCAGAACGTGAAAGTGCCGGTGACTCTTGTTAGGGGCTGATGCAGCTGGAGATTTGAAGTTGAAGCCAATATTCATTGACCGTTCTAAAAATCCTAGGGCCCTTAAATTATGCTGGACCTACTCTGCTTCTGCTCTATAAATGCAATAAGAAAGCCAGATTGATAAGACATCTATTAACAACATGGTTTATTGACTATTTTAAGCCCACTGTTGAGACCTACTTCTCAGGAAAAAAAAAAAAAGATTCTTTTGAAAATGTAACTGCTCATTGACAATGCACCTGGTCACTCTAGAGCCTTGATGGAGAAGATACAATGAGATTAATGGTATGTTCATGCCTGCTAACACAGCATCCATTCTGAAGCCTTGAAAATATCAAAGAGTAATTTCAGCATTCAAGTCTAATTGTTTAAGAAATACTTGTTGAAGTCGAGAGCTGTCATAGATAGTGATTGCTCTGAGGGATCTAAGCAAAGTAAATTGAAAGCTTTCTGGAAAGGATCCACCATTCTAGATACCATTAGGGGCATTTGTGATTCACAGGAAGAGGCCAGAATATCAACATGAACAGGGGTCTGGGAGAAGTTGATTCCAGCCTTCATGGATGACTTTGAGGGGTTCAAAACTTACGTGGGAGAAGTGACTGCAAATGTGGTGAAAATAAAGAACTAGAATGGTAACCAGAGCCTGAAGATGTGAGTTAATTGTTGCAATATCATGATAAAACTTTAATGGATAAGGAGTTGCTTTTTATGGTTGAGCAAAGTAGTTTTTTGTGAGGGAATCTACTAGTGAAGATAGTGTGGAGATTGTTGAAATGACAGCAAAGGATTTAGGATGGTACAAAAACTTAGTTGGTAAAGCAGTGGTAGGATTTGAGACGATAGATGCCAATTTTTAAAAACTTCTACTATAGGTAAAATGCTATCAAACAACATTCCATGCTACAGGGAGAGCATTCTTGAAAGGGAGAGTCAATGGGTGCAGCAAACATCATTGTGTCTTGTTTTACAAAATTGACACAATCACTCTAGCGTTCAGCAATCATCACCCTCAACAATCACTGGCCATCAAGATTGAGGCAAGATGCCAAATCAGCAAAAATATTATGACTTACCGAAGGCTCAAATAGTGGTTAGTATTTTTTAGCAAGAATATTTTTAATTAAGGTATGTACGTTTTTTTAGATGTAATGCTATTGCACACTTAATAGCCTACAGTATAGTGTAAACATAATTTTTATATGTACTAGGAAACCAAAAAAATCATTTGACTTTATTTTGATATTCACTTTATTGCAGTGGTTGAACTAAACTGATAATATTTCCCAGGTATGCCTATATTTGGCATGTTCAACTTCTTTTTGGTGCTATTTCTGCCAAGATGGGTAAAGGAGGTCTAGTAGTCAATCTATAAGGTACTACTTCCCCCTACATTTATCAGTCTTTTGTAGAATTTTCCCCTTGATCTGGTTGACTCTGCAACTTGATCTTTATGAATAAGATATGACAGAAGTGAAGTAAAAAAAAAAATCCTTATGGCTTCTACTTGAGTCTTCTGGGACATTTACTTTTAAGTTGCTCACTTTAAAACCCATCTATCAGGGCACCTGACTTCAACTTAGGTCATGATCACGGGGTTCTGGGATCAAGGTCTTCTGTGAGCCCCAAATCCGGTTCTGCATACAGTTCCGCACTTAGCCGAGAGTCTGCTTGTCCTTCTCCCTCTCACTCTGCCTCCCTCACTCTCTCTGTCTCTCTCAAATACATGAATAATAAAATCTTTTAAAATAAATAAGTAAACCCATCTATCATAAAATGATAAGTCCAGAACACATAAGAGGCCATGTGAAGATGCTCTGATTGAAAGCCAGTGTTCAACTTCCAGCTGACGGTTTCAGTTGTCAGCCATGTGAGAAAGCTGTCTTAGATACCAGCCAAGTCAAACTTTTAAGACCACTGTAGTCCCAGTAAACATATGACTGCAACCCCTTGAGAGATCACAAGCAAGAACTGGTCAACTGAACCTAGGAAGCCCACAAAATCCACAAAACCATGAAAACTTATAATACATTGTTGTTTAGACAGTATACTTTGAGATAGTTATGTAGAATAGATATCACCGAAATAAGAGAATTCCACAAATGTAGGAGAAGTTTATAGATTCTGGGTAGAAGGGAAGGAGGGAGGGAGAGCGAGTTTAACTTCACTATATTGAGAATTTGCCTTTTTCCCCATTTATTTAATAGTGTGAATCTAATTTGGTAAAGTTTGTTATTTCAAAGAAAAAAATATTCAGCATATATCAATTCAGAACTGATGGCTTAGAATTGCCTATGTGATTTTGAGAGGACAACAGCAACGCCTGATTGTTGATCTATATTACCAATTTTATGTCTAGTTTCATGAGCAAGGCTTGCTGAAAGTCTCCAGACCAATTATTTGCTTTGAAATATGCTTGACTAATTAGTGCTTCTGTCCATACATGCCTTCAGAGCCATTCTGGAGGCAGGCAAACACCCACTCTGCCGTAGTGTGTGCCCACCAACTTAAGGATTTAGCTATAACCTTAACAATGAATTGTGGGATGAAGGCAGAGAGGGCAAGATTGCTCACACTCACTAGTTATTTATAAAAAATAAATGATGTAGTGGGAGAATTATTTGGCACTTTAGCTGGTATGTCAAATTGAATGATTATGGGGTTACACAGCGAGATACTTAAATAAATTAGCTTGTTTGTAATGAATCTTTGTTTTGGCATTACTGCTAGCCAGTTGTTGCTACAGGACAGTTATAACAATGAATATGTACAAGCACATTATTTCCTAATGGCATGCTAAACTAGAATCAAAACAGGCACATATCAGCATGTATTAAAGTTGAATGGCGATTAAATTAAGCACTGACACATATGCCAATTTGCTTTCTCAAATTACTCAGTTTGTTAAAAAAACAAGAGTTGGAAACAGTGCTAAGAAGAAGGATTCAGAAGGTATTAATATTTATTTATAAAATTTGTATGGATAGTTAATAAGAAACCTTATAGTCAAAAATAAATATGAAACTATTTTCAAGCTTAATTAATATTTTTAATGAAAGGCATATTTTTGAAATAGAAAAAAATGGGATAATTTTTCTACAAATAAAGAATACATCTTCAGTGTTAACTTGTAGGGAATATATTGTGACTATAAATTAAAATAAAATGGCTAGTTAATGAATTTTTACATGACCAACTCATTATTCTGGATAAGAACTTTGATATTGGCACATAAAGTACATAGTTTAATTTCTCCAAACTTACAAACATTTTTGTATCACACTTCTCTCTCTAGTTATTGGTCTGTGGCTTTCTGACGAGATCACCTTCTTGGAATACTTTCTTCATTTGGAACTACACAGTGTCTTTTAATCTCTTCTTCTCTACTTTTTGCTCCCCAACAGTCTGATTTGGTATCTTCTCCCTATCTCCGAGTCCTCTAAAACTCAGGATGCCATAGGAAAACATGTTAACGGATGTGGATGTTGGCTGCTTCCCCCTGGTATAGATACTTTCCCATGCCACTACCTCAAACTCATTAGGGCTGACCAGAGCTGTGTCTGGCCTTCCCCATGCACAATATTTAATAGAGAAGCTATTCACCTCAGAGGAAATTGAGCTCACAAAACAAAATAATGTCTGCAGAGAACCTCTTTCAAAAGAAAAGAAAAAACTAACCTTTCTCTGTTTTCTTGTAGGAATTGTACATTCTCAGGTCTTACATTTCCGAGTGGTAGAAGGTAGGGTTCCAGTTTTATTCTTTGTTGTTGTCCTTTAGATCCTCATGTCTTATTGATCCTACAACTGAAGTTTTATACCCTTTTACCAATCCCTCCCTATTTTCTCCATCTCTGGCAACCTCTTTTCTGCTCTCTGTTTATGAGTTTGATGTATTTTTTTAATTCCACAAATAAGTGATACCATGCAGAATTTGTCTCTGTCTAGCTTATGTTACTCAGCATAATAGATCCATCCAAGTTGTTGCAAATGATAGAATGTTCTTTTTTAAGGCTGAATGATATTCCTTTATATATGTGTACCACATTTTCTTTATCCATTCATTGGTACACGCTTAGGTTGTCCACAATACTTTGACTACTGTGAATAATGCTGCTGGGAACATGGGAGTATGGATATCTTCTCAAGATAATGATTCTGTTTCCTTTGACTACTCAGAAGTGGGATTGCTGGATCATATCATAGTTCTATTTTTAATCTCTTGAGGAACTTCCATATTGTATTCCACTGTGGCTGTACCAGTTTACATTAATGGGGCGTAAGTGTTTGCTTTTCTCTACAGACTTGCCAACATTCATTATCTCTTGTCTTTTAATAATACACATCCTAACAGATATGAGGTGATATCTCATTGTGGTTTCAATTTATGTTTCCCTAGTGATTGGTAATATTAAGTACCATTTCATGTACCTGTTGGCCATTTGTATGTCTTCTTTGTTTTTTCTTTATTGAGAACCTGGACACTATGCCAATTGCTAAGGAAGTAAAGATCAAAAATTGACACAGGCCCAATTCAAATAAAGTTTACCAGATAAGAAAACAGGCAGTTACAACAGAGGCACAGCATAACACAGCAGTTAAGAACCTGGGGTCTCTGGGGCCAGAATGCCTAGGTTATGAATCTGTCTTTTCCTCTTACCAGATCAGTGAGTTGGGGCACATGACTTAACCTTTCCATGCTTCAGTTTTCTTCTCTGTAAAATCGGAATTATAGTAGTAGTCCCTGCCTCATAGATTGTTTTGGGGATTTAAGTAGAGCACCTAGAACAGTAATTGGCACATAGTAAAAGTAAGCATTATGTAAGTATTTAATATGATCTATAAGTACTAAAGATCAAGGATATGGGAGCATAAGAGAGGTGTCTGATCCTCCTTACGGAATCCAGAAGACCTGAAGGTGGGCGGGAGTCACCCAGCTAGGCCTGAGTATGGCCTTGATGTAAGAAAGGTTCAGACACAAGTTCATTTAAGTAAGTGCCAATGTCTCCTCCCCAGTCTTAGTGTTACCACCATTGTTTATTGAAGAAATTATCCTTTTCCCATGTGTGCTCTTGTCACCCTTATCAAAGATTAGTTGACTGTGTATGCATGGGTTTATTCCTAGGCTCTTTATTCTGTTCACTTGGTCTATGTGTCTGTTTTTATGTCAGTACTATACACATTTTGATTACTATAGCTTTGTAATAGAGTTTGAAATTAGAAAGTGTGCAGCCTCCAGATGTGTTTTTCTTTCTCAGAATTTCTTTGGTTATTTGGGACTTTTGTAGGTCCATACAACTTTTAGGATTGTTGTTTCTATTTCTGCCCAAAATACTATTGGAATTATGATAAACATTGCACTGAATTTGTAGATGGATGTGTTAATTAACTTAATTGTAATCATTTCACAATGTGTGTGTGTGTGTGTATATATATATAGATACATATCTATATATATACATACCAAATTATGTACACTTTAAATATATACAATTTTACTTATTAATTATACCTCAATAAAGCAGAAAAAACACAAAAGTACACTGCATTACAATATGTATCAGGAGCAGAAACATCAATACAAAAAGACCTATTTTATAGTAACTTAATAATCATACTAAGTTATTTAAGGAAATTTATTGTTATAAAAAGATAAAAAAGAACCAAGTAAATATTAGTTATGGAAAATATGAGAGTTAAACGCAGAATTCAGTAGATGGAATTAGATACAGCAGGAGACAAATTAGAAAATTATAAAATCAGAATTAGAAATCATCAAACATAAGAGATATGAAGTATAAAAATGGAAATGTAAAATGCAGATTATAGGAGTTTCAGAATGACTGGAGGATAAAAATAAATTTATTTTTAAAAAACAACAGAGATAAATGTAATAAAAAATAAAATGAGAAAATGATAAGATACTTATTAAACAGTAAGATACCTTATGGTATTGAAAAGGCTCATGCATCAGTAGAGGAGAGATAAGAAACACTGTAGTCCTTCATATAGAGTGAAATTTAAAATATCAAAGGCAGAAGATTATAAGGAAAAAGAGATTATAGATAAAAGGAAGACAAAGGAGATGAACAATAGCTTAAAGCATGAATGAGAGAAGGTGATGGAATTGTATTTCTAAAGTTTGAGGGAAAATAACTTAGAATTTTATTCCAGCAAATTGTCATTTAAATAGAGTAGGAAAATATATTCTTGACTGTATAGGGCCACAGTATTTCTGCTACACAAAAACCAAGTTGAACACAGTTGTGCAAGAAGCATATAAGTAATAGTAAACACCAATTCAGCAGGTATTTGAAAAAAAATGAGCAGATATCTTAGTAACATGTCTTACTTTCTTAAAAAATATATATCTGTATTTATCTAGATCTATCTCCATGAATATTATTAGATCCTATCTACCTATCTGTTCATGTATCTATATATGTATCATAACTCAATCTTAGAAACTTATCTAACAGTATGATGAAATTGGAAGGAGATCAAGAATCTTAAGAGTGTAAGAAATTTTATTTTTAGGCTGAAAATAAAGATACTAATTTTTTAAAAGAAAAAGATGAAAAGCATAAAAAATAATGAGAAACATAGGATAAATTATTTTTATTGAGGGAGATCTAAATATATTGATAAAAACTATGAATAGAAATGGACTAAACTCACCAACTAAAAGATGACAATTGACAAATGTAATAATAAAGACTTGAAGTATACCAGTACTCTTCTTTTTTGTTGTTGTTTACACTCATTTTTGTGTGATGATGTCATTTAGCCACATAGTTTTAAATACCATTTAAATACTGATGACTCCAGATTTATATTTCAAACCTGGACTTCTTCCCAAAACTCTAGACATATATACCCAATTACTTGCTCAACAACCACAACCACAACAAAAAATCATATGACCTATTATTAGAAGAGGTCATGGGAGTATAATCCAGGGTGTTCAGTGAAGGTTTCCATGAGATAGTGGTATTCATAGTGAAATTCGAAGAATGAATATGGGGAAAAGTTTAAATTGGGTGGGAGCAGGGGGCTTTCAAGGGAAAAGTAATAGATTCAGCAAAGGCTGAGTTAGGAAGGAGCCCAAAACGTTGTTATGATGATGGTTATCAGAGAATAGGAGGGCGGGAGATGGGCAAAATGGGTGAACGGCAATGGGAGATAGTGGAGATAGCCTCCAGTTATGGAATGAATAGCTATGGGAATAAAAATCTTAGCATGAGGAATACAGTCAATGATACTGTAATAGAGATGTAATGGGACAGATCTAGCTATACTTGCGAACATAGCATAATGGTTGAATTTGTCAAATCACTAATTTGTACACTAATGTAACATTGTGTGTCAACTATACTCAAATGAATAAATAAATAGATGTTTCTGTATTGTGCACACATAGATGTGATAACTTGAGAAGGACACAATGTGACTGACAATGTATAACTTCAATCTAATCGCACAAAATCATCAAACTCAAAATGAGAATTCTATTTTAAAAATGAAATGAGAGACTATTCTTCAGAAAGAAAAAAAATGCCAGTATCATAAGACACAAAGAGAAGTTTTGGACATGGTTGAGATTAAAGAAAATTAAAACAATGTGACAATTACATGCAATATCTGCCCCTAACCTTGATTTTATGCTCATTAAAGAAAAGGAAGACAGTCTGTGAAGGACATTATTAGATTAACCAACACAATTGTCATATGCACAGTAGATTAAATAAAGTCAATGAAAAAAAAAAAAAAAGGAAAAAAGAAAGTTGTTGTGCCCACATGTAAGCACAGGACAGGAAAGTGTCACAAATATGGCACGAAAGACGGGTAGGGCCAGAATCCTCCATAGCCATTTGAACTAAAGGGTTTCATTAAAGATTTGATCTTTATCCTGATAGCAATGACAGGGGATTGAAGGATATTAAGCACTAAATGATCAGATTTTAATTTGGAAAATATCCTTAGGAAAACAAATTGAGGGGCGCCTGGTGGCTCAGTTCTCTGCCTTTGGCTTGGGTCATGGTCTCAAGGTCTTGGGATCAAGCTCAGCAGTTCTCCCCTTCCTCCTTCTCATGCAGTGAGAAGTCTGTTTCTACGTCTCCTTTTGTCCCTCCCCGCAACTTGTGTGCTCTCTCTCTCTCTCTCTCTCTCTCAATAAATCTTAAAGAAAAATTGAATCTTACTTATCTCCAGCATTTAGCAAAGCACATGGTACATGGTACACAGTAGAGGTTCAAAATGTTCTTTGTATATATGTGGGATTATTCAGAGCTAAGTTCCTTATTAATAATAAAGTTATAGTGAATTTTATTATTTTCTAATACTTTTTTCATCAGCTCTGTAAAATTGTATTACTTTATGTAAACACTCTTTTCTATATTTTAGATCTGAGTTAGCAATGAGTTGTACTTTTCAGGAGTTATGATTTATCCATTTAATATAAACTTGATAGTTTCATAACTGGGAGTTAGGAATATCCCCTGAATGTTTAAAAGTCCTTGGGTCATTTTGAGTGCTAAGTAAAACTTCAGAACCCATTTTTGACTCAGTTTTATTTTAGCACCCTGGGCTGCTAATTGAAATTAAAAAGAAAAATATTTTCACGTGGTTGGCCAACCAAATCTGCTAAGGTTTCTATAATTCTAGCTTGCCGTTGTCTGCTATTTAATTAACCAGTGCACAAATAAAATGTCCTCAGTTTAATTTCCATTCCGTAGCTCAATACTGTAAACTATTCGCAGCATAATTAAAAGTCCTGAATTCTCCCAGGAATTATATTGCCAGTAAGCAACCAACCCATGAAATAGGGAAGTCTGACTGTTACTCTGCTAAATTGTATGTGCTAATAAAGCTGCACAAGTGTTCTCTGCTTAATCTGACTGAGCCGAGAAAACCCCAGCTGGCATCCAAGCTACCTGCTTTTAAAACCTCTCTAAGCATCTGAGCTCCTAGAGAGCATCATTAAAGTTAATATAGGAATTGCATTGTATTTTATTGAATTTCATTGGATTTTTTTCATGAAAGAACTTACTCTCAATACAAATTCACTCTAATGTCACCAAGGGTAATTATTGTCAGTCTGCTAGTTTGATGTTTATCTCGAACCAGAAGAAAAATGAAATGTCATAGAAGGTTTTAGAAAAAAAAACAGGCTAAAGGCTGACTTATGTTACGTAGAATAATTACTCAGTTTTTGTTGATGATGTTTAAAATTAAAGACCATTTCTTTTAGGAAATAGTCATTATTCAAAGAATCAGTAATTTGAACTTTTAACTAAAATTAACCATGCAGAACACTACTGACCTAGTTATTTCATCCTATGCAAAGAACCTGATTACAGCACGGTGAATACCTCCACCAATTGCTTCAGCAGTCACAATGAAGAGAGGATAAACATAGAATTAATAATGTATGACTACAGTGTTTGTGTAATTATTCTAGATATCCAGGCTCTCCCATGAAAGTCAAATATTTTCATAAATCTAGCCTATTACTTGTTACTTTGATATTTTTGATGCAGTGCATTAAAAATGTTTCATGGTTTGGATCAAATCTGGTTTTATAAATGATGCTCCTTCATCTGAAATACCTCAATACATGATCATTTTGTTGATCAATAGAAAAAATTTGGCCTAATTTTTTTTTTAATTTTCTGAAGGATAGCACATTCCTTTAATTGTCAGATCCAAACTGATCTCACATCTGAAAAATTATCACTTGAATATTGAAATAAATACTCATTTATTCCGAGTATTAAGGTGCATGTTAAGTGTAGCATGCTAGCACTGTGTATGAAGAAGTGGATGGGAGCTGAGCTGTATCTCACAGATGTTTTCTGGGCAGGGGACAATGAGGGGCCGGTCCCATTGATTTTGATGCTGGCTTGCATGTTGCATATCTAAAGAAATTCAGTATCAAAATTGATTTAAGTTAAATAACTGAGTATGCATACTACGCCCTCTCAGTTAATTGTCAAATTCATAGAACTTGAAGGCTAATGTGAGCATATAGAAATTTCTTACAGTTTGGTTTAGGAAACATGTATTAACATTTCAGGGTGGGTATTCTGTAATATCCTTTGAAATAACTCATTCTGGTGGTCAAAATATTTTTTGTAATGTTTCTCCATAAATATTCTCATGCTTTGATTTTTATCTTGATCTGAGTAGAAATAAAGAAGCATGTTCTGAAGTTAGTATCCTTTTTTATACATGAGTCTTTTTTTCTCTAGGCTAGGTTAGAAGTCAAACTTGAGGCCCAATTTGTGTATGGAGGCTGTTTTGTTAAAAAATTTTTTGTTTTAGAGTCTTTTTTGTGTTTTTTTTTTTTAAAGATTTTATTTCTTTATTTGACACAGAGAGAGAGATCACAAGTAGGCAGAGAGGCAGGTAGAGAGAGAGGGGGAAGCAGGCTCACCGCTGAGCAGAGAGCCCAATACGGGGCTCGATCCCAGGACCCTGAGATCATGACCCGAGCTGAAGGCAGGCTTTAACCCACTGAGCCACCCAGGTGCCCCTCTTTTCTGTGTTTTAAAAAGGCAAAATACTTGTAGGAATTGGATTATAGAAGAACCAGTTTAGTGGCTACTATTTTTCCTGGAATGCCTCACACATGTAAGTTAGCCATCTCTTGCAAACTTTTGAATGTGTTTTCTCTGGATTAAATGGTCTCACTTTTCTGGGTCTACTTTTCATTTGCAAAAAATTATATATTATTGGAACTCCAGGGACTAGCTTGTCTCACTTAACAAAATGCAGATAAGTTTCATCCACATTTTTGCATGGATTAATATTCATTCCTTTTTATTGCTAATAATGCTATTGCACGGCTGTACAATAGATTGTTTATCCATTTACCTACTGAAGAATATCTAGGTTGCCTTCAGATTTTGGTGATGTGAAATTTTGCATATAGGTCTTTTTTGTGCATGTGTGAACATAAGTTTTCAATCCACTTGAGTAAATACCTGAAGTGAGATTGCTCGGTCTTCTGTTGATTGTGTTTGCTGCCAAATAGATTTCCAAAATGGTTGTAACATTTTACGTTACCACTAGCAATGTAGGAGAGTTCCAACTGTTCCACATTCCACCACTTCCTTGTGTTGCCGGTATTTTTTATATCGGTCACTTTAATAGGCATGTAATAATAGTAGGCATGTTTTAAATTTGCATTTCCATAAAAACAAATGAATTTGAGCATCTTTTCATATGCATATTTGCCATCTGTATCTTTTCTTTGGTGATGTGTCTTTATAGATATTTTTCTTCTTTTTTTAAATTTAGTTATTTCTATTCTTACAGTGAGTTTTCAGAGTTTTTCATGTATTATTAGGGGTAAGAGGTCCTTTATCATGTTTGTGATGTGTGGTTATTTTCTCCCAAACTGTGACTTTTCTTTTTATCCTCTTAACAACGTATCCTGAAGAGTGAATGTTTCTAATATGAAAAGTGCCATTTGTCAATATTTTTAATGGGATATACTTTTCTCGTGGCATCTAAAGACTCTTGCCAAACCTAATCTCTCATATTCTTTCTTCTATATTTTTCTCTAAAACTTTTAGAGTTTTCATTTTATATTTAGGTTTATTATCCATTTTGAGTTAATTTGTATGGATCCCAGGTGTGAGGTATGTTGTGAGATTTTTTTTTTAAGATATGATGTTTAATGTTCCAGCACTATTTGCTGAAAGATTATTCTTTCTCCATTTGATTGTTTCTGTTTCTCTGTCAAAAATTAGGTACATATATATTTGTGTGGATTTATTGCTGGATTTATCTCTAGTCTGTTCTATTTATCTGTATGTCTACTGTAAATATCACATTACTTTGTTGGCTACTGCTTTTTAAAATAAAAATCACATATTTAACATATATATGAACGACATAATATTTTGATATACATGTACATAGTGAAATTATTACTACAGTCAAGCTAATTAACATACCTATATCCAAAAGTTACCTTTTATGTGTGTGTGTGTGTGTGTGTGTGTGTGTGTGTGTGTGTGTATGTATGCATGCTGTGAGAGCCCTAGAATACTCTCTTGGCAAAGTGCCAGTATACAATAAATTATTATTAATTATAATCATAACAAGTCATTTTGTTGTATATTAGATCTCTAGGTGTAGTCATCTGGTATAACTGCAACTTTGTATCCTTTGACCGACATCTCCCCACTTTCCCCACCTTCTAGTCCCTGGCAGAAACAACTTTCTGAAAAAAAACAAAACAACAACAAAAAAACAACCTTTCTGCTCTCCGCTTTTTTTTTTTTAATTTCATTTTTTTTTAATTTATTTATTTGACAGAGAGAGAAAGAGATCACAAGTAGGCAGAGAGGCAGGCAGAGGGAGAGGGGGAAGCAGGCTCCCCACTGAGCAGAGAGCCCTATGCGGGGCTGGATCCCAGGACCCTGAGATCATGACCTGAGCCGAAAGCAGAGGCTTTAACCCAGGATCCACCCAGGTGCCCCTGCTCCCCGCTTCTTTATATTCAACTTTTTAAAATTCCATATATAGGGGCGCCTGGGTGGCTCATTCGTTAAGCGTCTGCCTTCGGCTCAGGTCATGATTCCAGAGTCCTGGGATCGAGCCCCGCATCGGGCTCCTTGCTCGGCAGGAAGCCTGCTTCTCCCGCTGCCATTCCCCCTGCTTGTGTTCCCTTTCTCGCTGTGTTTCTCTCTGTCAAATAAATAAAATCTTTAAAAAAAATAAAAATAAAAATAAAAATAAAATTCCATATATAATTGAAGTCATGCAATGTTTTTCTTTTTTTTTTAATTGAAGTATAATGACATACAATATCCTATTAGTTTCAGGTGTACATCATAATGATTTCTTATTTTTATATATTATGGAGTAATCTCCATGATAAGCCTAGCTACCATCCGTCAGGCAGTATTTTTCTGTGTCTGGTGAACTGGGAAGACATTATACTATTATTTTAAAGTACATCCTTTAAACTGGTAGTATGTGTCCTCTAAATTTGTTCATATTCTCAATAAGCTACTCTATTTCCCTTTCCTCGTAAATTTTAGAATCAATTTTGTCAATATCTTCAAAATTTTTTCTGAGATTTTGAATGCAAATTAATTAAATCAATAGATCAATTCAGAGAGAAGTAACATCTTCATAATACTGAGTCTTCTAATTCGTGAACACAGTGTATCTCTACATTATTTTAGATCTTTTTTGATTTCTTTCATTTTTTTTTTTTTTGCAGATTTCAGCATACGGATGCTTCACATATTTTACTAAATATGTTCCTAAGTTTTTAAATTTTTTGACATCTTTATGAATGGTAATGTTTTTGTAATTTCCAATTCAAACTGATGATTGCTAGTATGTAGTACATAATATAATTAACTCATATTCTGACTCTTGTTAAACTGTTTATTTCTGGGAGGTGTTTTGTAAATTTTTAGGATTTTCTACATAGATAATATTTTATCTGTGAGTAGAGACAGCTTTCTTTAATCAATTCCAATCTGAATTTTTAAATTTCTTTTTATTTCACTCTTACCTTCACTAAGACTTCTAGTATAAAATTAAACAGGACGGGTAAGAGAGAACATCTTTGCCTTGTTCAGTATCCCTGAGGGAAAGTATGCAGTGTTTTGTCATTAAGTTGTTAGCTCTAAGTTTTTGTAAATACCCTTTATTAGGTAAAGGAATTTCCTTCCTATTCCTAGTTTGCTGAGAACTTTTTATCATGACTAAATATTGAAATGTCATCACTTTTTTTGCATTTATTGAGAAAATCATATTTTTCTTGTTTTAATCTGCTAATATAGTTAATTTCATTGATTTATTGACACAGACTTGTATTCCTGGCATTAATTGATTTAGTTGTAACACATTATACTTTTTATATAATTTTGAATTCAATTTTTTTTTAAGATTTTATTTATTTGTCAGAGAAAGAGCAGGTGTGCGTGCACAAGTAGGGAGCACGGCAGGCAAAGGGAGAAGCAGCCATCTTGATGAGCAAGGAGCCCAGTGCGTGACTGAATCCCAGGACTCTGATTGACTGAGCCACTGAGGTGTCCCTTAAATTCAATTTAATAAGATTTTGTTGAGAATTTTTGGATTGATATTCAGAAGAGATATTGGCCAGCAATAGATAATGTCTTTGGTTTAGTTGGGCTAATGAAAGTTTCATAAAAATAAATTGAGAAGTGTTTCTGCCTCTTTTATTTTCTCAGAGACTATAGAATTGTTACTTTTCTTTCACTGATGTTTAGTAGAATTCTCAAACTTTGGGAGTATCCACTAATGAAAGAATCTAGACCTGAAGTTTATATCTTAGGAGTGTTTTTAACCATAATTAAATATGTTTAACAGATATAAAGCAATTCAAATTATTTGTTCCTTTTTGAGTAAGGGTTTGCGTTTTTTTAATCTAGTACATTTTAATTTAAATTGTCTAGATTATGAGTATAATAAAATTGTAATAATTCCTCTTTTCCTGTTTAATGTCTGTAGACTCCATAGTGATGTCTCTTCCTTCATTCCTGATACTGGCAATTTGAGTCTTTTTTTTCTTGGTCAGTCCGGCTAGAGTTTTATCAATTTTATTGATGTCTCTAGCCAAACCTTTGGATTTGATTAATTTGATTACTTTTATCAAATTTTCTATTTCAGAACTTTTTTTTTTTACTTCATTTAACATGAACATTAGATAGATTTTACTGCATTCACAAAGTTGTGCAACCATCACTACTATCCAATTCTAGCATATTTCTGTTATCCCAGAAAAAAATCTGATACTCATTAGCAGTCATTCCCCACTGCCTCTTCCTCCAAGCCCTGGTAACCACTCATATATTTTCTCTTTCCAAGGATTTGCCTATTCTAGACATTTTAGGCAAATGGAATTATATTTGTATATGGCTTTTTTCCTAGTGTACCTTTTTTAACTTAGTATAGTCTTTGAGTTTCATCCACATTGTAGCATGAGTCATTATTTTATTCCCCCCCCTTTTTTTTTGGCTGACTCATAGTCCATTGTAGGGACGGATATTTGGGTTTTCTCATTTTCTTGGCTATCATAAGTAATCCTGCTATGAATACTTATTCATTAGTTTTTGTGCAGACATATTCTTTTAGTTCTCCAATTGCTGATTCTTATGGTAACTTCATATTTTATTTTTTCAGGAACCACCAAAATCCTTTCCAAAGCAGCTGCACTGTTTTACATTCTCACCAGAAATGTGACTGTTCCAATTTTTCCACATCCTCAACAATACTTTTATTGCCTGTCATTTTGATTGTGGTCACCCTAGTGTTTCTGTAATGCTATCCCATCATGGTTTTTGTTTACATTTGTCTAGTGTCTGAACATGTTGAACATTTTTATGCAGTCATTAGTTTATAATCCAGGTATAATAATCATAAATTCTCAAAATATAATTTCTCTTTAATTTTTGAAAGATGCTATTGCTAAATATAGAATTATTGGTTGCCAGCCTTTTTCTTTCAATACTTTGAATATAACAACCCTGACTTGTGACCTCCATGGTTTCTGAAGAGAAATCAGCTATTAATAGTATATACTATTTTCATGGTATCTTTGTCCTTTGTTTTGACGGTTTGAATATGATGTGTTCAAGTATGAATCTGTTTAACCTACCTGGAATTCTTTGTAAATGTCTTAGATGCATATGTTAATGTTTTTCCAACAAATTGACCTGTTTTCTGGCACTATATCTGCAAATATCCTTATGCCTCTGTCTCTTTCTTCTCTCCTTCTTAGACTTCTATTATGTGCATGTTGGTGCTTGATGGTCTCAAACCGATCCCTGAGGATTTGTACATTTTTCTTCATTTTTTCTTTTTGTTATATGGACTGAATAAGCTCTATTGAGTAATTTTCAAATTAACTGATATTTTTCTTCTGCCGAGTGAAATTGGGTAAGCCTCTGTCATGAATTTTTTTCATTTATTATACTTTTCAACTCCAGAATTCCCATTTGGTTCTTTTTTAAAAAATATCTATATCTTTATTTATATTCCATGTTTGGTGAGACATTGTTCTCATGCATTCTTTTAGTTTCTTTAACACATCTATAATAGATGATTTAGAGTCTTTGGTAAATCTAACATTCAAACTTCTTCAGGAACAGTTTTTATTGACTGATTTTTTTTCCTATATGGGTAATATTTACTAAAATTTTTGTGTCTCATATTTTTATTGTTGAAAAATGGACTTTAAAATATATGGTTTAGGCTTTTAAAATACTTATAATTTAGGGAAATCATTTTTCATTCCATAGTGGTATACATTATGAATATAATTTTCTTTAACATTTTGAGATTGTTTTCTCAGTAAAGAAGACAGTAGTGTAACATCATGATATATATATATTTGAAACCTTCTTTTTCCACTAATTTTCTTGAAACCCTTGGTGAAATTTCTTTGGAGAATGTAGTGGTATATGCCAACAACTATTAAAAAGTGGAATAATTTATTTATAATATCATTATTACCATTATCTAACATTTTTGTACATCTTGTGTGAAGACTGTGCTCATGCGTCAAACCATAACATTATTTTATTCTCTGGAAAGTTTGATTGTCATAAAAATTAGAGGAGTCCAAGGCTGAAAATCCCTCAGAGATCAGCTGAGAACATGGTATTAAGCTAATTGCTTTAGTTCCTCACTGTATATTCATTTATTTAATTTTAGTAACAGTTACTTAGGTCCCTAAATTAGAATTTTTTGCCTATAGCTCCTATTGTAGTTTTTTAAATTTAATATATTATTTTTCAGAGTATAAATGGTTTATTTCTTCATCTCTTCTAATTAAGAAAACTACCTTTCTAGGCATATATTATATATACTAGTTACCATTTCCTACTTTGAAGTATCTAGCATTTATATTACTATATTGTGTTGATTTCTTAATTCGGTGGAAAAGTTCTTAGCCTTATGCTAAATTTTATACAGTTGATCCTGGAACAACACAGATTTGAACTGCCTGGGTCTACTTATATGCAGATGTTTTTTTATTTATACAGTACAGTACTGTAAATGTATTTTCTCTTCCTTATGATTTTCTTAATAAAATTTCTTTTCTCTAGATTACTTTATTGTAAGAATATAGTACATAATACATATAACAAAAAATGTGTTAATCAACTATTTATGTTATTGGTAAGGCTTCTAGTCAACAGTAGGCTATTAGTAGTTAAGTTTTGGGGAACCCAGAAGTTATATGTGGTTTTCGACTGTGTGGGGGTGGGTGTCCCTAACCCCTGTGTTCAGGGGTATGCTGTAGTTCTTTCTGATTCATGAATAAGAGATGCTATCTAAGTTTTCTAAACATAGAAACATCTTTCTAAGTAAAAAAAGAAAAAAACCTAACTTCATTTTTTTCCTTAAAAAAAAAAATTGTCTAAATTAAAACAAAGCAAAATACAATAAAACATGCCTTATGTTTTCAGGGTATCAACAGCCCCTTTTATTTGTGCAATTTTGATGAAAAAATAAATATTTGTATTAAACAATTTGAAGGTGTTTGTTCATAAACACTTGCTTACAGTATTTAACAACTCAACTACATATTGCATTTGTAAACAGTAGAGAAAGTGTTCATGTAAAAGAAAAAGCGATAAACATAAAGGCAGAATGTCTGAGTGGTAAACTCAGGGCATATAAAAATTGCAGTAAACTATACTTATAACTCTGATACTTGTAACTTGAAAAGTTTTTAAAGAGTATTTCTAAGATGGTGTAAATAAGACAAAAGGAAAATCAGAGCATAAATTCTGTTATGAGGAAAAGTAGAAGAGTCATATAAAAATTGATATTATACAATTTTAATGTTATTGTCTGCAGGCTTTCCACATATATGCCTTATATCCAGCCAAAGCCTTCTCAAAGAAAGTGGGGATATATTCCTTTTCAAATCTCCTTGGTCTTAATAAGATATTTCAGTGCCTTGGATCCTTGGTTCTGCAGTATAGTGAACTGTTCCTTCATGGGAGATATAAATTATTGTGTATCTATAGTTCTAATCAGAAGAGTATACTGAACACTTTTAGTGTTGTTCCTGTTGTTCAAGTGAAGTCATGCAACTTTTATCCACCATTAGTCTATACTTCTACTTTTTTTGCTTTAGGCTTCTAACTCACTGTTCACTTAATTAGCTGTGGACTTGGTTCTTACTGTGAGGCTAGGAAAGCACTTACCTAGACGCTCCTGAACCTGCTCCAGTGGCAAACCATATGCTTTTCAGTTGAGACCAATGTGTGGGAATTATTCTTAGTTCCTCCAGGAATGCAAATTATGAGTACCTCTTAAAGTTTTCAGCTTCTGCAGGTAAATAGCACTTGTGCTAGTCCTCTTTTTTTGCTTGATATTGCCATCTTAAGGCTAAGAAAGACAATATATATGTTTACAAAAGTAATGTATTTTAAATGAGAATTATTTTAACATTTAATGATTTTAGGTGAATTTAATAAGATGTTATTTAATCTTTTATTTGCTATTTCAGATACCTTAAAAGTGGAATATACAGATGTAATATGCTGTTAATTTATGAAGATGCAAACATATAGAACTTGACATAATTTTAATGAATTATCTACCAAAGCAGGAAAAGAGAATGCATGATTCTGAAGTAATTCAGGACAGTAGAGTTAAGAAGGACCAGTAAAGCTTGTGGTTCAGAGGAGCATTGTTCTATAAGGCAGGACCTAAGAGAACAGAGACAGAGGAAGATGGAAATAAGACAATCAACAGGGGGTAAGCAAAATGTTATCAGATATATCAAGCTTAAAACAAATTAACAGATACAACCAAAAAAGGACAGATCAAGTAGCAGTAAAGGCAAATTATTCTTCATGGATGCAGAGGGAGGTAAGTAGAACTTCAAGGGCACTAGGAGTTCTTAGCAGGAGCTGGTGTGGGCCTGTAGTTACTTGTTTTTAGCCTGATAGTTAGCAAAGGCGTCTGCACTGTCTCCCTTCATTCTGAATTAGAAGATTGACCTAAAAATATCAGGAGAACCCCATTCACTCAAACAACCAAAGCTTTTAGCAAAGTATGTCCTTGGAGCACTAGACCTACAACTTTCCTTATAAATACACATTCATAAAATTCCACATATTATTTCCCTCATTTGAAATCCTCAAAGTATACTGGAAATTTAAAGGCTCTGTAATCTGCCGGAAACAAATCTGATCATAATGTGTAATTGAGACCTTCCCAAAAATATTTAACCGTGTATTCATTTATTTATTTTTTACTTGTAGCAGGGTATGATTTCACATCTTACATAACACACTTTGAAAAATGCTATCTTAATTATTCTGCTTTACTTAGAATAGCCCTTCAGATGTTTGGAAAGAATTTTATTATTCTTATTGGATATTCTTCTCTCCAGGCTTCAAATCCAATTTGTTTGTTTGAAAAGATTTTTAAATCCTTAAGTATTACAATGAAAAAAAAAAGCATCTTAAAATTACATTTGTGGAATAATTTAAAGGAATAGGAAATTGGGGGTACTGGAAATATGAGTTCACATTTTTGTTCTATTACTAGTTTGTTATGTCAACAAGAGTCATTTAAAATCATTTTTCCATTTTCGGGGAGAGAAAAAAAATTATTCATGCAATAATTAAATAAAATAGGATAATATATAACACCTGTTTTTGTTCCTATCTCCCAGAAGTCATTCAATCAATGCTGTTTCCTTGTTATTTTCTCCGTATATGAAATGTATCTTTTTAATATTCTCCTATTTATGAGAATTGCATATTTAAGAATTTACTGTAGTTTTAAATCACATAGATAAAACATTAATGATGGAGAGAATCTTATCAAACTATTTTATTAACAATGATTCTTAGATATTTATAAAGAATAGAGTATAGCAAAATTCACATCAAGTGATTTTTAAAGAAGTTTAAGTTGTTTGCATCAAAACCCTTAAAAACATGTTTTCCCTGTGATCCAAGTTTTTAATTTTATAAATCTAAGGTAATAAATAAGTACACAAATATGTAAGGAAGCTTAAAGGCTTTATTTATAAGTGAAAAAATGAGTATCAGAACAATGTGTAGGCATTAAACATACTGGAAACAGTATGTTTAATATTTTAAGCAATATATTTTTAGAAAATTATGGTTGAATATCAGAGTCTATTTATCATAACAGTGGGGACATAATGCATTTTTCCTTTTTTTTATTTTTGCTATCTGTTTTTGTTAAATTTGTATAAAATAAGCATGGATTAGGTGTGTAAAATTTAATTTAATTTAAGATAATGTACAGAATAATTAAATGTTTTAAATGTTTTGTCATAATTTTTAAGAGCATTTTGAATCTTTGTAAACCATCCTAAAGAAATTCAAACTGTTTAAAGGAAATGCTCTGAACTTAGCCACGGAAATTGTATGTTTCTCCATAGCATCCCTGAAACTGTATCTATTTCTGTCCTCACTGAGTACAGATGACAAGATGAAGAATGGATAAATTCAGAAAAATGTCCCAGAGCATTCCCGATAACAGTTATAGCATTTGCTCTATCAATATTTTTTGTAAATCAACTGAAGACATTTTGCTGATAGCAGTTGGAGCACAATTGTGTTCCATGAAATTAGGTCACTGAAATTTCAAGCAGGACTCTATTATTTGAACCAGTCTAGCAGGCAGAAGTAGGCTTTGGCACTAATTATGTTCTGCTTTGTGTAGCAGAGCCTTATTTAATATTCCTGGTACCACAGTAAATCTTACCAGTTTAGGTTGCCTGTTGAGATTTAGCCAAGAAGAACCCTGAATGGAAAAAGCTACTAATAACTCAAATATAATTTGAACATTATAGCATACTACAGATACAACTGCAGAATCAGAAAATAGACACCAAAAATGACTCTATTCATGGTACATGAAACCAGTGCCAAAACTCTCTTAAACTCTCATGAATCCTAACAGGGAGGTAAGCGTATTTTGTGTGTACCTGCCTTTCTATGCTTGACCCAAAAGACATACTAACATTTTGGAGAATGGAAATGGAGATTGAAAAACAAAATAAAATAATTATATACCCTACAAAAATATAGATTATTTCTGCAGTTGTTGAAGCTTAATTTATATTGCTGATAATTTTAACGAAATCTCCAAAGTTTTGTAAGCTTAGTGCTGTTTTATTTCCCTAGAAATCTGAGAATGGTATGCCAGAGACAGGGATAATGAAAGATTAGTGGAATTTGAGTATACAGTGTTAGGGTGGGAAAGGAAAAAAAGATGCTACTGATCAAATCCAGGTATGGCAGTACTGTACTAGAGAAGTAGAAGGTATATTATAGTAGAGTGCCTGACCATAGTGGGTTCTTGAAGTATTCAAGGTCTAATTCTTTCACCACCAATTAAAGTAAGTAAAAAAGCTAAACATTCTATTTACTACTACCATTAAATATAAAATAGTTTATATTGTCAAAAATACTGTCAAAAATAAATATTTCCGAGATATAGCTTATGTAGATTTCCAATGGTTTACAAATCTTCAAGTCTGAACACTAAAGATAGTATGTTTAAAATTTGTTATTTTATTTTGTCAATAATATTCCCTGATATATTATTACTGAATCATAACTGTTGGAGAGAATCGTGTTATAAATTTGCATTATTTAAAAAGAAAGATTTTTTATGTATGAAATTTGGGAAAACACTCTTAAGTTCTGCTTTCTATTCAACAATATGTTTCTTCATAGCATTAATAGTTGCACTAAAAGTGAAAAAAATCACAATTCCAAAATGTAGCTTAGAGTGTTTTTTAACTTTTTAATTTATTACTATTTTTTTAAATTCCAGTATGGTTAAAATACAGTGTTGTACTACTTTTCACTTGATATTATGTTCTCTAGATTCATCCATGTTGTTGTGAATGGCAAGCTTTTACTTTTTTTTTTTTTTTTGCAAGCTTTTACTCTTATGGCTGAGTAATATTCCACTGTGTGTGTGTGTGTGTGTGTGTGTGTGTGTGTGTGTGTGTGTGTATGCATGTATGTATGTATCTATCTGTCATCTATGTATCTATAATTTGACTATTGTAAATAATGCTGCTATAGCCATAGGGGTGTATGTATCCCTTTGAATTGGTGTTTTTGTATTTTGGGGGTAAATACCCATTGTGGAAATACTTGATCATATAGTAATTCTATTTTTAATTTTTTGAAGAATCTCCACACTGTTTTCCACCATGACCTGCCAGTGTGCATCCCCACCAACAGTGTATAAGGGTTCCTTTTTCTCCACATCCTCACCAACACTTATTTTCTCTTGTGTTTTTTGTTTAGCCATTCTGACAGGTGTAAGGTGATGTCTCATTGTGGTTTTGACTTGCATTTCCCTGATAATGAATTACATTGAGCATATTTTCATGTGTTTCTTGACCATCTAGATATCTTTGGAGAAATGTCTATTCATGTGTTCGGACTATTTTTTAATTGTATTGGGTTTGGGGTGTTGAGTTGTATAAATTCTTCCTGTATTTTGAATACTAATCCTTTATTAGATATGTCATTTCCAAGTATCATCTCCCATTCAGTAGGTTGATTTTTAGTTCTCTTGGTAATTTCCTTAGCTGTGTAAGAGCTTTTGGTTTTGATGTAATTTCAATAATTTATTTTTGCTTTTGTTTCCCTTACCTCAGGAAACTTACTAGAAAAATATTGCTATGGCTGATATCAGAGAAATTACTGCTTGTGTTCCCTTCTAGGATTTTTATGATTTCAGGTCTTACATTTAGGACTTTGATCCATTTGAATTTATTTTTGTGGATGATAAAAAAGTGGTCTAGTTTCATTCTTTTGCAATTGTTCAGTTTTTCCAAACACTATTTGTCGAAAAGACATTTTCGCACTGCATATTCTTGCCTTCTTTGTTGAAGATTAATTGACCATATAATTATGGATTTATTTCTGGGCTCTCTCTTCTGTTTTATTGATCTATGTGTCTGTATTTGTGCCAGTATCATATTATTTTGATTACTATTGCTTTGTAGTATATCTTGAACTTTGGAATTGTGATACCTCCAGTTTTGTTCTTCTTTTTCAAGATTGCTTTGGCTATTTGGGGTCTTGTGTGGTTTCATACATATTTCAGGATTTTTTTTTGTTCTTGTTCTGTGGTTGGTATTTAATAGGAATTTGATTGCTTTGAGTACTATGGACATTTTAACAATACTGTTCATCCGACCTATAAGCATAGAATATCTTCCCATTTGTTTGCATCATCTTAAATTTCATTCATCAATGTTTTATAGTTCTCAGGGTACTGGTCTTTCACCTCCTTGGTTAAGTTCATTACTAGGCATTCTATTATTTTTGGTGCAGTTGTAAATAGAATATTTTTTCTTCATTTCTCTTTCTGCTACTTCATTATTAGTATATAGAAATGCAACAGATTTCTGTGTATTGATTTTGAGTCCTGCAGCCTTATGAAATTTATCAGTTCAAATAGTATTTTGCTGGAGTCTTTAAGGTTTTATATATGTATATAGTATCGTGTCATCTGCAAACAGTGAAAGTTTTGCTTCTTCCTTACCAATATGGATGCCTTCTATTTCATTTTCTTGGGTGATTGCTGTGGCTAGGACTTCTAGTACCAAGTCTAGTACTGTGTTAAAAAAAAAAAAAGTGATGAGAGTGGACATTGATGTCCTGTTCTAATCTTAGGGGCAAAACTGAGATTTCCCCCATTGAGTATGATGTTAGCTGTGGGTTTTGCAGATATGGCCTTTATTATGTTGAGGTATATTCTCTCTAAACCTACTCTGTTGATAGTTTTTATCATGAACGGATGTTGTACTTTGTCAAATGCTTTTTCTGCATCTGTTGACATGATCATAAGGTTTTTATCCATTCTATTATTGATATGATGTATCATGTTGATTGATTTGCAATACTGAATCACCCTTGCATTTTAAGAAAGAATCCCACTTGATTGTGTTGAATGGTTTTTTTTACTGTATCATTGGATTCTGTTTGCTAATATTTTGTGGAAGATTTTTACCTCTATGTTCATCAGAGAGTTTTTTTTTTGTTGTTGTTGTTGGCCTATAGTTTTTTTTTGTTCTGTTTTATTTTGTAGCATCTTTATCTGGTTTTGGTATTAGGGTAATTCTGTCCTCAAAGAATGACTTTGGAAGCTTTCCTTCCTCTTTTGTTTTTTGGAATAGTTTGAGAAGAAAAATACTAACTCTTCTTTAAATTTTTGGTAAAATTCAGTTGTGAAGACGTCTGGTCCGGAACTTTTGTTGGGAGTTTAATTACTGTTTCAGTTTCATTGCTAGTAATCAGTTCAAATTTTCTTTTTCTTTCTGATTCAATTTTGGGAGATAGTATATTTCTAGTAATTCATCCATTTCTTCTAGGTTGTCCATTTGTTAGCATAAAATTTTTCATAATATTCTCTTAGAATTCTTTGTATTTTTGTAATATCAGTTTTTTCGCCTCTTTCATTTCTAACTTTGTTCATTTGAGTTGCTTTATTTCTTTATTTTTTGATGAATCTGGCTAAAATTTTATCAATTTTGTTGGTTTTTTTTCGAAGAAGCATCTCCCAGTTTCATTGATGTTTCTTGCATTGTTTTTTGTTTTTGTTTTTGTTTTTTAAATTTCTATTTAATTTATTTCTGTTCTGGGCTTTATTATTTCCCTCTTTCTAGTGGTTTTGAATTTCATTTATTCTTTTTCTAGCTCCTTCAGGTATAAGATGAAATTTTTTATTTTAGATTGTTCTTGCTTCTTGGGGTAGGCCTGTATTGCTATAATATCTCCTCTTAGAACAGCTTTTGCTGCATCCCAAAGATTTTGGACCACTGTGTCTTCCTTTTCATTTGTCTCCATTTATTTTTTGATTTCCTCTTTGATTTCTTGGTTGACCTTTTCATCATTTAGTAACGTGTTATTATTATTTAAGCTCCATGTATTTGTGTTCTTCCCAGATTTTTTCTTGTGGTTAACTTCTAGTTTCATAGCATTGTTATTGGGAAAAGATGCATGGCATACTTTAATCTTTTTTAATTTATTGAGACTTGTTTTATGGCCTAACATGATCTATTATGGAGAATGTTCCATGTGCACTAGAAATGAATGTGTATTCCTGTTTTAGGACGGAATTTTTTGAATATATCTGTTAGATTCAACTGATATGTCAATCAAAGCTACGGTTTCCTTGTTGATTTTTTGTTTGGATAATCTGTCCATTGATTTAAGTGAAATGTTAAAATCCCCTACTATTATTGTATTACAGTTGATAATTTTCTTTTTGTTTGTTAGCTGCTTTATGTACTGGGTGTTCATGTTAGTGTGCATAAATATTTACCATTGTTATATATTTTTGTTGGTTTATTCTCTTCATTATATAGTGTCCTTTTTTAAGATTTATTCATTTGAAGGAGAGAGAGAAAGAGAGAGCATATGTCCATATGTGAGTGGGGGAAGGGGCATAGGGAGAGTGTAGGAACCCTTGAGCAGACTCCCTGCTAAGCATGGAGCCCATCTAGGGGTTCATTCCCAGGTCCCTAATATCATAATATGAGCTGAAATCAAGAGTTCAATGCTTAATCAACTGAGCCACCCAGGTTACCCCCATATAGTGTCCTTCTTTGTTTCTTGTTAAAAATCTTTGTTTTAATGTCTCTTTCATCCAGTATATGTATTGCTATGCTGGCCTTCTTTTCATTTCCATTTGCATGTAAATGTTTTTCTATCTCTTTGTTTTCAATCTGCATGTGTCTTTAAGTTTGAAATGAGTCTCTTACAGGTGGGATACTTTATGGGTATCAGTTTTAATCCATTCTGTTACCCTATGTGTTTTGATTAGAGCATTTAGTCCATGTGTATTCAAAGTAATTAGTGGTAGGTATGTACTTACTCCCCTTTTATTACTTATTTTATTTTTATTTTTTTGTAGTTCTTTTCTGTTCTTACTTAACTTTCTCTCTTCTTCCATGACTGGTTTGCTTTCTTTAGTGATTTACTTGAATTTTCTTCTGTATTTTTTTAGATATCTATTACTGGCTTTTGATTTGTGGTTACTATTAAGTTTATATGTAACATCTTACGCATATAACAATCTATAGTAAGTTGATGATTGCTTAAGTTTGAACCGATTGTTTACTCCTCTCTCTACCACATTTTAAGTATATGGTGTCATACTTTACAGCCTTTTATTTTGTGAGTCCTTTGACTGATTTTTATAGATATATTTAATTTTACTGATTTTGTGCTTCTTACTTTTCTTACTCCTATTTATGTTCTTTCCTTTCCACCCCAAAACTTTCCTTTAGTATTTCTTGTAGAGTTGGTATTGGATATGAATTCCTCTAACTTTATCTAAAAAGCTCTTTATCTCTTCTATTCTGAATGATAGCCTTGCTGGATAGACTATTCTCAGCTGGCAGTTTTTTTCTTTCTTCTGGCCTGCCAAGTTTCTGCTGAAAATTCAGCTAACAGCTTTATGGTATTTCCCTTGCATGTAACTGTTTTCTCTTGCTGCTTTTAACTCTCTCTTTATCACTACTTTCTGCCATTTTAATCACTATGCGTCTTGGTGTGGACCTCCTTGGGTATTTTTCTTTGAGGTTCTCCATGCATCTTGGATCTGGATTTTTGTTTCATTTCCCAGATTTAGGAAATTTTCAGCTATTATTTCTTCACATAAATTTTTTGCCTCATTTTCTCTGTCTTCTCTTTCTAGGATCCCTATAATGCGAATATTATTATACTTGATGGTGTTGGTGAGTTGACTAAGTCTATTTTCACTTTTTATTATCATTTTTCTCCCTCCTGTTCAACTTAATTGCTTTCCATTACACTGTCCTCCAGGAAGCATTCTTCTGCTTCCTCTACTCTATTATTTATTCCATCTAGTGACTTTTTTTTTTTTCAGTCATTGACTTCTGTGATTGATCCTTTTTTGTTTTCTATCTCTTTGGGGATCTCACTGATGTCATCCACTTTTTTCTGAAGTCCAGTGAATATCTTTATGACCATTACTGTACAATCTCTATCCAGCATGTTACTTTCTTCCATTTCATTTAGCTCTCTTGCTGTGATTTTGTCCTGTTCTTTCATTTGGGACATATTCTTTTGTCTCCTCATTTTGTCTAATATTCTGTGTCTATTTCTATGGGTTAGGAAAGTCAGCTATATCTCCTGCTCTTGAAAGTAGTGGCCTTATTAAGAAGAGGTTCTGTAGGGCCCTGCAGGACAATGTTCCCTGTTCACTAGAACCTGGTGCTTCAGGAGTATCTATGTGTGTTGTGTGCACCCTCCTGTTGTGGCTGAACCACTTTTTCCTTAATTTCAGTCATCTGCAATGTCTGTCTTTGCTTGTTGGGAGTAGCATTTGGTTCCTGTGTTGTTAGTGGGCCAGTCTGGGGTCATTTTAGGCTTGAGTTGAGTCACACCACACCTTTGCCAGATATGGAGTGACCTGCAGGAGATTCTCCCTGTGTTGTCCCCTGAGAAGCTTTTATTGGTGGATGGGGCCTGCAGTCAGACCAGATGTCTGCCCCAGCTTAATGTGAAGTCACAGTCAAATTGATGTGTTTTGTTATCTTCCCCTCTCCACAGGTCAGGGGTCAGTATGGAGTGGTGCTAGCCCCTATTGGGGCTGCTTACACAATTCCAGCTTGTGGCACTTCATTTAGATGGGCTTAGCCAAGGGAATATTGGAGGGAGCAGATCTACAGGAGAATACAGGGGTAGGGTATTCGATGTTAGTGAAGTAGGTGGAGTATGTTGGCACTGTGCTGGTTCCCACATAGGTCCCTGTGTCTAGGCTGGAGGATGGAGAAGGGAAATGGTGCTTGTTAGTTCCTTTGTTTTTAGAGACGTCTCCTATAGATCTCTGCCCTTTTAGCACACACTCAAAGATTAGTAAGTAAATCTAGCTGGAAAGACAGTAATGTCACTGAGTCCAATCTCCCACATAATCAGAAATCTCTATATATTTTTGAACAACAAAAAATTCACAAGGCAATACACTATTGATGAAAACTCTTATTATAACTCTTTCCTTTAAAAAGGATTTGGAGTTAGTGTAGGTTCTAGAATATCTGTAAAGGATTTCATTGCCTGCATCACAAATTGAATGAGGACTAGAAGCCATGAGTTCCTAGGACATCCAATAAGTTTCATAAAATCAATTAACTATATCAATGAATAGTGAGAATCTTATTGTAATTATGGATTTTAAATCCACCAACACTTCCTTGGAGGCATTTTTGAATGGACTAGTTCAAAACAATTATCATTGGTTAGCACTTCAAATATTTAAAGATAATTATAACATTTAACCCCACCATGGTCTAATCATCATAGTTATTTCTCCAACATAGTACATAACATGATTTTTTTTTTTACTTTGCTTGTTTGTAGTGAAGACTCTCATTGAGTTTGCTAGTTCATGTGAAAGATGAACTATTACCTAAAATCTCTGTTCTCAGAGACCAATTGAGCATTTAATCTATATGTCAAAAATTTTTTTGTTTTGAAAAACTTTTTTACTTACAAAATGTTTGCAAAAATTGTACAGAGAATTCATGCATACCCATCACTAGCTTCACCTAACATTAAAGTCTTACATAACCATAGGAAAAGGATCAAAATGTAAAAAGTAACATTAGCACAATATTATTAACTAAACTATAGACTTAATCCAGATTTTACCAGTTTTCCACCAATTCTATTTTTATGTTCTGGGATCCAGGATCCCCAATCATATTTAGTAGTTTTGTCTTTTTACCTTCTTTAATCTGTGACAGTTTCAGTTTTTTCTTACCTTTTATGATATTAGAACTTTGGGAAGAATACTGGTTATTTGGTAAAATGTCCCTCATTTTGGATTTGTCTTTTACTTTCTCATAGTTGGAATGAGGATATATGCACTTTTACAGAAAAATTCCAATTAATACATGTAGAATGAAAGAAGGAACTAAAAAAGTCATCTTTAAGAAAATATCATAGTAATAATTGCTACAGATAAGATCTGTAGATAGATGCTACGATTAAGAGCCCTGATTCTTTTTGTTGAAGAATGGTGTTTAGAAAGCAAGTTGTGATTGATGTGAGTGTTTATTGCTGCTGGAGTAGCATTGCAGCTAGACTCTGTCAGCAGACAAAACTAGGAAATACTACTGTATGAATCCAGCCAAATATATGCATCAATATTTACTTCTCTATTTATCTACATATTTAAAAACATGAATTTTTATTGATACCTTTGTTTCCAATCCAGTAACGTAAGTTTATTCTAGCCTTCCTTTCTTTTGTAACTTCTTTCTCTACAAGTGGAAAATTAAGTTCATTATCTACAATATATATCCTGATATCATCAATTTTAATATATACATAAAGGCATTTCAGAATTGCCAAACCATACCTATGTAAAAAGCCAATTTACTAATAGAATTTAGTATTTCTGGACAGTTCCTTTTGTCTTTAGCCTTACAGTATCTAGTCAAGACACTGTTTTTCCAAAGTAAAGTATTAGTTCCTTTCTTACTCAGTGTAATTGTATTATTCATTTGCGATACAGTTCAGTTCATTTGTTATTTTTATTCCACTTTGCCCCTTCAATTCTCTTTTGTTCTGTTTAAATTATTTGAGATTTGTGAAGCTGTACTATAAATATTAACAATCATGGCTACACAGAAATGTATACTAAGAGAAGTGTCACTTTTTCTCTCTTCTTTCCAGTCCTTTCCCCTCAAATCCTCTAAGTAACCAACCTTTTTATTTTCTGACTGATTTTTCCTGCATCTTTCTTGCAAAAGTAAGAAGATAAATGTGTGTTTTCTTACATCCTCTTCTTCCTTACATGAAGGATGGCATGTTCTTTTTCACTTAACAGTTACATTACTTTGTGGGGCTGCCATAACAAAGTACACACACTGGGTGGCTTAAATAACAGAAATTTATTTTCTCACAATTTTGGAGGCTAGAAGTCCAAGATCAAAGTGTTGACTGGGTTGGTTTCTTCTGAGACCCCTTTCCTTAATTTGTAAATAGCTATCTCTTCTCTGTGTGTATTTGTGTTCTAATTTTCTCTTAGTAGGACCAATCATATTGGATTAGAGCCCACCAAGATGACCTCATTTGACTTAACTCTTTAAAGACACTATCTCCAAATACAGTCACATTTTAAACTAGTGGGAGTTCAACATATGAATTTGGGGGCACACAATTCAGCACATAACAACAGAATATCCCAGGAAACAGTTCATATTTCAATTGACAGAAATCTCTCTTTTTCTTTTTTTTAAATAGCTTCCTAGGATTCCATTTTGTAGATGTGACAGTATTAATTGAACCACTTTCTTTTGCATGATCAGACAGGATATTTCTAATATTTTGCATTCATGGTGTTGCAAATAATAACTTCATACGCATCTATTTTCATGCAGATGGAAATAGGTCTTCAGGATAGGTTTCTTTCTTTCTTTCTTTCTTTCTTTCTTTCTTTCTTTCTTTCTTTCTTTCTTTCTTTCTTTCTTTTTTTTTTTTTTAAGATTTTTATTTATTTGACAGAGAAGAGAGAGATCACAAGCAGGCAGAGAGGCAGGCAGAGAGAGAAGGGGAAGCAGGCTCCCTGCTGAGCAGAGAGTCTGAAGTGAAGCTCCCAGGACCCTGTGATCATGAGCTGAGCTGAAGGCAGAGGCTTTAACCCACTGAGCCACCCAGGCTCCCCTTCAGGATAGGTTTCTAAAAGTGAGGATCTAGGTGAAACAGTGAGTGCATATGTGGTTTTGTTAGACCTTGAAAAATTCCTGTCTAAAAGAGTTTTACTGGTTTATATTTCAAACATTAGTGTGTTAGAATGGGTATTTCACCAGTGTCATAGACTGTTTTTGATATTTGACAATTTGATAGATGACAAATAATATTATTAATTTTAATTTGTTTTTCTCTAATTCTGAGTGAATTTATTTTGTCTGAAAGCCATTCTTATTATTTGAGTTGTCTATGTTTTTCCAACTTTTAAGTACAGTTTTGGTCTTTGTCAGCTAATTTTTAGTGTTCTTTACATATAAAGAATATTACCCTTGGTCTTCCATATGTAACATGTATATTATATTCTTATATATAACATATATAGTAAATATTTTCCCTAATTATTGTCAATTTCTGTCTTTTTAATGTATTTATGATTGTTTAAACTATGCAGTATAGCACACACACCCACAAACATATACACACATCAAATTTGTCAATTTATATTTGTTATAGGTAGAAAATCTTTCCCTAACCCAAAGGTTAAAGAATTCACCCATTTTTTTTCTGGTATTTATTGATTATTGAAGTATAGTTGATACATGTACCATTAGTTTCAGGTATATAATATAGTAATTCAGTAAGTCTATCCATTAGGCTAAGTACTTGTAGGCTTTTAACCTTTAGATTGCCAATTTTGAGCTTATTCTTATGTATAGTGTGATATATGGATCTAATTTCATTTTTTTTTCCAAGTAATTACCAGTTGTTCTATACCATGTAGGAAACATTGGGCTCTGACCCAGTGACGTGATAAACAATCCTTATTGTGTATATGAACTTCCACATATATTTTGGTCTATTATTGGGCTTTTCTAATCAGTGTTTCTGGTATTTCTGTCTATTCATGTATCAATACCACATTGTCTTAATTAGTGACTTTATAGTACATTTAATATCTGGAAAAACTAGTTCTACTGAGCATTTATTTTCTTCAGTGTTTTTCAGACTATACATCCATGCTCAGTTTTCTAGACTGACTTTAGTATCAACATGTCTAATTCTTTAAAACTGGCTGATGCTTTTATTAGGATTGCATTGTATTTGTAAATTAGGGAGAACTGAAATTATATAATGCTGAGTCATCCTATGCAAAAGCAGGGAAACCCTTTTCAATTTGTTTGAATCTAATTTTGTGCTGTTTTAGTAGTGTAAAATTTCCTTCATATTGGTTTGTACATTTTTCTTTATTTCTAAGTACTTAATCCTTCTTTTTTGCCATTATATATGAGATTTTTCTCTACCATTATGTCCTTTAACTGCTTACTCTTTGTGTGTGTGTGAAGGCTATTAATTTCTGTTTGAATGCTAATTTGCTTCTTGCTACGTTACCAAAATAACTAATTTTATTTTATCATTGATTCACTAGTGTTTTTAAGATTTGATAGGTGAAACTATAGATAGTTTTAATTCTTTTTTACACATTATTATGTATGGAATAGATTAATTTTTTCTAATTGTAATGGCAAATATCTCTAGTGCAATGTTGAATAGTAGCAGATTAGTGGTCATCCTTTCCTTATTCCTGATCTCAGTTGTAATGTATATAGTGTTTCCCCATCAAATAAGATAGTAACTTAAGATTTTTAGAAAATGATGAAGTGCAGAACTCATGTTCTCCATACACAATTTCTGCTATTAGTATCTAACTTTAGCATGGTCAAAATTAATGATCTGATATTGATATATTATTATTAACTAAAGTTCATGTTATTCAGATTTCTTTAGTTTTTATCTAATGTCCTTTTTCTGTTCAGGATGCCATTCAATATATTACATTATATTTAGTAGTTTTATCACTAAGGCTTTTCTTTGCTGTTGACAGTTTCTCATATTTTCTTTGTTTTTGATGATTTTACAACTCTCAGTTTGGGTTTTTCTGATGTTTTCTTCATGCTTAGACTTTGGGTAGGTGCTTTTAGGAGGAACACCACAGAGGTAAAATATTGATTTCAGGATTCATATTGCAGTTACTACCAACATGATGTATCCCTGCTGATGTAAAACTTGGTCAATGGTCTGTGGTGGTGTTTATCATGTTTCTCCACCATAAAGTAATTGGTTTCATTTTGTTTTTGTTTTACCCCTCCACAGTGTACTTTTTGAGGAACTCACTATGTGCGGTCCACACTTAAGCAGTGGGGGTTAAGCTGCATTGCATGAGGAGATACTCTACATAAATTATTTATAATCATCCTGCACAGATTTATCTATTTTCCTGTATTTATGTATTTAATATTTTATGTATATTTGTATAGACTCATGGAAGTGGACTACATACTTTAGAGTATATTATAATACTATTTTATTCATTTTGTTGCTTGAATTGTGAATATTGGTAACAAAATTGATAACTTGTATCCATGTGGAAAACAGTTTTATCAAGTAGAGTACGGTGCTTATGTACAGTTTATTTTGCCTTTAGACTTGCAGACTCACAAAGTTATTTAGGTTAGTGACTATCCCCCTCATCTCTCAGGGAAGTTTTTTCACATGTTTGAAATATAGTTGGATTGTTTGTCATATTCTGCATTCTATCCTAGGATCTTATAATTTCCTAAATTATTTTATTTTTGAAATTCGTGTAAATCAAGGTTCATTTTTGGTAGTTTAACTTTATGTCTTGACAAATATATAGTGTCATGTATCTACCACTATGGTATCAGAGAAAATAGTTTTATCATACTAAAAAACAAACAAACAAACAAATCCCCCAAAGTCCCAAATACTTGAACCATACCTGTTCAGTTTTCTTTCTCTCCTGAAAAACTAGTGGTAATTACTGATCTGTTTACCATCTCTACAGTTTTGCTTTCTCTAGAATATCATATAACTGGAATCAAACAGTAAATAGTATTTTCAGATTAGCTTTTCTCATTTAGCCATATGGATTCAATGTTCAGCATTTGCATTGTTTGAGTACTCTTTTTTTTTTCCTTTCTAACATAGTTTATTTTTTTTATGTTCAGTTAGCCACTGTGTAGTGCATAATTAGTTTTTTATGTAGTGTTCAATGATTCATTAGTTGTGTATAAAATGACACATGCCCTCCTTTATCCCTCTAGATAGTATGAATAGTAGTTTTCATGTCTCTGCTTAAATTACCCATTGGTTTTTGTAGGGGTCTAGCTTTTCCTTTAGAATGCTTAGCATATTAATCATGGAGATATAAAATTTCCCCCTGGTAAATTCATATCTGTACCACATCTGAATCTAGTACTTGCTTTGTCTCTTCAGACTGTTTTTCCTTGCCTTTTAGCATTCCTTGTGATTTTTTGTTGAAAGCTACATGCTATATTGGGTAATAGGAACTTTTGTTTATCTGGATAGTATTTGAGCTGTGTTTGTTAATGCTTGCTGTAGCTGGGAATACCATACCATTGGTTCATATTCCTGTAGTAAGTTTGTTTTTCCCTACAGTATCAACTTTGGGTTTCACACAGTATTCTTTCTCAGAAAGTCAGTATCTTAAAACTTTCAGCTGTAATCTGCTGTTGATGTATGGAATTTCTATTGGTATGGGGTCAGAAGCAGGAGAAGATCTTTATCAAATCTTTACCATGAGAACCTGATGAGGTTTCTTAACACTCACAAAACTATGGAGGTTCCCATTTGGGACTCACTGAAGTCTCTCACTGTTACACTAATCCACTCTCAGACACCAGTGATGTATTGAAATTACTATTCATGTGTTCCAAACAATTAATGACTCCATCACCTTTTGTTCCAAGTAAGTAGATTTTGCCCGTTTCTTTCTGGCTTTTCCTGTCTCTCCATATGTGGGCGTGACATTTTGTCCTGAACTTCAATTTTCTGTTGGGTTTAAGAACAGCCATTAATTTTAAGTTTTTTAAGTTTTGGTTATTTGTTTTGTTTTGTTTTTTCCTTGTTGTAAGTACTGGAAAGATGACTTCAAGCCCTTTTCATGTTGGTGCTGAAACAAGAAATTCTGTAAGTTAGGTTGAAAGGCCTGAAAAATATTTTGGCTTATTAATTATTTGAACTTTTTTCCTGCAGGTTTAGAAGAGTTATTCTTTACCTTTGATATTGAAGTTTTACTCTGATAAGTCTCAGAGTTGATCATTTTTTGTTGTTAATTTTGTTGTTAATTTTAGGTACCCAGTGAAACTTTAGTAGTAGATTCAGGTCTTTTCTATTACTACTTTTCTTATTATAGTTTTACATAATAACTGTATTCCCTTGTTTTATTTTATTTCTTCAAGGGATTTTAATACTATAATTATAATACTGTAAATATAATTCTTCTGTGCATTTTCACTACTTCTAATACAACTGTCACTTCCATTTCTACTCCTTTCTGATCAACTTTACTTATTTATGTCACTTTATTTCCTTAGTTTTCAGGCTTTTTTGGTGCCCTTTATTAATATTGTTTGACTCTTTTCTACTTTGGGTATCTTCTAATGTATTATTTATTTCTAAGCCAATTTTGTCTTTTTTTCAAAGATTTTATTTATTTATTTGACAGAGGGAGAGAGATCACAAGTAGGCAGAGAGGCAGGCAGAGAGAGAGGAGGAAGCAGGCTCCCTGCTGAGCAGAGAGCCCGATGCGGGGCTTAATCCCAGGACTCTGAGAACATGACCTGAGCCTAAGGCAGAGGCTTTAACCCACTGAGCCACCCTGGTGCCCTGCCCATTTTGTCTTTTTATAATTTTTTGGCTGAGTTCATTTAAACCATTTCTTTTGTTCCAGATTTGTATTCATTTCTCTTTGTAATTTTTAAATTCTTGATTCAAGGTATCTCATTCATTAAGTGCTTGCTCAAGTATATTTAATCTCTTTGGAGTTTTGACTTACAATTTTCTCATTTCATGGATTTTTATTTATTTATTGTTTTTTGGTGAGGGGGGTGTGAATTTTCCTCAGTTGAAAGTGTAAAGTTCTTCGATTATATGAAATTCTGTTCACTGAATTTATTCAAATACTTTGTATGAATTTATTATCCTAATGTTCATTTTCAACATTTCCAAGCATTTCATAAAATTTCTAATTTAACAGGTACCCTTTCTGTCAGAGTTTTCCTTGTTTGTTTGCTTTGGTGGTGGTATGGTTGTAATTGTAAGTCTTATTTTATGGATTTATTTTGTCTTATAGTATCATAACATTTGTCTTTATTTCTTCTTGTTCCTTTCCTAGTCCAGTTCTAAATATACTTCTCCTTTTATTTTTGTCTTTTTCCTCCCTAGAATCTGTGTGTTTCAAAGACTAACCTTTAACTTGCTTCTGCTCTTTAAATTATGTTCCTCCCTTTAAATCATATAACTGCCCCTTAAAATCAGATGCAGTTTGAGGCTTATTCCTTGTAGCTTGTATTCTAATATGTATAGTTGCATTTTTAGTATTTTCAGGTTTAGAATAGACTTAATCTTTTTGGTGGTGGTGTCTGATCACACTTGGGCCCATACCATCCTTTCTTCATCTGCCTCCCTCCCCTATTTTTTTTCCTTTACTGTTGCTAGATAAAACTTGAGAAGCATGAGGTTGTGCTGGAGAAGGTCATGGAGAGGACATGACTGCAAGTTGACTCATGAGCTGGTCCGGGTAATTGGAATCTTGAGAGAGCAAGGTGTTGTTGAGACTGGATGTTACAGTGATTGAACCCCAGTAAGGCTTCTGTATAACCCTTTAAGATGCAGGTGGATAGGGGCACCTGTGTGGCTTAGTCATTAAGCATCTGCCTTCAGCTTAGGTCATGATCCCAGGGTTGTGGGGTCGAGCCCCACATTGGGATCCCTGCTCAGCAGGAAGTCTGCTTCTTCCTCTGCCACTCCCCCTGCTTGTGTTCCCTCTCTTGCTGTCTCTCTCTCTCTCTCTGTGTCAAATAAATTTTAAAAATTAATTTAAAAAAAATGATTCAGGTAGATAGGGGTAGAGAACTACTGTCTTGCTGATATCCAAGACAACGCTCAGAAGTTTCTTTGCTTGCTAAACCTTCCATCTACCAGCCTGGGGTAGCCAGCCTCTTTCTTCATTCTCTCCCTGCCCTCTCTCCTTGTTCAGGGACCAGTTGTGAATTTCACCTGGGGGAAATGTCAAGGTTCTGAACCAAAAGGTTGAGGCCAAGGTTTGGTATTCTTTTCTCTTTTTTGATCAATATTAATTTGAAATGTGTTATTCACTTTCTTCAATGTATGCTGAGAATATATTTTCCACATAGAATTATTTCCCTATTGTATTGTTTTTTATTGTCTTGAGAAGAAATATTAGGAGGTAGATAGTAAGGCTAGCCAAAATTGTCTATCTCCATTTTTTCCCATTTTTTAATACTTTGCATGTAAAGTTAGTTCTAGCCTCTCTAAGAGAAATTAAAATCTTAGTTATTCTAAATACACATTCTTTTATGGGATTCTAAATGATACAAGTGGTTCTCACTTTCAAAATGTGATGTCCAGAACATTTATATCCCCACTAGTGGTATCCACTAAGGAAGGCATTTGGGAAGCTATTTAATATTCCTGTAGTACTTCCTCTGATGAATGTGTCCTAACACAGTTTGGGAGTGCTTTCAGAAGTAATTTCTACTCCACATTTAAAAATTGCTCAGCTTTGAGGTTCCTGGGTGGCTCAGTTGGTTAAGCTTTGACTCTTGGTTTTGGTCCAGGTCACAATCTCAGGGTCATGGGATGGAAACTGGCCTCCAGCTCCCCGCTCTGTGAAGATTCTGCTGGAGAATCCTTCTTCCTTTCCATCTTTCTCTGCCCTCCCTGCCTTCTCTCTCTCAAATAAATGAATAAATCTTAAAAAAAATAAATAAAAATTCCTCAGCCTTTTAGTTACACCTTATCTTTGGCTCTCAATGATAATGCTGTGCTTGAGCTTAGCATTATCTTCATTATGTTCAACTGTTATCATAAAATTGAGTTCAGTCTCAAAGGAAAGTTTTTCTGTCCTTCAGTCTATTCATAGAATTGTTTTTGTGGCACAGAAGACAATTTTAATAGAATAATTAAAAATGTTTTAGAAAAGCAAGATGATGATTTTGAAATAGGAAACACTAATTTAGTTGCATAATGCTAGTGGTGTACCTTAAGAATTGTTCTCCTCACCTTACAGTTTGAATTCCTCTGTAGGTAGCAAGCATGAGTTGAATATCCATGAATAAAATCATATATCCAGTTCATCCTTTCTATTTCATTTTATATATCAAATTAAAAGTGAAGATCAGATAGTTATTTTGTTTTAAACTCCAGAGTATTTTTACAAATGCTCTGTAATTATAAGTGGAACTTATTTATTTTTTTAAGATTTTACTTTTGGGGGTGACTGAGTGGCTCAGTAGTTAAGTGTCTGCCTTCAGCTCAGGTCATGATCCCAGGGTCCTAGGATTGAGCCCCACATCGGGTTCTCTGCTCGGTGGGCAGCCTGCCTTTCCCTCTCCTGCTCCTCCTGCTTGTGTTCCCTCTCTTGTTGTTTGTCTCTCTCTGTCAAATAAATAAATAAAATCTTTTAAAAAAAGTGGGGGGGGCGCCTGGGTGGCTCAGTGGTTTAGGCCTCTGCCTTCGGCTCAGGTCGTGGTCTCAGGGTCCTGGGATCGAGCCCCGCATCGGGCTCTCTGCTCAGCGGGGAGCCTGCTTCCTGCCTCTCTGCCTACTTGTGATCTCTCTCTCTCTCTCTCTCTCTGTCAAATAAATAAATAAAATCTTTAAAAAAAAAAAAAAAAGGATTTTACTTTTACTCAAGAGAGTGAGAGAGAGCATACCACTAGCGAGGGTAGGGTGGGAAGAGGTGGAGGGAAAGGGAGAAGCAAGCTCTCCACTGAGCAGGGAGCCCTGGGATCACAACCTGAGCTAAAGGCAGCCATGTAACCAACTGAGCCACCCAGGCACCCTGGAACCTATTAAATTGTATTAACTCAAAGCTATATGCCATAAAAAAGATCTTATTGAAATTGGTATCATGGATAACTGCACTAAGTTTTTGTTGTTGTTGTGTGTGTATATTTTAATAGGACACTTCTCAATTTTTGTTTATGGCTTTGTAATTCTTAACATTGTGTGTAAGAAGTTTACCAAGCCAAGTAAATATCTTTTCTTGTTCATAGTTACTTACTTGGAAGTATATAGTGTTCCTTTCTCTCTGTGTATTTGTACTGTTAGTATATGTGACAGTTTTCCTTGTTGCAAAATAATAAAAAATAAGGAATATCAAAAAAAATGCAGTGACAAAATACAAAAGTCTTTTCTATGCTTATGATTTTCTTTTGTATATTATTTCCATTCATTTTTTTGTGATAAAAGATAATGATTTTGAATTTCCCTCAGATATTAAATGTTTTAAAATAATCTCATTCCATTTATATTCTGTGCTGTTCTTAAATGTGAAACCCATGATATTTATTCAAAGTGAAGATTTATACTAAAGTAAGTATATCTCGGCTCACTTACCTTGTTTTTAGTCTTTCAAGTTCCCATGCACTGCAAATCAGTATGCATCTCACTCTATGAGAGTGCAGAATGAAGCCAGTATTCTGCCATTGAGGAAAAACAAAACAAAATAAAACAAAAAAAAGATTTCCTCATTTTAAGACACTTGGGCAAGAAACTTCCCTGGGTCTGAGAAATTTATTTTTTAAAATAAGGATTATACGCTCACATATTAAGATAGGCTAAACTGAAAGTTATCAAGGTATATTGATTTTTTAATTCATGATTATCATCATTAGGTTATAAATCCAAACACTTAGCACTCTAGAGAGGCCTAAGGCCTGAAGCTTGGAATTTTGTATTTCAGTCAAGCAGGGTATATCACATTTTAAAAATTTGACAGATATGTCTAGAGATTACAAATGTGAATAACTTTCCTTGTTCTTTTTCTTTCTTTTGATTTGCCCAATATAGCAAATACATTCATAATGTATTTTTTTTCAAGTAAATGAGAAGAGGTTTAACACTATTTTAAGAAATCAATTTCTTTGGGATTTATTGGTACAGATAATATTGGTTTGCATGAAATCTCATAGTATTATTTGCTTGGAAAATAAACATGTTAATCTAATAAAAAGTTCCTAGTTTTACATTGATAGATGATCATTACTCTAATTAGATCCAACTAAATGTAGTTGGAGCATAATCTCAACTGTAATGTTCTTTTTATTTATTAAAAAACACAAAATCTAATTACTTCTGTAAAATTTATGTGTTATATAAAGGACTTAGCATATGGATTGAGTCTTTTTCCTTTTTGGACTTTAATTTATAATCACATGTTTTCATGAGACCATTGGAACATGTTTACCGTTACTAGTTCCCTCACTGGAAATACTTTATAATTAGCTAGAGTATCATCCACAATAGATTTGGTGCAACTTTCTTTCCACAAGGAATTTCAGTCATTTTCAAATATCTGTCTCTCAAAATTTTGAAGGCCTATTTAGGAAAAAATACAGTTAAAGTAAACAGAAACTTTGGGTAGGAAGCAAGCCATGTGTGTTCAAAGCCTGTGTGTGTGTGTGTGTGTGTGTGTGTGTGTGTGTGTGTGGTGGTGGAAGAGGAGGAGAAGGGACAGATGAAGAGAGGGAGATGGGGGAGAGAAAAGAAACTTAAATCTCTTTTCTTTTCTACTTTCTGGCACGTGATTTGTTTCTAGAAACAACTTGAAGGGTTAAATGCACCAAAATAGTGTTGGATTTGTGCATAAAGCCATGGGGATTTAGTTAGACATAATATGTTTAATAATTCTCTGGATGATTCTGGAAAAATATCAGGATAAAGGTTTGGATTTGAGGGGTGCCTAGGTGGCTCAGTCAGTTAAGCATCGGGCTTTAGGTCAGATCATGCTCTCAGGGTCCTGGGTTCAAGCCCCCATGGGGCTCCCTGCTTAGCAGGAAGTCTGCTTCTCCCTTTCCCTCTGCTGCTCCCCACTGCTCATGCTCTCTCTGTCTCTCAAATAAATAAATATTTTTTTAAAATAAAATAATACTGGATTTGGGAAAATAGTTTTTCCCCCAAGATTTTATTTATTTATTTGACAGAGACACACGGTGAGAGGTGAGAGAGGGAACACAAGTGGGGGGAGCAGGAGAGGGAGAAGGCAGGCTTCCTGCTGAGCGGGGAGCCCGATGTGGGGCTCTATCTCAGGACCTTGGGATCATGACCCGAGCTGAACACAGACACTTAACGACTGAGCCACCCAGGCACCGTAATAGTTATAGTTTTAGAGAGATACAATTTTATAGTCATGAAAAAATGGTGTCAAATATTTTTACTTTCTTGTCTAGAAAAATAATGTAGATCAATCTTTTGTACCTGAGTTATATAGAGAGATATGGCCTGACCTTTTTTAAATGTACCGTAAGTGTGTGTAAAATATTGACATAAACATTTTCACTTTAGTTAGCTAATTTATAGATTATTATAGCATAAAAAATAGTCTAATTATAAAGGTGAAGGAGGAAAAGTTACTGTAGGCTGTTTCCTATCTTTCAAAAAGCCATGGCAGACGAATACCCATTTCAGACAGAGAAAGACCAAAACTCTAAGATCTTACTTATATGTGGAATCTGAAAAGCAAAACAAAAAACTCATAGAAAAGAGCAGTTTGTTGGTTGCCAAAAATCGGGGATAGGTGATGAGTGACATGAGTGAAGGTGGCCAAAAGATATAAACTTTAGCTATAAAATAAGTAAGTCCTGGGGGTATAATGTACAGTATGGTGACTATGATTAATTATACTGTTTGTATATTTGAAAGTTGCTTAGAAATAGATCTTAAAAGTTCTCCTCACAAGGAAAAAAAATCTGTGTGGTGATAGATTTTAAGTAGACTTTATTGTGATCATTTTACTATATAGATATATATATATATATATATAGATGCATATCTATTTATCTATCTATCTCGAGTCACTACACCTAAAACTATTATAATGTTACATGTCAATTATATCTCACAAAAAAGAAAGAGGGAACGTAGCTACTCAATGGTTGTTCCAGTTTTGCTATTTCTTTCAGGTATCATTTATATAGTTTGTTTTTTAAAATAAAAGTACCACAAGCTTCCAATATATATAGAGGTAGCTTGAGAAAGTGTTAAAAAAGACAAGTTGGGCTATTTGTATTTTTTGACAGTGAAAATGATTTGTCTTTGACTTGTGACCTTCTGTCTGCATCCTAGTACCTTCCTACTCTGGAAAGTCCTGTTTCTGAAAGTGCCATGTACAAGCAGCTCAGGGAGCACTTGGCAGCTTCTAGAAATATAGAATCTCGAGACTCAATCTAAAAGCACTAAATTAGAAGAAGACTTGAAGATCCTCAGGTTATTTATAGGTAATTAGAGTTTATGAGAACTATTACATTAGAGCATTGTAATTTCTAGGAAAGATTGAGATAAACCTTGAGTTTGGTACAAATGATCACCTTAGAGTAAATGGTTTCTCTTGTCTTTTGTACAAACTGATCTCAAGTCATAATCATTTTTAATGTAATTACACATAAAATTTGAATTTTGTTGTCCTAGACCATAATATGTAATGAAAACACCACTTCTGGTTTTTAAAAAAAGAGACTTGCCAGCTCTTTACCTCAATTAAATGAAAATCATAGTCTTGGACTTAAGCCATGGGGATTTAGTTAGACATAATATGTTTAATAATTCTCTGGATAATTCTGGAAAACTATCAGGATAAAGGTTTGGTGAAATTAAGTGACTTCTTAGTGAAAAGTATTTCAGTATATTATAGCATATATATTTCAGCTTAGCAAGATGACAAATATATGTCTTGTACTTTATAACATCCAATATTCAAGTATTTAACTAGAGCAAGAAAGAATAAAAAAGACCAAAAAAGCCCATAAGAAATGAGCAAATTTAGGCTGCTTTTTGCTCTTGTAAGCTGTGAAAATCTCTCCTGAGAATGCCATAGTTTCTTGCAGATTGTCATTTCCTTTGGTTATTATTACTTGCAGTAAGTTAACAGAAGCCAATATATTTCTAGGAGATGCAAAGAAGACTGAGAAGTATAAAGCCTTTTATCAGTGTGATGCACCTACAATGTGAATTGTAGGGAACAGCCTGATTAGTAGAAGCTGGTTATCTCTAAAGCTACTCTATGCTCAACCTTGCCAACACAGCCTGATAGAAAGGGCTGCCAGTGGAAATCAGCCAAAGAACTGTCACCAAGTTCCTTCCATCCATTGTTTCCTACTGGAAATGTCTCTTTACTTACTGCATGGATATCTTGTATACATGATGACTGTACATGAGCAGTAACACAAAAGGAACAAAAAAAAGTATCTTACTCAGCAGAGAAACTGAAAAAGGAACTAAAGGTAACATGCCATGCGAGTATATAATATATGATGTTTTGGGGCCTGTGCAGAAAGCTGGCTCTTATTAACCAGTTGTATGTTTTTCACATTACACTCTTTTGGCTTAAATTATCTTATGAGGAGCTTAGAGTACATCATTGGTTCTCAGCTCTAGAGGCACATTAGATTTATCTGAAGAACTTTCAAAAATACCCTATCTTACTCCAAATCAAATCAGAGACTGTGAAAATATAAGCCAGTCCCAGATTTTTATTTATTAAGCTCCCCGGATGCTCCTATGTTTAACAAGGCATTAGAAACACTGAATTATATAATCACTTACTTACCCAGGTAAAGTATGTCAGGAAAAACTATTTCATTTGGGAAATGAAGTAGCTAGATAAGGTACAACTAAGATATTCTGGGTAATACTCCATCTATCCTGGAATCATAGTCTTTTTAAACCTGGGTGTTTCGCCAAGAAGACTTATAGTAAAATCCTAAGTGAAAGCATTCTACTTGAGTAGATCTAGGCTATGATTCAACTATTAGATTTACTAGAATTTATTACTTACTTTTTCTTATTGTTACTTATTTTCTTAATATTTTAAAATATAATATTTTCTTAATATTACTTATTACTTACTAAGCATTCTTAGGCATACCTTGGGGAATTTTCCAACTATTCCCTAATAAGAAATGAGTACATGGGATTTTATGGCATTTCTTACAGTACATGCAATGGTAGGAAGAATTTAACTTCAATATGGATTCCAGTTTTAAGTTCTATAATGAAGGCAGGATAAGTAAACGCTAAGCAGTATTTAGAAAATAGTTAGATGTTTAAATGGTTGAAAACTGTGACATCCGATAGAACTAAAAATATATATACCTGTAAGTCAAAATGCTGAAGTTTTCTTATGAAAATGGAATGATCTCATATTCAAGCTGTTATTTTAATGAAAGCATGTTCTTTCCTAGCTTTCATTACTAAAAAGCCTGGAAACAATGCCCAACTCAATAGCAATGAGCACATTATGGCAAATAAAATGTGGTCTTTAAATTATATTTGCACTGATAAGAAATGGGACACTGAAAAAATGGCTGATTAAGTGTCTTGGGCCAGAAATGTTTGGGAAGAACTTAGAATATCTTGATATACAATAAAACAACAAAGCTCTTAAATTACTAAATTATGACAGAAGAACTCACGTGCCAATAGGACATACTATGATAGCAATTTGTGAACTGTTGAGAATAATTACCCCAGGAGCTAAAATGAATAAAATATGTTTGAGCCATAAGTTCATAATTACAACAAAAAGCAAAGCCATAAGTTTATAATTATAACAAAAAGTAAATACATACATCTATATATACGTAGCCCAAACCTCAGTTTTACCTTTGGAGGTTGCTAAGGAGCAACTCATTTTAAAACTGATAAATTAAGAGTTCTCCCAATTTCCAGAAGATAGTGATAGTATTAAAAAGAGGACTCTTGTTTTATAGTCAGCCATTATTAGTAAAGCAAAATTTTTAAAAGTGGTATCAAGGGGTGCCTGGGTGGCTCAGTGGGTTAAAGCCTCTGCCTTCAGCTCAGGTCATGATCTCAGGGTACTGGGATTGAGCCCCGCATTGGGCTCTTGCTCAGTGGGGAGCCTGCTTCTCTCTTTCCCTCTGCCTGCCTCTCTGCCTACTTGTGATCTCTCTCTCTCTGTCAAATAAATAAACAAAATCTTAAAAAAAAAAAGTATCAAAAAAGAAATAAAATCATAGAAAAATATTTATTTCCTAGCATATTCTTGATGGGTAAATGGGGGCAGTTATCAATTTTATTTGATAGATTTGGAGAGGGCAAATGGATTGCCATCATTGCTCTAGGCCTGTAGCTTTGGTCCAGTCATTGAACTCTTCTTTGTGAAATAAAGGGTTTAAATTAGATTTTCTTGCTCATGATCAGCATTGAACATTTATAGTAGAATGAAATATGCATAGATGGATGGTTGGAAAAATAGTAGTGGCAAAGGTTGAAATTGAACTTAGATTTGTTTGCCTAGCCCATTGTGTTGAAAATTAGTATAATGCCTTTTAATGCTATTCCTAAACTTAAGTTAGCTATGATCAAAGAAAGAACAATTTGTTTTCACAGTCCATATTTTAAAATGTTCCAGGCGCCACCACTATTTACAAACTTTTCCCCCATGACCTAGTGTTCAGTTTATATTTAAACGTTTCTCTCTGGGATCTTTCAAAGACAATATTGTAGTATATTGTTCATTGGTGTAAGTGTACAGTATCTTCAAGTTAGAGTTGAAAGATGATGACCATGTTTCATCACTACAGGCTTAAGTTATTTCTTTCTACACTTTCGTGGTTATTCAGAGCAAAGAAAGCAGGGGACCTCTACAGTTTGGATCAGGTGCTTTTTCTTTAGTCATGTTTATCCTCAGGTATACAAACTCTAAAGTGCAATCGTTGAAATGGAAGCCTATTCCGTCTATACTATCCTATTCCAGCCTATACTTCAGAGGAGTTCTGCACATTTTTCTGGGAAGATTTAATTATAGAGTAAAAAGGAGAGATAACATAAATGAAAGACAACAATAACACCAATAAACTTTTTCCAGGGACCTTTAGAAGTCTAAATATAATCTGGAGAGTAATAATTATTCTGATTGAGTCTGTAAACCTCTATATTTCATTGCTGTTGTTAGAAGAAAGTATATTTAGTGTTATTAATGATATTTCATGTTAATGTAACCTTATGCTCTTTTCCAGATTTATGCTCTATCAAAGAATCCATTTTAAGTCAGTTTCCTCTTTTTAAAATATAAATTTCTTTGTGTTATATGTAAATCTAGTTTTTTAAAGATTGATTTATTTGTGAGAGAGAGAGAGAGCAGAGAGGAGAGGCAGAAAGAGAAGGAGAGAGAAACTCAAGCAGACTCTGCACTAAGCTTGGAGCCCAACGCCGGGTTTGATTTAGGACCCTGAGATCAGACCTGAGCCTAAACCAAGAGTCAGATGCTCCATTGACTATGACACCCAGGCATCCTGTGATCTAACTCTTTAAATCTTTCCTTCTAAAATGTTGCATTTGCTGTTCTGGCTCTTAAAACACTCTCCCCAGGTTGTCCGGAAGCTAGTGACTTCATTCAGGCCTTTGTTGACTGCTAATATTTAGCAATTGCTCTCATATTTCTCTGATTTATTATTTCATAGTATTAAAATTACTCAATGATCATCATGTTAATTAATTTATTTTTTCTTCAGAATCATTTTAAGTTTCAAGAGTTTTCGGGTTTTTGTCAGTTTCAACTTTTTATTTAAATTCTAGTTAACATACAGTGTAATATTAGTCTGAGGAGTAGAATTTAGTGATTCATCATTTACAGAAATGACCCAGTGCTCATCACAAGTGCTGTCAATCCCCATCAACCATCTACCCCATTCCCTGCCCACCTGCCCTCCAGCAACCTAGTTTGTTCTCTGTAGTTAAGAGCTTTGTTTTATGGTTCGCTTCTCTCTTTCCACCTGCCATGTTTGTTTTGTTTCTTAAATTCCATATATGTTAATTTATTTTGATCGTATATTGTCTGTATTACTGTACAAAGTCCCCTAAGAGGAGGGACATTGTCATATCCCTTGTGTAACTAGTAGCTAGTACATGGTGATATTCATTATGTATTTCTGAATAAATGTTAGATGAAACTTGCTCCTTAATACACATTCTACAGGTTGTTCATAACATCCATGTTGTCATTAGTAGATTTACATATTAAAATGGAAAAAGTCATTTTCTGGAAAAGTCAATAAAAATACTTGATCCAGTGTTTTTTAGAAATGTGTTTTAAAGCTCTGTAAGGGATGGGATAGGTCAGGTAAGTAGAGTCAGGTATTGGGAAAATAGTGATGTTTACTAGGGTGAGCCAAGTATAAAGTCCAATTTAACTGCTGATGTCTAGAAAGATATAGCAAATGACTTGGTAATTCATAACAGCTGTTGATATATTAGTTTAATAAGAAGGAACAAGTTCATGTCCCAGAAGGCAAAAAAGCACAACAAAGATAAAACAGCTTATGAGCAGGAGATACACAGAGTGCTAGGAGGATTTAATTCTAGGAAGAAATGGGGCAAGGAATGGGCCCCAGGCTACAGATGGGGTTTCAGGGCAGGACTGGTAAGTGGAGACCCTGTGTTCCAGGTCTGCTTCCTGGTATTAAGAGATGACATGTTGGGGCGCCTGGGTGGCTCAGTGGGTTAAAGCCTCTGCCTTCGGCTCAGGTCATGATCTCAGGGTCCTGGGATCGAGTCCCACATCGGGCTCTCTGCTGGGCAGGGAGCCTGCTTCCCCCTCTGTCTCTGCCTGCCTCTCTGCCTACTTGTCATCTCTCTCTCTGTCAAATAAATTAAAAAAAAAAAAAAAAGATGACATGTTGAATTTTATTTTTTAAGCCTGGCCAGTATCAAAGAGATCTCCTTACATGTGCTAAGAACACAGTTGATCCATGGACATGATGCAACTCAATATGAAGTCAAAAGGAAAAGGAAATGACTAAATAAAGGTAAAGGAGGGCCACCTGAGTGGCTCAGTTGGTTGAGCATCTGACGCTTGATTTCGGCTCAGGTCATGATCTCAAGATTGTAAAATTGAGCCCTGCTTTGGGCTCTGCACTGAGTGCAGAGCCTGCTTGAGAGTCTGTCTTTCCCTCCTTCTGCCCTTCCCCTCCTCACTCACTCCCCTCCTCTAAAGAGAAAAAAAAAAAAAGAGTAAAGGAGCCAAGAGTGCCAGACTATCCACTGCAATTTTTAAGAAAGATAGTAAATGATTTTGTATGGAGATAATTTTTAGAATCCGTGTTTAGATTATTTCTCCTGATGAACATACCTTAAGAACCACAATCAAGTTTAGTGGCAGCCTGCTCAATGGGAAGATAATTCAATTTAGGAAAAGTCCATATTTTCAAGTAACTATATATCAATATGGACGGTATGGAACTTTTTTTAATAGCAAAATAAGTCAAAGTTTGAAAAATAGGTCTTTCCTAACAGATTGAAAAGAGGAAAAACTCTCATCTTTTTAGGGCACATGAGTTAGATTAACGTATTATTGCTAAAGATAGCTGGTAGTCATTCCTGCATGTTCACAAATATTATTTGAATCCCAATTTGAGTATATAAATCATCACTGGCATACTTGTTTTGTTTTTGTTTTTTTAGAGGGAAAGAGAGGGGGTGGGGAGAATAGGGAGAGGAAGAGAAAGCTAGTTGAGCTCCACACCCAGTGAGCCCAACGTGGGTCTTGGTCTCACAACCCCCAGATCATGACCTGAGCTGAAATCAAGAGTTGATTGCTTAACAGACTGAGCCACCCAGGCACCTCATCACTGGCATACTTCAAATCAAACTCTGATTCCTGAAGAAAAGGAGATGGAATAATTCTATAAACAGAATGTTTATAATGGTAATAAAAGCAGCAAACTTCACATGATAGAAATATCTAAGAGTATTACATTGTTATTGAAAGATTTAGCAAGGACAACCAGTTTCTTCCACAAAATATTTTTATTTAGAAGGCAGATCTATTTAAGTGCCTTAATCCAGTCCCACAGATTTCAGGTCATTGACAAACCACCTTTTAAAAAGGAAGGAGGAACTAAAGCCACATGCTCCTTCAATCCTCGTGAGAGTCAAATCACACCGATTTAATTACACCACTGAAAAAGACAGAAAATTATAGTTCAATTAAGAGTGCATAACATGAATCAGATTACAGAATAGGCTTTAAACAATTTGTGGATTTCAGGATGAAAATTTTCAAGGATTAACAAATGAACTTCAGTGGTTTCTCTAATAACTCTCAGTGAATTTATGCTGGAGTATTTAATCAGAAAGATTTGAGAAAGCAGTTTTTATTGCTGACATTTCTGCTAGGTTACCTTCACCATCTGACTGAAATCCACCCAGATGGTATCCTCTCTTGAGTGTTGAGGTGCTACAATAAAAGACAATCCTGACAATAGTAATTAGATCTTTTTTATTGATAAAAAGCTTTTAACCCGTACGTTAGTTTGGAGCCAGCCTTTTTTTTTTTTTTTTCTTTTAGTGTAAAAAGCATTTTCTTCCCAGGTTTCTCACTGAGATAAATAGTTCTAAACTTGATTTTTAAAATGCTCTGTGGTTGTTTCAAAGTCAATTGAAGGATGCAGGTCAATTTTCTTCAGGTTCATTTTTCTTTTCCTCATTTGAAGTGTATGCTGATTTCACTCACAAGGATTTACTGTAGGGTAAATTCAATAAAATTTACCAGAGTGAACTGGACTGTAGGATCTAATCCAAAAGAGGAAATTAGGATCAAGAGAAGTATTGATAATTTAATGAAAACTGCTCTAATTGAAAAGATTTAAATGAATGGAATCAACATTTCTCTGAGACTATTTGCCTTTATCCTATTTCCTAATGCTATTATACCAGAGGATGTTATTCTCATTATATTTAAATAACTAATAGGTTAACTTATGTATTAGGAAGGTGGTACAGTGATTATTTTGCATAATAAATGGACATTTCTCCTTTATCATTATAAAATTATTCATTCTAATCATGGTACTTGAATTCTTAAAAAAAATTGCTAATTCAAATTTTCTTACATAGCATTTGGTAAACACAAAAGGATAGATAGGTGTTGATAGTGTATTTATAAGTTTAGAAATATCATAATAAAACTATAAATCAATCCTTTGTGAGTTCACCCCCTGACTTAGGATATTTTTGGGGCACCTGGTAGCTCAGCTGGCTAAGAGTCTAACTCTTGGTTTTGGCTCAGGTCATATTCTCATGGGTCATGGGATTGAGCCCTATGTAGGCTCCATGCTCAGTGGAGAGTTTACTTGAAGATTCTGTCCCCCTGCCCCTCCCTCCACTCTCTCTCATTCTTTTCTCTCTCTGTCTCTCCCAAATAAATAAGTCTTGAATAAAAAACAGAATTAGAATATTTTCAATAACAAGAAATTGTTTATATGCTTTTCCATGAATCCTTCTCCTGTACAATTTATGTGTATTCCATCATTTTTTATTTGACTTTAATTTTTAAGATTCATCCATATTATTAAATTGAAATAGTTTCATTATTGTGTGTCTGAGTTTTATATACATTATTTCACTGAATTCTCACAATGGATCCATGAGGTACATACTTTTAAGTAATCAAAGCTAAGAAAATTGAATGCAGTACCTCAAGGTCACATCTCAGAAAGGTTGACAAACCTACCTGTGTTTGTTAGCTGCACCTCTCTGACTCCTAACCCTACACTGTTTAAGATAGCATAATTCATAATTTCAAAAAGCATAAAGAGCTCAAGGCCAAATTATTTTTGAGGTTGTGGTATTTCCATGTGACCCATGAGCAAAGTATAGGTATTTCCCAAAAGTTGCCTATAGCGGGAGTCAGAATATTGGCCCTACGAAGATGTCTACATCTTAATTCACAGAACCTGTGAAAATGTTATGTTACATGGTAAAGGAGAATTATGGTTGTAAATGGAATTAAGAGTGCTAATCAGCTAACATAAAATCAGGAGATTATCCTGGATTATGAGGGTGAGCTTGATATAATAACAAAAGTCCTTTAAATGTGGAAGAGCAAGACAGAGAAGCAAATGAATGTACCAGTTTGGATAAATAAATTTCCAGTATGATAAAAACATTTATCACTACTGGTATATTGCACTTTCTAAATATCAAACTTGAAACTTATAAATTTATAACTAGTATTTTTGTTGATGTAATATACATAGTTCACACAGGGTGTGGAGAAAGGGGAACCCTCTTTCACTGTTGGTGGGATTGCAAGCTGGTGCAGCCACTTTGGAAAACAGTGTGGAGATTCCTCAAGAAATTAAAAATAGAGCTACCCTATGACCCTGCCATCGCACTACTGGGTATTGACCCCATAAAAGCAGATGCATTACAAAGAAGGGCCACATGTACCCCAATGTTCATAGCAGCAATGGCCACAATCGCCAAACTGTGGAAAGAACCAAAATGCCCTTCAACAGATGAATGGATAAAGAAGATATGGTACATATATACAATGGAGTATTATGTCTCCATCAGAAAGGATGAATATCCACCTTTTGTATCAACATGGATGGGACTGGAAGAAATTATGAGGAGTGAAATAAGTCAAGCGGAGAGAGCCAATTATCTTATGGTCTCACATGCTGAGCATAAAGAAAAACATGGAGGGCATTGTGAGAAGGAAGGGAAGGAGGACTTGGGGGAAATCAGAGGGGGAGATGAACCATGAGAGATGTGGACTCTAAGCAACAAACTGAGGGTTTTGGAGGGGTGGGGGTAGGGGGTTGGGTGAGCCTGGTGGTGGGTATTGAGGAGGGCACGTATTGCATGGAGCACTGGGTGTGATGCATGAACAATTAATCTTGTGACTCTGAAAAAATAAACATATTTGGGAAAAAAATCAAATTCTAAATATATTTTAAAATAACAGTGTAGAAGTCCATTAGACATAACTGGTATTGAATTATATACTTTCTGTCCTCGAATGCAATCTGTATTATCATTTTTAGTGGTTACTTTCCACACATATTTTATGTTTATATAACTAAATGTGCATATACACCCATGCACACTCCTTTGCTTTCACCCAACCCATCATACTATATACAGTATTGCACAGCTTGACAATTTTACTTAACACTATGTATTGAAAATAATTTTATTTCATTTTGTGTGAAGCTTTCTTACATATTTTTAAATAGTTATATAAAATTTTATTGCCTTAAGCACCACAATTTATTTAATCATTCTGCTATTGATAGATATTTAGATTGTTTTGGGGTTTTTCTGCTATTTCTCATCCCTCAATAATGTAAAAGAAAGTCTGTTTTACCTAAACTCTATCAATACAATATGTTGTCAGGCTTTGTAGTCTTCACTAATATTGAGGGAGAAAAAATGGTGTCAGTATAATTTTAATTTATATTTATTTTATTATGATTAAGAATAAACATTTCTCATCCTTTAAGATTCCTTTGCATTTTCTTCCCTGAGCAATCTCATTATAGCATGGACTCATTCTTCTATTATTATTGATTTTTCTCTTATTGATATTTAGAAACTCTTTATATATTAGAAAAAAGACTGTAGAATGAGTGGCATAATATGATTGGTCTTAGTATAAGTTTTGTTATGTATCTGAACTTACTAATATTTTATTATAATAAAATAGATGGTTCCATTCTTATATCCAAATTTTTCTTGCTCCTGAAATTAATTCTAATGTGAAAAGTAAAGTTTATACCTATCATTTTTTAAACATATGACTACCAAGTTTTCCCCACAGTTATTTTCCCATTGATTCAAAATGTCATTTTTAGCCACTCTAAATTATGAGTGTATTTTTGTTATATTGTCCATTATATAAGGCTTTTCTTATTCAGCCAATGCCACCTAGTATTCATTACTAGGATATTCCAGCAGAAACCAAACAAAATCTTAGTAAAGTGAGGGGCCAGTGATCCTTAAGGATATTCTCTATTTGGGGGGTTTTTAAGATAAGGGAAGGGAAGTCTTTATTCTTCCATTTTTTGAGGGGAGAGGGGGCTAATTCAAGGGCATATGAGATAAGGAACCAGAATAGGATGGAGCAGATGTTAGCTCTAGGTTTTTGTAAATATTTTTATCAAGCTGAGGAAGTTTCCATCTATTACTAGTTTGTTGAGAGTTTTTATCATGGGTGGTTTTGTAATTTTGTGGAATGCTTTTTCGGAATCTATTTATATGATCATGTTATTTTCTTTTGCCTGTTGATACAATGGATTACGTTAATTGATTTTTGAATGTCGAACCAATATTGCATACTTGGGATAAATTCCATTTGTTCATAGTGTATAATTCTTTTTATACATTGTTGGATTTGATTTGCTAACACTTTGTTGAGGGTCTCTACACCTATATTCTTAAGATATATTGGTTTCTAGTTTTTATGAATATGTTGTTTTCAAGTTTTGATACTAGAGTAATACTGGCTTTATAGAATGAGTTAGAAAGGATTCCCTCTGTCTCTATCCTCTGAAAGAGATCATAGATACCTGGCATAACTTCTTCATTGAATGTATAGTAGATTCACCAGTGAATACATCTGGGCCTAGTGCTTTCTGTTATGGAAAGTTTTTAATTACTGATTTGATTTCTCTGATCAATATAGGCTTATTCAGATTGCCTATTTATTCTTGTGTGAATTTAGGCTAACTGTGTCCTTCAAGGAATTGCTCTGTTTAACCTTTGCTAGGTTATCAAATTGGTGATGACACAATTGTTCATATTTCTTTATTTTCCTTTTGATGTCCATAGGATCTGTAGTTATGTATTTTCCTTTGTTTAAGATGCTAATAATTTGCATCGTCTCTTTATTTTTTTTTTTTAGGGAACCTAGAGACAAAGGTTTACTGATATTTTAAAAATATTTATTTATTTATTAGAGAGTGTGTGTGTAAGCAGGAGTAGGGGTGGAAGGAGAGGGAGAGAATCTTCAAGCAGACTCCCTGCTGAGCCCAGAGCCCAACATGGGGCTCAGTCCCAGGACTCTGAAATCATGACCTGAGCTGAAGTCAAGAGTTGGAGGCTTAACCAACTGAGCCACCCAGGTGCCCTTGACACTTATTGATTTTCTTTATTGACTTCTTATTTTCAATTCCATTGATTTCTACTCTGAGTATTCTTATTTTCATCTGCTCACTTTAAATTTAATTTGCTCTTAATAGTTTCTTAAAATAGAAACATACATTATTGATTTTAGGTTTATTTATTTCCTAGTATGTGTATTCAGTGCTATAAACCACCTTCCAAGCACTGTTTCCATGTATTTCATAAGCTTTAATAATCTGTTTTCATTTTTATTTAGCTCAAAATATTTAAAAATCTCTATTGAAATTTCTTCTTTGAATCATGTTATTTAGAAGTGTGTTGTTTAATCTCCATAAATTTTGGAATTTCCCACTTATCTATTGTTGATTTCTAGTTTAATTCCATGGTGGTCTGAGAACACACATTGTATGATTTCTATTCCTTAGATTTGTCACTATTTTATGGGCAAGAATATGGTCTGTCTTGGAGAACATTCCATGTGAGGTTGAGAAGAATATGAGCTCTGCTATTTGGATAAAGTAACCTTTAGATGTCAAATATATCCAATTAATTGATAGTGTTGGGATTCTATGTCCTTAACAGAAGCTTGCTGCATTTGTTCTTTTCTGAGAGAGGGGTGTTGAAATTTTGAGTGTATTAATAGATTTATTTCTTTCACCTTAGAACTCTATCAGTTTTTGCCTCACGTATTTTGAGGTTCTGGTATTAGGCTCATGCATGTTAAGAATTGTATGTCTTAGGGAATTGACTCTTTTATCATTGTATAATGCCTTTCATTTTCCCTGATGACTTTCCATGGTTTGAAGTTTGTTTTGTCTGAAATTAATAAAGCCTCTCCTATTTTCTTGTGGTTAGTGTCAGCATAGTATATATTTTCTCATCTATTTCACTTTTAATCTATATGTGCCTTAATTTGAAGTGAGATTCTTGTAGATAACATGTAATTGTGTTTTGTTCTTTTGGTCCATTCACAATCTCTCCTTTAATTGATGCGTTTAGATTTTCATATTCAAAGTGCCTATTGACATAGATTAATATCTAAAATATGTATTGCTTTTTTCTATTCATTATCCTTTTTATTGGTTTTTATTTTATCTTCCACTCTTGTGACTTTTTTGTTTTAACTGAGCATTTTTTATGATTCCATTTTTGCTTCTTAACATATCTTTTATCCTTTTTTTTTTTTTACCCTTTTTTTTTTAGTGGTTGTCCAAGAATGAACCGGATATTTAATGGTTCCAAAGACTTGTTGTTGTGTGTATGTCATATGAACAGTGTGGTCTTGTAACAAATTGCTTATTTTTTTTTAAAAGTGCAAATTTAAGTATGTAGAAGTGAAGTATATAAGTTCTGAGATTTGCCTTAAAATTTTAGTAAATTTTAATAACAATGGAGAAAAAGAAATCTTAATAATTTTGAACATTTCATATGTATTAGAGATATAATTATACTCCTTTAAGCATTTTGACATATTTGAAATTTCACTTTAATGAAATACTCCATAGTTTATAGTTTTAAAAAAATCTTTCAGATTCAAGAGTACAATAGAAAGTAAGTCACAAATCTACAGATTATCTCCCCATCATAGATATTATGAATAATTTAACTTTTACATGTAAGAAAAATTTTAGGTATGGATTGTTCTAGAAATACACTCAATGCAATAGAATGAGTTAGTCTCAGAAGAGTTATTGGATTGGTCTGGACTCATTTTCTCTGGTTGCCCCGTACCCTTGCATTAGACTGTTAAGTCACTGATATTGCCTGAGGTTTGAGCTAGAAAACATGGGACTATGAATGATGCCTTTCAAACTGATCTGAAATAATAAGAAAGTTTAAGTCTTAAACTGTCATTTTTAGTTCAAGAATAAAGCAAGTTTTCTTTTATTGCTACAGATGAATGGCAGGGAAGGTTTAAATTTAAATCAAAACTTCTAAGAACTTAGCAAAAAGTTAGAATCTCTTGTGCTTGCTGTAATCACCATTTTTAGATGTACTTTATTTTCATTTCTTTGAAGAAGCAGGAAATGAATTGAACAAAGATTTATGCCATTTAATGTCACAGTTGATTACCAATAGAAATTGGAAGAATACAATTTTTATGACTGTATGTAAAAGTAAGCTATAATTCAGAATGAGATGGAGATTGGCTAGACAGACAGATTTAATTTTTAAGAATATATGTTATCTTGCAAGAAATATCTATATAAATTAAGAAAGTCAAATCTCTAATTTATTTAGCTTAAATAATTTTTCTGATCTGACTGTAGGCACATATATTTCTTAAATATGACTTCATTAAGCCACCTCTTTTTGAAACATTCCAAATTTATATCTCTTATTTCTGGTACCATCAAATTATTTTAAAAATTATATAAACTGTTAAAATCTTAATGATGTAATTTAGTGAATTAAGTAGTTATTACCTGACATTTAGTTTTTTTAATTCTATGATGTCTAACATGGTCAATATTACATGTTTAGTAAACTCCTACAATTTACACTCATTCATTAATGTTGGGTATATGTAGGCATATGGCTTTATCTTTCACAGAAAGATAGCTTTCCTAAAATGATTATTGTCATCATGTTAAATAAAAAGAACCTGGTTGTGAGAGACACAATCGGGAAAAAAGTAATCATTAAGTAAGAATTAATATATTCTATGTCTTTTTTTCTCTTACCACTTCCAAACTATATGGAATTTTTCATAAATGCATTTATCTACTCATTTATTTCATAAATAGCTTGGGCACTTTCTATGACCAGGCACAGTACTCAGTGCTAAAAGAACTCAATTTACTACCTCCCCACTGTGCTCAGAGTTTATACATTACTAGGAAGGACAATTATTGAATGATTTGACATTCCCTAAACATATTATACAATTTTATGTCTATATATTTGAACATGTTGCTACTACTTTAAGTGCCCTTCCATATTTAGACTACCTAAGGAACTGCTCTTTATCCTTAATGTCAAGTTGTATAGTAATTAGATGTCTAGTTTTATTTTTTCTAAAACTGTGACTTTCACTAATTTGGTAATACTGTTACCTCTATTTAGAAATGACACCTCCTAGCAAGCATATGCCACTTCTCTGAGAGAAGTTTTAAAATATAGTGTTAGTTGAATTTGTCATCTGATTGTTGTTACAATAAAAACATCATTTTAACATGATACTCTTCATATGTCCTTTCATCAGCATGTGTTTAATTGGAAAATAAAAAAACTCATAAATAAAATGTTCAGTTCCACATGATAGAGATATAGCTAAGATTTAGCTAAATGGAGATCTATTTTTCTCATGAATCAGGAAGCCTCAGACATAAAGGAGCACAGAACTCATATGGTACAGTGAGTTTCCAAGGGTGGTTTTGTCTTTGTTTTCCAGTATCCTTACTTGTTGCTTGTTGCCTTATGCTTGGGAGATTAATTGATCTGTATCTATTTTTAAGAAGGAAGGGAGGGAAAGAGGCAAGGAAGAAGGAAGTAAAAAGCAAGAAAAAAAAAAAAGGTACCATCTTTGATGCTTTTTGTAGATATCAACAGCTTTTTGGAAGTGCTACCCAGTAGACTGAAGCTTATATCTAATTGGTTAGGTATGGATCATTTATATGAATTTAATAGCATGGGAATCTAGAAGATTGAATAATTTTTGCTTGGTGCATTATCATCTGGAAAAATATCAGAATTCATTTGGGAAAAAAGTGAGAAGGGATATGTAGTAAATGTGTTAAAGTATCACACGTAGTCTTTCAAAATAAATACACTGGTTTTTAATATTTCTTTGTGTATAAATTTTAAAATGATTTTAGCACATTCATGTACTTTATTAATATACGTATTTCCCAATGTATATTTATTTGATCTTTATATTGTGTTTGCCTCTAAATTGCCTTTGGCGTTGTTCGTAAAATAAGTTCAGTGCTTTGCCAAAAAAAAAAAAAGAATAACATTTATTGAAGTTAATTAAATATTTGACTAACATTTAAAAATCTCCAGAATGTCCAAAATATTTAATTGATGTAAATGTTAGCAAATGAGGTAGAACACTGAAACTAAAAATTTTTCAGTTTTACTGCTGAAGTTCCAAACATAGACATTGCACATACAGACCAAAACATAAACTTTATGAAATGTAAAATTCTAAGAAAATGCATAGTTACCTAGAATAGTTGCTTCTTTTCTCAGGAAGAAAATTGAACCCAAAAAGATAAAATGACTTTCCTTAGTCACACTTGTAGTCAATGGTAAATCAAATAGTAGAAACATTCTGAGTCTAATTAAAATATATATATATATGTACATATATATAAAAAAGATATCATTTTCTTATCTAAAGACTTTCATATATGGATAGAAATAGTATTCAAACATTTAAATTATTTAATGTTTTATGCTAACAATGAATACTGTATCAAAAACTGATGATGTACTGTATGGTGACTAACATGACACAATAAAAAAATAAATTAATGTGACACTCTTTACATGTTTCAGTTTTTTAAATAGTAAATATGTAAGTAGCCTAATAAAATCAGGGAAAAAACAATTTTTATAAGTTAAAGAAATATTTATTCTGTATGGATACAAAGTAGATCAAAAGTAGATTTTTTTTTTTTAAGATTTATTTATTTGACAGAAACACAGAGAGGAAACACAAGCAGGGGGAGTGGGAGAGGGAGAAGCAGGCATCCTGCTGAGAAGGGAACCCCATCAGGAGCTCCATCTCAGGACCCTGGCATCATGACCAGAACCGAAGGCAGATGCTTAATGACTGAGCCACCCAGGCGTCCCCAAAAAGTAGATTTCTAAAGCTATAATATCTGTAGGACCTTAGGGTAATCCAGTGTCTACTTTCCCTTTTAACCTTTTAGGGAAATTGTTGCTGTAATTCAGTTGTCATGGAAAAAATAATACAACAGCATTTTTTCTCTCTTTTCTAGAAATTATTGGTAAGTATCATGCTCAAGAGATTTTCTCTGCTGGCAAATGTATCTTTATAATAAATGTAATTTAGCACTTAAACTTTATATATAGGCTTGCAATTTAAGATGGAAGACTTAGCACAAGCATTTACATCCCATTATCCCTCAACTGCACACCCAGTGCTCCATAGAAATAATAGAAAAAGAACAGAGCCACAACAGCAAAGAGAAACAAAAGAGTCTTCATAAGTAGATGAGAGTTTTTAAATGTTTCTGAAGCTGGACTCTGAGAATGTTAATGGATGTAGCAGGAGGAAGATGTCAGTATGTCATGAATGCAGATTGTCTGGGCAAACCCAGAAAAGGCACTGGGCTTCTCTTTGGCAGTTTGTTGTGGGCCAAGGTGTGAAGGAGTGCTAAAAATGAGAATTGATTGAAGTTTAATAAAGAAAATAGGTGTATCTTTTTGGACACTGTATGAGTGAAAATACCATTCAGCCTAGCCTTCAGCCCCAGGACTAAAAATGATAGAGGTGGTCTCTGAAGAATTGAGTAAACCTGCGGGGAGTTGCTGTCATTCTCATCATTACGGCATTTGAGAAACCACAGCAATAAACAGCAAACCTAACTTGCTATAAATGGAAGAAAATGCCCCTCTCATATATCAAGTTAACAATCAGTAAGCTTCATGGTAAATGGCCATGTATTATCCATTTAGCAGAAGAGACTCAAAACAGCGACAGAATAAAAATAAAATACAAGAGAAAATGTACAAAAAATGAAATCATGGAGAAATAAGAGCTAAATCAGGGAACAGAAAAGAACTTAAAAACAAAACCTATAATTGGTTTACAGAGCTTTTCAAAGCCATTGATTTATAGAAAAGATATACTGATGTTACAAAAAATAGAGGGAAAGAATATTCTTAGAGATTAAAAATTTGGTTGCAAATTGAAAAAAAAAAGTATACAAGTATCTGAATAGAATGGCAATGTTCCTAGAACATAAAGCAAAATGATAAAGATACAGTAAGCCTCACAGGAAAAAAATTTAAGAAACAAATAATCTGTACAGATAGGCCAATATTCAAGTGATAAGAGTTTCAGGCTGAGAGAATAGGTAAAATGTATTGGACAAAATTAACAAATGTTGGAAGGAAAATTCCCACTGCTGAAAAACAAAAAAGACAAAAACATAAGCCTTAAATTTAAGTGTTTTCCCAGAATAGATGAAGAATACATTTTAAAATTGACACCAGACATGCACTAGTAAAATTTCAAAGTAACAAGGGAAGACAAAAGTAAAAGAAACTTAAAGAATTTTAGCCTGGACAAGATGGTATAGGCCTGTTTTTCCCTAAATTTCCTCACTAAGCATAACTGCATAATCCCTAGAAAAGGAACAAAGACAACCAAAGGAGAACTCTGAAAGGCTGGTTAGGGACCTTCATACTGGTAGGGCAGCATAGAGGCAGGAAATCTTGTATGTCCTACTCAACAGAATACCACCCAGACCTGATACTTCCCTGTCCTCTACCTAGCAACAGAAAATTGCTCAGGTAGACTCACTCCTCTCCTTGATGGAATGAGTATTCTCCTGATACCAACTGTAAGGGGGATAAGTTGGGAGTTCCACCAGAAATAATCAGCTGAGGGAGGCTCTCTCCTCTACCAGGCTTGAGACTGCCCTTCTCCACTAAGAGATATCAAGGAAGGTGGGCAGAGCCAACAGGAGAGAAATACTACATTAGTAGATCTACCACTGACTATGAAGCTTCTTTGTCCCCTTGGGCCAGAAATTCTTCTCTCTTGCCCAGAGACTACAGGGTAGATGTGAAGCAATGGCAGAAAGTGTGGGGGGAAATGGAAGGAGGATCCCGTGTTCCTCCCTACTGAAGAGATATCTGGAAGGTTGGCCTGAGCTACAGTCTTCTTTCCTCTCACGCATCACCAGTAATGACTGGTGGATGCCCAAGTGGCATCAGATAAATGAAGCAGTTGAAAATAAAACTGAAAAAGCCAGAAAATCAAATTGTCATAGGAACTACAACCCACAGAAATAGACTAAGCCTCAGGAGAGACAGTTTTACTTCCTTTCCAATTTGGATGCTTTTGAATTATTTTTTCTTACCTGATTTGTCTGGCTAGGACTTTTAGTACTACAGTGAATAGAAGCAGTGAGAGTGGACAGCTTAGTCTTCTTACTGATCTTAGAGGAAAGCCTGTTAGCTTTTTATCACTGAGTATGTTAGCTGTGCACTTGTCATGTAAGATCTCTATTATGTTGAGATACATTCCTCCCAGTTTGCTGGGAGTTTTATCATGAAGCAATGTGGAATTTTGTCAAAAGTTTTTTCTGCATCTATTGAGATGATCATATGACTTTTTTCTTCATTCTATTAATATGGTACATCATATTTATTGATTTGTGTATGTTGAACCATATTTGCATCCCAGGGATAAATCACACTTGATCATGATGCATGATCCTTCTTATGTGCTGTTGAATTCAATTTGCTAGTATTTTGTTGAGGATATTTGCATCTATGTTTATCAGGGATATTGGCTTGTAATTTTTCTTATACTGTCCTTTTGGTGTCAGAGTAATGCTGACCTTATAAAATAATTTGGGGGGTGCCTGGGTGGCTCAGTCGTTAAGTGTCTGCCTTTGGCTCAGGTCATGATCCCAGAGTCCTGGGATCGAGCCCCGCATCGGGCTCCTTGCTCAGCAGGAAGCCTGCTTCTCCAGCTACCATTCCCTCTGCTTGTGTTCCCTTTCTCACTGTGTTTCTCTCTGTCAAATAAATAAAATCTTTTAAAAAAAAAAAATGAATTTGGGAATATCCCCTCCAGTTTCTGGAAGAATTTCAGAGGTATTAGAAGCAGAAAGAAGGAAATAATGAGGAACAAAAATCATTGACATGAAAAACATTAAAATAATAAAATCAATGGAACAAAGGCAAATTCTTTGGAAAGATCAGGAAATTGACAAACCTCTTGCAAAACAAAGAAAAAATGGGGGAAGGTTACCAACATTAAGAATGTAGTGAGGGAGGGGCACCTGGGTGGCTCAGTGGGTTAAAGCCTCTACCTCAGCTCAGGTCATGATCTCAGGGTCCTGGGATCAAGTCCTGCATCTGGCACTCTGCTCAGCGGGGAGCCTGCTTCCCCCTCTCTCTCTGCCTACTTGTGATCTCTCCCCTCTCTGTCAAATAAATAAATAAAATCTTTTAATAGTAAAAAAAAAGAATGTAGTGAGGGATATCTCTAGAGAATCTACAGTTATCAAAAAGATGATAAGGATTTAATGAAAACAGCTTTAAGTACTTTGATTTGAAAACATAGATGAATTGACCAATTCCTAAAAAAAAAAAAGCCACAAACTACCACAACTCCCCTAATACTAATAGGATTATGGGTAATATGGATTACCCTAAAACTATGAACTGAATTGAATTCCTAATTAAAAACTTTCTGGCGCACCTGGGTGGCTCAGTTGGTTAAGCGACTGCCATTGGCTCAGGTTATGATCCCAGATTCCTGGGATCAAGTCCCGCAAGGGTTTCCCTGTTCAGCAAGGAGTCTGCTTCTCCCTCTGCCTCTCACCCTGCTCTTGTGATCTCTCTCACTTTCTCTCAAATAAATAAATAAAATATTTAAAAATAAATAAATAAATAAATAAAAATAAAATCTCTCTCTTTCCCCGGAATAGCAGATCAGTTCTTCAAAAATCACAATCTACCTAGCCTCAAGCAAGGTACATTAGACATCTGAGTTACCTATACCCAACAAAAAAATTGAATTTTTTATTTGAGTTGGGTATCACAGGAGTATTCTACCAAACCTTAAAAGAATTAATACAATTTTAACACAATATCAAAACCAAACCAAGTCAAAACACACACATCTACACCCACATATACACAACCATAGTCCAGTATGTCTCATGAACTTAGATTTAAAAACCCTCAACAAAATATTGGCAAATAGAATCCAATCATATATAAAAATAATTAGACAAAAGATGACTAAGTGATGTTTATTGCAGGTATGCAAGGCTGGTTCATCACTTGAAAATCAATCAGCATAATCCATTAACAAGCTAGGGGGCAGAAATCATATCATTTATAGTAGACAAAATAATGCCTCCTTCCCAAATATATCTATGTCTTAATTCCCAAACTTATGAGTATGTTAATTTACATGGAAAAGTGTGCTTTGAATATATGATTAAGGTAAGGATTTTGGTGGAAGATTATCCTGGATTATTGAGTACACCAAATCAAATCACATGAATCTTTGTGAAATGGAGGCAGGAAGATTAGAGTTGGAGAATGAGGTGTGATAATGGAGGAAAGGTAGGAAAAGCAGAGACAGAGAAAGATTGAGAGAGAGGTTGAAGAAGAGATTCAAATATGCTGTTCTGCTGATCCTAAAGATAGAGGAAGAGGCCATGAGCTAAGAAAAGCAAGAGGACTCTAAAATCTGGAAATGCAAGGCAACATCTTTTTTATTTTTAGTCTCCAGAATGAACATATCCCTGCCAACAAATCGTTTAGGACCCCTGAATTTTAGAACTGTAAGATAATGAATGTGCTGTTTAAGCAAACAAGTTTATGGATACTTTACAGTAGCAATTTGACAAAATTCCATACCCCTCCATGACTGATAAAACTCTCAGATAATTAGAAATACAGGGGAATTAACTGGAAAGAAAAAAAGGCATGTACAAACTTTACCTTTATTATCATACTTAATGATGAAAGACTAAATGTTTTCTCCAAAGATTGGGAACAAGGCAAGAATGTCCTCTCTGACCACTTTTATTCAATATAGTACTGGAATTTCTAGCGATAGAATAGAAAACATATTTAAATAAATCTATTTCTATTTGTGGATAACATGATAGTCTACATGGAAAATGCAAAAGAGTCTACAAATAATTCATAGCACCAAGAAATCAGTTTAATAAGCCTGCCGAAGGCAAGATAAACACACAAATATCAATGGCATTTCTATATATCCACAACGAATTTATGGAAACAAAAACACTATGCCATTTATAACCACTCCAAAGAAAATTAAATACTTAGATATACACTTAAGAAACAAAGCATTACAAGATACATGTGGAAAATTATAAAATGCTGATGAGAGCAATTAAAGAAGACCTAATGAATGTAGAGATAAGTAGTGTTCATGAATTGGAAAACTCAACACAGTAGAGATGTCACTTCTTCCCTAACAGGCTGTTGGTGTCATGCAAATCTTATAAAAATCCCAGCAAGATTTTTTTGTAGATATTGACAATTTAATTCTTAAATTTAAATAGATACTCATAGGCCCCAGAATAGGCAAAACAGCTTGTGATGAAGAAGAAAGTTGGAAAGCTTACTCTACATAATAATAAAGTTTAATATATAGTGATAGTAATTAAGACAATATATTATTGATAGAGGGATGGTCACTTAGATCAGTGGAGGAGAACTATATCCACATAATATTCAATTCATTTTTGATAAAAGTAGAAAGCAATTTAATGGAGGAAATAGCCTTTTCAACAAATGGTCCTGGAATAATTAGATCCAGCTCAATATTATTTGAACAAAAGAATAAATCTTGACTTAAAACCATATCTTATACAAAAAGCATCTCAAAGTGAAATGCAGAGTTAATTGTAAAACAAAAATATAGACTTAAAAAATAATAGAATATCTTTGAGATCTTGGACTTTGCAAAGAGCTCTTGATTTTAAAATAATAGGATAATCCATAAAAGGAAAAATTGAGTAAAAAATTGGATCTGATCAAAATTTAAACAAGAATTGCTCTATGAACGTCCATGTGAAGAGAATGAAAAGAAAAGCTACAAATTGGGGAAATATATCTACAAACCATGTATCCAACAGAGCACTAGTATCTAGAATATATAAAATCCTTAAACTCCACATAAAAAAATCCAGTATGAAGATGAACAAAGGGAATGAATATGTTTATCATTGAAGACAATAAACAGATGACAACATGTTGAAAAGTGTTCTAAGTCATAAGTTCATTATGGAAATGTCAATTAAATCCATGATGAGACATCATCTATCGAGATAACTAAAGTAAGAAAATAATGATACCACCAAATGATGATGTGACTGTTGATTACTTATACGTTACTGGTGGCAATGCAGAATGGGACAACCAATCTTGAACACAGTTTAGTAGAGTCTAAAAAAAAAAAAAAATAAACATGCTGCAAGTGACCAAGCACTTATATCCAGGGGCTTTTATCCCAGAGAAATAAAAATTTGTGCTTACACAAAATAATTGTATGCAAATTTAAAAAGCAGGTTTATTTGCAATAGTAAAAAGGAGTTAGTCCAGATATCCTTTGGCAAGTGAGTGGTTAAACACAATAATATAAAGGAAGAACCTATTGATACATCCAAGTTGGGTGAATTTTGGTGAATTATGCTTAACAAAAAAGGCAATCCTAAAAGATTGCATACTATATGATTCTATTTATATAACATTTTTGAAATGATAAAGTTTTATAGCTGGAGGACAGATTAGTGGTGTCCAGAAATTGGGGATAGGAGGAATAGGAGGTAAGAGAAATCTGGTTGTGATTATAAAATCACAAAAGGAAGGATAATTGTAGCTTTGGGACTGTTCATTGTCTTGACTGTAGGGGTAGAAGCAGGAACCTATACAGGTGATAAAATTTTATAGAATTAAATTCAAACACACACACACAGACACACACACACTACACACAAGTATGAGCAAAACAGGAGAAATCTGAATATGATTGGTGGATTATATCAATGCCCATATTCTTGTGATATTATAGCATAGTTTTACAAAATGTTACAGTTGTGGAAACTAGGTAAACAGTTTTTCTGCATTATTTCTTACAACCCCATATGAGTCTATAATTATCTCAATAAAACAGTAGCAGAAAATTCAGAACTCCTTAAAAAAAAAAAAACACCATTGGAACACAAGAGCGCCATTCAAATCTCTTAGATTAAATGATTTTTTAACGTTACTTATTTACTTATTCCCAGCTAAAGAATAATCAAGTGTGAAGTCAAATGAATATATTTTCAGACATGTAAGAACATAGAGGTTTTCTTTCTTGTAACTCTTTTAGAAGATAGCTGACAATTAACCACAAGAAAACAATGCTTAGAAAAAAAAAAAAAAAAAGGATGATTGAGATTCCAGTAAATCCAAAAGATACTCAATGTCAGTATTGTCAAGATGTCAAGAGAGCAGTTGGTCCAGATCAAAACTTCAAGCTCCAGAAGAGATGTTTCTGAGACAGTTAATGAACCTCATTCAATAGGAAAATTATTTTAAGGCTAGATAAACATGAGTTAATTAAGAAGTTACCTTACTTGTGTTTTTTGGTCTCAGCATTAAGAAGAGAAAGCTTTTCACTAATTTCAGTAAAACAAAAAACTTGGCTTACATTTGAAGGAAAGAAGCATGTGGCATTGTTTTATAGAACTGAAGGCTATGGTAAGCAAATGCATTCGACCTTGATACTAGGGACATTTTATATTTATTCTATGGAGAATTCATTCCAAATCAGTTTCTCATTATACAACTAACAGACTTTCTGAAGTTTATTAGTCTCTAAAGTATTAAAGTCATCTTTAAGTTGAATTTTTAATCATGTTCCCTGTAAGCTGTATAATTTTAGTAAATGTGAGAACAAAGATAACAAAAGTGTTTCTTTCAGAGTTCTAATTAAGATAACCTTTGATTACAGCTGAACTGAATTACTAAGACCTTTATTAAATGTATTTTTATTCACTATAATCATTAATATTTCTTTAAATAAAATGTAATATTTCAAACCCAGTAATAACTAGTGGGTCAAAATGGTTATCTGTTATTTCTACAAAATGTATTTCCTTCTTAGACATGAATGGGAGTTTGCAAGTCACATTAATTAGGTGTGATTGTTTATCTGGTTGACAATATGTTGGACATTTTAATAGGTTCAGAGAAATCTGTGAGCATCATGTAATAGTCATATAATGAAAAAGCCAAGCTGATATGAGAAAGAGAATTGTGGATGGTAGAAAATGAGCTATTAAAATAGAAAAACGCAGCTGGCAAAGAAGCAAATAGAAAACATTAAACTGACTAGCAATTTCTCAACCTTGGGAATAGGGTCAGGATGAAAAATGTTACTACAATGGAATCGTCCCCTAACTATTACATTTGCAGTTTTCCTGTAATGAGTGAGAAATCCTTATCAAGGAAAAGCAATTACTGAAGAATGTACCTTCTGGGAAGCAAATTTATAAGGTGAACACACTTAACCTAGAGATTAAATCTTAAAAAAAAAAAAAGATCACTAAGGTTCTCACAAAACACTAACATTTTATTGGTTGCCAGAAGTTGCTGACGGGTCGTTAATAACAATAGCAAGTGTTGAAAAGAGTGTCAAGCTTCCTGTTAACCAGTCCATGTGGTTGTCAGTTTTAAAGATTCATTTTTTTGTGTGAACACATTACCAGATAAAACCAGTAGGTGGGTTCGGTTTGTTGAACCCCTACCCCACTTTGACTTGAGAAAATGCACTGATATTTCTATTCAGCTCTGCACTAATGCACCAGACTCCTTCCTGAAACATTAATCAACCACAGACAGAATGAAAATCAATATAACCCTGAAACATAGCTCCGGATACCAAAAATAAGTGTGAAAAAAAGACAGAACATGCGGCATCTTTCTCAATGTTTTGGAGAATTGTGCTAGCATTGCAAAGTGCAACTGTTCTTTTTTTCCCTCTGTAAACAGCTATGGATATGAATTTTATATGACATTTTCAATGCTAGGTGATGTATTCCCAAAACAATATTATTAAAGGCTGAGTCTCTGTCCTCTACTGGCTGTTATTTATGATTGTTGCTTTGTGGCAAACAAAACACCAAACACAAATAAATAATGCTGTGCTGTGTATGGGCTTTTCCCCTCAGTGCAGAAAACAAAAGTATACATTTTGGTTTTTGCTCAGGAAAGGGGTTTATTCATGTAAAACAACCGTCCTTTCAAGAAGGGTATGTACGGAAATAAAACTAAGCTAGGCAATAAATTCTGTTGTATGAACTAATTGATTCAGCTGATAAAAAATAATGTGGGGCATCACAGATGGAAAGGGATGCATTGCAACTGAATAAGGAACCCAAACCTGCTTTTTTCCTTCTCTGTCACTCCATGTCTCTCTCTGTCTCTTTCACACACACACTAGACTGTTAATTACAAAAGAGTATGTGTGAAATCCCTGACTATGTGAAGATTTTAGATATTTCCTTGGCAGTTAATTTCAGAGTTGTTTATTCATATATAGATTCCTTTTGAAATAAATATGTGGTGTCCATAAACAATGGTAGTCCTGGGTTTACTACTTAGTACTTTAAAAAAAAAATAGTGATGATCTATATTCTATAAAAATTTGAGATATGAAACATATTTGTTTACACACCAATAAAATAAGGATTTACTAATCAGATTATGTTTATAATTCTGGTAAAAAACAAAATGTAGGGAATAATATCTTATCACAGATTTAATTGTATTGGGATTCGACTCTATTCTACATTTCACCATTCTCATTAAAACAGACATGATATATCTGCATCCATAATTCCTGCCTTCTGTTTTTTTTTGGTGGTGGTTCTCATGCATTACTTCAGTTGCCTATCGCACAGAAGTTTTAAGAGAATATATGTTATTATCTACACTATTTTGCCCGTGAGGAAATTGAGATTCAAAAAATTAAAATGTATGTACCAAATTACATTTACCCAGATTATCCAGAGTTGGTTCAGGGATGGTGATGAGGGAACAGAAGCCTGGCACAAAAAAAAGAAGGACAAAGCACCAGCTGACACTCTGCAACCTCTCCCCCACCGACCCTCCTGGGTGGGACAGGTGTGACATTCTTCCCCTGAATCTCCCAACTATCTTAGTGTTAATGCCTTGCTAAAGGGGAAAAACTACCTTAACCTGACAAAGGCAAACACTCTGGTATCTTGTAAGTCCTCTTTAGCATATGAAAGTTCTTTTGAAACCTCTCTTTTCCTTACCTCCCCCAACCCCATAGTATACAATCAGCCACCCCTCACAAACCCTGGGCAGCAGCTCTTTCTGCCTATTGGTCCTGTCCCCGTGCTTTAATAAACCACCATTTTGCACCAAAGACGTCTCAAGAATTCTTTCATTGGCCCCGGACTCCACCCCACTGAACTTCACTTATATTCTAAAACTTCACCAACTATGCATGTGAAATGCACACAATCAAGTGGGAGGAGTGATTCATCACTCATCCTTTCCCTGGCACTAACTTGCCTTCCAGTTCTACAACTCAGACACATCAAATTGACCTCTCATCTACATTTTCTGTCCTCAGGGTTTTATGCTTATGTTCTATTTGAAAGCAGACTGAGAGAACTACCCCTCAATTTCTGTGTTTTTAGAAACTTACTCAGGAATAAGATTCTGGGCACATGGGAACATTGTATTTCCAAGAGTAACTATTACTCTCTCTGTTAACATCTGCTAGGTAGCATTAAGTGGAAGCTCAGGCCGTTTAGCAACAGAAATTGCTGAAAGTGTTAAAAATTAGTGAAAAAGAAAAATAGTTAATTTGAATTACACTTCTCATCCTTATCATTTCTTTTTTTATTGCTAAAGAAGGCAATTGCTCTACAAGTAATCAAAGGAATTCTTAGACAGGAGCCAAGGGCAGACATAAATCCCTAATAATGAATAATAAGGTACAGGCCGTATAAAAATGATATTAGAATAATTTTTGTTGCTTTGTATGTTTTTGAAATTCCTCAGGAAAAGAAGAGAGGTGATTTCTAATCCTTGGAAGTGTGACATTTTGATAACCAAATCCTGTTTTTAAAATAATCGAATGTGATATCTTACAAGTTTCACATATATTCTCTGGGTCTATTTTGAAAAAACAAGCAACAAAAACAAAATAAAACAAAGAAAACTTCTAACTCTTCATATTATATTCAATACTCCCATCTTGGAATGCTGATAGGATAGGAGCCTTTCTTTTTCCAGGTGTTATTCCTAAACTTGCTAAGGAGGAGGCGGCCTTTTGTTTGTTTTCTTACTTGAAGCCCCATTCTGGCCACAGCTATGCAAAGGGTGAATGTTAGAGGTCTTCAGGAAATTTGCATTAAAATTACTTGCAGACCTCATCCTGCATTCATCTTTTTCTGCAATCCTAGGCATTCTGAGCCACTCTGGGATTTTTAGACTTTCTAGATGAGCTTTATATCAAAGAATCAATAGTGGTCAATTTTCATGCTACCTGAGGATCACTCATGAATAACAAGAACTATGTGTTTCTAACCTAATGTTGAAAAAAAAAAAAAGGGATATGGTGTCTGATTCTCCAGACATCATTGGTCATATTACTTAATTCTCATGCGATTTATAGATTCACAAAGTCATAAACTTTCCTTATTGGCTACTTGGTTTTATCCTGATTATGTATACCAGACCTTAATCTAAAACTTATGTGTATAAAAAATATACATGATTTACATAAATTATATATAAAGACTTTAGAACCTACCCTGGCACATAGCTAATACCATGGTAGTATTTTTTAATGGTATTTTGCTTAGTTTTTACAATGTGACATAATTGTGCCATTTTATAGGTGAGGTTTACAGGTTAATTAAGTTCCATAAGTTAACCTAATTAATGAATTATCTGTTCTGTGCTTTAAATTCGTATTTTTTTTACAGAGCAATTACTAATGTCACTAGATTATTTTACCTGCTTTTTAAGAAAAAAATAGTAATTTCATCCACAGAACAATTTGGAAATAATTATTCCCATGTAAATCTTTTTTTTCAATAGAGAAACACTACACAGAGATTTGATTTCTGCAAATTCAGAACCACAGAACACATTACATTATTCTGAAAATATATGAAGAGAAAAAAAAAGTTTAGAAACAGAAATCATTATTTCAAAGCTTTTCAACTAAAGCCTTGAATTCAACTACCATGGCTTCATTTTGAGCTTTATTGATACTTATATAAAATACAACTCAAAAGAAGGTTTGATATATATTTTACTAGCCACCAAGAGATTAAAAGCAGCAGAAAAGATATAAAGGCTATTTGAAAAAAGCATTATTACTGTTGAATTTTCAGTGATTGACACAAAGAACATGAGACGAATTTAAGAAACAAAATTTCTTAAATGTGTGGTACAAACGTCATCTTCAAAATTAGAATTTGAGGCATGAAAACAAAACAAAAAGAAAAATGTGAAAGCAGTGTCTTTTGCTTTTAAAGACCATCACCTTTGAGGAGGATCACTATGAATTCCTATTTCAAAAATCATACTAATAGAACTAAGCCTCATTTTACTTGAAAAGTTCATTATGTTCAGCTTATTTTTCTCCAGCAAGGTCATACCTGCAAATACACCCATTCTCTCATATAATCCCACATATGAGCAGTCTTCCACCACAATAAGAATGTAGGAAGATAAAATCAGGATTGTGCCTGTAAATGTAGCAAGATTCAATGGCTAGCCAATGTCTAGGAAATGCAGCACCTGCTGTACATTTCCCCTTACGGTGCATTAGCCAGATGATGAGTGTTTAAAGAGCCACTTCCAGAGTGAATTAGAATGCCATTTAGCTTTTTACTTGTCATTATTTCTCAATATTATTGATAGCTAAAGTGTAAAATAATGAAGAAAAGAGGAGAGTATCTATTAGTGGCCGGTGTTGCAATGGAGTGCAAAAGAATGTTGTAAGATTCTAGTGCCCTGAAATAATGGGCAAATTACACATAAGGGCAGGAAGAGTAGAAACCATATTCCTGATATAAGGTATATTATTAAAATATGATGCATAAATCTCAGTGTATTCCTCCAGCTAAAATATAAATATATATAGTGTTTCTAGCAAAAGAGAGACAATGTTGGGAATTATAATAAAAAATGATGTAGGGAAGACGTTAGGGTTTGAAGCCGACAGCCCAGAAAGAATTCTTGAAACGTCTTTGGTGCAAAAAGGTCATTTTATTAAAGCACCGGAACAGGACCTGTGGACAGAAAGAGCTGCAATGGGGTCAGGAGAGTGGCCCATTATATACTTTCAAGATGAGAGGGGGTTAGGGATACTATAAGTCTCTGAGGAATTTTGGAAGCAAGGTTCCAGGACCTTGAGAGTGCTAGCTATTGTTGGGAAAAGGTCATTTATTACCATCTAATAAAACCTTAGTCTTAAGACCCTTCAGATGTATATCAGTGGGCCATATGCTTGGGGGATAATTGGCAAAATGTATCTTGGGGGGCGACATTAGAGATAAAGGAAGTTTCCAAAGGAATTTTTATATGTTAAAGTAGGCTTACAGGATCCTGGGGGTAGGAGTTTGGGTTAAGATTGCCTTTTACCCTTAGCAAAGTATTAACATTGAGACAGTTGAGTCCCTAGAGGAATGTCACTCTGCCTATTTCAAGGACTTGTCAATGGGCTCTAGGTAGTAAGGAAGTTTAGTAATTTTTATTCTGCCTTTGTTTCCCACGTCAAAAAAAAAAAACTGCCTGCAGTTCACTTATATTTATGCATTTATTATGGAAAGTAGGAATTCTATATATTTGTCTTTCATAATTAAAATTATTTATTGTGTACCTGTTGTGTGTCAGGCATTAGAAGTACTAAGGATACTGGGCTGCTAGGAGTCTGTTTTTGTTCACAGATTCAATAATTCATAAACAATTCATTATTTGTTTCACCAAATGTTCATCATATCTCATCATCTAGGAAGAAAAGTGCTAGGCCTTAATCCTTGCCCTGATAGAGTTTGGATGAATATAAATCACTGTGCTAAATTCCGTGTTAGATTCAAATATGGACAGCTCTGAAGGTACTAAGGAAAGCACAGCAGAGAAGAATGAAAAGTGCCTTTCATTCCTCTTATGGTGTGGGAAGTCTTAACAGGTAAAGCTTCTAAGAAGTGATGTCTGAACCTAATCTTAAAGAAAAAAATAGTTGTGTTCCAGGAGAAAAGGGTTAGGGAAGGTCCCAAACTAAAGTAACAATTTAAATAGTTGCTCACCACTCTCTGTGAGTTTATACCTAAAATCATAACAGACCTATATATCCAGATGTCTAAATGATATTTATTCATTTATCTTCACTGTACCTGTAAGGTAACCTAAAGTAGATCAAATGGATTCATTATCTTACCTTTTCCCATTTACCCATCCTTCTCTTACATCCCCTTTGTTGCTGATTACACTTAACCTCCAGTCTGTCACTCTTCAGCCTTGATTCTTCATTCTCCCTTATTTCTATGGGATCAGCTAGATTCTAAGCTTTATGAAAGGTACCTTATAAACTATAATTAAATCCGTCCTGTTCTCTTCATTCCATTACCAGTTAATTCAGGTCCTCTTCATTACTTACCTGGATTATTACAACTAATCTCTGTGCTTGAGTTTCCTTTGTCTTGGATTCATTCTTGTCACGTACCAGCATGCTTTTTCTTAACTAAAGCACACATTCTTTCATGTCCCTTCTGCTTTAAATGCTTCAGTGATTTCCTAGTGCTTCAGAATTAAATCTATTTTACCAACATGGGCTAACAGGTCATTGAGATCTGGTTCCTGTCTACTGCTGCTCTTTTATATCCAGTAATTTTTCTCACTTAAATCCTTCTTTCTAATCACAGTGACACATTTATAATTCAGAATATATGAATTTAGTTTTATGAATCTGTGATTTTGAACCCAGTAGTCTATTGACTTATTCAAATGAATATTTAAATAAATGTTGAGGTGATCATCTCTTATTTTTGCCTAGTTTTAATATTTAGTCCACTTTTTGTCCAGCCGGGACCAGAGTAAATCTCTTACCTCATTGGAGGAGTGTGAACATAACCAAAAGGAGCCCAATCAGATTTTCTGTTGTGGGATTTGAATCTTGAATGAAGAGAAATAGGAGTAAAAGAGAATTAGAGAAGAGCATATTTAAGGGATGCCTCATAGGTTCTTATGAGATGATAATACTTGTCCTGTTTAAAATAATAGTTTTTTTTTTTT
>CM053611.1:62039723-62056793 GCA_028646535.1 Procyon lotor
TTTTTTTTTTTTTAAGATTTTATTTATTGGACAGAGAGAAACACAGCGAGAGAGGGAACACAAGCAGAGGGAATGGTAGCGGGAGAAGCAGGCTTCCTGCCGAGCAAGGAGCCCGATGCGGGGCTCGATCCCAGAACGCTGAGATCATGACCTGAGCCGAAGGCAGACGCTTAACGCCTGAGCCACTCAGGTGCCCCTAAAATAATAGTTTTTATCAAATGTTTTTTCTGCATCTATAGAAATGATCATATGAGGTTTTTCTCCTTCATTCTGCTAGTCTGGTGAATGGTAGTAAATTTTAAACCAACCTTGCATTCTTGAAATAAACTCAACTTTGTAATGATAGATAATCAGGATTTGCATATAAGACTTTTTAAAAATTTGAAGTCCAATATACATAAAAAAGAGTTTACAGTTTGTTATTGTGTAGCTCAGTGAATAGTCAAAAGCCAAATACATTCCTGTAACCAAAACCCAGATCAATAAACAGACCAGTGTAAACTTCCCCAGAAGCATACTGTTTCCCCTTCTGGTCAATACTTCTACCAGTTGGAAATCCTCTCTTGATTTCTATCACCATATCACAGTATATCCTTGTTTTTGAACTTCATATAAATTAAGGGGATTCTTTAGAGCAACCTTCACCTGATGTTTGGTTGACACAGGATGTAAAATTCTGAACTCCCTCCCTGCTCACACTTGGGACAATTCTGAAGGGCATCTGTGAGGCCTTGTTATATTGTGACATTGAAGTTAGTTTACCTCTCTGAGCTTCTGTTTTTTTTAATGTGATATTTATAGTACATAAATACAGAGTTATGAGAATTGTATGAGATTGTACCTATGAAGTCATTAGGGTAATGCTTAGGCTATATGAAGCACTTATAATGTTGTTCCAATTGTATGTAATTAGACTCTATATTCAAAGACCATTATGTGAATCCTAAATTCCTGTGAGTCAGGATAACTAACTCATTGTCCAAATTAAAGTGTTCTTGCATCTCTCCATTATCCTCTGTGTTACAGTTACTATTGTTGTATAACAAATTATCTCCAAATGTAATGACTTAAAACAACAATCATACTATGTTCAAGAATTCTGAGGTTCATGAATTTAGAAAGGAGAGAGTGGGGGACAGCTTGACACTGTTACAGATGACCTAGACCCTCAGCTGCAAAGGTTCTCAGGCTGGGGGCTGAAACCATCTGGAGGTTCATCCATTTATATGTCTGGCATCTAGGTTTGGAGGCTAAAAAGCAAGTATGCTGAGTGACGCACCCCTATGTGGATTTTCTGTGAGGCCCTGCTTTGGGATAGTAAGTACTGTGAGTGCGTAAATAAACTTAGCTGGAAACTGCATCACCTTTCCTAAAGTAACCTAGAAGTCACACAGCATAATTTCTGCCACTTCTGTTGTTTGCAAGAAAGTCATAAACCAACTGAAGTCTTACTAAAGCAGCTCATGTTTTGGTCTCTCTATGGTAACTATTTTTCTATTTTTTAAAAGCCGTATGTCTTCGTCTATGAGAGAATTAAAAACCTAATCTTGTGACCTAATGGCAAACAGTGGTAAATGGTAGAAAGGAAAAAAATGAAAGGAGTTGTGGACTTTATAACTCAGGAAACTCATTTACTTTGGGGATTCATGAGGACTTGTTTAAGAAAGTGATGTTTAGGCTTAGACACTGGTGATTCCTGAAATTATCTCTTTATTTCATCTACCTTTATTCCCAAAGAAAACCTAGTTATCTGGCAACAAATATCTCTTATAGAGATGAGCCATGCTTCAGATAATTCCTTTTAAAATAAGACCAGTAATTCACTGGTCATTGTTTATTAGAAAATGGTTTAACACACACCTATATTGTAATACAATATAATCAAATTGCTCTCTAAAATCTTCAAGGGAGCCTCTGTCAACATAACAAACCAAATTGAAAATTTTTGTGCTTATTTGCTGCATTAGCACTCAGTTGTGTACTAGTTCACCATTCCCAAAGGAGACCAAAGAGAATGGCCCTGTCCTCTAAAAATTACTTCTCATTCTTGTAGAAGACTTAGGAATAGATTATAGAGCATATAAGATACACTGAGATGCCTAAGGTTTCTGTGAGATGAGATTGATCCTATAGAAACACCAAAGAAACTCTACCATTACTTTTACTATCATCATCATTGTTAATATTGAGTGATTTCCATGTGCCATGCACCTTTATTATATTATTTACTTTCTTTTGTTATTAAAAAAAAATTCCACAAAAAAAGAGGATGCTTAAATTTTCCAAAGCCACTCATCTTTGAAGTGGCTCAGTGAATATTCCAACCAGTTTGTGTTTGGTTTGGTTTGGGTGGTTTTGTTTTGTGTTTTTTAAGATTTATTTGTTTGAAAGAGGGAGCATGAGCAGGAGGAAGGGTAGAGGGAAAGGGAGAGGGCAAGCAGGGTCCCCGAGTGGGCAGAGAGCCCAACACAAGACTTGATTCCGTGTCCCTGAGATCATGACCTCAGCCGAAGTCATATGCTTAACTGACTGAGCCCTCTAGGCAACCCTTATTTGGTTTTGTTTTTATATCAAATCCTGTATTTCTTGAAAACATAAGTAACTTTTGAGGCTGGGCAGAATCCAATACTCATAAATACTGTTCTTCGTGACAATAACTTGAGGTTTAGTCATAGTACGTCATCCCTCATGACTGTATATCTCTTTGACCTAAAATACATCTTGTAACTGGACTGAACTGAAGGATTTTCAAATGAAAAAATGACAGTTTTGTCAACATTTCACGATGGCCTTCTACTTAGATATTCGTGTAATGAAAGGAAATAGGAGAGGTGGTGGAGCTTCCTATATAATTGATTCCTAAAACAGTAGGAAGACTTTCAATTTCAACTCTAACATGTGAACATTGTGAAAGTTAGCACTCCCATATTTACTAAAAAGATGAACCTTAATAATATTCCTTGGAACCATCAAATATTTCCAGTTAGCAGGCAAACTACCAGTGTAGCATGTATAACTGGAATACCGGTAAGCAGAAGGAAAAAGAATAGAGAAGAAAAATATTTTAAAAAGGAATGGTTAAGATTTGGGTTGGAAAGACAAATCTCAACAAATTTAAAGGAATAGAAAACATGCAAAATATGTTCTTAGACAACAAGGGAATTGAACTAAAAATTAATTATGTAAAAATAACTTAAAATTCTTCAATTATCTAGAGATTAAGCAATATGATTCTGAGGAACAGAGGGGTCCAGGAAGAAGTATTAAGAGAAATTTTTAAAAATATTTTTAGCTATTTTAAAATGAAAGTGAAACTTATCAAATTTGTGGTATATTTGGAGGGAAATTTATAACATGAAATTTATGTTTTAGGAAAAAAAGATCTAAAATCAATACTCTAAGCTCCAGCCTTAGGAAATTTGAGAAAGAAGAGCAATTAATATCTAAAGCAAGTAGAAGAGAAAAATAAAATTTAGAGTAGAAAATAATTAATTTGAGAACAGGAAAACAATAGTGAAAAATCAATAAAATGAAAAACTGGTGGGGCGCCTGGGTGGCTCATCAGTTAAGTGTCTGCCTTCAGTTCAGGTCGTGATCCCAGGGTGCTGGGATCGAATCCCACATCGGGCTCTCTGCTCAGCTGGAGGCCTGCTTCTCCCTTTCCCTCTGCCTGCTGTGCTCACTGTCTGTCAAATAAACAAGTAAAATCTTAAAAAAAAAAAAAAAAAAAAGGGAAAGAGAACTGGTTATTTGTAAGTCTCAGTAAGATTGATAAACCTCCAACCACACTAACCTAGAAAAAAAAAATCAGAAACTACTAATATCTAGATAAAGTAGGGCCTTCATTACTAATCCAATAGATACTTATTTGATGGATAATGAAGAAATACTATAAAGCTGTATGCCCCCAAATTTGATATATTAGATAAAGTGATCTATTTCTTTGAAAGACAAAAATTACCATAACATACAGAGGAGAAATAGATTAACAAAATTTAGATAGATAGATATAGATATAGATATGTATTTACCTGGTAAAGAAATAGAATAAAAATTAATACACCTCAAATAAAAGCATCTATCCCAGCTTATCTACTGGTGAATTTCATATTTAAGAAATGTCGTTTGATGATGAGTGTTAGATACAAACAATACTGATTCTCCATGATCTCTTCCAGAATTTACAAAAAGAGTATCCAGAAAGACTAATACATGTAAGATAGAAATCCAATAGTTTTGTCTGTTTCTACTAACTTTGCAATAAGGCCATTTCAAAATATATTTCCCATCTTGCCAAAAATATGAAAACAAACAATCCGAGAAAACAAAAATGGTCAGTCATAAGCCATACAGTCAAAGTTATTTTTGGTTTATATTTTATGACTAAAGACACATACAAAGGCTTAAATCAAAGGAAAAAAATTTTTTTTCATATGAAGTCAGGATATAGGCAATTCTGGACTGGTATTGATGACTTTCCTCCATGGGGTCCCCAGGAAGACAGGCTTTTCTCCACTTAGTGCTTCCACCCTATTGGGTGGTATTATTCTAATGGTTGAATATGGCAATTAGGGTTTGGAACACATTATTTATATTCAGGTAGCAGATTAGAAGAAAGATCCTAGGAAAATGGAACAAAAATTAGAGTCCAGTGCCTTTAATGGAAAACTCCAGGAATTTGACATATAACATTTCCATTTATATCTATGTTTGACCTAGCTGTAAATGAGGTTAGAGGTCATGGTCTTTATGGACAATTATTTGCCCAGCTAAAAATTGTGGGAAAAGGAAAAATAAATATTAGGAACAGCTAGCACTTTCTACTACCTACAGTCCATAGTGTGTGATAGTTTGGTTTCTCAGCATGCATTTATAAATCAACACTGCTTGCATCCAGTTACACACAGATTATGTCTATAAAACAGTATTGATTAGTAGAATATTATGTAATGATGAAAAATTTTTGTATCTGCATTCTCCAATAGAGTAGCCAGTAGCCACATGGACTATTATTAAGCACTTGAAATTTGGCTGTGTGGTTGAAGAAATGAAGTTTTTACTTGATTTGATTAAATTTATATTTAAATAACTGCATGTTGCTAGTGGTACCATATTGGTAACCAAGCTGTAAAAGCTTTAGAATGCTCCCACAGCTAGAAGCTTGCTTCCTAGCCTCTGATGGACCATTTATAGATTTGTTTGTTTAATTACCTGACAAAAGCAAGTTTTCCAACTTAGAGGAAACTTATGTAATAATATGATAAAGAGGATAAAACCTTAGAAATACATGTTCTGTTCCTATCTCCTATTTTCCCATTATGATTTTAGTCTAGGCTTCTTTTGTAACATCTTGCTATCTTTTATGTTTTTTAATTTTAAAGTAAGAAAATAGAAATAGTATCTGGTACGACCCTTTCTATTAATTTGTAGCATTGTTTAGGGTCATTGAGTATTCACTGATCCCAGCAGGTCCTGTCATTAGGGTATATGGGGCAAGGCCAGAAACAGTCTAAAAATTCTGGGAAGTGCATTATTCTTATTACAACAGTGCTGGAAGATCATAGATCTTTGAAGAATTCAAAGATTTTTATCCTCCCACATGACCATTTAACACATTGAACAGAAATTATGTTGTTAATACTTTTCTTTTAACCTATTAATGTATATACAGGTGTTTTTGTGTGTGTACATAGACAGGTGTCTCTATGAGAAGAGTGGAATTACTGAAGAAGCATAAAGTCTTATATATATAAACAGGAGACATAGGAGGTTTCCTGGCTGATAAATGTATATGAAAGTTGAGGCTATTTTAAAAAGATTGAGAGGCAAAGAACAGATGAAAAGAAAATTTCATTTCTCAGTAAATAAGGAAATTTAAAAAAGTTTAAAACTATTGCCTTATTTAGTGGTGGGGGGAGGATAAAAACGCTATAGAGAAAAAGCAATTCATCCAAACTTAGCCAGTTTATATGTATTTTCTGCAGTGTACCTGTGTGATTTTCATTTCTCCTTACTATACTTTCTTCCAAAACAATCTTCCTATTTGCTACAGTTAGAAATTTGAGGTTCGCTCATCTTGTTTTTGTAGTTCCAAAATTTAGCTCCTACTAGGAGTGAATTATGTATACCTACATGTTGAGCTTCAGGCAGAACTCAAGCAAAAGCAATTTCAATTTATTAAATGTATTGCAAGCAAATTTCTGACTATAGCACATCTCTGTCAAGAAAATTAGAATTTTAGAAGTGGAAACTTTCCAACTATCACACATTTACATGTAGCTTATTCTTTATGTGGAAAGAGGAACATGGTAAGGGAGCCAGAATATGATATTTAGATTTAGGTGGTAAAAGAAAACAAAAAAATGGCTTTTTTTCTTTTATTTAAGTTTGATTTTTCCACAGATTATATTAAGACAATAATTTTTGGTTTGTGAGAGGAAAATCCTTTTATAGTTTGTGTGAGAATTTTTATTATAAGTCTGGTATCAATAGCTAACATATTTATATACCTAGAAATACAACTATAAGACTACTTCTTGATATGCATGGAAGAAGATTGGGGGGACTGAGTGGCTCAATTGGTTGAGTGTACAACTCTTGGTTTTGGCTTGGGTCTTGATCTCAGGGTCATGAGTTCAAGCCCAGCATTGGGCTCCATACTGAGGCTGGATCCTACTTAAAAATAAAAAAAATAAAAAAATAAAAAGGAAAATATTCTGGGTTAGGGAAGAATTACATACATAAATTACCATATATTCAAAGGTGTGAACTAATAAAGAAATCAAAGATTTGTAGAAGAATTTACTAATGAAGACAATCGGTTACTTTTCTCATCCAAAAAATACATACACACAAGTATATGTGAATATATATACATTATATGTGTATATATGCACATTTACATATATATACACACATGTACATATATGCTTTCATGAAGATATATTTGTGTATATATGTGTGTGTGTGTGTATATATATCTATATATATGTCATCTTACTCAAGAAATTAAAGTGAGGAGATAGACCCTTATGCTTCTCAAATATGATAGGTTGCTCTGAGTTGTCATTTTTTTCTCTTAAATGGGGTGAGATAAGTTTGTGTTCCAATGCCCTAGAACCAAGTTTGCCCTGGAGAATAATTACCACAGTTAGAGAAGAGCACTTTGGAGAAGGCAAGATAAGACTTAGAGGTTTTCTCCAAGAAAGGGAAAACAATTCAGATCTTTTCCTGAGAGCAAGCAGCATTGTAGAAGGAATGGGATCTGGAGTCGGAAGGGAGGGGAGGAAGGCACTGAAAACCTGAGGGAGGGAAAACCACATTCGACTAGCAGCACGCCTCAGCTGTGGTTCATGAAATAAGTTTGTCAAGACTGTTTCCTCATTTAATATGAGAGTTTTTAAATTGTCCAACTTTTCTAAAAATGTGTGACCTGTGATCATTATAATGCTTTCATTACAATAACATATTCAGAACCATAAGTTAGTATTTAATTTTGAGGATTAATTATCTGAAATTATACCATCAAATACCTTTATTTGTTATTTGTACCTTTATTAATACCTTTATTAATGTAATAATGTAATATGTAATGTTACATTATTACATACATACAAAAATAATGTAATATGTACCTTTATTAATACCTTTATTAACACCTTTATTCAGCATTGAACATTATTTTGGTAAGGAATATTTTTGTGTTGCTGAGGGTTGGTGCACAGAATTCTTTTAAAGAAGAGGATGAAATAGAGCACAGCTGAACCTCTTTGGAATTAAGCCTCTAGCGTGGAAGGTGGGAGAACTGTTTTCTGTGACAACTATGGAGACGATTAAAATTGGTTTCCTTCAAAACACATGTGTGATTCTAGAAAATGTCCCTGTTTCCTTTATGTGTTTTTTAAATAACATTTTCCTAAGGTGAAAAAAATATATATATAAAACATTCTAATTTCAAGAGGCAAGTGTTTATCAACTTATCAGGACCACAGAGTGCCTAAACTTCAGAATTTAATAGTGTTATCGTTATGTGGATAGCATTTCAGAAATATGTTTAAATAGTGAATTTATTCCTTTGATATGTTTATTTCTAAACAATTGCTATTATTACTGGAACTTTTTCCTATGGAAAATGCAATTGAACTTTGATTACTGACTCTAAGAATCTAATAACTTTCCTTTCAGATAAAGCATGATGCCTGCCATCAAACATGTGTTGTTCACAAAGCACTGTTACAAAATTCTTGCTTTTCTTGCCAGTATCTCAGAGCAGTGTTAAGCATAAAGCAAACATTTCCTGAGAAAGAAAGGCTAATTTAATAAATGCTCAGGTGAAAACAAAAAGCTTTTTGATTTGCATGTTATACAAGAATTCCCATAAATAGCAAGTGACAAGTAACAAGTACATGGTACATATTCATATTGTATATGATTACTAAAGAACAATATGTTTAAATAATATTTTTCAGAAGTCAGTGACATTTAGTAGAAATATTGTCTCATCAATATATTATTTCCCATTAAATTACTTAGTGATATTCCTCAGTTGTAGGGCTAACAGTTAAAATGTTATTTGGCTGTATTTGTTCTAAATTATACATAATTTGTTGGAGTATATTTCAATCTGAGCTAAAGAATAGACACTAGCTATGAAAGGTGGACTAATGGGTTCAAATTTGAGACCACCAGGGCACCTTCTTTACTGCTACCTTGTATGTTTATAATAAATCTACATAGACCCAATATTCTTGTACAGTTACCTATTACTGTGTAACAAATTATCACAAACCTAAAGGCTTAACCAACATGCTTCAGTATCTCACAATTACTGTGGGTGAGGAATCACAGCTTAGCTTTGTTCCCTGCAAGGCATCAATCAAGGTGTTGGCTAGAGCTGGTTTCTTATCTAAGGGTTCCACTGGGGGCTGGGGGAGATTTGCTTCCAAGTTCACATGGTTGTTGGCTACATTCAGTTCCCTGTGGATTGTTGGACTGAAAACTTGTTTCTTGTTGGCTGGAAGCTGCCCTCAGTTCTTTGCCAGGTTGTCCTGATCTTTGGGCACCTAGCTACCTGCCAGCTTGCTTCTTCAGTCCTGTAAGGGAGAGTCTCCTGTTAAGGGAGACATTGTATTCTTGTGTCATATCATTAACATCCTGTTACCTTCTCCGTATTCTATTCAGAAGCAAGTTATCAGTTCTGCCCACACCCTAAGGGAGAGGATCATACAGAGGTGAGAATATCAAGAACTGGGAATCCTGGGAGCCATGTTAGAGTGTGTCCCTAAACCATTTTTATAAACCATCACTCGTTGCTCATTGACTGCTTGTAAACTTCATTATCTGGTATCAAGCAAGTTTTACAGTCTCATCCCCTGCCGTTCAGGTCACTTACCTAAGTTCCAGACTCACGAATATTCCTAACGATCTTAAAATACCCTTGATCTCATTCAAATATTCACAATGTGTGAACATTTTCTTGTGAGTGTTCAGGTATTCATCTATGTGAACATTTCTCTTCTTCGGGCTTTCAGAAGACTTTCTATACAGTAATATTTTATTGCTTTTAAGAATTAATTATATTTATTTGCTTATATTTAATCTCTGCAACTACACTTCTTACATTTACCCACCATGATACAAAGTTTATTGAATGTGAGGATGTGTAAATTAATGGATGGATAGGTGATTTGATAGGAAAAGGACACGTTAGCTATTCTTTAGCTTTAATGTTCTTTAATATTCTTTGTTCTTTTAAAATGTCGGCTTCTTTTTTAATTGACATATAGTTGCCTGTTTCTATATAATGCTATTACAATACCATTGAATATAGTTCCTATGCTCTATCTTTCATCCCCCATGACTTATTCATTCTATAACTGGAAACCTTTATCTCCCTAACTCCTTTACCCATTTTGCTCATCCCCCAACTGCCTCCCATCTGGTACCTATCAGTTTATTCTCTGTATTTATGAATTTCCTTCTTTCTTTTTCCTCTTTCTTTCTTTTTCTTTGAATTCTCTAGGCTTTAATATTCTAAATGTATAAATGTTAATCATTATTTATCCATGAATCCCTTTAACAATGGTTATATTACTATTTGCTTATTATCTCTATTCTGTATTTTGAAAGACTAAAATCCTCCTTCCTCTACAGTGTGTTCTCTGTTTTTGAAAAGTATCTGCAAGTTCTGGATAATTCATTCTTCTCAGTTAATGTATTAAAAACCCTTTTATCAAGTGAATTTAACTTGAGGCATTTAACACAAGTGTCTATTAGCATCTACATATGGTAGCATAAATCAATGTGGCATATGAATCCAGTAAACACTAAACCCGGAAATTCTGGAGAGTCTCCACACTTGGATCAGAAAAACATATAATAGGAATATCTGATGCTCAAGATACTCCCTGGAAGAGAAGATCTAAATATGATAGTATGGATGGCCCTGATTTTTATTAATTCACTAGATATTTAATGTTATCACATATTCTGTAATAGTTTTCTGATGGATGGAAATCCTTAAGGTTGAGCAGTCCCTATAAGGAAATATCAAGCTTATATGTTTATTCAGCAATCATTTCTTGAAGTATACAGAGATTGTCAAGGCCTGCCCATTGCTCTTAATGAATTTACGGTCTAGAGAATCTTTTTCTTTCTTAAGATTTTATTTATTTATTTTAGAGATGAAGGGAGAGAGAGAGAGCGAGAGAAAGGAAAAGAGGGAGAGGGACAAGCAGACCCTACTGAGCACAGAGCCCAACACAAGGCTCCCATGACCCCAAAGATCATGACCTGAGCTGAAAGCAAGAGTCAGAAGCTTAACTAACAGAGTCATTCAGGTGCCCCTAGAGGAGCACTACTCTTTGTTAGCTGAAGCCTCTCTTCAATCCAAAAATTAAGAGTAATCTAGAGCACAGAAAAATGTAAAATCAAAGCATTCTATCCCACAGATTACCCTCAAATGTTTAGGGGCCCAGGTATATAATAGTGTGTTATATGTGTTTTAATGTATCTAGAAACATTCCTTTGCACACTTCAGCAGAGTGCCTGGTACGTGTCGTATTTATTTGGTTTTGTGGCTTAAACAAAGGATTTATGTTCAGTATCCAAAGATGAGTGAACTGGAGCAGCAAACCAGGACACCTGAGCAAGGTAATTAATGTGAGCTGAGCACAAAAATCAAGAAGGTAGAAGGAGATCATTGACTTACAGGAAAACAAAGTGCACCTCTTTCCTATCTTGGCCTTAACCTGGGCTGTTAAGTTAGTCAGACATGCTAACTTTTAATAAGACTGAGCAGATGTTTCTCTTTTTTCCCCTGAGACATTGACTAAACTTAACACTGATGGACCAAGTTATCGAAACATGTATGAAACTAGAAGAAGGAAATAGAAAACAAGGAATATCCTAAGACAGTAATAATATTCTTGAATACCCCTGGTTTACTTATGTGTACCCTTAATTTTTATACATGCTATATAGTTACTGTTTTCTCCCTTTTTCCAACAGAGGAAACAGCTTCAGAGCTGAGTGATTTCAGGAGGATTACAACTAGGAAATCTTACTCCAACATCAATCTTACTCCAAAGACTAAACACTTAGATGGACTTGTGTTATTCAGAGATAGATTAAGCGCACACGCTTTTAAGTGACAGTCTAGGGACTGTGAATATAGACTCGTATGACCCTACAAAAAGTCCTGAATAATCCAAAGGAGATCTCTACAATGGCACAGGATTTTTGCAGAAATTTCTGTACAGCTAAAGGACGTGTATTTGCAAAAGAAAGCTCTCTCATTTACACGTTCTTAAAACTCCTTTAGAAAGACCATAAAATATTCTTGAATTTAAGAAGAAATTTCAAGGATATCATTGGCAGTCTCAGGAGGGTATTGTTTGCTCACTTGGCAGGGGACTAAAGGTCTGGTGATTTAAAAGGCAAGCAGCAATTAAGAAGCACATTATTAGACAACACTGAGATTGATAATAACCTAGTAGGTAATATGGGAACCTTTCAACTAAAGGAAATTCCATAATATCCTTGCAGAGATTGTAAAAGCTACTCAAGGAATTTGGTTTTAAAGATATTTAGAATCCTGCCTTAGTTCTCTGTTTATAACATTATATATAAAATCAAGTCACACAGTAAATGACAGTGGTTTAACATTTTGGAATTCAGACATTATAAAAGGCACATATTAAACAGCAATAAAACATCACTTGCCTCCTGGGAACTCAATTTTTCTTCATTTACTCTTACATAGTACTTCTAATGCATATGCTTCCCCATTTTTGGGGTTTACATCTGCAAATTATTGAAGATCCTAAAAATCTATTGATACTAAGACATTTAAAATATTTATTAATTCACTTATGATAATGACATAATAGTAAATGACAATAGTACAAGTACATGTTAATTTCAACATCATATTTTGATTTAAAGGTTGTATTTTCCAAATAAAAGATATTAAAAACCGTAATTCACTTTTACATTTTTTCAAATCTCTTTAGTTTGTGTCTTTACAGGAGATAGTCTGTTTCTCATGTCTGCTTCTGCATTCATTCTGGGAAAATATTTGCAATAGGCTGAATAATGGCCATTCAAATTTATTAGGTCCTAATCTCTTAGACCTGTAAATGTTATACAAACACACACGGTAAATGTTTTCACATGTATGTATGGAAAAAGGGTCTTTGTAAATGTGACTAAGGGTCTTGAGATGAGAAGACTCTTGGATTATCTAGGTGGGTCCTACATGCCCCCTTGTAATTAAGGGGCCAAGAGAGATTTGACAGTCTTTGCCAGACCAATAATATCATGAAATGGAAAATGATTCTTGCTGATTAGTGAGGCTGATTCCCTGGCCTCCCTGAGACCCTGTGAATTATTCAGTATTATTTTAATAAATGACAATTGTTTTATATCTGCCAGGATCACTTTCTGTTGCTTGCATTTAAGAACTTCAACATACGTGAATGTTGAACTTCTTTGTACATCAATCAAACTTTTTATTCCCCACATTGTCTTGTAAACTCTATGACTCTTAAAGATAGAACTAATATCCTATTTATGGTCCTGGCTTCTACTTTGACATAATGCATGGTGCATCATGGACCCAAATTAAGTTCTTTTTTTTTTTTTTAAAGATTTTTTATTTATTTGACAGAGAGAAACACAGAGAGGGAACACAAGCAGAGGGAATGGTAGCGGGAGAAGCAGGCTTCCTCGAGCCTTCCATCGAGCCCGATGCGGGGCTCGATCCCAGGACCCTGGGATCATGACCTGAGCCGAAGGCAGACACTTAAGGACTGAGCCACCCAGGCTCCCCAAGACCCAAATTAAGTTCTTTTTGACCAAGAGTCTATAACTGATGATTCCACTGCAATGTATAGAAGAAAGAAAATCAATGTTTTCCATTACTTTCACAGTAATGTCCCAACACATGGAAAGCCCTTGAAAATCTAGTCCCTGATTATTACACCAGCCTAATAGCTGATTGCTATATCCTTAATAACTTAAGCAACAATAAAACTGAATTACTGTCCTTTCTCTTGAAATAAAATGTTATTTCTTGCCTTAAATCATTTAACAAATATTGATTGCATGACTGCTGAGACAAGTATTTTACTAGGTACTGGAGAAACAAAAATGAGTTAAATCTGAAACTACTGTCTAGGGTAGATCCGCTTGTATACCCAATTCCTCCTGCTGAGAACACCTAGAAAATTTAAATAAAATATAAAAACAAAACAAGAGAGAACAGTCTCTTTGAAGACACTGGAAAACTACTAAGATGGTCAAGGCTTGAAGGACCAAGATCCTGGCTAGAAGGGAAATTTCAGGAAACAAGCCTGATTCCGAAGATCTTTTTTCCATCATGCCATTTGTATCTATCAAGCTGTAGCTGAAAGACTGAAAAACACAGAAGCTGAGTGGAGCATTTACATGGTAAAGGGAACAGAGAGACAAAAAAATGATTGTTCAAGACCCATCAAGGTAGAGGGGAATGAGTAAACAACCCACGCGTTCAGTTTTGACCCTTAAAAGCTACATTCTAGGAAGAGAACTATATTAAAACTGAGTTTTAAATTAGCTAAATCTAAAATGAATTAAAGTGATCTTCCTTTACACTAGATACCTATTAAGGCAAAAGTACATTTTCTATGAAGAAAGATAATACTCACAAAAGTTTAGTTATCTTACGGCTTATAATATTTAGCCCTCTGAAAAAAATAATCAGATATAGAAAAAAATAAATGAGGCACTTAAATAAGTAGGAAAAAACCTGCATGACTTAAATAGACTCCCAAGAGGTGAGTCTAAATACTGGAGTTGGGAGAAAATAATTTTAGTATAAATGCCATTCATTATTTGGAGATTACAATATGAAGGTCTAACAGAGAGGAAAAAAGGATGGAAAGTACAGAAAAGATGGGTAAGGTACTCACAGAACTTAAAGAATTGGCTAAACAGCTGGTGACTGGATTTCCCGATGGAGAATAAGAACACACAGGGAAGAAGCAATATCTGGAGAGATAATGTGTGAGAATTTCCCAAAACCTATGTAATGCATATATTTAAGAATGGGTAAAGGAGAATGAACTCTAATCAAGATAAGTTTGAAGGAGACTGCATCGAGGAACCTGATAGTAAAATTGCTAAAAATCATAATGAAGAGAAATCTTAAATATGTAGCCAGAGGCGGGGACAGAAGACTATTTTAAAGAAACAAAAGAAGAACGGTAACTGACTTTTAAACAGAAATGAAGGAACCCAAAATGTAACAAAATAGTCTTTTAAAGGACAAAAAGGAAATAACTACCAGTTCTTAATTCTGTTTCCAACAAAAGGACATTTTAAAATAAAGCTGAAAAAAATAGTTCTAAAAACAAATAAGAGAGAAGGTAAATTAGGAGAGAAGACCAAGCAGACATGAAAACGTGTAAATGAAGGCAAAAATGAAGAACAAAAGGAATAATACAGATGTGAATAAATACAGATGAGTATTGACTGTATAAAACAAGAATAATAAAGCCTTTTGAAGTTTAACTGTGTAGAACTAAAATATGAAAGAATAAGATCACAAAGGCAAGAGGGAGAAGATTGGATTGAAAGTATTTTAAGTGCCTTGTATAGGATGTGGCAAAAGACTAATCTTTGTTGGTTGAAATCAACAGTTAAAAATGTAAAAATAGGAAAATGATATATAATAGGTAAGTTCATAGTGTGGAAAATAGATAATAAATAGTACATAACCCAAAAGAAAGAAAGAAATAACAAAACAAACTGATAGAACCAAATAAATACAAGTATTAAAAAGATAATCATGATACCAAATATATCAGTAATTACCTTAAATATAAATGAACTTAATACATTAGTGGATAAAAACAAATTTTTATGCTGTTTACTAGAGACTCTTCTTAAATATAATGATATAGAAAGGTTAAAAGCATAATGATAGAAAAAAATGCCATGAAAACTCTAACCAGAAGAAATCTGATATAAAATATAAAAAGGAGACTTTGCAAGATGTGGTAAGTTTCACATTCTCTAGGTAGCGGACTCAGATGGAAATCAGCTTCAAGAGTTTTGGGGGGGAATACTTAAGGAAGCACCTATGAAAAAGGGGAAAGATGGATTACACCACAGTTAGAATGAGGGATCAGGCCACCCCCTCATGGAATGAAGCTGAGAAAGCCCTTCAGAGTTGCTGTAATTGGAGTGAGGTGGCTACGTTTTTATAAACTTTTCATCAACCATTCACTGAATGTAAGCTGTCATTGGGAGGGGAGTTGGACCTTGGTTAAGGTGGCTTGCTTTTAGCTGAAGTGTAAAAGTTGAGGACTGTCCATCCAGAGCACTTCCGGTAGCTAGGAGAATAAGTCCTTCAGTCCAGAAGGCTATCTAAGGAAAACAACAATAGTGTCAACTGTGCATGCTTTGTTTATTTAGGAAGAGGATAATAGGAAATGGCACCAGTTGTATGTACTTGTTTGTCCCAAACAATGCTGAATGGTTTGTGAGACTAATTCTCACAATAATCATATATGATGTGTATTCTCATCCTATAGATGAGAAAATTGAGAAACTGAAAGGTAAACAAGCAAGAAAATATTAAAGCAGGAATTCAAACCTAAATTGGTGTGACTCCCAAGCTTTTCATCTTTCCACTATAGATGCTATTTCTAGAATAGTAAGGAATTAAACTAAGAGAGATTTGATGATGAAAATTATATATTTAAACATTAGGTATAAAGCTTATTTTTTCGTTTATTTCCATCTACTTCATCTTTTTGTGGTATTTTTTTCCCTAAACAATGACAGTTCAATTCCATAAATAGATTCATTTTAGTCTGAGGGAAAGTGATTTCTATAACTTAAAAGTACTCCAGAAACTAGATTCAAAAACACTTTAGGATTATTTAGTGCAGATAGTCCCAAAGGAAAGCCAGTATGAGAAGTACTAATAAAATGATTTTCTCTATATAACACAGACTATGAATTCAATTTTTTTATTCTCAAGGGATTTCAAATGTGATCATTTCCAGTAGCAAGCCATACCATTCCACAGCTCCGATCTCAGCGTGTATGATACAGAATTGTCTAATTGTTAAGCTATAAAATGGAGTCAGTGTGTAGTTTGGGTTAATCTGGGGAGATTCTACAACAGTCCCGTTAATCCTCTAATATTTTATTTATACTAAGAAGCATAGATCTTTTGAGGAGATAACAAAAAAATTCCACCGAATTCTTTATTAACTAAAATATCAATTAATTTTTACCTTGATAATTCATAAATAAAGTCTAAGTCGATTATGGCAGTTATTTGTAATAGACTCTTACATGTTAATGTATTCCCTTAAGAATGTGTGTGTGTGTGTGTGTGTGTGTGTGTGTGTGTGTGTGTGTGTGTGTGTCTATGTGTTTATGTCAGTCTTCACACGTATGCTAGTGTCATAGCAAGGTGATGTCACTCTGCTAAGCATCTATAAACAGGTAGGAATTTCATTTGGAGAATTGTGTTTTTCTCTGGTCCTTCGATATGCTTTCCCTGTTTTCTGGAAA
>CM053611.1:62057293-62099041 GCA_028646535.1 Procyon lotor
TGGTTAGATTTTATTTCTTTTATTTCTCCAGAAAGGGCTTTTATGTCTCCCGAAAGAGATTCTCTAATATCTTCTATGCTTTTTTCGAGCCGTGCTAGCATCTTGATAACTGTTATTTTGAACTCTATTTCCGACATATTACTAATGTCTGCATTGACTAGGTCTCTCGCCATCGGTACTGTCTCTTCTTTTTTTTGCGGTGAGTTTTTCCACCTCGTCATTTTGTCAAGGTAAGAGTAGATAGGTGAGAGAGAAAGATTCTCTGGAGTTCTGCAGTTTTCACTGATTGATTAACTAGGTCTTGGCTGGATATTCTCGCTGATCTTCTGGGAGAGGGGCCCATTGCCGAGGTTCTCAAATGTCTTTGCCCGAGGCGGGATTGCACTGTGCTTGCCAGGGGATGGGCCAAGCACTTTGCTCAGGTTCACTCTCGGAGTCTTTGTTCCCTGAGCGCTTTCGGTACCGCCCTGGCGGCCGTGAATGAAAATGGCGGCCTCCCAGTCTCCAGGCCCAGAGAAGCCGAGAGTTGGGTGCCTCGATCTTCCACAGGCCCTTAGAGGAAAGCCGTTATCACTCCCGTCTCCCTTGTCCGCAGTCGGCGCTCTGTGCTCAGCTAGCCTGTGGTGGAGCGCCTCTATCTGTGGCGCATGCGGCCCTGGCTGGAGTCCCCAAACCAGCAGATTCCTGCTGCGCGCTCTTGCACTGCTCCTCCCAGAGGAGGAAGGAGGGGGTGTCTCCGGAGCTGCCTACCATGGGGTCCCTGCCTGACGTACAGCAGCCCTATATGGACTATATGTCTCAGTTCCTATAGTCCAAGGTAGGCCTATTTGGCATTGTGTGGCTCCTTCTCTACCACTGGCTTCTCCGCCCCAATACCTGGGAGCTCAGCCGCACTCAGGCTCCCCTGGTCCCTTGGTGACCCCACGGGTCCTGAAACCACACTGTTCCTGCGAGGGCTGAACCCCCGGTTAGCCTGCAGAGCCATGTCCCTCAGCGGAGCAGACTAGCAGTTCTGGATTTTGTGCTCCGTGGCTCTGCAGCTGCTGGGAGCTGGCCCCTCCCCCTGGAGTCTCTCTTCCCGTTGCTTTAAATTCACTTTTTCCACATGTCCTACCTTTCTGAACATGGTCGATTTTCTGCTCCTAGAATTGCTATTCTTATTCTCTTCTCTCTGCTGTTGTGTTTGCTGGCTTTTAGAGTGAGTTCCTCCTCTTTAGCTGGACTTCTGATTCCCAGGGCTCTCTGTGCCTCCTACACCTCCGCCATCTTGCCTCCTCCTCCTATATAACTATTTTAAGGTCATTTTTTTTAAATTAAGACTTTCAGACATACAGAGTACAATGATTTACATAGAAATGCTATAATTCATAAAATTGCACAATTGTAAAATTTAGACATTATAAAGTTAAGGAAATGTATTTTCTAAACAATTTGTCTAAAGGTAACATACTTGCTTTCTTCAAAAGTGTAATTTAGAAACATGTAAATGACCTACTTCTTTGTTTTCATTCTTCTTTACCTCTGACACCTGGTATAAGTCCACAGGCTTTATAACCGGTCTTTTCTTCCTTTTCTTACTTTTAAGATATATTTTTATTGTATCGTTGTATAGTTAACATACAATGTTATATTAGTTTCATGTGTACAACATATTGATTCAATTCTACACCTTACTCAGTGCTCATTCACCACAAGGATAAGTATATCCACCATCTGTAACCATAAAACATTATTAACATTATTATGGTATTATTGACTGTATTCTCTACACTGTACTTTTCATCCTCATGACTTTTTAATTTTATAACTGTAAGCTTGTACCTTTTAATCCATTTCATCTATTTCACCCATTCCCGTACCACCTCTGCTCTGGCAACCACCAATTTATTCTCTATTTAAGAGTTTGTTTTTTAGTTTGTTGTATTTTAGATTTCATATATAAATGAAATCATATAGTATTTATTTTTCTCTGACTTATTTTACTTAGCATAATACCCTCTAGGTCATCTGTGCTATCACAAATGATAAGATCATTCTTTTTTATGGCTAATACTCCATTATATATATATTTTATCTGTTCATGGACACTTGGATTGCTTCTATGTATTGGCTATTATAAATAATGCTATAGTAAACATTGGGGGTACATATATTTTTTGAATTAATTTTTTCTCCTTTGGGTAAATACCCAGTAGTGGGATTACTGGATCATATGCTATTTCTGTTTTTAATTTTTGGCATGGGGAGAACCTCCATACTGTTTTCCACAGTGGTTGCACCAATTTACATTTTCACCAATGGTATATGAGGGTTCTATTTTCTCCACATCCTCACCAGTACTTGTTATTTCTCACTTTTGTGATTCTAACCATTTCAACAGTATAAAGGGAAATCTCATTTTGGTTTTGATTTGAGTTTCCCTGAGGATTAGTGATATTGAATACGTATTCTTGGGTCTGTTGGCCTTCCATATGTCGTCTTTGGAAAAATATTCAGATTCTCTGCTCATTTCTAAACGGGTTATTTGGTTTTTGGTGTTGAGTTGTATAAATTCTTTCCACATTTTGGATATTAACCTCTCATTGGATATATCATTTTCCAGTATATTCTTCCATTCAGTAGGATGTCTTTTGGGTTTGTTGATAGTTTTCTTAGCTGTGCAAAAGCTTTATAATTTGATTTAGTATCAATAGTTTATTTTTGCTTTTGTTTCTCTCAACTCAGTGAATTTATCTACAAAAATGTTGCTGATATCAATGTCAGAGAGATTACTGCCCAAAATGATCTTTTAAAAACCAAATGACTTTGGGGCACCTGGGTGGCTCAGTGGGTTAAGCCTCTGCCTTCAGCTCAGGTCATGGTCTCAGGGTCCTGGGACTGAGCCCCGCATCAGGTTCTCTGCTCAGCAGGGAGCCTGCTTCCCCCTCTCTCTCTGCCTGCCTCTCTGCCTACTTGAGATCTCTCTCTCTCTCTCTGTAAAATTAATAAATATAATCTTTAAAAAAAAAAACCCAAAAAACCAAAAAAAAAAAAAAAACCCAAATGATTTTGATTTTTCACAGCGGTTTAAGGCTCACAGGAAAATTAAGGGGAAGGTACAGAGATTTCCTATACATACTGTGTCTATACACATATACAACCTTCTCCATTATCAACAACCCCACTAGAGCAGTACTTTATTACCCCTGGAAAACCTAAATTGACATATCATGATCACTGAGAACCCATAATTACCTTATGATTACATCACATTACATCAGTTTTGGTGTTCTACATTCCATGGGTTTGGACAAATATATAATGACTAAATCCACCCACATAGTATCATACAGAATAATTTCACTGCCTTAAAAATCCCCTATGTTCTGCCTATTTATCCCTCTCTACCCTCAAATCCCTAGTAACTATGGATCCTTTAACTGCCTCCATAGTTTTGCCCTTTCCAAAATATCATATAGTTGGAATCATACAATATATAACCTTTTGAGACTAGCTTCTTCCATGTAGTAATATATATTTGAGATTCCTCCCTGTCTTTTCATGGCTTGATAACTCTTTTTAAAACTAAATAATAGTCTATTGTCTGGATGTACTTCAGTTTATTTTCCCCTTCATCTACTGAAGGACATCTTGATTGCTATTAAGTTTTGGAAAGTAAAAGTAAAGCTGCTATAAACCTCTATATGGGCGTAAGTTTTCAATATCTTCGGGTAAATACCAAGGACCACAACTGCTGTATCTCATGGTAAGAGTATATTAGTATATATAAGTTTTGTGAGAAATTTTAAATTATCTTCCAAAGTGGCTATACCATTTTGTATTTCTAACAGCAATGAATTCTGGTAGAGTTTCTGTTCCTCCCTGTCTTCACCATCACTTGATGTTGTCAGTGTTACAGATTCTGGACATTCTAATGGGTATATAGTGGTAGCTCATTTTGTTGTTTTAATTTGCATTTCCCTGATGACATATGATGAGCATCTTTTCATAAGTTTATTTGCCATTGTATATCTTCTTTGAAGAAGTGTCTATTAAGGTCTTTGGCAATTTTTAATTAGATCTTTTGTTTCCTTACTATTGATTTTAAGATTTCTTTGCATGTTTTGGGCAATAGTTTTTTTTATCAGGTATATCCTTTGCAAATAATTTCTCCCAGTCCACGGGTTTTTTTTCTCATTCTCTTGATATTTTCTTTCACAGGACAGTTTTTAATTGTAATGAAGCCCAGCTCATCAATTATTTCTTTCATGGATTGTACCTTTATTGTTCTCTCTAAAAAGGCACTGTCAGAACCAAAGTCATCTAAGTTTTCTCCCATGTTAACTAATTTTAATTAATTTTTATGCAAGGTGTAAGGTCTTTGTCTAGATTTTGTTGTTGTTATTACATCTAGATGTTCAGTTGTTTAACCAGCATTTATTGAAAAGATTATCTTTAACCTATTTTACTGCCCTAGCTCCTTTGTCAAAGATGAGTTGACTATATTTATATTGATTTACTTATTGGATCTCTATTTGTTCCACTGATATATTTCTCTACACTTTTGCCATTACCACACTATATTGATTACTATAGCCTTATAGTAAGTCTTGAAGTCAGATAGTACTTCTCTTCAACTTCATTCATATTTTTTTTTAAAGATTTTATTTTTTTGACAGAGAGAAACACAGCGAGAGAGGGAACACAAGCAGAGGGAGTAGGTAGTGGGAGAAGCAGGCTTCCTGCCGAGCAGGGAAACCAATGCGGGGCTTGATTCCAGGACCCTGGGATCACGACCCGAGCCGAAGGCAGACGCCTAACGACTGAGCCACCCAGGCGTCCCTCATTCATATTTTTTAACATTGTGTTGTTTATTCTGGATCTTTTCCCTCTCCATATACGTTCTAGAATTAATTTTTTGATATCCATAAAATAATTTTCTACAATTCTGATTGAGAATGCATTGAATCTATACATCAGTTTGGAAAGAACTTACATCTTGACAATATTGAGTTTTCCAATCCATGAATACGGACTATCTCTGCATTTATTTAGTTCTTCTTTGATTAAGTTCATGTGAGATTTGTAGTCTTTGCCATATAGGTCTTATAAATATTTTGTTAGATTTATGTATAAATATTTCATTTTGAGGGGTGGTAATATAAATGGCATTGCATCTTTAATTTCAAATCCTATTCATTTGTGGCTGGTGATTTACTTTTGTGTATCAATCTTGTATTCTGTATCCTTGGTGTAATTGTTTTTTAGTTCCTAGATTTTTTTAATGATTCTTTTGGTCTTTTCTATATGGGCAAACATATATCTATGAAGGAAGACAGTTTTGTTTCTTCCATCTCAATTTATATACATTTTATTTTATTTTTTTTCTTTTATTGCATTAGTTAGGAATTCCAGGACAGTGTTGTAAAGGAGGAGTGAGAGGGGATACTATTGCTATGTATCTGATTTTAGTGGGAAGATTTCATTTCTCACCATTAAGGATAACGTTTGCTGTAGGCTTTCTGTAACTATTGTTTATGTTTATCATGTTGAGAAAGTTTCTCTCTATTCCCATTTTAATTGAGTTGTTATCATAAATGGGTGATGAGTTTTGTCAAATGGTTTTTCTACGTCAAATGATTTTTTTTTTTAGTCTGTTAATGTAATGGATTACACTAATTGATTTCTGATTGTTGAAATAAACTTACAACCTGGGATGAATCCATTTAGTCATGGTGTATAATTCTTCTACGTTGTTGAATTCAATTTGCTAAATATTTTGTTGAGAATTTTTGTATGTATGTTCATGAGTAATATTGAACTGTAGTTTTCTTTTTTAAAAAAAGACTTTATTCTTTTTTATTAGAGAGAGAGCATGACCTAGGAGGAAGCAGACAGAGGGAGAAGGAGAAGCAGACTCCACACTGAACAGGGATTCTGACGTAGGGCTCCATCCCAGGTGTTTCTCAGTATTTCTCTCCTCCTTAGGTAGTTAAAGTAGGTGAAGTTGGGTATTTACTTTCCCTCAGGTCAATTCAGCTCTGACAATATTCAAGTAGGTTAGACTCTGATTAACTAGTTTCCTCTAAGGAAACTAGTTCTCCTTCTTAAGAACAGTTTGCTCTGGATGTTTCAAAATTTTCTTTGCCCTTTCTACTGCAAGCACAGAGGGATTTTTCTCCAATATTTATTCTGGGAACCTGGTTGAACTCTTGGGGGTAAATCTATTAATTTCTGGAGAGCCTTCTGTGACTGGGTCCCCCTGTACTTGTTAATTCTCAGAGTTGTCCCCACTGAACCTCCAGCAATTTGTCAATTACAGTTTAGATTTTTACTACCCAGCATTGGTTCCTGTGATGGTAAGCTGTGACTCCTTCTATTTGCCTGCTCTGGTAAGCTGTGACTCCTTCTATTTGCCTGTCTGTCTCTTTAATCTTGGGGACAGTGGTTTGCCCTATTTTTCCCTTCTTTTACGGATCCTAGAAGAGCTATTGATTTTTCAGGCTATTCAGTGTTTTGCTTGTTTTTAGGATAGAGTGGGGACTTCTAAAATTCTTACAGGTGAAACAAGAAAGTTATATAAGTTTGTATAATTCACAAAGCTTCAACTTACTGGACAATCATCAGTCCCTAATTTACCTCATGTCAGGTTGACTTCTGGAAATCTAGATAAAACAGTTGTTATCAAGCCAGTGAAAAATGATCTGTCTTGTTGCCAATAGGTTTGTTATCTTGATATTATCTTTTTAATTTTTTCTGACTTATTATATGTAAAGCAATAAAACTTTAAAGAAATACAGCAGTTGGTAGGGAAGAAAGTGAAGTTAAGACTAGAAATTAGATTTCCTATGAGATAAAGTTTTGGGATAATTTTCTTTATCTTTGACTGACTTATGGACTTGGGGGGACGTTTTTGATTATTAGTGATGGGAAAGATAAAGGAATCATACACTTCTTTTTGTGATTTCATTTATTGTTCTGTGGTAATTATATCAGTAAAAATTATGGTATACTGGTAAGATGATTGTATTATATGCTGTAATAGATATTGACTAAAATATTTTATAACACAAATTTAAAAAAAAATATTTTATAACACAAATTTAAGTACTCATTAATGATTATTAAAATCCATGTTAAGGGGGCACCTGGGTGGCTCAGTGGGTTAAAGCCTCTGCCTTCGGCTCAGGTCAGGATCTCAGGGTCCTGGGATGGAGCACCTCATTAGTGCTCTCTGCTCAGCAGGGAGCCTGCTTTCCCCCTTTCTGACTACTTGGGATCTCTCTCTCTCTCTGTCAAATAAATAAATGAAATCTTTTAAAAAAAAATCCATGTTAGGATTTCCCAAGAGCAGATTTTAGAAAAGTATGCTTAGTGCCATTATAATTATATGCTTTTAAAATAAACTCTTCTTTATTAAATAGTAGGTGGAAAATGACCCAATATATTCAATATGCTATAATCCAGTTTATTTAAAATAATTAATTTACAGAATCACCGAAATATGCCGAGTTTAAAAATCCATTGCTTTCTACTAGCCTATTTTCAGAAGAATCCCGAGACATTGTTAATCATAACTCAGATCTTTCATTGTAAGAATTATAATGAATTTAATGAATCTAATTATAACAGATTATAATGAATACAGTTTCATTATAAGGATACTATTCATTATAAGAATAATAATTACCAAATATTATGTACCATCTTCTATAATCATATTCCCCCTTATAATCAGATTTGTATTACAAGACAAATGTATGATGTCTGTAAAAACAATTTTCTGTTTTCATATACATTGAAGGACAAAAAGTTTATTCACCAGAAATTTTAAAGTAATAAAATGAATTACATTTCATTTCTTTTAAACAAATTATCACTTTTGATATCCTTTGGTGTTTGAATTTGTTGTCCTTTTTCTATTTTCAGTAGGATTCTAATTGTGTTTACATTTGCATAATATATGTAGCAGTATACACTATTAACATCTACGATTATTATACATTATAAGCATGATCTGCTTTACTCTTTTTTTTTAAAGATTTTATTTATTTGACAGAGAGAGATGACAAGTAGGCAGAGAGGCAGGCAGAGACAGAGGGGGAAGCAGGCTCCCTGCTGAGCAGAGAGCCCGATGTGGGGCTCGATTCCAGGACCCTGAGATCATGACCTGAGCTGAAGGCAGAGGCTTTAACCCACTGAGCCACCCAGGTGCCTGCTTACTCTTTTTTTAAGGATTTTATTTATTTAGGGGTGCCTGGGTCATTCAGTGGGTTAAATCCTCTGTCTTCAGCTCAGGTCATGATCTCAGGGTCCATGATCTCATCGGGATCTCTGCTTAGCAGGGAGCCTGCTTCCCCCTCTCTCTATGCCTGCCTCTCTGACTACTTGTGATCTCTTTCCTCTCTGTCAAATAAAATCTTAAAAAAAAGATTTTATTAAATTATTTGAGAGGGAAGGAGGAAAAGAACATGAGCAGGGGGAGGGGCAGAGGAAGAGGGAGAAGGAAACTCCCCACTGAGCAGAGAGCCCATGTGATGCGAAGCCAGACTCAATCCCAGGACACAAGTATCATGACCTGAGCCACCCAGGTACCCAAGCATGATCTATTTTAAACTAATCTCCATAGATATTATTTATCATAAATATTCTGTAAAAAGGTCTCAACTAATTTTATGAGAAAAAAATATTCAACTATAAGGAGGTATTTTTCCCCAAAAATGAAGAGGTTAGCTTATTTTTAAAAATTTACCTGGACTGTCATGTTATGGAGTATTTTCTCAATTGTTGACTTTAAATTTCATAATATTGGGAAACATCGAATACTATCTCAATTAATTCTAGTTTCAGCTTCTTTAGGTTACTAGATTGAATTAATTATAAATGTACAAAACATAACTAATACCAATCTAATAAATATTAGAGATTTAACATATATAAGTAAAATCTTGAAAGCATTTTAGAATATTAGCCATCTCTTCCAAGGTGAGACATTGGCATAAAGAGAATTGACTGTAATTATGAATATGAAAACAGTGAGTGGTGTTAAGGTTGTTCATCACTATGGATGAAACAGAATTACTGAAAGGAGAGGCACAGTTTAATGATGCTATATAAAAAAGAAAAGGCAGGAGAAAGAGAGTTAATTAGTTTAAACCCTTTTTCAAATTTTCAGATATTCCACATGAGCCTCCTACCAGAAAATCTAGCAGTAAAAGAATATGAATATAGCCCCAACATTATAGAACACAGTGCGGGAATCTAGAAGGGTGAATATAGAGCTGACAAACAAACGAGAAATACCCCATTATAGCGTCTAACAACTTTATGGTCAGTTGTAGCTCATGCTACATGAAATGAGAGAATACAAAAGAACGTACCCAGACCTAAATGAGCCATATACGAACTTTGATTCACATTATTATGGGAATCACCATTCAACTGTCTGATAAATCTTGTTGCGTTGTAATTATAACTTGGCAGTAAAATTGCCATGCCGCTGTTTATGCAAATACTAAGATAATGAAAATGATTTCCTAGAAGATAGACATAACAATGCCTTGCAATTATTTCTCAATATACATGAAGTGTTGATGTAAATGTTTTTATAATTTTATAAGAAAACAATTGAGATTTAAAAAAACTGCTATTTGGGACCTCTGGGTGGTCAGTTGGTTGAGCATCTGCCTTCAGCTGGGGCTGTGATCCCATGGTCCTGGGATTGTGTGTCCTGCATCAGGCTCCTCACTCAGCGGGGAACTTGCTTTTCCCTCTACCTATTGCTTCCCCTGCTTGTGCACTCTCTCTCTCTCTCTGGCATATAAATAAATTTAAAACATCTAAAAAAAAATTAAAGAATTTCTATTTGTCTATCAACTTCCATGCAATTTTAGGATACTAGAAATGTCCTAAGGCAGGTAGGAAGATGTCCCCCCAGTCTTTTTGTGTAGAAATATGCTTTTAACAATTTAATGGACAAATATGGACAAGTATTATATACCAAGCTATTGGTTACATTTTTATAGGATAGCATCATTCGTCAACTCTGGTTTTTCCAGCATTACCAACAGAGTGACTTATATATCGTAAGTGCCTAATAGTATCATTAAGTCAACAAATGCATAGATACTGTCCAACTTTTCTAGATACTGTAACCATATTTGTAGGTTTCTGAAGAAAAAGATCTCTCTATGCAACTAGGTGGGAGAGACAAGTATAATAAGTAGTATGTAATAATCATATTTCAATTATCCTATGCAGCTCTTTCCCAGAACCAGGTTTGTCCTGAGATTTTATTAGATAACTCATCATACAAATTTTGTGTATGGAGAGATGGAGTTTGCTCTAGGCATGTATACTGACTTCTAATGCAGCTAGAATGTTGGTCATGTCACCTATTTGCATATTAATCCATTTGTTGGTTCAAAAATCTTATCTTCTAAGAACTTAGTGTATTTCTCACATATCTGCTCTTAAAGGCAGCATTTTTATAACAACATAATATTATTCATGTACCTACTTGTTGAATCTATTTCAATCTATATTTATAAGTGCATTAGGCATTTACTGCTATGCAACAACTTACTCTAAATGTTAATGGCTTAAAAAGAATACATATTTTGATTAATATCAAGGAAGATGGTGGAGGGGAAAGGACCAGGAATTCACCTGTCTGCCTGCACAACAATTAGAAGAGCAGAAATAGTCTGAAGTGACTACTTTTTACTCTGGAGTTCATGCAAACATTCCAACCTTCAGGGGAGAGCTTGGATAGGTAATTTCTGTCAATTTTATCAGTCAATGTGATGTCATCTATCTATCACACAGTCCCCAGTTTTGTATCAGGCCACTGTGGGGATGTTAACCATAGATTCTGGTACAGTGTGTTGGAGCCAAAATACACAATAAGGAACTTCTCCAAATCTTGTGATTCTGACTGTGCGCTACTGCTTCTGATGGAAGAGATGTGCACATGGAGGTGGGTTGTCATTACTGCAGACCTACTGCCTGAAGCAGGTTCCAGGAGATTTAAGTTTCTGCACCTATTTTTTGGATATTCCGACACAATCTCATATATGGGAAAATTTAGAAAGACTACATACACATGACTATGAAACGATGTAAGCTCAGAAAAGACCTGAAAAGATGTTAAGCTTTCACCTCAGGCTGATGCTCAGCCCAGAGACTCCCTACAACAATAAAATAAATAAGTAAGTACTAGCAAACCATGGGGAAGAGGAGTGTGTAAGTTCCAGATTTACCATATTATAAGATGTACCTATCTAGTTTTCAATGAAAAATAATAAGGCATACAAAGAAAGAGGGGAGAATAACTCATTCAAAGGAACAAAACAAATCAGCGGAGAATGTTACTAGGGAAGCCCAGAATTTGGACTTAGCAGAAAGACTTTAAAACAACTATCTCAAGTATGCTCAATGAGGTAAACAAAGGCCTGAAGACATGGACTGGTGGCGACACTTGACGCCTTGACTGTTCTTTGTGACTGGTGTACGACTTGAGGCAAAATAGCTCATTTTACCCAATGACAACTCCCAGATAGGGATGAAATTTGAGGGCTGTTAGAATATAGCATTTCTAACCTTTAGAAAAATAATTACTTCAGTCGTAAAAGTGGAATTAGATTGTGTATCAAGTAGACAAAAAATTATTTCTGCTCACAGATTATATGACCGTATATGTAGAACATCTAAAAAAATTCATGAGAGCTAATAGGACCTTTAAATAAATTAAGCAAAGTTACAGTGTAAAAGGTCAACACACAAAACTAATTTGTGTTTCTATACACCAACGACAAACATTCCAAAATGGAAATTAAGAAAGAAATTCTATTTACATTAGTACCTAAAAGAATTAAATAATTATAAATAAATAAAACCATGGAAATGAAAATTTTATGTGTTGAAAACTAAAATACGACTGAAAAAAATTAAAGACGACTTAATAAATGGAAGATATGTTTAGGTATTGGAAGAGTTAATATTAAGATGTCAGTACTACTCAAAGTGATCTACAGATTTAATACAGTTTCTACAAAATTCTCACTTCCTTTTTTTTGAAAAAAAAAAAAACAAAAAAACAAAAGAAAAGCCGGTTCCCAAATACATATGGAATTGCAAGTGGGTCTCATTAGCTAAAAGAATCTTGAAAAAGAAGAATGACAAACTGCACAGTTTCAAAAATTATGACATAGCTATGATAATTTTAAAGTGTGGTACTGAAATAAAGATGGACATATAAAACAGTGGAGTAGACTAAAGAGCCCAGGAGTACACCCTCACTTAATGGTCAGTTATTTAAATTATTTATTTATTTGTTTTTAATAAGAGTATGAAGACCATTCACTGGAGAAGAACAGTTATTTCACAAATGGTGCTGGAAAACTAGAAATCTGCATGCAAAAGAATAAAGTTTAACTTCACCTATGACAAATACAAAAATTAACTTAATACCTAGATGTAAGTGGTAAAACAATAAAACCCTTAGAAGAAAACATTGAAGAATATCTATATGATATTTGATTTGGGAGTGTTTTCATGGATATAAAGCACAGTTAGCAAAAGAAAGATATAGATAAACTAAACTTTGTCAAAATTAAGAACAATTATGCATCAAAGATTACTATCAAGAAAGCAAAAGGACAACCTAAGGAATAAGAGAAAATATTTTCAGATTAAATATAGGGTTAATATCCAGAATATATAAAGAACCCCTAAAACTCAATGACAAAACACAAACAACCAAAAAAGAAATGGACAAAGGACTTAGGAGATATTACTTATCTTTTTTCAAAGATTTATAAATAATAAGTACATGAAAGGATGCCCAACATCAGTAGTTATAGGAGAAATACAAATCAAAGCCACACTGGGATACCACTTAACACCTAACTAGGGTGGCTATAATAATAATAAACAAATCTGAAATGCCAGAAAATAACAAGTGTTGGGAAGGTTATGGAGAAATTAGAGCTCTCCTGTATTGCTATTAAGAATGTGAAAGGGTGTAGCCATGTGGAAAACTATTTGGCAGTTTCACATAAGATTAAGCACAGAAGTGTACCATATGACCTAGTACTTCCACTTCCACTTGTAGATTTTGTGTGTGTGTGTGTGTGTGTGTGTGTGTGTGTGTGTGTGTGTGTATCTCCTGAATAATTGAAAGTAGGAACTGGACCAGTTTTTTTACTTTTATCACCAGTGTCATAGCAGCATTATTCCCAATAGCCAAAAGATCCAAGTGTCCATCAAGAGGTGAATGGAAAAGAAGATGTGGCACATACTTAATTGGAATATTATTCTGTCATGAAAAGGAATAAAATTTTGATATATCCTATAATACAGACCTTGCAATCATTGTACTTAGTGAAATAAGCCATATACAGAAGGACAAATATTATATGACTCTACTTAGACGAGGGACCTAGCATAGGCATAATCATAGTGACAAAAAGTAGAATCATAATTACTAGGAGTCCAGGAGAAAGGTGTATTTGTGTTTAATGGATACAAATCTTTTGAAGGACAATGAAAAAAGTTTGGGGTATAAATAATGGTGATATTTACACAACATTATGAATATACATAATTCTAGTCAATTGTACACTTGTGAATGGTTAAAATGAGAAACATTACAGGGCACCTGGGTGGCTCAGTGGGTTAAAGCCTCTGCCTTCAGCTCAGGTCATGATCTCAGGGTCCTGGGATCGAGCCCCGCATCAGGCTCTCTGCTAAGCTTCCCCCTCTCTCTGCCAGCTCTTGTGATCTCTCCCTCTCTGTCAAATAAATAAAATCTTTAAAAAAAAAAAAGAAACATTACATATATTTTATCACAATTAAACAACAAAAACAACACCTCTTTATTATCTCCCATTCTTTGTGGATCAGGATTATAGGTCCAGCTAAACTAGGCCTTCTACTTCAGAGTCTTTCACAAGAGGACAGTCATCTGAAGGTTCTGGAGCATAATCTGCTTTCATATTCATACATGTCACTGTTGATTAGTTCAGTTGCTTGAGGATAGTTCTTCACTGGCCAGGGGCTCATGAGCAGTTCCTTGACACTTGGGTTTCTTCAACATGGCCAACTGCTTCATCAAAGCCAGAAAGAAAGGGAGAGTATGCTAGAAAAACAGAAGTCACAGTCCTTTGTAATTTAATCACAGGAGTGACATCTCATCATCTTTGTCATATTATATTGGTTTTTAAAATGAAATAACTAAGTGCAGCCCACAGTCAGAGGGAAAGAATCACAACACACATCCCAGAAGGCAGAAGTCACTGGGGGCCATCTTAGCGGTCAGCTTGTTACAATAAGATGGTAGCAAATGATACCAGAACACCTGGATGAAAATTATTAGTGTAACACTATTGTATCACTACATAGAAGCAAATCAAATGTTTCTGAATATATTAACAGGTAGCCAAAGATTCAGATGATAGAATGGAATATTCACCTTTATTCTGTATTTTTCTTGCTCCATAAAACACAGCCACAAAGATAAATATACTTACTTTGATAGTTCCACCATTTCTGTTTGAAATATGAGAGCATTTTGCATGTCAGCTTAGATAAATGACAGTTTTTGAAAGATGTTTAAACTATCTGGCCTTCTGAGAATCAGATTGCTTTATTATTGAACATCAATACCTTTCTTCCAACAATTTGACATGCCATTAATTGTGACTGTAAATCTGTGCTAGATCCTTGTAGAATTGTAATTGATGCCCATGGAATCTAGCTAGTACCTTAAATTGCTTATCAATAAAGTTAATTATGTCTTTGAATAATATATAAATATATGTGAATGTGTATATACATATGTATATACAATTTGTGCATATTGACTCAAAATAGATTTAGAAGTAGACAATATTTCTAAAAAAACCAAAAAAACAGTAAATCCTAAGCTCTGCTTTAGTTCTTAATAAAATCAAATTTCCCATCATACCTGGCCCCTAAGCTCTGATTAAATTTACTAATATACTCATATTCCCAGAAGAACGAAAACAGACAGTCTTAACTGCCTACCAAGTGCCTTCACAGGCTCTAGAGTTAATTCATTGAGTTCAAAACATTGTTTCATTTTATTTACTAACTGCTTACTTTGGGGCATTTATTTTACTTTGTGGCTCTTAGCCTCAGTTTTCTTAGCTGAAAGTTGATTGATAATATTTTCTGCCAGATAGGGATATCATGAGGATTAAATCAACTCATTCTTATAGAAATCCTTAGAACAGTGCCTGTTATGTCTCTATATAAATATGTCTACAGACAGAAATAAAGATACAGAGATAGAGATATGGAGGTGTAGAGGAATTACTGTTTGAAGCATAAATAAAATGTTGTAACAAATATATTTTTATTTTCTCAACCTTGGCTTCTCATGCTGGAAGCTTCACTTTTGAGCTTATTGTGAGGAAAGGGTAGGGATTAAGAAGGACACAGCAAGGTTGTGAAACACTTGAACTTTCCCAATAAATGGAATAGTAGCTTCTGCTTTAAAGCAACAACAAAACGTTTTTTCCGGTTACAACAGTATCTTTTGGAAAATCACTCAGTCGATCCAACATTCAAACTTCCTTTCAGGGTTATTTCTCTCCTCTTATTCACTCCTCAAGCTTTTTCTTCCCAATATAGCTTCTTCAGAGTCTCTGAGGATAACACTAATCACTGCAGTTTGCTCAGGGACAAAGTGGTAATTTTCCTTTTTCTTGTTCTTCTGGTGAGGGAGAGAACTTATAGGAGCTTCCCGTACTCTCTTATTTTTCCTCCTGCGATGGTTCAGGGATCTAAAATAGGAATTCTGCCATTAATGACTTTTCCCATTCCAGGTATGCATTCAGAAATAAAATGGTAATTACTTTGTAATATTAATAGTATTTGATTACTAAGTTCAAAGCCTCTGTTTTGAAAAGTTTGAAACTTCTCTTTTCTACTTGCAAAGGGAGTCTGGCAATGGTCTTATGTTTCATGACAGGAAGGTTAGGAGAAAGACATATGATATATAAGGATCTCAGAGTCCTCAGATCTGAGATCTGAGATCTCAGAAGGATCTCAGAGTCCTGCTTAAGGTAACCTCATCTGATTTTCCTTCAAGAAACCCCAGGTCTACGAAGTGGCTCAGTGTCATTACAGTGTAGTTTTTCGGGGCACAAACCCTGGGACCAGATCGCCTTAGTTAGCTTAGCACTGCACTTGCCTTCCTTAGTACATGCTCTGTACTCACAGGTAAGTTTCGGCAGTTAACATTTCAATGGAACAGTTTGTCCTCAGTTTAAAGAAGATACTGATGAAAGCTGACCTCACTGTTTGGGCATTAAACAAAAGTAAGAAACTAAGTATCTTAAAGCAGAGATATTAAAGCAAAGCAATTCCTAAGAGGCACAGGACTCCTCTGAGTGCTGACTTTGATTTAAGAATCACCAGTGACTTTGTCAAACATTATACTGCTCTGTGGTCTAAACTTTTTTACTTGTATATCCTTCCTTTTTTCCTTCACTTGGAGTCTGACTTCCTTTGAAGTCTGATGACTATCCAAGCTTCTTTGGGGGCTTTCTCCATTTGTTCTCACAAGCACTTAACCTATAAAACCCCTGCATATTTATTTGTCTTTATATTTGTTTCTCAGAGGATGTGCCGTAAATGTTATTATTTAACCAAAGAGCCAACTCTGAGATGAAGACTAGCATTCAGTAATAAATTTATAAGGGAGTATTCTTGAAATCTATATTTGGGAGAAAAATAAAGAGAGCATAACTGGGAAGAGGAGAAATTTGAGTTGCATGGCAATATCCGCAGAAAGCACGAAGGAGCTCCAGATCTCAGAGGCTCTTTTAAGATGTCCCAGTTTGGGACTGAGTGGCTAGACTTGCTGTCTTCACATTTGTCAGTCATCGAATGTAGACAATCCCTGGGAGTTGGGTGTGACTTTAGGCAAAACAGCTCTCTTTACCCAAAGATAATTCCCAGATAGGGCTGATTCCTGAGGACTGTTAGAATATAGCATTTCTAGCATTTGGAAAAATAATTCCCTTGATCTTAGAAGTGGAATAAAGCTGCATATCAAAATAGTTGCAAAATGAACTTTTCCTGAACTTTGGAAATTCACGAAGAGCTTGCAACAATCTTAAGAGCATTGATTCAAGAAAACTGGCTAAATCTTGGTAAAAACAATGAATCTAGTGACATTTTAAACGGTCTCACTTCTGTCACCCTCTCTCCGGCACCACAGTAGCCTTTTTTTAAAAAATTTTTTAAATATTTATTTTTTTTAAGTTAACGTATAATGTATTATTTGCCCCAGGGATACAGGTCTGTGAATCACCAGGCTTACACATTTCACAGCACTCACCATAGCACATGCCCTAACCAACAGCCTCACAATCAGAATAGCAGGGAAAGCCAGCATCCTGGTAGCCACTGCAGAGGCAAAGCGCACTGGGAACTGCTTCCCAAAAGCCCCATCTTCTATATTTGTCATTGCTTTATCTGTCTTTCAGTGGACTGGAAACCCTTACACACACATAGGATTTACCTTTTATTTGAGCTGACTTAGAGCTTGCTCACTTCAAATAGCCTTTCCAGGGTGTTTGCCCAAAACAATCAACGGCACTTTTTTTTAAATTATATTTGCAAGAGGAATGATAACAGTTGGGCAAATGATCTAAAAAGAAAAGCTGGGGAATGCAATATTCATAGGGGAATTTTAAAACCTGGGATGTATTCCTGGGAATTTAGAAGGCAGCATGCCTGTGCAAGCCTGGTGTACTTGTACAGGAAACACCAGAGATAGCCTACTTCTCTCCCCTCTGGCTGGCATCAAGTTTATTTATCAGTTACTGAAAGAGATTTTAAATTCTAAATATAATTGTTAATATGTATATATGTCAGTTGTTGTTTCATGGATTTTGAAGATCTGTTATGTTAAGGATGCACGTTTCCACTTACACTCAGAATGCACATTTAGACAATTATGCTTCCCCCTGAGCTGACCTCATTTTTTATTGTAAAATCTTCTTTATACTTGGTAATATATTCTCCCTATGATGTCTACTTTGTTTTATATTTAGCCACTCCAGCTTTTATGTGATTAGTGTTTGAATATTGCATCTCTTTTCTTTGCATATACTTTTTACCTATTTTGTCTTTAAATTTAAAGTAGGTGTCTTATAGATGGCGTATAGTTGGCTCTTATATTTTTATCCAGTGTTTAAAACACAAATATTTAATAAAATTATAAATATGGTTTGATTCCTATCAACCACCTTACTTTTTAAAATCTATCTTATTTATTCTTTGTTGCTTTTACCCTATTTAACTGCTTTCTTCTGGATTAAATGAGAAGTCTTTAGAATCCCATATTATATCTATTATTCCAAATATATTTAAACATAAAATTTGCTTTAAAAACAGTACTCTGGTTTCAATTACATAAAAGGAAATTAAGGGTGGAGAAACTAACAATGATTTTGTTTAGTTCAGTGTCTTGCCTAAAATTATAAAATGTTTTGCATATTTTAATTAAATAGACTGTACTTTGGGGCTTCTTTGCCTACTAAAATTTGTTTTATATTTTGGAAATATTTATTGAAACTATAGAATTTTACATTAGTCAGTAATTTCTGATATTACACATTAAAGGCATTCACTAAATGTCTTTATTAAGGGTAAAATTTTATATTGTGCCATTAGACCATACAATATTAAAATATTATTAATCTCCCATACAAAGCATTAAAGCCTTTAGATTGGGGAGCCTCTACAACTTAGTATTTTCTTTTTTAATGCTATTATAGCAAGGCCAAATAGATGCTAGAGATAATTTTCTTAGCCTTCACAATAGGATGTGGAATGGTATTCCATAAATAAAGGTAAACTCTAGAATTCTTACGGGTTCCAAACAGAGCTAAAATACTAAGATCCTCTAGTTTATACCTTATTACATTAACTAATATAATCTGTGCCTGAGCAAAAATCCTCAAGATATTTGTGTCAAACAGGATTCCTTTCTAAGCATTTTCCTAGAGCTTTCCATATCGAGCCTACTTTTAGGTGCAATCATTCTGTGAACTCCAACAACCAAGTTCCTGCCCTCACTTATTTGCAAATGACTTCAGTAATACCATGTCTGTTAAGACCTTTTGCACACAGGCTCTTTTGGCAATGTATGTCATGAGGGTATATTATGATAATGGATATTTTGCAAGAATATTCTAATAGTCTGACATAAAAAAAAGTGTTTCAATGGTTGAAACACAAGCTTCAGGGACTTCTTACTTTGATTTGTTAGGTATTAATTGGTCACTATTCTCCTACATTTGATAAAGCATGATAAATATCTCCAAAATATCAAAGTAATCATTTTTGTACTTCCTATAAGTATAAGATCTGAGAAAAAAAGATAACTGGACAATCAGAACAGGGTAAAGGCAGAAAAGTATTTTATTATAGGCCACTTCAAAGATCAGTTTGTACTGCCCATAATAACAAGTTTAAATGATCCTGCCTGAGTCTGCTATTAGCCATTGCACTGTTACATTATGCATGGCATTTGACTATTCATAGAAAAGAAAATGCACTATATTCCATTAGTGGTTTCCTATGAGTGCAGGTCTACAAATTGCTGGTGATGTTTAGGCTGATGTGTTGCTCTTTTGCATATTTATGATGCTCCTGTCACATTCATTATTAATATGAATGTAATGTGAAGTACTAGAGATCAATATGATTTCTATCAATTTCAGATTCTGTTTGTGATTAAAATTCTTATGCAAATATGACAGTTGTATTTATATGCTACATTTATGCGTGATTACAAAAGACCCTTGTACTTGTCTCATAACTGATATACCAAAAGTGTAAAAAGAGACCCCAAAATAAGTTAAAGTAAATGTTGTTATCACTGAAATTAATAAATGATGGCACTCTACAATGGCTGACTATTCTCCTGATCCAGAACCACTCACAAACATCTTGACCAGCAAGTGATTTATCTCCAAAAATGAGGATCTGTTTTTATGGTAAATATTTCCAAAGAGAGAATTTTATGGGATGTAGCAGCAAGCAGTTTCCTGGACTCTGCAAAGTTTATCTTTCCTTTATTGTGTCTGAGTATAAAGATTTTTATACCACATAATTTTATGTGTTTGGTTCCTCAAGAAAATTTAAAATCCTGGGGTGGTTAAGAACAAAACGTATCTTCCATTGTCATTGTGCCTATCAAAAATTAGGTTTGGGACATTTTCTTTTCCCAGTCTCAGGAATTTATAAATTCTCATAATGGAAATAAATTATTAACAATGTTGCTTCTAGCTTTGACAGTATGGATATAATTAGGCCATAAATGCTAGATAATTAAAAAAAAAAAAAGGAAAGGGGGAAAAAAGCAGGGTAGAGAATGGAAAACAAAAACAACAACAACAACAAAACAAAACATGTGTGTTCGAAAGCTCTGGAGAGTAGTCAGTACTTCAAGGGCCAAGAAGAACAAAACACAATGAAGTAACCTGTATATTTGCAGGGTTTTTTTTTTTTTTTCTCTTGGGACTTCTGTCCATCAGAAATCAGAAACCTTGAGTTCGTGGCAGTTTCTGAGTTACCAAGGCAGCCAAGACTTACAAAACCAATACCTTAAATAAAAGTCAACTATTGTTGATTTCAGGATGCAAGATTCTTTAAATGTTTGGAAAATAATTCACCTAACTACTTAGGAGACTAAATGAGAAAAATTATGTTTGATGCATTAAAATGTATTTGATAAAATTCAGCACCCAATCATGGTTTAAGGAAAGAAAATAAAAATAAGCCATATTAAAAGATCTAGATGGCCATGAATAGTAGGGTCATCCTTCATTTAATAAATGAACATATATATATATATATATATATATATATATATTCTCAAAGTATATATATATATCAAATACCATATTTAAAAGTAGAATTATGGAATCTTGCCCCAGGAAATTATAGAAGTCTGTTCATTATCACTATGTTTTATGTTATTCTGGCAAGAAAAATAAATACAAATATAATAAAAAGAGAAATAAAATTGTCTTAACAGGAAGCATTATCATTTACGTAGAAAATCCAAAGAATATACATGTAAACTAATACAACTACTAAGTAAATTTAGCATAATCATTGAATACAATGCCAATATACAAAATTAAATTGCATTTCTATACATCAGCTATAAGCTATTAGAAAATGATATAAAAGAATCTATTCATAGTAACATTAAAATAATCAAATATGTAATTATCAAGGGCAATTTAAAGTAAAATTCCTAAAAAAAAAAATAAAGTAAAATTTCTAGGGGTTATTTTTTTGTTTTTACCTGAAGAAATTGACAAAATGAATCTAAAACTTATATAGAAATGCAAAGAACCAAGAAAAGTAAAGACACTTGTGAGGAAAAGCAAAGTTGAAGGATTTGCACTGTTAGATTTATTTTCAATTTACAATAATTAAAACTGTCCCTGAAATAAGAATTAAGAAGCAGACAGATGAAAGATAATAAAAAGATAATAAAAAGTAGATACAAAATTATATAGTAACTTTATTTATAACAATAATTGCCACTCCATGAATGCTGAATCTATTCAATATTCAGACGGGGAAAAAGTGAACCTTGATTCTTACCATTACCATACATAAAAAATTGATTCCAATTGAATTATATATGGACCTAAATGGAAAAAGAAAATAATTTTCTGGCAGAAAATTGTAGAAGAATATCTTCTCCTTTCGTTGGGATAAGCAATTTCTTTAAGATAGAAACAGTAAGACAGCAAAAAGTTAATAACAAAGGGAAATATTGACAAATTGGATCTTACTAAAAATTCAGAACTTGAGGGACGCCTGGGTGGCTCAATGGTTGAGCGTCTAACTTTGGCTCAGGTTATGATCTCCAGGCCATGGAATGGACCCACAGGTTGGGCCCAGCTCAGCAGGGAGTCTGCTTCTCCCACTCCCTCTGCCCCTCCCCTTGCTTGTGTTCTGTCTCTCTTTCTCAAATAAATAAATAAAATTTAAAAAAAAATAAAATTCAGAGTTGAGTTTATAAATCACAATTAAGAGAGTGAAAATTCAAATAGAGAATAAGAGAATATATTTAGAACATGTGTCTCAGACCAAAGATTCATATCCATTAATATATGAATATTATTACATATCAGTGAGAAAGGACTGACTACGTAATAGGAAAATGAGAAAATGACTAGGAAATGCTTTTCAATAGATGATACTAAAATTACAACTAAACATACTAAACATACTAAAAGATATTGAACATTGTTAGTCATAACCACAATATGTGTGTATGTGTGTGTGTGTGTGTGTGTGTATAGAGAGAGAGAGAGAGAGAGAGAGATCTCCCCCAAATTATTTAAACTAACAGAAAAAAAAGTGAATACAAAGATTTGGTGAAGTTATAGTGTGATTGAATTACATATATTGTAGGTAGCTTTGTAAATTGGCATGACCACTTTAAAAATAGTAGAGCTAAAATGTACACATATCCTCTAATGCAGCTATTCTATCCCTAGATATATATATATATCATATATATATGTACATATATATATGTTTACATCAAAAAGATGTATAAAATGATGTAAAGCAGCATTATTTGTAATAGTGCCAAACTTGAAATAACCCAAATGCCATCAGCAGTAGAATGGGTAAATAGTGATATTTCATATGTAATGTAGTTTAGTAATTTAAATTAATAAATCACAGAGATGCACAACAGCATGAATGAATCACAAATCACTGCTACATGCAACAATATAGACAAATTTTAGATTATAATCTTCTGTGAAAGAATCTAGAATCAAGAGCATATAGTGTATGATTTCATTTATACAAACTTCAAACCAAGCAAAGCTAATGTTTGCTGATAAAATTCAGAATAATGGTTTTTTGGAGCATGATGTCCAGGGGCACAAGAAATGTTTCTAGTTTTCATGGTAATTTTCTGTATTATTGTGAGTTTTCACAAACTTGTGTTTTCATTGTGAAAATTCAAGAAACTATACATATCACATATACATTTTCCATTCTGCACATTTTATTTCAATAAAATATTTGTCTAACATTGTTTTGAGGAAAATAATGGCCATATTCCTATTAAATAGGATATATAAAACCAAACAAGAATATAGTTGTCTCTATATTCACTATTGTATCATGCCATTCACTTCCGAGTAAGACAGAGTATAGAATATATTCTATATAGATTAGAGAATATATTATCTTTTGGAGGAAGAAATGGGACATATACCCTTTTCTTGCTTTCTTCATCCAAATATGAGCTCATATTTATAGGAGGAAGATCTTTTAATATAAATCATAATAAATAAACTTTAGTGATGAAGACATCTTTATTGTAATTATTTCAACAAAAAGAATGGGAGAATAAATTATCCTTTGTTTCTATCAAGATCATATCCCTGCTTCAAAATTTATTTAAAATGCTATATATTAAGTGTAGTTTCCCTAAGATCTCCAGTTGAAACCAGTGTCGTCATCTTTTGTTATTCCAGAGTACTTTGCTTTGTTTCTATATTCTTACTATAATACATGTATGATTCTTCTTTGCAACACATTGACTTGTTTCACTGCCTTCTACCTTACAGCATGTATGCTATATGTCAAAGAATAACATATGCAAAGATGAATAATATAAAGTTTCTGTCCCCTCAGTTTTTACTCTAAAGGAAAAAATATACATCGAATTTTATATTGCAATGGAAATCCAAATAAATACTGCCATTGAGATGGAAGAAAGATACAAAATGAATAAAATGTGTCATAGGGAAAATCCTGTGAGAGAGGGTTTGAACCAGATTCAGGAGTATACTAAGTTCTTTCTTTGTTATTTTATTTAGTTAATTATTTGATTTATCCACTATTTCTACATGCCCAGCACTTAGATGCTGGAAATATGTAAATGAATAAGATGTTGCCTCTACTGTACATAAGTTCAGAGTTCAATGATAGAAATCCATGCTTTATATGAAGGTAATTTGATACTTTATATATAAATATATACATATATTTATATATAACTATATATTATATATATAGTATAATATGTATTATACTATATATAAAATATATAGTTATATATAATATATAATATATAATATTATATATAATATATAATATATATATAATATATAATATATAGTTATATATAATATAAATATAAATATAATATATATTTATATATATTATATATAACTATATACTTTATATATAGTATAATATATATATATATTATAATATTGACCTTCAGGCATTAAAAGCAAAGACTGAAAAATGTTACAGAACTCGATTTCACTGAACATAGATGCGACGCAGAATTTTTCTCAACAAAGGCGCACAGACACTACTCATCTACCAGAGTTACATTGTGTTATAATTTCCACCTCAGAGAACTCTTGAGAGTAAAATCAGCTCTGAGCACATGTTAGGTAGGTGGCGAGGTAAGGAGGGTGAGGCCGGAGAACAGTCTTTGCCAGCCATGGAGAATAGCAGATGGAAAACACAAGTGAGTAAGAGAATGTGGTTTATTCATGGGATCGCAAGCATAATAGTTTTAGAAACTCTAGCAAAAAACATATGAAGGGAGAAAGTGGAAAATGATCCTGAGTAAGACTTGAACAGACATGGATGTGGGTGAAAGGAATTTTGCATAAATAAATTAGTGATAAATCAATCAGTCGGTTAATTTGTGGATCCAAACATAGCAATGAACACTGGCGTTTTTTACTTAAAACCGATCATATGTGCAAGCAAAGGATCAAATGAGTAAATAATGCCTTGCACATGATATGTGTTTAATGTATATTTATTGACTAGATTTTAGAAAGATTTTGCTCCGTATTTGTTGACATATACATATAAAAACTCATATGTATATTTCATTTAATATTATTTGAAGTTTTTTTCTCTTTTTATGTGGCAAAGGTATATACATGGGGCATGCTCATTTTTTCCAAGAATGTTTATTTCTTCTTTTGAATTTCATTAATCTTTACAGTGAGTAATAATGAAATATATTCAGTCTCCACTTTTACAATGCATCTTTGCTTGATTTTAGCATCTGGGATTAACATGTAAGGTTACTAAATTTAAGAGTCAGAAAATGTGCCTTATAAATCTTAATTTGTTCCAAGTTTTATGTATTTATTAATACATGGAGAATTGTAAAACAGCACTGTTATTTTCTTGTAGAAATCTTACTTAAACTTAAAACTTGATGTCTAAAGGAGAATCAAAGCATATTTAATGGCCCTGCACTTGCTGGAATCTAAATGTGAGACACAGAGTGTCACAGCCCAAAATGAAAGGGACTTGCATAGCTGGAAAAGGCTTTCACTTGGAATGTCTGCCACGAAGCACTGAACACTCTTTTCCACTGAATGCAGCAATTGTCATTTTTATTTTTGCTCATACATGAATTACAGACAAGAAAACAAAACTAAACAAAAAGCAATCATTGTATCCCTAAAGTGAATCAAAGACAATGAGCTTCAGTTAGCCCATGGAATACAGAATGTTGACAAGCATGTAAAGAAAATCTGCAGGAATTCCCAAAGTCTAATTTTAGCTGATAATTTTAATGCACTTTCCATTAGAAGTATTTAGTCAGGAATAATGAAAATTAATGACTATGGGACAGCACTTCATTTTGAAAGAGCTTTAGGGAAGTTAACACACTGTTATATGGACTTAGCTCTAATAGGCTTCTGGGTCACTGGTGAGCCAGCTCAAATATGTATCTACTTTGCGGATAAGTCATGACTCATGTGTCTGCAATTACAAGGGTTGTGCTTTGGGTATTCTCAAAGACATTGCTATATAAACCAGCTGTCTGTTAAAAGCTTTTATCCAAGATATGTGAGTCAGTTCATCAGTGCGGAAACTCCTCATTTCCTTAAGAAAAAAAAGATATTATGTATATGTGAAGGGACGTATTAATGTACGAATGTCTACATAGGTTTCTACAGTAGAACATTTTATTAAAATAATATTGCTCGGGTCTCAACGTCTCTGATCTTTTTAATACAGTTTTTTTAAACAAAAAATAATAATTTCTGTAACTACTTCATCTTTCTCTACCTGTTTCTTTAAGTAGGTCTTCTGCTTTGGACACTTTCTTCTGACTCTGGATGATATCATCCACTGCCAGTGTTTCAGTTTTCACCTATTCCCTCTCTCCCTCCTTCTTCCACTCTCTTTTGAGAGTAACTGAAGTCTACTCTCTTAGGCAATTTCCACTATTCAATACAGTATTATTAAGTATATTCATCATGTAGTGCATTAGATCTCTAGACTTATTCACCCTATATGACTGCAGCTTGAAACACTTTAACCAACATCTCCCCATTTCCCCCACACTCCCCACAATTCAAATCTCTGTTTCTATATATTAGACATTTTTAGATTCTATATATGAGATCATACACATTTTTCTTTCATTAACCATATTTCACTTAGCATAAGGTCCTCCAGGTCCTTCTGTGTTGTCACAAATGTCAGGGTCTTCTTTTTTAAGACTGAGTAACATTCTACTCTATACACATACCATTATTTCTTTATTCATCTGTTGATAGACATTTAGATTAAAATTACCTTTTATCAATGTCAAAGCATCTATCATAAAGATGTTTTAATGAGTTAATATTGAAATGCTTGAAACAAATAAAAAAGGAAAATCTTAGCAAATAAACAGAAGATATAAGAACTAAATTGAAATTTTAGTAACAAAAAATGTAATAAAAAAATTTTTTTTGAGTCAGTCAGTTGACTCAACAGCAGAAAGAAGGGTACAGAGGAATGACTCAATGAATCCAAAGAAATAGAAGTAGAAGTCACCCAATCTAAGCAACAGTAAGATTATAGACTGAAAAAAGACACTAGAGTCTCAGGAACATGTGGGACTATAACTGCATAGTTATTGACATTTGTGTCATCAGAGTCCTGGAAAAATAAGAGAAAAGGCTGGGGTTGACAATGTATTTGAATAAATAATGGCCTAAGAATTTCTGAAATTTAGCAACCAACATAATCTAATAGATTCAAGAAGATGAACAAATTCCAAACACTAAACTCAAAGAAAACCACACCAAGACACATCCTTTGTCATGTTTCTAAAAACTAAACACCGAATTAAAAAAAGTTAAAAATTATTGATGGTGAAACAGTGTCTCACATATGAGGGGAAATAATTTGAATATTATCAGATTTCTCACATGAAACTGTTGCAGTCAGAACGTACTGGCACACCATTTTTCAAGTGCTGAAAGAAAAGAACTATCAATCTAGAATTCTATATCCAGGAAAATTTTCAGAAATGAAGAAATCACTGAATTGTTAGAGAAGGAAAACTAAGAAAATGTCTTGCTAGCTGACCTAACCTTTCTCTTTACTGTTTAGTTCTCAAAGAATCAGTTTCACCATCTCAATCTAGAGGACCAAATAGAAAGTGCCTCATTTTTTATTTCTGAAAAAATTCTGACAGTGTAACACATGTTGAAATTCAAAAGACCATCTTCTCAAGAAGATTTTACCATCTTCATCATGGACAGGAATGATGCTACATTCAATGTGCTTTTAACTCTTTTCCCCTCTGGGATTCAGTTAAATATTTAGTTTGGAAAAAGAAGGTAGTATTGGTTCATAAGTTTATTTATTCAGTAAGAAATAAGACTTCACTGTAGTATTAACACAGTGTTAGATATCAAATAAATATAGTTGAAATGGAGAAAAAGATCCTGAAAAATTTTACCTGAATGAAATAGGGGAAATTTAAAAAAAAATAAATAAAAAGAGAAAGATAGCCAGAGAATAACCTGAGACTATATAAATACTTTGCTATTTTCCTAACCAAAAAAGAACAACATTGCAATATATTGGTAGAAAAAGTGGCAAGTTATATTTTTTCCTGTGATGTATGAATTTTCATTAATCAGTTAAAATAAAAATAACTGGGATTAGTAATATGCAGGCTAAAATTTTCACTGAAATATTTTCTGTCTTCCTAACAAACCTTATCTTCAGTTCCAAGTTCCAGGTTTGATCCCCTGTGCCTCTTGTTTACATGGTGTTTCAATTTCAATTTCAATCTCTAAAACCATAATAGAATATTATATATTATCATCATCTCTTTAAAATTTAAATAATTGGGGCACCTGGATGGCTCAGTCAGTTAAGTGTCTGCTTTCAGCTGAGGTCATGATCCCAGGGTCCTGGGCTCCAGTCCCCCCTGCTTCTCCCTCTCCCTCTGGCTGCCTCTCTGCTTTCTTATGCTTTCTCTATCTCTCTGTCAAATAAATATATAAAATATTAAAAAATAAAATAAAATTTAAGTTATCATGGAGGATGTTGTATGGTTCGGAAGTTTTCATTTTCTTTCCCAAATATGGAATAATTTTTATGATTTGTGCTTCCAAGAAAACAACTAGTTTCCATTTAAAATTTTAAATGCTTATATCAGTTTAAACAATTTAACAATTTAAAATGCTTATATCAATTAAAAGAATGTCTGAACAGACTGTTAATTTTAAGAAATGGAATAGATGGAAATATGATTGTGTTTGATTCTATTACAGTGATGCAAAATTAAGTCTTGTAGAACCACTTCAGTTTATGGCAAAAAGCATCTGACCACAGAGGAAAGGTTCAGATAACACACTCTCAGTCTTTTTTTTAATACATGTTCTCTGCTGTTAAATGTCTAGTATTCCCACAGGTAAATAGTAAAGCACTTTCTTCTCTATTTTCAGAAAGCAAACATTTGAGATTTCTAATCTTGGAGAAATTGCACAATGATTTAATCTTCAAACTAAATTCTCTACAACACAGGCATTTGAAAATTTATGTGTGATATGATTTTTATCAGGATATTGGGTTTCATTTTTTTGTAATATTTGGAGATTAATTGTGTTATATATAAAAGCCAGTAAAATAAGTAAAGTTTGTAATGAAACCATCTGAGAGAAGAGTTTCTTTGGTATAAGCAAACTAACTCTTTAATCTTCATTAGGCTTTATGCTTTATTCCATAGATATTTAAGTGGGTGAATCTAACAAACAATAATTTCAGATTTTTCCACTTTTAAACTAATCTGCTTCTCCAAAGCTATGGTTTGGGACTGTTTAAGAAAAATCCAAGGGAAATATTAGACTCATTATATTACAGAATTAAACTTTAATTATATAGACCTTTGAGGCCAAAAACAACTTGACATTGAAACTTTTATTTGGCTTGTAAATTCGTAAATATCTTCAGATGACTCAACACTTTTTCAGATAAATTTTTTAAAAAAGTGATGTCTATTTAAATATATAAAAGAGAATCATGTTTTAATCAAGTGTTTTAAATTAGTATAAAGTTGCACTCTTAAAAGTTGTAATGACACTATAAAAAGGTCTATTTAATTTTTAGTTTTCAGTTATATTTAAACTTAGTTATCTCAATATATACTTCAGTGATATTCTACATCAATAAATAGTTAAAAGGGGAGAAATTAGGGGCACCTGGGTAGCTGAGTTGGTTGAGCATCAGACTCTTGATGTTGGCTGAGGTCATGATCTCGGGATTGTGATATGGAGTCCCTGCATCAGGCTCTGAACTCAGTGCTGAGCCTGCTTGAGATTCTCTCCCTCTCCCTTTCCCACTGCCTCTTTCCTGCCTCATGTGTGCATGTTCTCTCTCTCTCAAATAAATAAACAAATCTTTAAAAAAAAAATAAGTGGAGAAATTAGCTTATATAATTAAAGAAAACAGTAAGATTTTAGAGCATTCTAAATTTAATGAAACTAAACCAATCAAAGCACAAATTTTGGTAGAGGAAAGTTACTGTAGAAAGCCTTCAAAGAAGGATTTCTGTGGGAGTTTAAAATCTCTAATTTCTTGGCAGAATGAAGAGATAAAATCCCCTGTGAGAAAGGAGGACAAAAATCTCCCTTTTGAAACTGCCAGTCACTGTGTACCTTCAGTAGGTTTCAGAATGAATGAAGTATGCCGAGAAGCATGAGGGCAGAGTGTTTACTCAGCCATGAAAAATCAGAGCTATGTGTCAGAGGGCCTAATATTTGTCATAGAAAATTTGGAAGAAAGCATATTTCAGATCAAAGAAAGACAATCTACAACTTTAGCTACTACTATAAGTAGAAATTCCACTCTTGGTAGAAATTCTGGAGTTAGAATTTGATAATGAGGAAGTATGTTTCAATGCCGTGCATCCAACCAGAAATTAGTGGTGCTAAATGCAGTTCTGCTTCATTTAATGCCTTGATATATTTCTAGGCAATGGATGCAGGCAAGAGTTGGGATTTTGAGGAAGTGCAAATTATAAGCAATATCTGATATTACAGTTTAAGTCCTACCCTTGGTGTTGGCTGTCTGCTACAGGAGACACCAATGTTAAACCACAAATCAGATAAGAAAGAACACAATTAGCTGCACTTTATTCATATTTAGTTGTAATCCCTGGGGTCTGTTATTAAGTATGTTCCGAGTTCCTACTAGTTTTCTAGTTGGAATTAGTTTTCTAGTGGGAACTCGGAACATACTTATTACATATAATTGATTATGAATTAGTAATCATATACTTTTACTAACTAATTCCATCATTATTTATTTCACTTTGAATAGGTCCAACTTTTTCATCATTCTTTTGCAGAAAAGCTAATCGGATCTATATGTATTTCTCATTTGCTTTTATATCATGACACATTTTTAGTCATGGTATAAACTCAAGGTGTTGACTTTTTCTATCATTCGCCTGCCTTTTATTCTAACTAGGTTTCTAGTTTGAATATATAAGTGAGTCCTGCTAAAAGTTTTCTTTTCCACGCATGGCCCTTATATTTTGGATAAATTGCAATCAAATTTTGCTCCATGCTGATTTCTTCTATGTTTTTAGATAATACCATCTAAAAAAAAATCACTCACTATATTTTGTCTCCAGACTATCATGCTACCACATGCTGCCTCATGCCAAGACTTTATCTCGACTCACTTCATAACGTATTCCTTTATTTTAATAAAAAATTTGACTCTTATTTGGGAATGTTCTACAGAAAAATCCGTATGTCTTATCTTTGGCAAATTCTGATCTTGTAGAAATTTATTGCAGGTTCAATAAAATCTGAATACATGTAATAACCCAAATATTTCTTTCTTCTATAAATAATACATCCATCTGTAAACCAAGTATTTTGGAATATCACAGGGAGTACATTTTTGAATTAAAAAAAGATAATCTGGAATTATTAAACATCTCTTATCAACAATCCTGACCCTTCTCTGTGCTTTCATGAGAGTGAACTCTGTTTAATGGATGCACCTGGCAAGACCAATCCATTACAAGTGCTCTAAAAGCAGACATAAGTAAAACAACCTAAACCACATGCATTTTTAATAGTGGATGTTTATTCATCATTGCAACTATTGATTATAAACTTGAAAGGAAGTATGTTGACATTGGAACCTTTGCCTTGCTCTATAGTGGTTCTCCCTTATCCACCGGGTGTGTGTTCCAAGATCACCAGTGGATGCCTGAAAGGACTGATAGTACCAAACTTATATGTAGTATGTTTTCCCTATATGCATACCAATGATAAAGTTTAATTTATAAATTAGGTATAAATTTATAAACCTAATTTATAGATTAACAATAGTAACTAAGAATAAAGTAGAACAGTCATAACAATATACTGTAGAAAAAACCCGCTATTTGAGTGTAGTCTCTATCAAAATATCTTATTGTGCTGTACTCATGCTTCTTGCAAGATGGTGATATGAGATGACTTTTATAAAATGCCTACTTGATGAGATGAAGTGAGGTGAATGACGTTAAGTATTACGAAGTAACATTGGGCTACTGTTGACCTTCTGACTATATTTCAGAAGGAGGATCATCTGCTTTTGGACCACGGTTGACTGTGGGTAACTGACACTGCGGATAGGAGGGGCCTACTCTAGAGACAACCGCAGGCATCATGAACTTAATGAAATTGTGTCACAATTCTTAAAAAATTAAGTAGTCATTATAGAAACAAGATGCAGCTAAGTCCATGGCCTTTTGTAAAATGGAATAAGTTCTCTCTGAAGAGACGCCACAAAGGAATTTCCTCAGTATTTTCTTAAGGGGGACTGCTGTTACAATGGCACAGTTAAAATTGAGAACTGTTTTATTCTAGAGGCTTCACATATGTGTATCCTACATTTTAGGTGTGAGTAGAATTTGAATTTCATCAATCGTTTAAAATACCAGTCATGCTGTTTGAAATGTGTTTATTTCACTTGTTTTGCTCATGACTCCAAACATTGTTTCATTCTTTGATATGACAGGGTCCAAAATATACTAATGGAAATATGTAATTATGCAAATTTAATATATATAAATATATAATAGTGCAAATATACGAATGGAACAGTGGGACCACTATGAGGTTGTCTCCATGCTTACAGTGGTTTCTTGATGTGGGAAATCATACAAATAATGGGAGAAGAGAGAGTTGTAAAGAACAAACTAGAACAAACATCTCTATCATATAAGAAACCTTAAACTGGGGCATATTTAACAATTATAATTATGTTCTAATAATGGAGCTATCAGTAATTAGCTTATGACACTTGATGTTTCACAATGCCTATTGTTTCCTCTGTGTTAAATGAGTGAAAGTATAAATTTTTCATAACTCTCCAACAAGATGTCATGAACAGTAAATGGCAAACTATACATGGAAATTGTCAAGTGCAAGAAAAAAAACAGTGAAGGACAGGTCTTAGTATTATTTCTCTAGACCTAAGATAGAGAGGATATGATGGACAATGACAAACATAGGAAAATTGGTTAAAAGCAATGATAAAAGTGGTTTTGATATGATGTAAATACAGTCATCAATAGCTTTAAATGTCAAGCTAATTAAGATAACGTCTTTGGAGGAATATGATTTAGAATATTGAAACCAAATTAATTCATTGTCAGTAACTTATCCTATTTGGAGCATAAGCAAAAGACTAATAAATTATGTGTATCTTCATATTATTCACTCATTTTTTACTGTGAATGTATAAAATGTGTGTCTTTTAAAGATTTTATTTATTTATTTGAAAGAGAGAGAGACAGTGAGATCAAAGAGAAGAGGGTGAAGAAGGCTCCCCACTGAGCAGGGAGCCCAACATGGCGCTTGATCCCAGGACGCTGGGATCATGATCTGAGCTGAAGGCAGAGGCTTAACTGACTAAGCCACCCGGGCGCCCCGCATGTGTCATATTTTTTAAGCGAAAATCTAATGCCATATTCTATGCTCATAGTGTCAGCAAGTATATTTCAACGCACATATGCATATGCTAACATGTATATTTGCATATAGAAACATCCTGTAAGTACAGTGGGAGATATCTGTAATACCGATTTTGTGGGATTGTAGTGTGGTGAAAAGTAAATAGAGTTTGAAATGAGGAAGATACCCATTTATATCCTAGCTCTGTTGCTTACTAACGGTTTAATTTTAGATTTCACTTATTACCATTAGTTAATTGACACCGAGTTCACAAACTGTTAAGAATTTAAAATGAAAAGATGAAGGTGAAAATATTTAACATAATGCCTGTCATATTTTAATTGCTCAGTAGAGATCAATTCTTCTAACAAGCCAACTGTTTTTCCCTAAGACTTTTTCTTTTTTAAGATTTATTTATTTATTTGAAAGAGAGGGCATATGAGCACCTTGGGGGAGGGGCAGAGAAAAAGAATCTCAAGCAAACTCCTGCTGAGCTCAGAGCCTGACGGGGGCTCCTTCCCATGATTAATGAGATCATGACCTGAGCCAAAACCAAGAGTCAGATGCTCAACCAACTGAGCCACCCAGGTGCCCCTTTCCTAAGGGAGTAATGTAAACATTAATTATGATTAATTAAAAACAACTAATTAAAAACATAAATTATTCGTTACTAATGTAAATATTATTTAACAAATAGTGTATTAAAGTTTAAAATTTTTTTTCATTTGTTTCTCACAATGACCCTTTCACAATTTGAATATTTTCAAATACTTTATAGAAGAGACAACTCTAACTGGCTTAAGTTATGAATAAATTTACTTGAAGTTATTTATGAATTTATTGTCTCAATGATTAAGACATTCAGAGATAGAATGGAGTTTTGGCCAGCTTTTAACAGACATCTAGTTTCATTTATATGTGATTATCTTAGCTCTGTTCATCTTAGTTCCTCAAGATCACATCCCTTAACATGGAAGCATGGCTGGTATTATTTCCAGTTTCATGTCTGCATTGTTTAAATAGAGTTTCTGTGTTTCAAAATTCATAGAAACAAACATTGAGCTTGGCACTAATAAACCTCCCTTGTAAAGTAGAGAAATTCCAACTGGTTGGCTGAGACTTGAAATTCCTGAATTTCTGAGATAGGATTAGAATGCCCTTATTGACTTAAGAGTCCAATACAGGAGCTGGGAATAGGATAAATCATAGTCCAACTAAATACCTGCTGCATAATGGAACGGAGGCTGGAGTAATAATCATAATATTGAAGTAAGACCCTGTGGAACATGTAGGAAAAAAAATCTGCCTCATTCCTTACTTGTAGTATCCTGGTGAAGGAAAACTTCAGTCTGGAACTGAAGAACTTCCAGATTATCAGTGTAGCTATCTCTTCAAAGCTTTTCAAGATAATATAAAAACAATCTTGAAAAATACTTTAGTAAAGCTTGTTTGGGATTCCATGCTTCTGACTGCAGAGTTCCAAGGAACAATGATTCCTGACCTGTTGACTATGGATCACTAGGTTTTGTGAAAAGTATGGACTTATTCTAAGACATGCAGCAATCTATCTGAATAATAAACATGATTATGTGCTGAAAAATGAATAGAGTAACTATTATCACATAAATTTTTGTCATTATAAATATGTCTTCATCTAATGAAACTGGGAGTTACTGCACTATATGCAACAGTTCAGATGAAATATTTTCAAAATGTTGACTTGAAGCTAATTCCAAATTGCAGTTTTTTTCCTCATGACACTTTTTTATTAGTGCATGGTTATATACATTCAATTTTCAAACAGAAATTATGGTGTACTTACATGTACTATAATTATCAGTTACAATGATGAGTAAAAACCAATATTTATGTGATCTAAATGTTCTTAGAATTTAAGTTGAATTAAGCATATTTTATTACATTCACAACTGAAAATATTGGGAGCACTGTTATAATCCATTATTTAGTGACAGGAAAGAGAATATAAGTTATCAGAATTCTATTGCTATCTGGTTGAGACAAAAACCTTAGTCTAAAATTACTGAAAGAGTATTCTTATGGTAATTCTTAAGATAGATTTAATACCAAGAAAGAAAATTAATAATGATTGCTGTTAATATGTGACTATCTAGTCATAAGTAGCATTACTATTCTCTTTCAGCCTCATTTCCCTTTGTTAATAATGATTTTTAGTTTCAAAATTAGTGGGAATAAAATTTCTGATTACTTATCTATTAAAGTGAATAAATTGTTCCAAAATTTAGTGGTTGAAAACAACAAACATTATCTCATAGTTTCTGTGTGTCAGAAGGCTGAGCATAACTTGCTGGGTTCCACAGGTACAAGATCTCTCTGCATTTAAGCTGTCCACCAAGGCTGCAGTTTCCTCTGAAGGCTCAACTTTGGGGTATCCACTTCCAAGTTCATTTCCGTGGTTACTAGCAGGCCTCACTCTTTTTATGTGAGTTTTTCCACAAGGCTGTTTCGCAGTATGGCAGCTGACATCGCCAGAGTGATCAGAGAGAGAGAGTAAGAGAATGAGAGAGAATCCATATTATTTTTATTATCTAATATTGAAATTCACATCCCACCACTTTCACTGTATTCTACTTGTTAGAGTGAGTCACTGGGTTTAATCCATAAATTAGAAGAGGAAATCATACAGGGTGTGAATGCCAAGAAGTCAAGATCTTTGAGGATCTTCTTAGAGGATTCTTGACAAAATCTGCCCTCTGGCCCCCAATGATGCACATCCTTGACATGTGCAAAATACACTCACTTTTCCCCAAAGGAAATAAAAATTACAATGTTAACTCAGAATCTAGAATCTCATCATGTAGATTATATCCATGTATGAACGACCCTCCTCCTGTGTAATTCCTAAAATACAACTCCTTATGTACCATTTGTTTTTATCTGAAGGCCTACAGAATTAAATAGATAAGTCATCTTTTTTTTTTTCACACACACCTATACTGGATATGTAACACTGGCATTCCTCTTTTTTTGTTATTAACATTTTATTTATTTGTCAGAGAGAGAGTGTGTGCACAAGCAGGCAGAGCAGCAGGCAGAGTGAGAAGGACAAGCCAGCCTCCCCACTGAGCAAGGAACCCTCCTCAATGGGGGACTGGATCCTAGGACCCTGGGATCATGACCTGAGCTGAAGGCAGATGCTCAACCAACTGAGCCACCCAGGCATCCTGGCATTCCTCTTCAAAGGGGGGGAAATAAGTGGCATAAAGTAGTCCTTGGTTCATAGCAATTCTGAAATCCATTTAGGAAAGTTTCTTGATTAGATCTCAAGTCCTGGGGGAAATACTCTGGCTCTCATCTCCACTCTCTTGTCTCTTGGTTCCACCCTCTAAATTATCCTTCCTTTTATATTAAAAGTGCCAAATGTTTAAGCTATCTCAGTCTGCTTCCTGCCAGTAGAACTCTGGGGCTCCAAAGGTTGTTTCTTGTTCTGTATCTTCTCAGTCAACCTCAATCCAAACTGATAATGTCTCTCCACATATAACCCTTTTTTTTTTTTTTAAAGATTTTATTTATTTGACAGAGAGAAACACAGCGAGAGAGGGAACACAAGCAGAGGGAATGGTAGCGGGAGAAGCAGGCTCCTTGCAGAGCAGAGAGCCCAATGCGGGACTCGATCCCAGGCCCCTGGGATCTGACCTGGGCTGAAGGCAGCCGCTTAACAACTGAGCCACCCAGGCGCCCCTCCACATATAACTCTTAAAAATACTTGAGAATTCCCTGAGAATCATCTTGGGTGATTATGGCTAAATAAAAGCCATATTCACTCAATAAACAAACTACTGGGAATGTATTTCATGCCCATAATAAAAAGACAAAATTCCAAAGCATGATATTGACCATTAGCCATTATTTTACTCAACTTAATTAAGAAATTCTTGGGTTTTTTTTTTCCTTCTAATGTCAGCTGGTTATCATCATGTATCTTCAGTGAGCTGTAGGTCAACCAGGGAAGTTCTGAACTCTGCTTCTGATGATTTTGTTGGCTTGCTGTTGTGTAGAGCAACTTGATTCTCTTCTGCATGCTTTCTCATTATCCAGCAGGCTGTCCAGGTCTGCTTTCATAGAGGCAGGCATCCAGTAAAGGGAGTAGAAATGTGCAGGGCCTCTTTACTCCTGGGATCATAATGCACACCATCTATTTCTCCACATTATATTTCCTAAAGAAAGTCATAAAGCCACCCTAATTAAAAAGGGGGTAAAATATCTTTCTTTTCTTATTGGAAAGTCACATTGCAAAAAAAAAAAAAAGTGATTATTAGGAGGGATGATGGTTTCTGGCCATTTAAAAATTCAATATGTCACATCTTCTATGGCTCTCATCTCCATGAGAATAGGAATAATTATTTTCTCATTAGTCCTGTTTGAAAATATCTTAGAAGATCTCTGTTGGATCTCTGTTGGATCTTAGAAGATCTCTCTAAGGAGAGATCTAAGGATGTATTTCATGCATATAATAAATAGGCAAAATTCCAAAGCAAACAAACAACAAATAAATATATTCCCAGGCAGGTGTTTCCTAAAGTTTATTAAGAGAATCAGGAATGGTACAGATGCTCTGGGAACATTCAAAGATAAATATACCCTGCTGCCTTACTTGCAACAGGAAAGACTAAGATATAAGGATCTAAGAACTTAGATCACATACTTATTTCTGAACCAATCAGCTAAGTCCAATGGATGATATACAGTCTATTTGAAGGCTAATTTACTAGCCCCTTTGGTGGTGAATATATATTATCAATATCTAATATATAAAGCCCAATAAATATGTACTTTTCCAATATCAGCAGCCAGCTTCAAATTGTGAAAACTTAGTCTTCATTCTACTGAACTTCTTAATCGTTTGATGCTCACCCCTCTCTTATACTCTTAATACCCTTGATGTTTGAAACCCCATATTTACTGGTCACCTTCCCTCTTTTCCAACAATTCCATCTCTAACCAAATCTTTAATAGTAGCATTTTTCACAGTGTCTTGGTCAGCCTACTCTTTTTATCATCCTAAATACATACTCTCCTAGGAAGCACTCAACCATTTGTCTGAGTTCAACAACCTCTATATGCTAATATCACTAAGTCTTAATTTCCAACTCAGCTTCAAGTTTATATAGTAGGAACTCATTCAATATATGCCAAATTTGTGAATAAATGATTGAATATGATTGAATAAGATATATGTCTTAAAGTCCTCTGTAAATACCAAGGCTTGAACAAGTAACAGTTGTTACATATAATTATGCAGCCAGGATAATAGCTCTCTAAACCTTTGAAAGTACTTCATCAGTGGGTACCCTTCATACTTGTGCAGGCCTCTTTGTCATCTAAATGACTCAATCACTTTATATTTTATATAGTATGAAATATTCATATTTATTAATTAAATACTTTGTAATTAAGGAAATTACTTTTTTCTTCTTCTTTTGTGCTTTACTCAAATATCGACACTAGTTTGTTTTAATTTCATTTTGACAAGGATCAAGCAGTCATAACTGGCAGTTTTGCCATTAGAGAGGAGATAGGGTATCTACTGCAATCTGTATGAGGATTAATTGGAAAGAATTTATGCTTGTGGAATTTCCAGTTCACCAGAGATTTAGAGCACAGAGTAGGAAAGCGAGATGGTTTTGCTTGCCTCTTTCCTGTTGCAAGTAAGACAGCAGGGGTACATTTATCTTTGAATGTTCCCAGAGTATCTGTACCATTCCTGATACTCTTAATAAACTTTAGGAAACACCTGCCTGGGAATATATTTGTTTGTTGTTTGTTTGCTTTGGAATTTTGCCTTTTTATTATATGCATGAAATACATCCTCAAATAGTTTGTTTATTGAGTGACTTAGCAAATTCAGCCAAATTTAAAATCATCAAAGCTGCTATTTCTAAGAGCAAGTAGATTTAAAATCTGTTACCTCTGTTTGCCAAATGTTGAAGTGTCACAATGTTCCCAGTGAATAGCACCCCTTATTACACTTGAGGAGCATTATATACACACGAATCATTTATAATCTGTTTTTGGAAGTTGGACCAATTTTAAATGGGTCATCCTGCCATTATTATACGTGGTGAGAACTTTTTCTCGGGAAGACAAAGAACACCTGAAAATAATTTTTGAAACTCTCATCATTGGAAATATGCCACATAGAAACCAGTTATAGGCAAGATTGCCAGACAAAAGCATCTAGTCATTCTGGTCATAGGGAAATTAAATGTATGGGCTAATAACTTGTGATATGTCATTTTAAATATGTGCAAAATGTTCCTATAGACTCTGCTGTATAAAAGAGTGATATTAAAAATCACCATCTTTGAGCACCTGGGTGGCTCAGTGGATTAAAGCCTCTGCCTTCGGCTCAGATCATGATCTCAGGGTCCTGGGATCAAGCCCGGCATTGGGCTCTCTGCTCGTCAGGGAGCCTGCATCCCCCCCTCTCTCTGCCTGCCTCTTGTAATCTCTCTCTCTGTCAAATAAATAAATAATTTTTTTTTAAAAAAATCACCATTTTAGAGTGCAAAACAGGAAAGAAAATCAGATGAGAATTTCCTTTAGCTCAACTTTTCATTAAAACCAAGTATTTATTATGATATTAAATTTTAAGGCAGAATTCCACATATTATACTCCTTACATTGTGAAATGAAAATGAGGATAAACTATAAAAATTTGCCAATATACACAAGATAACTATGAAAAAGAGTTTTAGTATGAATTGAAAGCTAGGAGATTGATGGCAGTTAATAGTTTCAAAAAAAAAAAAAAAGCAAGCAACTCCTTTTTCTTGTTATTCCCTTCATCAAAATTAATGGTCTAAACTGTAGGAATATCTCACAACATTATGTAAATAGGTAGAGTGTAAACAGATTTTATTATTTTCTGTCAAGGAAAAGTATTTAGCAAAAATAATTTCATTTTTAAAAGATTATGGCTTTGAGATATCATTTACAAATTAAAAAAATAGCTAGGAGTTTGATGATTTTAAAAGAAAACTCACTGGGCATTGTAATAAAATCTGATAGCATTAAGCTATCACTCCTCAAACTATGAACCATTTGCTCCAGAAGAGTGCAGTGTGATTTAGTACTGAATTTTTGCACAATAGGAAGTGGAGCGATCAATATACCTATTAGAGGGGTGTCTGAGTGGCTTAGTTGGTTAAGCATCTGCCTTTGGCTCAGGTCATGAGCTCAGGGTCCTGGAATCAAGCCCCATGTTGGACTCCCTGCTCAGTGGGCAGTCCGTTTCTCCTTCTGTTTCCCACACCCCCCCACCGTCTTCATGCTCTCTCTCTCTCAAATAAGTAAATAAAATCCTTAAAAATATATGCCTATTGGAATTAATGTCATTTTTTGATGACATTTCAAGCACTTTCCATGGTTAACATATTAAATCATATTAAGTATGTTAGCTCATTTAATCCTTATATCAAATTGACAAGTGTTTATGCCATTCTGTGTAAGAAGAAACAAACTTTAAAGTAACTGTTATTGTTTTACACCTAAAAAGTTTCACAACAAAATATAAATCCAGACACCCTCACTACATTGTCTTGAGCTGCTATGCTGTATGTTTCCATCCTTTCTGGAAAATAGCCACTTGCCATTAGGGCAAATGGTTTCTATAAAATGATAGAGTTCTAATACTAGCTATAAAAATAGAGAAAGAAACCAAGCATGACCTTAGTACTTCCCTCACCATCAGTCTAGGGAGTATGCCTTAATAAACATTAAGAAGCCAAAAGGATTTTAATGAGGAAAACTCCAAAACAGTATCTTTAACTGTATATTTGACGTTGACATTTCTACCCAGATACGTAGTGGTCATTTCAAACTAAACCTGTCCAAAGTAGCTATTTTGATTCACTCACCCTCTACACCAATATTCTTCTTCACCTATGCTTTCTCTTCTTAGCAAATGATTATATTATTCATGTAAGTCCCCCAGAGACAAGATGTGTGGAAAAAAGAAGAGACAAGGTGTGTCAAAAAAAGTAATCTTTTTCTGGGAAGCTGTGCCCCAGCAAGATGACACTAAGAAAGAGCATAAATCTTTGGTAGAGAGCATGTTGTCCCTTGGCTCTTCTCACTCTGGCTAACAAAGCTCAACATGCAGATATTCCCCACACCCAGATCACTTTTACACTCTTTCCAAAATAATCCGCAGTCCTATAGAGTTATTTTATTCAGCTCAAACATCAAGAAGTCCAGTGGGGGGGCGCCCGGGTGGCTCAGTCGTTAAGCGTCTGCCTTCGGCCCAGGTCAGATCCCAGGGGCCTGGGATCGAGCCCCGCGTCGGGCTCTCTGCTCTGCAGGAAGCCTGCTTCTCCCGCTACCAGTCCCTCTGCTTGTGTTCCCTCTCTCGCTGTGTTTCTCTCTGTCAAATAAATAAAATCTTTAAAAAAAAAAAAAA
>CM053611.1:62099541-62164758 GCA_028646535.1 Procyon lotor
CGAAGATTCACAGACATGTACCCTGGGGCAAATAATACATTATATGTTAATAAAAATTAAAAAAAAAAAAAAAAAAAAAAAAAAAGAAAGTGACACTGGTTCTATCTATTAAAATACACAATATCTCAAAAGTGAACTCGTTTGGGTGGATCCTACATTTATGGCAGTGGTTCTATTCCTTGGGAACCCTTGTTTCTGCTTTCTAGGGGGAATTCTTCTCTCTACCGTCCATATTTCAGGCTCAACAAGCTGAGAGGCTTTCTGCTTTTTCAAGTTTGGGGATTCAAGTTTTGTTTTAAGATTCAAATATTCAAGGCTTTTTCAAATCAGTGATTTATTTGACATGATTGCCTTAAAAACCTAGTGGACTTGAGATCTATTTATTTCTAGTTGGCTCAGTCACCCAATAACCACCCTAAAAATTCTTTCCAGATGAATCTTCAAAAACTCATTTATTTCCCTGTTTTTGACTCCCTTTGTTATTTGTCTAAAAAAAAAAAAAAAATGGATATCTTTAGTGGGCCTGAAAGACCAGGTATGGATGGGGAAGGCACCATTTTTAATCTAACTCATCGGGTATAGATCTTAATGGGTCTCTACCATCCAGAATCTTTCAGTACATCTTTTACTTTGAGGCCTAGAGGTAGTTAATTTTTCAAATATTGGAGACCCTGAGATTTTGGGTTCTTTCTATTAGTTTTCATTATTTGATGAGAAACTTGCCCAGTCTTGTCTGAGCTCATCTCTTTCCTCTAATACCTGGATGAGCTCAGCTGGTTACAGCAAATGCATGATTCAGCCTCCTCTTTCTTAATGTTTTCCCACACAGTGTCAGTCTTAGCAAGAAACCTGGTCAAATTTGAACCTCTCAAACTTTTACCAGTAAAGAATTCTGGTTTCCAGATTTCCAGCTCTCATATCAGTTTCCTCTCTGCCTGGTGAACAGCGTCTAACAGATGCTCCATTTTTTTGTTTGTTTGGCTTTTGGGGTTTCTTTCAGGATTTTATTTTTCATTGTCATTATTAAAACAGCATCTACTCGAGTCAGCATTATCTGTAGTATTATTTAAAGTAAAATTAGCAACTATAACAAGAAAAACAAAATCAAAATTATAGTTAGCTACTTCATTTCAAGCTTTTAGTCCGATTTGTCATTAATGCATCTCCTAGTTTATCTATGGTGTTATTTTAGCCAGATAGAAATTAGAAAGGGGCATCTCGGTGTCTTAGTTGGTTAAGCGACTGCTCAGGTCATGATCCTGGATTCCCGAGATGGAGTCCTGCTTCTGGCTCCCAGCTCTTCAGGGTGTCTGCTTCTCCCTCTGACCTTCTCCCCTCTCATGTTCTCTCTTACTTGCTTGCTCTCTCAAATAAATAATTAAATCTTAAAAAAAAAAAAAATTAGAAAAATATTGACTATGTTTGGTTAAATAGGTGAACAGAGAGGAAAATGGTCTGGGAATATCATGCTGAGAGTAGAAATAAAAATCCAAGGATATTGCTACCTACATTTATAGTTACTCATTTCCATTAATGATATTCTTATTTAAAACTCTTCGGCGAAGCATTTTGTAAATTAGTAAGTGAAAATGTATTAAAAGTGAATATTCAAAAGGAATAAAAATGACAAGAAAGGGAAAACTAAAATAAATTATAAAAATGTTAATAAGATAACAGGATGAAACTATAACCCAACTGACATTGCTTTTGTAACATCTCTTTAGTAGCAAAGCTACAGCGTTTTGAATTCATAAAATATTCACTAAGTAAACCAATCATTTTGATGACTGTGTTGATTGGCTTTCTTCCTTTGCATGTGATTACAGCAGTTTCCCCAAAACATAAGATAGCTTTTTATGCATCTGATAGTTCTTATATCTGTATCTGCTCAGTGTATTTCTATCAACATTATTTTAATTAACAGAAGAGGTTATATTTAAGTTTTAAATATATTTTAAGCTTTTTAAAAAATATTTTATTTAAACTATTTATTTTAGAGAAAGAAAGAGCACAGGCACAAGTGGGGGGAGGGACAGAAGGAGTGGGAGAGAGAGAATCTCAAGCAGACATCTCACTGAGCATGGAACACAGCATAGGCGCCATCTCAGGACCCTAAGATCATGACCTGAGCCTGAGTCAGATGTTTAACTGACTGAGCCACCCAGGCGCCTTAAATACATTTTAAGCTTTTAGTGTAGTCCACATTTTCCTCAAAAAAGAAAAGCAAACAAAACATTAAATAAACATAAAAAAATATGACTTTATGGAGGGAAAACATTAATTTGGGGAGCAAATGTGAATATGCTAAATTTTAGAGACAAAGCTTTAACAAAGTTATCCATTTATCTCACCAAAACAATGGCATGGTTAAATAAATGATAGTACATCACTTGATACAATAGTAATTGGCCATTATAAATAATATGTCTTATTATATTTAACCATGTGAATGAATAGAATATAATATTAAGGTGAAAAGTATAGGCTAAAATATGTATATATACATATAACAACATACATAGTATAGTATTATATATTTTAATTATATATTTAATTGTGTATTTAAAAATTATACATATATGATATACACATAGTACTATAATACTATGGATACTATATATTTTATCATAAATGATAATACATATACATAATACACTTTTATAAAAATACAGAAAAGAGGCTTTGTATGTATGCATGTGTGTATATGCAAATATGTGTGCATTTGCATGTGATGTTTGAGGACAGTGGTATGATTATGCTTTTTATTTTTCATCTCTTTAACTTCTATATTATTTTATAATAAGAGTTATTAAAATTAGACCAGCAAAAAATATTCACACATAATTCAATTCAGTGCAATAATTTTTTTACAGTTTGTCAGACACTTCTTTGGTGCTCTGACTTGAAGATAAATAGGAGAATGAAGGAGAATACTCAGCACTTAATGAGTGATTGATATTCTGGGCATTTCAATTTAAACAAATAAGTGCAAAGGAGTTGCACTGGGAAGTGGGCTCATTCATATTATGTCAAGCATCACCTTAAGCAGTTTAACCATTGTATCTAAATCTTTTTTTTTTTTTAATGTAAAGAATTTTTAGGGGCACCTGGGTGGCTCAGTCGTTAAGCGTCTGCCTTCGGCTCAGGTCATGGTCCCAGGGTCCTGGGATCGAGCCCCTCATCGGGCTCCCTGCTCGGCAGGAAGCCTGCTTCTCCCGCTACCATTCCCTCTGCTTGTTCGCTCTCTCACTGTGTTTCTCTCTGTCAAATAAATAAAATCTTTAAAAAAAAAATTTTTATTTTGTAGCTTTTGGAAGTACCCAAAATTTTGCAATCCTTTCTCTTTTTAAGTTTTAATATATTTTTTAAGATTTACTTATTTATTTGAGAGAGAGAGAGAACATGAGTAGGAGGAGGGATAGAGGGAGAGGGAAAGGGAGAGAATCTCAGTCAGACTCCCTGCTAAGCCCAGGGCCTGATGCAGGGTTTGATCTCACAACCCACTCTTCCTTCCTTCCTTCCTTCCTTCCTTCCTTCCTTCCTTCCTTCCTTCCTTCCTTCCTTCCTTCCTTCCTTCCCTCCTTCCTTCCTTCCTTAGTATAGTTGACACACAGTATTAGTTTCAGGGGTACAACTTAGTGATGTGACAAGTTCATGCATTATGCTCTGTTCACCACAAGTGTAGCTACCATCTGTCCTGTTACATTATTACAATATCCTTGACTATTCCTTTGGTCTGCTTTTTATTTTTGGGACTTACTCATTCCATGACTGAAATCCTGTATCTCCCTTTCTCCTTCACTCATTTTGCCCACCCTCCACCCCTCAACCCTCTGGCAACCATCTGTTTGTTCTTTTTATTTATAGTTCTGATTCTGTTTTTTGTTTGTTTATTCATTTTTTATCCTATTTTTAAGTGGAATCATATGGTATTTGTCTTTCTCTGTCTGACTTATTTCACTTAATATAATACCACCACCATGTGAAGCTGATTTTATTATCCCAATGCTACAAACAAGGAAACTAAAGGTTAACATACTTGTCCAAAGTCTACTAGCTAGTAAAAGGCTGACTAGGATTTTCAGTTTAATTCTTTATCTAAAAACCATGTGCTCTACTGAGGATCTCAAACTATATTTATGGTTAAGTAAAAAGAAAAGTAAAAATGCTTTGTGACTAATATGACTACCAAATAACAGGCAAAGATTTATGGAGTATAGATTAAAGAGAGGTCAGTTCTGGAGTAAATGGATCAATGATTGTTGGGGGAAAAAAGGCAGAGAAATACTATTTGATTTGGGTCTTCAAAGGCAAGTTGAGTAGTGAATTTTAGTACATAGGTAAGTAAGGGGAGTAAGACCTCCAGGCAGCATCAAAAACATCAGTAAAGACACATGAATACAGGAATGGCTATATTCCTAGATTAGTACTTAGGGTGAAAATTTTGGTTCCTGATATTAGCCCCACCATTCCAATCGAGATGTGACTTCTATTTTCTTTATTTCTTTCAAGCTGATATCTTCAACATATTTCACCTTTTTTTTTTTAAATAGCATCAATATATCTTCACCTTCCATCATAAAGTACTTTCTATATTTCCTGGGTGTCAAATAATAGACTGTAAAATTCTCAGCAATTGAGAATGCGTGAGTCGATATGTATTTAGCCAAATGAGATGTGGCCAAGGATGGAAAATGAGTCAGGATAATCACTAACATTTTTTTTTTTTCTACTCAATCCAAACAGAAAAAAATATATATTAATTATCTAACTTTCAAAATCATTTTAAAATAATTTTAAAGTGTCTATTATTGAATATATTTTAAATTCTGTCTTAAAATCTGCCTATCACAAACAAGTATTGAAATATTTTAATAATATATAATAATATTTAATATTTTAATTTTTCCATTGACTTCCCTTTAATGAAATTTCATCAATTTTTTATCAAATGTTTATTAAATATTTCTCAAGTCTTTTTGTACTTTCTTTTAATACAATTTGAAAGTTTTAAATACATTACTAATTTAGTAATAAATACTCCAACTTTAGTTTAAAAAAGAATTGAGAATCCTTGGAAGAAGATTTCTAAATATCTTACCAAAATTTTATGATCGTATGACTATAATTATATATGTAGGAAAAGAATACGTGTGTGTGTGTGTGTGTGTGTGTGTGTGTGTGTGTGTTTTCATCTAGTTTGGGGCCTATACTTCCTCTCAGTCACACCCTAGAGCTGTCTCAGAAACCTTTCAACATGCATTGCAATACTTAAAGTAGGTCTTGTAGTGTCAAGTAATCTAGCAGATGATGGAGGGAAATTGATCCTCCATTAGTTCATAGGAAGAAATTTTTATTCTAGAATATGTAAGTATTTGTATGGATGGAATCTCTTTGAATTATTGTATTTCATGAAAAATAAGAGCATTTTTCAGTGAATAAAAATATACTAGTATAAAATAAAATATACTACATATAAGGGGTTATTTTCTCATTGTGAATTTTTTCATTAAAGCATGCTAATTTTCTCAGCTCCATGATATTTAAAGTGTTACCATTTACATAACTTTTTAATCATCCTATGAGAATACTATTTATAGTAAAAATGAAAGTTCTACCATATAATATGATTCTCACATAAACCAGTAACATGTAGTTAAAACTGAATTTAATATGGAAATGGATGAGTGGTTTTTGAGTTTTGTTTTCGTTTCTGAAGAGGTAACAAACACTTTTGCAGCATTCTCTTCAATCAAGAAGATATACTGGATATGCAGATTAATATTTTGAACTTCATAGAATTTTAACTGCTGAGATAATTATTGCAACTTTGCTGGATTAAACTTTAGTAGTGACTCAGATTTTAAAGGACTTGACCCTAAAATCATATTTATTTTCAATTCCTGTTTAATGAGAATATTTAGAATTTATTGCTCAATTGCATCACACATCAATGCATTTTGCATTTTGATTGAGTAAGAGTTTTATGTGATTCTCTGGATCATTCAGTTAGATATCCATGGAACAACTAAACCACACACACAAGCCCCAGAAAGGGCAAAACTTTTATTTTCCATATTATGCTTGTAAAATTAACTTGCTGCCTTCACAGCGGCTTTCTCTGTACACTTAGCATTCTACCAACCAGAATAATATTTGGAAAGTTTTATCACTTACTTTAATTGTATTTCTCATCTCCTAATTTATATCGATTCCAACTCACCAATCCTTAGTGTGTTACAGTGACTCATTGAATATTATAATAAGGTCTCCTCAGAGTAATATCATATATTAAAATATATGTGATTATATCTAAATGTAATTATTATTTATATATTTAAATATACATGGTATAGTATATCTACAATCATGTTATTATACATGATCATATGCATATCATTATCTAAAACTGTATCTATGTATTATATCTTCCCTGCCTTTAGCATCTCATAGAATATCACCCACTATTTCTATTATTTTAATTATTTGAACCTTCTTGTGACCTTTCTGAGAAAAATGTAATATAGTTGTTGGGCAGAACTCACAATTATCTGCATCCCCACAGTTTATATGAAAATGAGTATATTCAGGATGCTTACACTCTTCAGTGAGAAAACATACTTAAGATAAAGAAAGATATACCTCATAATATTCATTTTTCTAACATGGAAGATTGTCAAGGAAAAGAGGAGGCTTCTAGAAGCATAAAAGTAATGCCATAATCTCCAATCTCCATTTTTCGAAGTTTCTTTCGAACATATTTTTCAGATAATAAATTCAGATTTTTAGATTTTTAAAGAAAATAATAATTCTTTTTTAAAGAAAAAGAAAAGAAAAAAATAATACCATGCATAGATTACGTGTGGAACTGTGACATAATCAGGTTAAAGAAGTAGCATTTAATATTAAATACAAAGCAGGGACTCTCATTTCCCAGCCTATTTTGCTTTTATACCAGATGTGAAACACATCATAAAGACCATTATGTGAGGAACCCCGACTATCCCATTTTGGATTCCCTTTTTGTTTTAGCAACAGAGCATAATGTTCACTGGTATGAGCTATCACAGGCACACCTTATCTCTAATAATCTCATTAAGAATAAATTACACTACATGTATCCAACACTCACAATGAAATTCATTCAAGTAGAATTTAGAAAACTCTATGCTATTTCGGATTTTTATTCTCCATTGATTCTTTTTTCTTATAACATTTTTCTCTGCTCCATAGTAAGCATTAAAAAAAAAAAAAGGCAAGCAAGTTAGAGGGGAAATTTTAAAAAATCAATTTTTTCAGGGGAATCCCTACTTTACTGTTGTACCATGCTTGTGGGATTACAGTTTTTCCATCAGAATGCAGCTTTTTTGTATTCAAATGTATTTAGTTGTCTGTTTACTGGCCTTGTGTGGCACCTCTGTGGTACTGGAGGGATATAATTAGAGAACACAGCAATAGAAAATCACTAATGAGACTCTGCAACTGTCAGCAGTTTTTCACTTTTCACATGAGGATGGCTTTGTTAATTGGATTAAGTCTGCCTCTAACGGTAATCTCAGCAAGTATCAGTTAAAGGAAAAACTGCCATGTCACACCTGGGTTGTGCACTAGGAGGTGAAGCACACAGTTAATAAGAATCATTTAAAGCACAACCTATGTGCATAATTAACTACGCCTATTTCCTTGATTAAAAATCTGCTTATCAAGGATAATTGCTCAACTGAATCCTCAGGGATATCTGGAGTAACTACCTGTAGTATTTGAATTAGAGGTGGATTATAGATGTCACCAACTGTTTTAGTTATTAAGCAACAAAATGATAGCTGATTTTACAGGCTCTAAAAGGAGTGCAAATACTGAGGTTTCATATTAGTGGATGGCAGGGAATTCTATTGTCATTTAGAATATTTGTAATAATGAAATACATGCAGGATCAAGAGAACACAGAGTAACACCTGCTGGATATGGATTCGTTTTGTGAGCTAATTTTGCTTATTTGAATAATTTAATAACATTCACGGGAGCAGAGAGTTCTTTATCAATATCATGATCTCTATTTAGAAACTTTCAGGCTACATCGCCAGGATCTTTGCCTCTATATAGAGTCAAGTAACCAAGTTCTGGTCCGTGAGACGTGAACAGAGATGCCCTTATTCCTCCCGAATAAGAGAATTCTTCCCAAAAGAATCCCTGTTTCATCACTGGCTTCTGGGCTGCCAGTTTCCAATGGAATATGCTCAAGCCCCACAAAATGAGCAAACCCTTGGCTGGAGTGGAACTAAGTCCCAGATGACTGCCTGGAGCAGAGAGTCTTTCCCACCTTCACAACTGATTCACATAACAGTATGTGTGGATTGAGAAGTAAAACTTCATTACATATACCGTAAGACCTGGAAAGTGAGAAGGCTGAAATATTTGTTTTGATAGTTAACAGTTTGAAATTTCCTTTGTACCTTGGGAGATAACAAATGCTGGAAATTTTTTCCCCCTACAGTTTGTGGAGAATTGTGAGACTTGCTATGTAGAATAAAAATCCCTTTTTAAGCTATATGCTTCCTACCTCCACTGTTGTCAGCTGTAAAAGAGCACCCTGGGTTAAGTGTGCAGTAACTCAACTGGAAGATAGGGCCCAGGAAATACCAAAATCAGTAGTAATGCAAACATTGTAGCCTCTGCCTTGCTTTTACCTTTAGGATCATTTAATTGCTGGTATTTATGCTCAGGCAACATTTTCCAGCAACAGCACATATGAATTTGTGAAATGAACATACATCTCTCCCCCCACCCATTTCTTCTTTCATGCATCATATGCTTTTATTCCAGTAAATCTCCTAGCATCAAAATTATTCCAGTTATCAGATTTTAGAGATATTATAAGACACAAACATTACCATGTGCTAAGTCAAGCCAGTTTTCCACCCTGAGGTCTTTGCCCAGAGAAGCTCCAAGTAATATGCCATTGAATAACATGGTTTCCTTATTAAGGGAGTGAGCAGTGTGCTACAATTAAGTAGTCCTTAAAAAACATAATTTTTTATGCTAGATTTTTTCTTTTATCTAAACTTAAATAAATATTCAGCAATTTATAACTATTAAATTCACAAACTTTATGAACCATTGTCAGTTATACCACTTGGGGTAATGCATTTAGAAAAGATTATACCAACTGTATTAGATGAGAGCTTTGAGAAAGAAATATTAGATCATTTGTCAAAGTACTATTAGAGTGAATGATTTTAAAGAAGTGTTCTCTGTAACCTTTCTATTTCTGTATCCTTTTAGCTACAATGAGTGACTACTATAAAAATTTTTATAAAGCATCTTTTCCTTGATTCCTCTCCTCTGTTCTTAAGGGAGATATACAATGTTGCATAGAAAGCCAGTGTTTTATAGAGAAAGAGAGGATGCTTAGCTAGGAGTAAAAGGAACTCTTCTATTTAATTACTTTCAGGCTCTTGGAATAGTCCCCTACCCTCCCAGTGGCTTGGTGCATCGTTGCTGGATAATCTCTAAATTCACTCTCAGATCCTTTATGAAAGGCAGGGAAATTAGAAGAGACTTGAACAGTCACACAGCTCTTCCTAATTATTTTGTTTTTACTTCAAATAACAACTATCTTTTAAGTCCTCACTTTCAAATGTCCTGGATTCTCAAGAAATTTTTATTTAGCTGAAATCTCCAACCTTCTACCAAGGTTGTACATGAAATGATTCTCCCAGTGAGAGGAGGAGAGAGTGAAAGCAGCCCCAGCAGGATACTCATTAGCTCACTGTAGAAGAGCCTTAACTATTTCTCATCTTTATTTTTTCCTAAGATTTTTATTTATTTATTTATTTATTTATTTATTTATTTATTTATTTATTTATTTATTTATTTGAGAGAGAGAGATAGCGAGACAGAGTACATGCGGGGAGGAGAGAGAGAAGCAGACACCCTGCCGAGCCGGGAACCTGATGGAGAGGCTTAATCCCAGGACTCTGGGATCATGACCCGAGCAGAAGACAGACACTTAACTGACCAAGCCACTCAGGCGCCCCTATTTGTTCACTTTAAATCACCGGTTTATTATCAACAGTTCTTACAGAGGGTCAAAAGTCTAATACAGTTCTCACCAGACTAAAAATCAAGGTGTTGGTAGGTTGTGTTTTATTCTGGAGATTCTAGGGTAAAATCTGTTTCTTTGTTCAGTAAAGTTGTTGGCAGAATTCAGTTTCCTTGCTTGTTCCAGTTATTGGCAACTGTAGGGCAAGGTCTTGGTTTTCTTGCTGCTCTCTTTTGATGGCTGTTTCCAGCATTAGAGACCACCGTGTTTCTTGCCTCAATCCCTTGTTTCTCATGTCTCATCTCTCTGACCCACTTTTCTACCTCTTTTTCTTTGTAAGGATCATATGATAAATTGGGTCCACTCAAATAATCCTTCATAATCTCCCCCATCTCAAGGTCTTTTTTTTTTTTTTAAGATTTTATTTATTTATTTGACAGAGACAGAGAGATCACAAGTAGGCAGAGAGGCAGGCAGAGAGAGAGGGGGAAGCAGGCTCCCTGCTGAGCAGAGAGCCCTATGCGGGGCTCAATCCCAGGACCCTGACATCATGACCTGAGCTAAAGGCAGAGGCTTTAACCCACTGAGCCACCCAGGCACCCCTCAAGGTCTTTAACCTTAACCACATCTGCAAGTATCTTTTGCCATATAAATTGACATATTCTCAGGTTGCTAGGATCAGGTCATGGACGTTGTTGGTAGGCCATTATGCTGTGCACAACAGATATTTATTATGGAAAGTGGCTTTCACATTGCAAATTGAACTTTAAAGATAAAGGGGAAAGAATATCTTATCTATTTAGAACCTAAAATTTAGTCTAGGTCATTTAGAAATATTGTGAAAGATTGTTTATATATTCTTCTTTACTGTCCGTAGTTTAATGCACCAAGATTTTAATAAATTATGAAATATAATTGAAAATATATTTATATTAATTTGCTCTCTAACATAATGCAAGTAAAACAGTTCATATATTTTGCAGATAAAAGTTATTTTCTTTTTTTTTTTTTTTAAAGATTTTATTTATTAGACAGAGAGAAACACAGCGAGAGAGGAACACAAGCAGAGGGAATGGTAGTGGGAGAAGCGGGCTTCCTGCAGAGCAGAGAGCCCGATGCAGGGCTCGATCCCAGGTCCCTGGGATCTGACCTGGGCCGAAGGCAGACGCTTAACGACTGAGCCACCCAGGTGCCCCTAAAAGTTATTTTCAATAGGCTCATGAAATGCCTTTTTACTGAGAAAATTTCTCTTGCTTAAAAGAATAAAGAAGTAAATTCTGTCTTAAGTCATTGGGCTTCACTTTTCAAAAGGAAATACGTCTGTGGTATGTTTTGATGACTGATTTTTATTCCAAAAGTATAATTTTTGCAGAAGATATAAATATCCATAAAGCCCTGAACTAATGTCCTTTAAGTCTGCTGTTGCAGATATATTACCCTAAGACCATGACTCCTAATTTGGAAAGTTCTGTGCATGCAGCAATTTTACAGGGACTTGCCGATCTATTTTACTGTTCTTTTCCTTTCTGCTATCTCTGGTAGCTTGTTTAATTTTACAGTTCCTAAATATTTTTATTTTAAAAAGTAGGGACCAAAACTACATACTATAATGGACAGAGATTATATATATATATATATATATATATATATATATATGTATATATATATGTAAATATATATGTATATATATATATACACAGACACACACATACATATACTTTTAAATGTCATAGTTTCAACTTAACTCTAAGAAAATGGTTTTTGTATGCTTATTATTTAATTTAGAGTGTATCAAAAATATATGAACTGTTTTACTTGCATTATGTTAGAGAGCAAATTAATATAAATATATTTTCAATTATATTTCATAATTTATTGAATGAAAGAATATTTGGTCCTATAAGCATGAAGCTTAAAGGATTTTGGAAATAAGCCACAAGAATCATTTACCATGAGTATTCAACCTTACACCAACTAGTTACAATATCATTAAATAATTTAGTTGCATTTTAATGTATATACCTTGGTCCTTGATTTTATTGTGGAGGTACTTAATCAGCCACTGGGAGACATAAAAATAAAGTAATTCCCTTAAACCTAGTAAATATGTTTACTGTGATAGGAAGGCAAGAAAAATAAAACACAGTCCCTGAGTATAAGAACACATTAAAATTGAAAGAGATATTTGTCAGGATAATATTTCTGGAAAATTCTACAACTTTGTAGTTCAGTCTTATATTAAAAATGCATTATTATAAGTCGACTAGACCTGACAGACATCTGTAAAACACTACACCCAAAATAGCAGACCATATTTTCTTAACAAGTGTACAGTAAATATACTCTAGGATAGATAATATGCTAGAACACAAAAAAGTTTCAACAAATTTAAAAGAAATAAAATTATACAAATTGTGTTCTCTGGCCGTAATGAAGTAAAATTAGAAATTAATAACAGGAAGAACTGGGAAATTTCAAATATGTGGAAATTAAATAATACACTTATAAATGCGAGTGGGTCAAGAAGAAATCACAAGGGACGTTAGAAAATGATTTGAAATGAACAAAAAGACACAATATACTAAAACCTGTGGAAGTCAGCTAAAGCAGTTTTTTGTTTTGTTTTGTTTTTTTATTAACATATAATGTATTATTTGCTTCGGGGGTACAGGTCTGTGAATCATCAGTCTTACACAATTAATAGCATTCACCATAGCACATACCCTCCCCAATGTCCATAACCCAGCCACCCTACCCCTCTCCTTCCACCCCCCTGCAACCCTCAATTTGTTTCCTGAGACTAAGAGTCTCTTATGGTTTGTCTCCCTCCCGGGTCCTATCTTGTTTCATTTTTTTTCCCTCCCTGTCCCCCGCGGCCCCCTGCCCTGCCTCTCAAATTCCTCGTATCAGAAATAGCATATGATAATCGTCTTTCTCTGACTGACTCATTTCGCTTAGCATAATACCCTCTAGTTCTATCCACATCATTGCAAATGCAATCCTGCCATTTGCAGTGACATAGATGGAACTAAAGCAGTTTTTAGAGGGAAATATATAACTGTAAAAGCCTACATTGATTAAGAAGAAATTTTGCCCATTTCTCGACTGGATTATTTGTTCTTTGGATGTTGAGTTTGATAAGTTCTTTGTAGATTTTGGATACTAACCGTTTATCTGATAAAACATTTGCAAATATCTTCTCTCATTTTGTAGGTTTTTTGGTTTTGTTGACTGCTTCCTTTGCTACGCAAAAGTTTTCAGCTTGATGAAGTCCCAATAGTCCATTTTTGCCTTTATTTCCCTAGCCTTTGGAGATGTGTCTAGCCAGAAGTTGCTGCAGCCAAGATCAAAAAGGTTACTGCCTGTGTTCTTCTCTAGGATTTTGATAGATTCCTGTCTCACATTTATGTCTTTCCTCCATTTTGAGTCTATTTTTGGGTATTGTGTAAGGAAATGGTCCAGTTTCATTCTTCTGCATGTGGCTGTCCAATTTTCCCAACACCAGTTGTTGAAGAGATTATCTTTTTTCCATTGGATATTCTTTCCTGCTTTGTTGAAGATTAGTTGACCACAGAGTTGAGGGTCCATTTCTGAGTTCTCTTTTCTGTTCCACTGATCTATGTGTCTGTTTTTGTGCCAGTACCATACTGTCTTGATGGTTCCTGCTTTGCTTTCTTGTTTCTTATTATGTTATGTTCGTCACCATACAGTACATCATTAGTTTTTGATGTAGTGTTCCTTGTTCATTGTTTGCGTATAACACCGAGTGCTCCATGCAATCTGTGCCCTCCTTAGTATCCATCACCAGGTTTACCCATCTCCTCACCCCTCTCCCTTCTAAAACCCTCAGTTTATTTCCCAGAGTCCACAGTCTTTCATGGTTTCTCTCCCCCTCCAATTTCCCCCAATTCACTTTTCCTTTTCTTCTCCTAATGTCCTCCATGTTATTCCTTATGCTCCACAAGTAAGTGAAACCATATGATAATTGACTTTCTCTGCTTGACTTATTTCACTCAGTATAATGTCCTCCAGTCCCATCCATGTTGATACAAAAGTTAGGTATTCATCTTTTCTGATGGAGTTGTATATATGGACTATATCTTCTTTATCCATTAGTCTGCTGAAGGGCATCTTGGCTCTTTATACGGTTTGGTAGTTGTGGACATTGCTGCTATGAACATTGGGGTGCATATGGCCCTTCTTTTCACTGCATCTGTATCATTGGGATAAATACCCTTTAGTGCAATTGCAGGGTCATATGGTAGTTTTATTTTAAATTTTTTGAGGAATGCCCACACTGTTTTCCAAAGTGGCTGCACCAACTTGCATTCCCACCACCAGTGTAAGAGGGTTCCCCTTTCTCTATATCCTCTCCAACATTTTTTGTTTCTTCCTTGTCAGTTGTTGTCATTCTAACTAGTGTAAGGTGGTATATATTCTGCTTTTGTGGGATGGGGTCTACTATAGTCTTACTGATACTGTGATCAGTTACTGAGAGTTCTCACTTCTCTTGTGGATATGCCTACTTGTTTCCCACATGTATTCTGAAACTCATTTGTTCAGTCCCTAATTAATTTGGGGATTGTTATATTTCCCTGGTAAATTGAACACTTTACCATTTTTTATCCTATTTATAATGTTTATTCTGTGTAATCTTCCTTGTTCTGAGTATATACTTTTTCTAATAGTAATAAAGCCATGTCAGCTCTCTCTAGATTGGTATCTCCATACTATTTTTCCCCATTATTTTATTTTTGACCTATCTATTCTTCATATCTAAAGGGAGTTTATTGCTGTCAGCATAAAAGTAGGACCCTCTTTTTTAATCTCATTGGTCAGTTACTATCTTTTAATTGGTAAATTCAGATTGTGTTCATGTAATGTCATAATTCATATACCTAGATTAAAATCTATGATCTTTTTTTTTAAAGATTTTGTTTATTTATCTGACAGAGAGAGAGAGATCACATGTAGGCAGAGAGGCAGGCAGAGAGTGAGGGGGAAGCAGGCTTCTTGCTGAGCAGAGAGCCCTATGCAGGGCTCAATCCCAGGACCCTGAGATCATGATAAGGTGAAGGCAGAGACTTTAACCCACTGAGCCACCCAGGTGCCCCTAAAATCTATGATCTTCAAAAAATCTAAAAATAAAATCTTCCATCTTTTTAGCTCCGTTATTTTATCTTTTTTCCCCATTTGAAAGGCTTACTTTTGATTGAATATTTTTATGATTTCATTTTTATCTCCTGTGTACACTTATTTAAATTTTGTTGCTAATTTCCCATTGATATATATCTAATTTCATCTTTTTCAAATAATATCAAACTGTTCCAGAAGTATCAAATATTCCAAACATCGTCTTCTGACTTGCGAAGGTTATCATAAAAATCTGCCATATTCCTTCATATCTCACTTATGACATAGAGCTGAAGAAGGGGAAGAACAGCAGAGATCACTGAGGCAGGAAGCCTTACAAGGCTAGTTCTCTCAGGTCAGTGATTAACACCCAATGCATCTGAAAAAATTAAATAGAGAAGTACCCTCTATCTGCCCTTTTCTCATTCAATTTAATCCAGGGAATTTACTGTACTATTATCTCTTTTCATATTTTATGATTTGCCTAGTCAGTGCCGTATGCTATATAATTTTATCATGTTGTATAATCTTATCAACTTGAAACTCCTCCATGTTAAGAAGAATGAAAGTAGCATGTCATTCTTAGACTATAAAGGATAAGATACATTTTTTCCCTTTCCAAATTGTACTTTGTAAATGTTAAATCAAGTTTTAGTTATTGTAACTAGACAAAAATCTGGGATATAGAAAATGTAGAATTGAGAAACCTTAGATATAAAACTTTTTCAGTCAACCTCAATAAAATATCACACATTTTCAAATGCATGCTAGGTTTAAGTAATGGAAAGGTAGATGTATTTAGTAATTCACTGTTTAATCTCAATAAATATCTCTATGCCGTGTTTCTCACATTTTAAAATATCCAGGGCACCTGGGTGGTGCAGTCAGTTAAGAGTTTGACTCTTGGTTTTGGCTCAGGTCATAATCTTAGGGTCCATGTGAGATCTAGCCACCTTGGGATCTGTGCTCAGCAAGGAGTCTGCTTGAGACTCTATTTCTCTCACCCTACCCCTCCTACTTATGCTCTCTCTCTCTCAAATAAATAAATAAATCTTAGAATAAAATATCCAGTATAAAAAAATATGTTTGTATTGAAGCACAGGAAAATCTGTGAAAAACATGAATATATGGATGTCAACTATATACCAGGCTCTGGACAAAACATTATTGATACAGAGATAAAAAATTAGAATTCTAAACCTTAGGAAATCTGAAGCTTTTCTGTCATAATGAAGATTATTTCTCCCAAAAATAATAAAGACTTTACAAAACTACTTATGTTTTTATTAATGTAAAATTGTAAGTCACTTATAAATACATAACTGGCTCTTTCAACATAGTAAAAGTTTGAAAATATATATTCTATAGCAGTAGAAAATGGAGTATAAATGAATACTTAATGCTAAGTGTTGAGACCAGACCTGTTTACACAAGTGATTCTATAATTTTTATTTTATTAACCTGACATTAACCTGCTCCTAATCAGTCATTCACTCAGAGTCCCTTATTTACAGGTTGGCAATAATGTTGATTAAATAAAGAGTTAATTATTGTTCAGTTAAACCTGTCAATTTGATTGTCCTTGTAAATACTACCTAAGTGTCCTATATAAATATATCTGAATATTTACACAGGGTTATTTTTAAGATGATACAAAGATCCTCCACTACACTGATATCTCTACTACAAAGATGTAGTACAGTGTATCATACAGGTATCATACAGTGATACCTCCTGTGTAAGAAAAATCTAGATTCACTCTCCTGTAAGAAGAAGAGATGAGAGGAAAAAACAAAATTTTAGGGTACAATTTTAGCAGGAATTCCTGGTCAGTATCAGCTACTCTTGCAGTAAATGTCAACATCGTGCTTTAATTTTTTTTTAATTATTTTTTAAAATGTTTTAAAAAATATTTTATTTATTATTTATTTGACAGAGAGAGAGAGATCACAAGTAGGTAGAGAGGCAGACAGAGAGAGAGGGAGAGGCAGGCTCCCCACCGAACAGAGACACATCTCAGGACCCTGAGATCATGACCTGAGCCAAAGGCAAAGGCTTTAAGCCACTGAGCCACTCAGGTGCCCCAACATTGTGCTTTAAAAAACGGGCTCATTGGTAGTTGAGGAACACAGACAAAATCCAGTCCCGGAGAACAGAGGATTCATAAGTACAAGGTGGAATAACTGGTTCCTCATTAACTGGGTCAGTATTCAGGACAGGGATGTGATTATAGTGGGGAACAAGAAAATAAAGCACTAACTAGGGTAGACTAATAATCATTTGGAATTGGCCACCCACAGTGTAGGTTAAAAGACTCTCTGCTTCAAATTGTGTTATGAACTGAGAAGTTGGAATTGAGTACTGAATTTATGGCCAAAACCTAATTTCAGATTCAAGCCAAAAGTAGTGCTGATTAAAATAGTAAATACCTTCATTAATTTGGAGTTTATAATTTAAGACAGTATCAGTTTTTATTAAGAACTTACAAGTTTCTAAGATCAGTATGCATGTGTGGTTGTATGTGTGTATATATACACAAATGGTGTGTGTCTTACATATATGTATATATTTACAACAGTCTTGTGAGTTAAATATTTTCTTTTTTCTTTTCTTTTTTTAAATATTTTATTTATTTATTTGACACAGAGAGAGAGAGAGAGATAGATCACAAGTAGGCAGAGAGGCAGGCAGAGAGAGAGGGGGAGAAGCAGGCTCCCCGCTGAGCAGAGAGCTGGATACAGGGCTTGATCCCAGGACCCTGAGATCATGACCGGGGCTGAAGGCAGAGACTTTAACCCACTGAGTTACCCAGGTGCCCCTAAATATTTTCTTTTTTATAAATAAAAAATGTAAGTCTCAAATAGTTTAAGTAAATGTGAATATTATAAGAATTATAAATAGTAGTTTCTTTCTTTTGTAATCATTCAAAATGAAATGATATACTCACTGGTCTGAATATCAGAATAAGTCCACTATATGTTTAAAGGGTTGTGTCTGATACTTTTTGTACTTGCTTCCTGTCCTGTTGTAAGTTGCTACCTGCCATTGTGTATGATTCAGGTAACTACCCCATCTCCAACCAATTCAGTCATTTAACATGCATTTAAGCAACACATACTTTTTGCCAGGTCTTCTAATGCTCACTTGTTTTTTCCCATTAATTATATCTATGTTTGAGTGGCAGTTGCCTGCCTTGCTCCTTCTACCTTTTGAAAGAAAAATAAAATGTCAGTAAAGTTAGGTGTTCGTTTAAATATAATTTATCTACTTAAAAATAATTGTATCTTTGTTTATATGTAATTAATAGACTCTTTAGTGGGATTGGATGGTGTGACCAACATTTTCAGAAATCCACATGCTTGGGGTGCCTACATGGCACAGTCTGTGGAATGTTCAATTCCTGGTTTCGGCTCAGGTCATGACCTCAGAGTCATAAGATCAGGCTCTGCCTCAGGCTCTGCACTCGGCACAGAGTCTGCTTATAACTCTCTCTCCCTCTGCCTTTTCCCCTGACTCTATCTCTCTCTAAAAATAAAATTTTTAACAACAACAATAATAAAAGAAACCCACAGGGGAGCCTGGGTGGCTCAGGTTAAGCATCTGCCTTCAGCTCAGGTCATGATCTGAGGGCCCTGGAACTGAGCCCCTCATCAGACTCCCTGCTCCATGGAGCCTGCTGCTCCCTCTCCTCCCCGTTTGTGCTCTCTCTCACTTTCTCTGTCACTGTCTCTGTCCCTCTCTCTCAAATAAATAAAATCTTTAAAAAAAAAAAAAAAGAAAGAAAAAGAAACCCACATGCTAGGTATCAATATCATTTCCTTCAAAATTTTTGTAACTTTATTCAAAATCTTGCAAATAACCTGGATACCTAAGCACTTTGTGAAGTTCTGTCTTAATGGTTTTAATGATTTAATGAGCATTTACTTATTTAATGTAATTACTTATTTAATTCTCTTTGATATTTGTTTAAATTGTTCAACTGACTTACTCCTTGAGATTCACTCTCCCTTGACAAGAGATTGCCTGAAAATTTCTCAGAAAAATATGTTAAAGCAGAAGAACAGCAAAGGATGCTCTGTTTCCTCCTGTAAACATATCTCTGTCTGAGGTTGCTTATGGAAACACTTCCACAAAAATTAGTGGTCAAGGAAATTATCTCTGGAAACTAATGTGGCAGATTATACTCTTGCAGGTATTTTTTTTTCTCAATTTCTTCATTTAAACTTGAATTTTAACATGGGCTATAAACAGTAGAAGGTATTTTTTAAATTTTACTCAAATATATGTTCATAAACTTACTTTTTTTTAAAAGATTTTATGTATTTATTTGACAGAGAGAGAGAGAGAGATGACAAGTAGGCAGAGAGGCAGGCAGAGAGAGAAGGGGAAGCAGGCTCCCTGCTGAGCAGAGAGCCCGATTCAAGGCTTGATCCCAGGACCCTGAGATCATGACCTGAGCCGAAGGCAGAGGCTTTAACCCACTGAGCCACCCAGGTGCCCCATAAATTTACTTCTTATATGTGTTTATTACTGTATGATATTTGTTTATATCATATTTTTATTAGATATCTATTTTTGGCACAAGCTTTTGAAGATTGGCTAATGTTTAGTTATCTGTATCAATGAAGTTGATCAATGAAGCAAATAAACCTCAGCAGAAATAATTAAGAACCTGCTAGTTGTGGCAGAGAAGTTTGCCAACAAAATAATCATTTTTTTTTTTACAAAAACTATGAATTGGAACATATAATTCCCCTCTGAAAACTGTGGTTTCTGGTTATATGCAAAAACAAATACGGACTTCATAGTATGTCCAACTGAGTTATGAGAAATCTGACCTCTTCATGCTCTCACCTGCTGCCCCATCAAACTTGCTGCACACTGGACTTGGTGGCCATTGTCTGCTCAGGGAGCATACCAAATTCTTCTTGAACGACCTTCATACATTTTATTTTCTATATCTCATGGAGTCTAGACAAATGGACTTGTCCATGGATGGACTGCTCACCGGTTAGTAAATGAGATTTCATAGATCAATGAACAAGTCATGTGAATGTAAACCAAACACTTAACTATGCTCAGCTGTTTGTTTTGTTTTATCCCTAACAAAAATTTCTCAATGCAGTGTTTTATCTCTTCCAGAATAGTAAGTTAAGAAACAGCGCTCTAAATGTTTTGCCTTCCCTTTTCCACTCCTATGTAACACATTCCCACATATTATGACACAGACACCAGTTTTTATTATCTATGGAGAAGTCCTCCTTCAAATCTTTAGCTTAAGGGTAAGCTCATCAGGGAGAATTTGCTGGTCACCAAGCTAAAATTCATTTCTTGGGCCATTCAATATTTCCCATCAAGACATTTTATTTAATTTCTATATAACAATAACCATAACTTACCATGTCATATTTATTAGTTGCTTACTTGGTTTCTATTGGTACTCCCCCTCCAGAACCATGAGTTAAAAAAAGGCCTATGCTATTTTTGTGCACTATGTCAAGAGCCTGGAAAAATGTATTCAATATCTAAATAAAAATACATATGTATATGTTTGGCTGTGTATTTATATGGTTACTAAAGAGAAACAAGTCTCTCTTCTGGATTCTATTGCTTTAGCTCATTATGCTGTGGTTCAGTGGCCTAGCCAATATCTTGGATGTTATGTGTACTTGTTTTTGTTTTTCTGGAGAATTTTTCTTAAGGAAATTATTGGTATTACAAATTTATGCTTTGGGGCACCTGAGTGGCTCCGCTGGTTAAATGACTGCCTTTGGCTCATGTCATGATCCGGGAGTCCCAGGATCACGTCCCTACTCAACTGGGAGTCTGCTTCTCCCTCTAACCCTCCCCCTCTCATGCTGTCTCTCATTCTCTTTCAGATAAATAAATAGAATCTTAAAAAAAAAAAGAAGAAAACCCACAAAGTTATGCTTTGGGTCAAGCCATAACTTCAAATTCTATCTTTCTAGACCTTCTAATTTGGGTAATATAGCTGCCATGCGTATGTTACTGCAGTTTGTGTATACCTGTATTCTAGAAAATATCACTCCACACTGAATTTATCTGTTTACATGTTGTGTCCTCCATTGGGCAATACACTGCTTAAGGAGAGGGAATTTTAGAATTGTCTTTGTATTCCCATTTTTTCTTCATATACCAACCATATACTATGAAGTTTGTTTAATAGTAACCTCTAGGGGCACCTGGGTTGCTCAGTGGGTTAAAGCTTCTGCCTTTGGCTCAGGTCATGATCTCAGGGTCCTGGGATCAGCCCACATAGGGCTCTCTGCTCAGCAGGGGGCCTGCTTCCCCCTCTCTCTCTGCCTGCCTCTCTGCCTACTTATGATCTCTCTGTGTAAAAAAAAAAAAAAAAAAAAAAAAAATCTTAAGAAAAAGTAACCTCTAGGGGGCGTCTGGGTTGCATAGTCAATTAAGTGCCTAATTCTTGATTTTTGTATCAGGCCAGGATCTCAGCATCCGGAGCTTGAGCCCTGAGTCAGGCTCCTCCTGGGTAAGGAGCCTGCTTGGGATTCTCCCTCTTCTCTCTGCCCCTCCCCCCTCGCTGCCCTTCCCTCCATTAAAAAAAAAAAAGTAACCTCCAGGAAGACCTATCTTACTCATTATTCTCCTGTTACAATATGGACTCTGGAAGTCGGGGATAAATTGTATTTGTCTCTTTATTACCGGCTACTATCCCAGTATGGGTGGCATTATAGCACACACAAACTTTCTATGCTTCTGGAATAAAAAGCAAATAATAAATAATGGAAGATGTCTTTGAGATAATTTAATCATCCTTTTCATTCAGAGATGAGGAAATGCTCTAAAAGGTAGTTTAATTGTTTAAGATCACCAAGCCATTTGGGGTCAGTAATGTGATTACATTGGTTCTCCTCCATTGTATTTTTAGGTGTATGTTTTAGCTGCAACTCTATCCCTCAGGCAGCCACAACCTGAACAAAAAGAAAGGAGCTATTGAGTCTCTGGAAGGTTGTAGTGAGCCCAAAGACTGCATATGAATTAAGGGCAAAAGCCTTCTTGGGATTCTGACATCAGTGAATTTCTTCCTTCCCCCTGGGCTGTCAATACACTCAGTGGCTTGAATAGAAATCATAGATGAGAAAAAGACTTCTACACCCTAAAGCATTCTCTACCTTGAGAATGTTGATGTTTTATATTATGTTTGAATATTTTTCTTTAAAAAAAGAAAAAAAAAACTTATCTCACTTGGACAGGCTGACATTTAGCCAAAAGCAATTTTCAACAGTCCCCCGGTTTTAGCCAGGGACGAGTGATTATACAAAGATAGTCCAACCGTGCCTTTAAGGTTCATGAGTCAAGCTCCTTATTTTTCGCATCCACACTATGGACACTGATACTTGGTGAGCTAAACTTAAGAAAGAATATCGCATTTCCACCAAGGTACATAGGACTGGAGCATTCATGTGTAGTGGAGAGTGAGGCAATTCTGTCTTAAGTCACATTTCTCTTGGTTGCCTTGTCATCCAGGTGATACGGAAGGGCAAACTTGATCTCAGAATGCAAAAGGAGGGGCGCCTGGGTGGCTCAGTCGTTAAGCGTCCGCCTTCGGCTCAGGTCATGATCCCAGGGTCCTGGGATCGAGCACCACATCAGGCTCCCTGCTCGGCAGGAAGCCTGCTTCTCCCGCTACCATTCCCTCTGCTTGTGTTCCCTCTCTCGCTGTGTTTCTCTCTGTCAAATAAATAAAATCTTAAAAAAAAAAAAAAAAAAGAAGAATGCAAAAGGATAGTGATAATGAGATGTGGTCAAGAAAAACAGAGCAAGAATTGTATATTTTATTTTTGGTCATAGAAATAGTGTCCATTCTTTCAACTTACTGAAGAGGAAACAAAGGCATAAAGGAGTGAAACTGTTGTTGTTAACTTTGTTTCTAAAACTAGGCTTTCTTCTAGCTGGAACTGCTTGTAGATTCCCGAACATGCTAACAAGTATCATTCTGGCTTTGCTCAGACTGCTACATATGTAAGGCATACACCCAAATCCTGACTCCTCTCTGGTCCAAACCCTTAGTATGCAACCCATTATTTAAAAGTAGAAATGATAGGAAGTAATATACTTTCGGTGGATTAGGATAAATGATGCCTAAGCAAAGCAGAGGTAGTGGAAGAAAAATCAGGACAGAGTAATGCAACAGAAATCAGGTAAGTCAGGTAGAAAGATCAATCAGATCAAGTAACAGAAATATTTTGTAAAAGGAAAAACAAATACTTATGAGGAATGCCAGTACAGTGGAAATCAGACCATTTTGGGTCAAAGAATAAAGGGAAAGCGAGTACATTTTTAAAACCAAAATTCTGTAGTTATTTTAGTTCCCATTTTATTCCTTCAGAAAGTTATTTTAGGAAATAAATAACCTCCTTGTTTGGGAAATATTATAGTTAGAAGGCCTGATACTTAAAGTAAATATTTTCTCTTCAATGTTGTATGTTAATCCAAAGTAAGATGATTATACTGTGAATGACTTCAATTCTCAGCAATGGTCCTAAGGCAATGTTCTAAGTGAAATCTCTTCCCTTCATCACAATGGCTTTGTTAAGAAATTGCATCTTTCATAGAAACAACAATTGGAACAATTAATTAGTTTCAATTTTAATTAAACGATGATCTCATTTAGTTCTGATTAAATTACAACAGCTAGATAAATCCAGACAGCAACACTTAGCTAATTTAATTAGGTATGGTATTGCTTTTCTGTATTTCCCTTCTGAATGACTAATAGTTGGGTGCTAGTGTTTTCCTTACACAAGCTTCTCTGCACTTTTATTGGATAGCATATGTAAACAGTAAACAAACTAAAACTAACCAAATGGTATCTTACTTGCTTTTGCAGTTTTAAAAAATATTTTATGACACATAGCAAATAATTGTCTTTTCCTCTATTAGAACACAAGACAACCCTCAACAAAAATTTAGTTTTCTCAAGAAGAAAATTTCTAAATTATTTTTGAGTTAGTAGGAGTTAAATTTCACAGTAAAAAGCCTAATCTTCCCAACCTCCACTATTTTTATTTCTATTTATTTATTCTATTTAAACTATTCTATTTATTTATTTATTTATTTATGAGACAGAAAGTGTAAGGGGGGGAGAAGGAGGGTTCTGGAGAGGGACAAACAGACCCTCTGCATGTGGTGTCAGAAGCTGGGCTAGATGGCAAGATTCTGAGATCCTAACCTGAGCCTAAATCAAGAGTAGGTTGCATAACAGACTGAGCCACCCAGGTGACCCCCTACCTCCACTATTTTTAAAGAATAATTTGACTTGGATTGATTGTCCATCTTAGTTCAATACTTGCATTGTATTTTCTTCTTTTCTCTCCCATTTCTTTTTTCCTTCTAGTTTTATGTGCCTAAAAAGACTTAACTTCAGGAGCGCCTGGGTAGCTCAGTGGGTTACAGCCTCTGCCTTTGGCTCAGGTCATGATCTCAGGGTCCTGGGATCCAGCCCCACATCGGGCTCTCTGCTCAGCAGGGAGCCTGCTTCCCCCTCTTTCTACCTACTTGTGATCTCTTTTTGTCTGTCAAATAAATAAATAAATAAACTTAAAAAAAAAAAGACCGAACTTCAAGTGGTCATAAGCTATGATTCAGCTTTAAAATTTCTGACTTTCTTAGAGAATTATTTATAAGTTAGGGATTAGATTTTCACAAATAATAGCAATTGGGATAAAATTGAGATTAATTTTCTTTCAAAGAACAAATAAATCCAAGGGTAGGTGTCTGAGGCCTGGAGTAGCAACTACTATAAATAAATAAATAAATAAATAAATAAATAAATAAATAATAAAATAAAATAAACCTGCTGGACAAGATGAACAAATAAAAGTCAGTTTTGTTCCCATAGTATTACAACAGGGGAGAGATATTGAACTCAATTTCACTCAAACAAAAGCAAGAAAGTTTTTAAGAGCTAGGTGGAAGGATTATGGGCTTCCTGTGTTTGTTAACTGACTTCATATGCAAAGGAATAGTAAACTTTCTCCTATCTCCATGATAGGAGGCAGTTTTACTTTTTAGAACAAGAAACCCACTGCAGTTATGCTCCTACTCTTACAGGATTCTTTTCCCCTTAGTGCCCATGGTTCTTGATAACACCACTTAGAAGAATGAAGAGGTAGATCAGACAAAGAGTGGTGGGCGGAAAAGCAAGGTTTATTGAGCAATAGTATAAAGCTCCCAGAGAGGGCGGTAGGCCTGAGAGGGTTGTCCTCAGAGTTTCTAAGTCTAGGGATTTTTGTAAGCTCTTTTGCAGAACCATCTTAGCAGTCAGGGTGTGCTAAGTCATGCCAATCAGGGCTTTGGTCACATATCTGTCTACCTATTAGGTTAATGTCTGTTTGTTGATGGTCTTTTTTTGCTGACATCTGGGGCTTAGGTCTTAACTGCCCCTTGCCCATGATATTGACAAATGCTTTTGTGGTTAATTGTCTTATGTTAGGACATCTTGCACAAGTCATTTTTGTGAAGGCTGCAAAGCAGAATTTCAGTGCAATCCTGTCTAAGCTGCAAAACAGGGTATCAGTGCTGTTTTATTTTAGCTGTCCTGACTCCATATTTTCTTGTTGGGGACCCTGGCCCTAACTACCTGGCTCCCCAAATAACTCTTAACACTATCCTTCCACAGAGACTGGGAGACAGAGGTACTATCTTCCTTCCACATTTATATTTCAAAGTGATGCTTCCCAGTTCCTTGAGAAAGACATCCCCCACAGACTCATAAAATTGTCAAGAAGAGACTTGTATACATTTTAGAGAGGCAGAGAAAAAATTTGCAATTACACATTTTAGATAGGAAGAATCCTGTCTAAAGTTTTGACAATTGAGGGGAATGTTAAGGCCTTCTCAGCAACAGTTTCAAGGGCATTTAGGGCTGAGATTTCTGTAGCCCTTTCTCTCTTCTCCAGCTGCATTTTATCCACATTTGGGATACAGAAGAGGAAGTGCAAAAGAAAAAAAGAGAGAAAAGGAGAGAGAGACCCAGATGAGCCTGGATACTTTTTAAAGGATTTTAAACTCAACAAATTTAATATAAAATGCAATGGCCATTACTGAGTCTTATGCCTTGCCCATCTATAAAAAAGTCAGAAAACTGGTTTGTATTCTTTTTTGTTTGCTTGTTTTTTCCAAATCTGGGCATATTACCTCTCCAACAAAATTGGTTTATGTAATGTGAAAATAAGTACAATTTGTTTAATATATCACAAAAAATAATAAAACAGTTTGATTTTAGTTCTTTTTTTTTTTAAATCAAGCTTGGTAGCAATTAGAAATTATTATATTTTTCTTCTCAGTTGAGGCTTTTCCATATGTTATTAAAACTTGAGTTAAGGACTACCCTGGGAGCTTGTTACAGCATGTTCTTTGTGCTTTTGTTCTGTTGTTTTCCTGCTGTCTTTAACATTCTTGGCCTTCCAGATTCAAAGGGCTTTATTTCACATTAAACACCATGGAATATCTCTAGATGCCATGGTTAAGTTTACTTCTGAGTTGCATTTGTTTTTAGAGACCACAGTTTATCCCCTTTCTTCTTTTCCAAGACACTTACAGTGATTTTCAAGGATGTTTTATGGACAGAAATGACGGTAGAGTTTTTAGTTTCAAGGAAAATATCTCTTTCTATTAGGGATACATTTAATGAGGTTCTCCGGATTAGTCCCTAAATCAGCTTACCTGCTGCAAATTCAGACTCTTAGAGTTTGCAGGTGCAATTCCTCAACAGGGAATCTGACAGATTGACTAAGGACTTTTGTTTGTAGGAATATAGGCATAACAGTCCATTTTTAGGGCAAATAAAGTTCAAATATGAAATGTATTTATAAATAACATTTTTAAAAGATTATTGGGGAACATGAAATGCTATCTAAAATAATGAAAAAGAAAACATTCTGTTTTGGAATAAGGATAGTCAGTGTGGGGTTTTGAATACAAAAGTATCAGTTCTCTGTAAATTGATATATGAATTTAAAACAACCCCAATAAAAGTGGAAACAGAAAAAATTACCCCAAATATATATCACTCTCCTCATTTACTCTACCTTTCAGCATCACTTAGACTCGCTATGAAATGACTTCTTCTTAAGAATTTAAAGAATTTCTGTTTAATTTTCCTGTCATCCTCCCAATCAGGATTTCATTCTGTCTCACTAGCTTTTTCTCAGTCATACTAGCTATTTTTTCTTTCTCTGCTAACTTAAGTGCTAGACTACACGAGGACTCATCTTTAGGCCTTCTAAATATTTTGCATACACTTCCCCTTGTATTATATAGTACATGTAATATACATATAGTACATATATACATATAGAAATAAATGTACAGATATCTATGTCTATTTATCTGTCTACCTACCTATCTACCTTCCTACTTATCTATCATCTTCATTTCAGTAATGAGCACTCTATCTAATCTGATTTCCTCTCATTCTGTCATTTTCTTCTTTTCACAGAACTCTTGTCCCTGAAATCACCTTTATTTATTTATTGTCTCACTACCTTCTAAATTAAAAGGTAAGTTTCATGATGACAAGGCAGTTAGTCTGTTTTGTTTACTGTTTAGCCACACCAAACAAATCAAAACCTGACTCATACTAAGTATTCAGCATGTGTTGAGTGAATGAATGCTGAATGCCTATAAGCTCTCTGGAGTTGTAGAAATTCCTATCATTTTAATATGACTTTTTTTTTTAACAGATTTTTCATCTGCATTCATTTGATTTTGTATGTGAACATAAGAAGTAGTACTAACTTCATTACACTGATAATAAACTTAAGATTCAAAGGACTTGGGATTTTCCTGAAGTCACACAGCTTATAGGGAGCAGAACCAGAATTGGATCTCTATACTATTTGCACAAGGTGGAACATAATACCATAGAATGGAATATTAAAGGATTCCATTATTAGATCTGATAATATCTGTAACAATTATGTGACTATAAGCCTTAAAGTTAAGATGTTTAACTCTAGGACTAGGAATGATTCTTTTTAAAAAACATATTTATTTGAGAGAGAGAGAGCAAGAGCATGGGGAGGGCAGAGGGAGAGAGAGAATCTCAAGCAGATTCCGCTGAGCACGGAGCCTGATGTGGGACATCAGAGGCTTAACCGACTGAGCCACCCAGATACCCCAGGAATATTTCTTGATTGTCTTTCTAGGTGCCAAGTTAATCCCAGAGCCAAGGGAAGACTATAGTACATATGCTGGAGGGCATAGTGATGCTCACTGAAGAGGTACAAAACGATTTGGTTTCAAGAAATTAGAAACAAACCATTATCATTGTAACATCACTCTTTGGCCTAGCCTCAGTCTTATAAACTATATCAAGTTTCCAAGTTATGCTTCCAGTTTTGTTTGAACAAAAACCTCTCTGTCTCTATCTTTTCTTCTGTCTCTGTCTTTAAAAGAACTTAAATATTTCCTCTTGGATCTAATACGGCGCTGCAGGAGTGAAAATTAAGTTGCTGTGGTGGATAAAAAGTAGGCCAATAATTTTTTCCAGTTACATTTCTTACAAGAGTTTTCTATGGTCAGAAGAATATTACCTGGAATTATAAACTCCTGTGTTCTCATGAGACTTTGGATACAATCTTTACTTAAAGATACAGGTTCTGCTGTAACTATTGGAGTTGCCTAGAAAAACAGATTAAACACCTTGACTAGTAAGGCGCCTTATGCTAGTTTGACCACAGTGCAAAAGAACATTATTTCTAGAAACAGTCTTTCTTCATCATAAAACTTAAATTCTTTCATTAGATCCAAAGCTACTTGTAGTTATTAATATGCAATTATAATTTCATGAAATTTGAGGTGTAGAATTAATTACCATTTTAATATTTGATCTTCCTTCCTATTTGATATTATAAAAGTATTATTAAAGCCTTTCCTCTAGGTACAATACATATTAGGTATCTTGGAAATGATACCACTTAAGCAGAAACATGGCAAGTGTCATTGTCAAAATTGAAGGTCCAGAAATATGTTAAATTAGTACAATATTTATAAAAGTATCAACATGAGTGGTATGAGAGCCACTCAGTTTTTAACCAACGAGGGAGCTTGGGCTTAGATTTCATGCTTTCTCCATCCTCTGCAGCATAATTGGAATGTGATTTAGAGGGTGATAAATGTGTATCCAAAAAATGCATGTAACTGAGGAATGGAAACAGATTTCAGAAATACATGGCTTAATTGATGTCCTGAGGAACTGGGACAGCTGGAGGCCTGACTTCATTAGGCTGCTTCTCACACTGGGAGAGAGGAGCATGAGAAGCTTTCTCTAGCTGCCAAAACATCCGCTGTCTTCTCTCCCTATTGTAATTATAGTCATATTTTCTTACACGTATGCTCAGAATTTGTGAATAATTATCTGTTCCTGAAGGAAGTGGGAATTCTTTGGAGAAGCAAGGAGACTTTGCAGGATGGCTGTTGAATTGTATCCCAAATAAAAAAGCACTGATGGGTCTTCTGAAGTGAAACTTCAGCCACCACAGATAGCAAATTCCCAAGTTAACTGCAGATTAGTGCATATTTTAACATGTGTTTATAGTCAAATTAAAATCTAGATTTTAGATAACATGGGATCAGAGTGAGAACAGATGAGGACAGGCAAGGCGCTGACATTCTCACTTAATAAATGTGTAAAATGACTCAAGATATCACTTAGAAAGAATTTACACGTACTAAACGCAGACCTAGGCAGCACACAGCTATTGTTTTAATGGGTGACAAAGCTGATCCAGGTTCATATCTTCCTTAAAAATCTGTATCCAAATCTATTGCCTTACTGTCCCAAAATAACTTCAGGGGTTCTGTGCTTTTTAAATTAATCTGGTAAAGAGAAACATTGATATTACAATTATGTCACTTTAGGGTTTATCTGAAGCATGAATTTCACAACAATAATTGGATTGTTTTAAAAACAGAGTTCTTACATTTGAAAGAGAATTATAAAAGAAATGACACCAAACTAAATGCTGACATTCTGTTACAAAGCGAGATAATGGAAGGGAACAGTAAGTGGGTTCTTGTCCTCTATTCTGTAAATTGCACAAATGATAGAAATAAAACTATTTAGTTATTGACCACATAAAATGATTCCTAGTTACAATGGGTTGAATCGTGTCCCCCACAAATTCACATTCACTTGTAACCTAGAATTTGACTTCTTTGAAAATAGAGTGTAGAAATAATTAGAATGGGGTCATACCGGATTATATTAGGCTGGAAATCCAGTGACTTGTGTCCTTATAAGTAGAGGAGAGGATACACAGATGCACACAGGAAGGAATGCCACGTGATGATAGAGATTGAGATCAGCGACATAGCTACAAGCCATGGAATGCCAGGAATGGCCGTGGCCACCAGAAGCTAGGAGAGTCATGGAGCAGATTCTCCCACAGATCCTCCCGAAGGAACCAACTTTGCTGACACCTTGACTTCACACTGCTAGCCTCCAGCACTGCCAAAGAATAAATTCTTGTTGATTTAAATTGCCAATTTTGTAGTAACTTATGGCACCCCTAGGAAACTGATGCATTAGTTAGAAGATATCATGGTTCATAATTCATAAAAGTGAGAAGTGATCAAAGAAGCTGGGCCCAGTTTTTCTATATGTGATTCTTGGATAAGAGCAATGTGTGCTAATCCTTGGTAGGGGCAAGATGCTCTGGTATGTATTAATTCCCCCCAAATTATTTTGGAATATTAGACTGACTTCCTCCCCCCTCAAAATAAGGTTCTAACAAAGTGGAATAAAATTACACCAAAAATAACATGAAAAATGTCCACTTGAGATGACTCTGTATGTGTTGTCATGAATTATGGAATGATTTCTTCACACTGGGTATCATTATCCTATATACGAAATTAATTACCAGTTGGAATAAAGAACTATAGACAAAAAATTGAAAAAAAAATTGAAAAAGGTATAAATCAACATATTTTATGGTATTAGAGAAGAGAAGAAGCCCAAAACATCTAAAAACAGGTTTGTTTTTGTTTTTTGCTACATTTGACTAATCAAAGTTTTAAATTTTTATTTTTTATTTTTTTAAGTTTTTAAATTTTTATAAGAAAATGTATGCCACGAACTGATATAAAATTTAAACTTCAACCTGTCACCAGCTCTTTGCAATTCACATAATGTATCAATTATGAATAACAGAATACTAATTCTGTTTAGGGGATCATTCATTTACCAGTTGCTCTTTTTGCTTAATTAGGGTACCCAGGCATTGCCCATACTATTCATTTGGTCTCAGATTGCCTAGATTGTTATATCTTTAAACTTTTGGTAATCTGATGATGTTAGTGATTCTCGAGCTTCATTTAGCATGTTGTATTGTAATTTATCTCTTTTTTGCTGCTAAATATTTTAAAATATAAATATGGCAGAATAAGTTCTTCATTGCTAACATTTCCAAAATTCAGAGCTACTGCTTTCTATAAACTTTTGTATATTGTAAACTTCTGAATGTATGTTTTAGCCTATATCGAAAACCAGTGTTGTGGCTTGACTGCCCTTGTGGTTCGTATGATGATTACAAGATCTCTTAAGCAATAAGCATCAGGAAAATTGGAAAGAGACAAGATTTATTAATTACAAGTTGTAAAAATTGTGTGACATAACAGGGGCTCCACAGTGAGGTCATCGGTAGAGAGAGATTGAAAGCACAGGCCTGGGATTCTGCCTTTATTGGGGTCAAGAGAGGGGGTCCAGGGTTTGGTCAGCTCATTCTTTATTGGTAACTTTTTTAAAATTTTTATTAACATATAATGTATTATTTGTCCCAGGGTACATGTCTGTGAATCGTCAGGCTTACACATTTCACAGCACTTAACATAGCACATACCCTCCCGATGTTCACAACCCAGCCACCCCATCACTCCCCCCCGCCTCCCAGCCACCCTTAGTTTGTTTCATGAGTCTAGGAGTCTGTTATGGTTTGTCTCCCTCCCCATCCCTTCCTGTTTCATTTCCCTCCCCCACCCCCCCACAACCCCCCCTGCCTTGCCTCTCAAATTCTTCGTATCAGATAGATCATGTGATAATTGTCTTTCTCTGACTGACTTATTTCGCTTAGCATAATACCCTCCAGTTCCATCCACGTCATTGCAAATGACCAGATTTCGTTTCTCTTGATGGCTGCATAGTATTCCATTGTATATATATCCCACATCTTCTTTATCCAAGGTAATTTAAAACAAAAGAGGAGGAATTTAAAGTGCAGGAAGAGAAGATAACAGGTGGCCTCTATATGGTCAGTTACCTAAGGAGCCTGGGAGTGGGAGGTGGGATGCCTTGGCCCTTTATCTAGGTCTGTGCCTGACAGTGTGTTTATTCAAGATAACCATCTTTAAAGTGGATGTCCCAGAAATCAAAACTGAAGTCGGGTACTTGCGTTACATAAAAGAAAAACCAACGATCAGGGCTTACACTAAAATATGTCATAAAAACTATGAATTACCTCCTTAGGAAGAAAGCACATAATCTTACACACAAACACACACATTTGCATACATGGGTTTTAAACTACTCATGGTCTTCCTAAAATTCATCCTTAAATACTCTCATGATTCTCAGATCTTAAGAATCACTGCAGGGGCACCTGAGTGGCTCAGTGGGTTGAGCCTCTGCCTTAGGCTCAGGTCATTATCCCAGGACCCTGAGATCGAGCCCTGCATTTGGCTCTCTGCTCAGCAGGGACCCTGCTTCTCCCTCTCTCTCTGCCTGCCTCTCTGCCTACTTGTGATCTCTCTCTCTCTCTGTCCAATAGATAAATAAAATCTTTAAAAAAAAAAAATCACTGCAAATTATTTTCTCCAAAATGTACTCAATTCTTTGTTGCCTGTGAAACACCCACATAAAATAAAACTAAAAAGACATTACTATGAATATTAAAAAAATGAAAAAATAGACTTTTTAAAATAAATTTTTTTTTCTATTTTTTAATACAGTGATCTCTAGGATATCTATGCAGAAAAATTCTGAAAAAGTCATATAAATTTTCCAAAATAACCTTTTTTCCCCTGTGGTCATTAGTATCTGTATACTACAAGCTACTGCAAATACAAGTCTTGCATCTACTTTCCAAAGTACTTTGTCAGGTATTCAATTGAATGACAATATTTCATAAAAATGTTGTTTCCAAAAAATATATCCATATATCAGTGGTAATGTTCTGATATTTCACTGCCTCTTTGTGCATTTTTTTCATTTCAAATATTTGGCTTATTATTGATAAACATTCATTTCAAATATTTGGCTTATTATTGATAAACATACAATGATGAAAATCATTGTATATAGTTTTATTTCCTTCTGGAATCATTAGTCCCTGTTTAGACCCATACTTGAAAAATAGTAACTTCTTAAAAATATACGTTAAGTAGAACTTAGTAAGGAATTCTATTTCCCCTAGTACCTCAACAGATTCTTTCAAATTTGTAAACTTTTTTTCACTTATATGAATAAAGAAGGTAAATAATTACCTTCGAAGATTGATTTATATATTAAGATAATTTATATAATAGCATTTAACAATTTTTAGCATTTAACAATAGTGCTTAAAAAACTTAATGTGACTTCCTCTTCTTTTCTCTTAAATCTTTTTGATCTATGAATGTGATATATGCTATGCCTTAAATTACTTATGAATGATTGGTTTTTAAAAGGCTTTACTAAAAAAAAATTCTATGTTGAAACTAAATTGAATTTATGAAACATCAATTAGACAAAATTTTACCATTTTATTAAATCTCAACTTTTATTTCAAACTTAGTGTGTTTTATAAGGAGAATTTGGTAAACAGAAAATATCAAAAAGAAATTAAAAATTACCTCTATCCACTGTTTCACTCCTTCCTTGCCTAAGGGGCACATAAAGTCCTTTCTTCCCTTATCCAATTTCATTTCCAATGGTCAGACTTTTAAATATAATCTCACTTGTGTGATGTGTGGAAGTGTAAACTTTCACTGAAAATGCATTTTACCACTGCACTAGATATCTTTCTTTTCTTCCCCACTCCCTACACGTCCGTCTCCGCTTTGATCTGTGTCCTGGGTGCCTTCTTTGTTTCCTGTTTTTCGATTTGGTTCCCCTGTGGAAGGCACTAGCAGAAGTTAAGAAGATGGGAAAAAGTAAAATCAGGATATCTGTTACCAGGGCTCCTTTCACTGTGCTCCTGTGCACAGGCTTTACCTTTCTAGTGCGGACCGCTATGTCTCTGGGTTCAGAGGCTGCTCCTTCCCCCTTGTGATTTCAGACTTTAAAATGTCATGTCTTTCTGTTGTCGCTAGCCTTGACAAACTGTACCTTCCTTTCCCTAAACGCTTTGTGAATAGCTTGTTTTTGTTACACTCTTCTCCATTATAAGTTTGAGTGGCCCATCATCATCACTCTGTTATCTGCGTCTAGACTGGTACATCTAGGTATACATTCATTCATTCATTTCTGTATTCATGAGTACCTTCCCATTAGAATGGTGGGTAAATATTTGTGTAGTTTTTTGTATAGGCTTTTATGTTCTTAATTGAGAAAAATCACCATGTAAATAATAGGCCCATATTACTTTTAAAATATGAAATTAATATATTTTTCCTGAAAAAAAGGAATTTTTCTATATATTTGTGTAAATAGTATATTAATATTTATACACATGTGTATATAAATAATGACAGTACCAAATATAAAAAGAGGATGTGAGATGTAAGCCAAAAAACCATAAACTCTACTAACTCAAGGTCATGAAACAAGATCATAGAGCTTTTCACACACACACAAAAAAAAACATCAAAACTATCACTCTTAGGGGCGCCTGGGTGGCTCAGTCGTTAAGCGTCTGCCTTCGACTCAGGTCATGATCCCAGGGTCCTGGGATCGAGCCCCACATCTGGCTCCCCGCTCGGCAGGAAGCCTGCTTCTCCCGCTACCATTCCCTCTGCTTGTGTTCCCTCTCTCGCTGTGTTTCTCTCTGTCAAATAAATAAAATCTTTAAAAAAAAAATAAAACAAACTATCACTCTGACATGATTAACCACAAATACAATATTCCCTGTTAGGTATATCTCTTTGAGAGAGCTTGAAAAAAGACCTGAAGACTTAGGATGTTTCGGTTTTGTTTTTTCTGTTTTGCACATCTTCTGGCCATAATACATATTTGTATATAATTAATTGAAATCAGTGCTTTTCTTTAAAGCATATAAAGCATGCATACACCACACGCACACACAGATTTCATGAATGACTTTCTTGGGGCTTCATATCTTTTATCTACAAAGATTGTTGTTCATTTCCTGCAGCTTCTATATTTAGTTCTTGGCTATTTCTCTTTCAGTGACATTGTCTTTCTTGGGTTCCTGCATGAGGCAAGACTTTTGAATTGGGCTTCTTTAAATCCAGAATCTGGGATGTACATATTCCACTGGCATTCTAGAATTACCTGGGTATTTGCATCGCCAGGACGTTGGACTTGGAATTCAAAACAGACGACAGGCTGCTGTTATCAGATAGTCATCAATGTAGGAATATCTCCTTCCTATATTCTTCTAGATATTCATTAGAATTCACTTTTATTTCTAATTCCTATAATCGCTTTATGTAAAAATGTATAGATTTTCATGACATATCCCACTGTCTTAGGAATACTTGATATTTGATTTGTTTCAATACTGCAATTTATGTTTGGTCATGGGGCCTTAGGGCAAGGTGTCTGTTGGTTCAGATTTTATGGATGAGAAGTTGGAGAGCTGATTAAAACTGAGGAAGCAAATTGGTTTATAATTTGTTAGACTTTGAATTTTAGCTCATAATGGTTGTGAGAGCCATCTTCCTGTTTTTGGAGATTGGAGATCCAAAGTCAATCATCAACTCTTGATATGTAGAGACCACTCCAGAAAAACTGTCATCACAGTGAGAGGTCCAACTGCACATCATCATTCCTTGTTACTCTTATTTCTGCACCTTGACAGCCCAGTGAAATGCGAAAGAGTAATTTAAAATATGATAAATAATTATGTAAGAAATATGCCTCTATACACTTAACTCTATTTTTCTTTTTTTTTAGTCTTGAGGAAGGCAGTTGGTATGTGGCTTCTTTAGCAGGCCGAACAACATCAGCACAGATATATTTTTATTTTGCTTCTGTAAATTGGTAAACAACCCCATTATCACTGTGTGGAGAAAGATGAACAAAGGAAGCATCAGAATAATTGAAGGTGAGTGTAGGAAAGGTCATTGGCAGGCATCCACATGACTTTTATTCATTCACATTAAAATATAGAGGGAAGAAAGACCAATTATTGGGTCAGAATTACTGCCTCAACAGATCTTTCTGTTTTGAAAACTGTAACAATAGATGAGTATCAAAATATCTCGAGACAATGTGTGATATTTAAGGAGTTTGGGACCTTGATATAATGAGACACATTCAAAATGCTCCACTAGCAGAGTTAAGAACATGAACAACAAAGAGGATTATGAAAGAGAAGTGAAAGCAGTGATTGAGAAGGTTTCAGGAAGTTAACTATAATCTGAGGGTAAGTGAGAACACAAAATAATAGAAAGTTAAGTACTTTTGTATTTTGAGTGAAAGGGAATTGCTGAAGACAAGCTAGGTATTTTTAAAATTATTCCTGGAACCCGTCCTACTTCGTAGATGTAAGGACCATTGTAAGCACCATTGACAAGAAAGCCATTGATATTGACTTGTTAGGGAAAATCTGGAGTAAAGAGCTATTTTCATGAAAAAATAATAACATGGTGGAGTCAGTGCTTTCCACAACTCAAAATTCTGATGAATTAGAGCCCAGTGGAGGAGATTCAGAATACTAAGGAAGGGTGATTTTAAGTATTAGCAGGCAAATACATTGGTGTCAGACTATGTACATGAATTCATATCTTCATCATTCCTCAGTGTGAATTCTTCCTAACCTTTAGTTTTCATATAGATAAAATGAAGGTTATAGTACCTAAATCATGGAGTATTTGCGACAATGGAATGAGATAGTACATCAAGAGTTCCATAGAATTTATGGTACAAAGTTATTAAGTTTTTCATGGTTTAAACTTGAAACCATGAAACATGGTTTAAACTTGAAACCATGAAACATGATTGTTATTATAGAATTGACACAGTGCAGGTCTAGTAAAAATAATAGATTACATTGACTATCTTAAGTTCTTCAAATCCTTTTCCTTCTAGTATCAACCAAAATCTGGTTTCCAATTTGTTCTATAGTGACTAAAAATACTATCTCCCAATTGCTAAATCTGATAACCCCTTCTTAGGGCACATATTTTTTACCACAAGGAGAAATAAGGCAATTCAATTTCCTTCATTTTGCAACATCATGTGTCTTGACTTTTACAATGAGGTGAGGTTTTCTCTTGGTTCTATTAATATTGAGCATTGCTTCTCAAATTCTGCATCTATCACCAATCTTTCCAATGTTGGTGATTCCTTGAATTCTGTTTGCTTTTTTTTTTTTTTTTAACTTTCACCCTGCTAATTTACTCAGCATGGTTCCATATTAAATTCCAGTGTTTCCGTCATACTCACCATTACCATAGACAACTACATACACAACAAATACTTCCGTTTCTCCTGAGCTCTATAATTCATGTTTCCAAAAAGCTACTCAATATTTTCACCCACATAATCCAGAAGCACAAGGAACTTGACATTTCTTTTTTTTTTTTTTATGTTCAGTTAGCCACTGTATAGTGCATAAGTAGTCCTTGATTCAGTGTTCAATGACTCATTAGTTAAGTATAACACCCAGTGCTCACCATAACACATGCCCTCAATACCCATCACCCTGTTACCCCCTCTCCCCATTCTCTCCCCTCTGAAACCCTCAGATTGTTTCTCGGGATCCATAGTTTCTCATGGTTCATCTCCCTCTCTGACTTCTCCCCCTTTGGATTTCCCTCTCTTCCCTATAGTGCTCTGTGCTATTGCTTATGTTTCATATATGAGTGAAACTATACGATAATTGACTTTCTCTGCTTGGCTTGCTTCACATAACATAATCCCCTCGAGTTCCATCCATGTGGATGCAAATGATGGGTATTCATCGTTTCTGATGTTGAACTTGACATTTCTAAAGACTTAAATCATCTTCCCAAACAAATTCCAGCAACTCAGAGACAAACTTGAAGCCTCAAAGTATAAATGATTAGATTCAAGTAGACTTAATCACAATTGTCTTAAGTGTGCAGGTAAATTTCAGACTGAATATAGAAAGGACGATTTTAAAAACCAGTAGGGAAATTATAAAAACCTATTGGAAAATCTGAGATGGTATTATGGAAGGTCATATTTTAGTGGTTAATTTCAGTAAAGAATTGATAGAATTGGTAGTGTGCTTTATGTTACAATATACATACACATTTCATATTTATGTATTTTTTAAAGTCTTTATTTAAATTCCAGTTAGTTAACATACAGTGTAAACTTAGTTTCAGGCATACAACATAGTGATTCAACACTTCCATACAACAACCAGTGCTCATCTATGCAAATGTTTTTGTTTTCTTTGGGTAAATACTGAGTAGTGCAATTGCTAGATCATAGGGTGGTTCTATTTTTAACTTTTCAACCTCCATACTGTTTTCCAGAGTGGCTGCACTAGTTTGCATTCCTACCAACAGTGCAAGAGGGTTTCCCTTTCTCCACATCCTTACCAGCATCAATGGTTTCTTGTATTGTTGATTTTAGCCATTCTGACAGGTATGAAGTGATTTATAGTTTTGCTTTGTATTTCCCTGATGATCAGTGATGTAGAGCATCTTTACATGTGTCTGTTGACCATCTGGATGTCTTCTTTGGAGAAATGTCTATTCATGTCTTCTGCCCAATTTTAATTTGATTATTCGTTTTGGGGGTATTGAGTTTTATAAGTTCTTTATAGATTTTGGATACTAACCCTTTATCAGATATGTCATTTGCAAATATCTTCTCCCATTCCATAGGTTGCCTTTTAGTTGTGTTGATTATTTCCTTCACTGTGCAGAAGTTTTTTATTTTGATGTAGTCTCAATAGTTTATTTTTGCTTTTGTTTCCCTTGCCTCTGGAGACACATCCTAGTAAGAATTTGTTGTGGCCAATGCCAAAGAGGTTACTGCTTGTGTTCTCCTCCAGGATTTTAATGGTTTCAAGTCTCACATTTAGGTTTCTCATCCATTTTGAATTTATTTTTGTGTATGGTGTAAGTGGCCCAGTTTCATTCTTTTGCACGTGCTGTCCAGTTTTCCCAACACAATTTGTGTTGGGAAACACAACACCAGTCTCTTTGTAGAAGAGACTCTCTTTTTTCATTGGATATTCTTTCTCGCTTTGTCAAAGATTAGTAGACCATACAGTTGTGGGTCCAATTCTGGGTTTTCTATTTTGTTCCTTTGATCTATGTGTCTGCTTTTGTACCCATACCATACTCTCTTGATTACTAAGCTTTGTAATATATATAACTTTAAGTCCAGGATTGTGATGTCCCCAGGTTTGCTTTTTCAAGATCACTTTGGCTATTCGGAGCCTTTTGTGATTCCACACAAATTTTAGATTGTATGTTCTAGCTCTGTGAAATATACTGGTGATATTTTTATAGGGATTGCATTAAATGTGTGGATTGCTTTGGGTGGTATAGACATCTTAACAATACTTGTTTTTCCAATCTATGAACATGGAATGTTTTTCCATTTGTGTTCTCTTTAATTTCTTTCATTGTGGTTTTACAGTTTTCAGAGTACATGTCTTTCACCTCCTTGGTTAGGTTTACTCCTAGGTATCTTATTGTTCTTGGTGTGCTTTCAAAATATACTGTATGTTTATATGTATATAGAACATATATACATACCTATTTATATGCATATATATAGGTATGTATATATGTGTGTATATATATGTAAAATGATATTCTACAGATCATTTATTATTTTATGTTCCATATTTTCTTCAAATATGTATTATTTATATATATATATGCCATATATATTATATGTTCTTTGAAATTTAACACAATTAAAATATGCTGGTGTTAGTCTAAAAATTATTCATTAAAACAAGTATAGAAACTAGTACCCCAGTATTTCATTGGCATTGTAGTGGCTTTCCAATGCATATGTAAATGACCATTGTAATGATACAGCTAAAGAAAATAATTCGTAATTCAGACAGAATATGGCCACCACATTCATATCCCTAAATCAAATGTGTTTATAACAACCATCATTTATCATGTAAATCAGATAAATGGCAAACCTTATTCCAAATGCATCTGATTGATTATAAATGACATCCTAAATTTTAATGTTTCAACATTTTATAAAATGCATACCTCTGAATTAAATTTGTCCACAATTTGGTCATTACAAAGCACAAGTTGATTATGAAATGTCAAAGAAAAAGTAAAAAATCACATTACCTAAAAACAGGGAAGTTATAAAAAACATTTAAATTTAGTATGGGTAGAGTACTAAAAACCATGAGTAAAAGAGATTATGAAAAGATTATGAAAATGATTTTAAAACATCAGGAAGATAAGTATAAGGTAACTAATTGCATACAGTAAATCTAATTGTATTTAACGTCTAGATTTAGATGTAATGAATCATGTTTAACTTCTGAGAAAGCCTTGTGCATTTACATAATACAGTTAAATGTTTAGAGAAAGAAATTTATCTGTTCATGAGCTCATGGCTATTAAATCTGTTTACCATGGAAATAAATTCTTTGGCTTTTACCAGCAATATGTCATAAGAGATCAAATATGAAACAAAGTGTGTAGCCCATACTGAGTCATAAATAAAAAGGAACAAAACATTTTTTTTGCAGTAGTACGACTTTTGCCTTGATACAGTTTCCTGCATTTGTCATTTATAAATCTTTCCTCTAAATGTTTCCAGTATTGAAAGGGACATGAATGCCTTATATTCAGATTGTGAATAAGCTTATTAGTATAACTATCATGTTATGTTTCTCAAGAAAACCAACCAAATGGATTCTTATTCAAAGTTTGTTTTGGTTTTAATCACAAATCTTTATATGAACTTTTGCCATCCTTAATTGGAATTGATATATATATGATTTTATTTTTCCCTCATGTCCAAGAGTTACTAGTTATACTCAATCTTAAGAAGAAGGAAAATTTGTTGTAGTTACAAACTAAGTTTCAATTAAATTGTGACAAATTGATTAAATCAGAATTTAGCAAATGTGTATTGGCCACATGCCATTTAATAATCACGTTTAGGTGATCTGGTGATTAAATATAAAAGCAAGATATACTTTAATGAATCTGTTTTATGTCTGTAGCACAGAGAAAGATTCTGTAAGTATTTCAGGCTCTCTTTTACTTGTGCTTGTATGAAGCATGAAATTGCCTAACTAGTGGTAGTATCTGAAATAGAAACTGGCAGAACATTGTTAGTATTATCTGTATCCTATTGTATGCATAAGAAAGCATTTCTAAACATGCCGTTAATATATTCTGGTCATTCTCTGGGTAGATAGATAGCTAGGTAGGTAGGTAGCTAGACATCACAGATCCACTACTGCTTCTGCTCCGAATTAATTGAAGGCTAATATTTATACTCACAAAATTGGGTTATTTTAACTTAATTTTACATATAGTTACCTGTATGTGAAATATGATTTAACTTGTTGGGACCTTTAATTCTTTCAATCTGGCACTATGTTTTAACCTCCTTTCATACTTTCCCATTGCTAAGCAAATAATAAATGTACAATTTTGGAATTAAATCACTGGCAATTTTTAAAAAAAAGAAAACATATGAATAAACAGAAAGCACAGCTATTAATTTCATGTATCCAATCATCAAAAGCAATCAAATTTCACACAATTAAAATTTGAGAAAAACAATGAAAACTATCAAGAATCAGGATGAGGCTTTATAATTCTTTTGCCAGGGATTATGACTTATTCTTTAAATAATTGATTAGTAATGTCAGTAAATCACAGGGCATTTCCATTTTCTGAGTTTTTTAAGTTAAAATTACAAGCAAAATTCTCAGGGCCCCTGGGTGGTTCAGTCAGTTAAATGTCCAGCTCTTGGTTTCAGCTCAGGTCATGATCTCAGGGTCCTGAGAGGGAGCCCGGCATCGGACTCCACACTCACTCACTGAGGAGTCTACTTGAGGTTCTTTCTCTCCCTCTCCCTCTACTTGACTCTCTCTCTCCAAATAAATAAATCTTTTTAAAAATTACAAGCAAAATTCTGAGAATTTAAAGATCATTTGAAATTTTAAACGTCATAATCAGCTCAACACATAGATTCTAGTTGAAATCAGAACTCTATGTATTGCGTAGCTATCACTAATGAAAGGGCTAAGCCATATATAGAATTTATACTTATGCATACCTGTACGTATAAAATATAGTAATCAATATGGTTCTACTTTCTAGCCATATTACAGGCACACTTTCTGAAAGAATGTTCTTCCCTTTAATCTCAGAATTGTATTAAGGATGGAAAATACTCCATCTTCCATTTCTGCTCCTTAGTTGGAACTAAGTACTCTCATATTTGAAAGAAGTATAGGTTATGAATGTATGATGTATGAAGAATTATGCTTTTCTTCAAGAAAGATTATGAAACTTTAGAAAAATCTATACCACAAAGTAATTTTTAAATCTTTCTCACTGGTTCATTAAACTTATACCAATAGGGAAAAGCTAGTTTCCTATATAATATTTGATATTGTGAACCTTAGGGCATAGTTAAGCACAGTGTTCAATAAGCATTCTCAGGCAAGGGGCCTACTTTTTTCTCATTTTATCGTGTAATTAACCTGCATCCATGTGGAGAAAGTGTTGATCATAGGTTATCTGATAAGCATGGACAGTGCTTTGACTGTGTGGTTACTGAGAATGATCAATAAGGTTGGTATTTCTAAGAAACAGGACTCATTAATGCCCTTACACTTGAAATCTCTACAACATATTACAAATGTGATGAACTTGAACTTCAGGGAACTTAAGATTCTTAATAATTTTAAACAATGCTTAATTACAAAGCAAAAAGCGATACCCACTTTTAATTCTTTTCTGGAAATCTCTAATTGTTTTTGATATATTGAAGGATTCTCAAGAATTAGGAGAAAATAATAGAATTCCAAAATTTTAAGCTAAGAGCTCTTCCAAAGTTATTCAAATGTAAGCTCTCATTCAACTCAGCTAAGCCTAGCAACAATACCTAAGATTTTACTTGAAAACTGCCTCATCATAAGTCGCTTCAAGAGGAAATCTGTTATACATTGTAAGGCATCATGGATGGTTAGAAAAAGCTTCTTTGATTGTATCCAAATATAAATAAATAAATTTGTATAAATTTATAAGTAAATAAATAAATAAATTTGTATAAATAAATAACTGAGAATGTGTGTGTACTTGTCAGTTACATGTAGTTTTCAAAATAATGTATGTCTGAAATAACTGAGAATGAATTGCCTTGTAGCTTTGGAATTTTAGTCTGTTAAATCAAGACAGCTATTGTGCTGTTTATAATATGTCTTTGTACTACTCAAAATGTTGATGTCAACACATCAATATAACATGGACACATGTGACACCATGAACACTAGTGGTGTACATGTTTCTAAATGCAAAGAGTGATTCTGTTTTCTGTACAGATCATGCTACCATTAACATTAAAGTTTTGTATCTCCATCCTCATTTACCAATTTCCCCTTATAAATAATCTAATTCATGAGTACTGAAAGGTGGGTGTTCTCTAAATGTTCAATTCTCTCTGGAGGTCCCACACTTTTCCCTGTTGTTCTCTATACCTGGAAAATCCAATCCTTTTTTGTCTTCCTCTCTCTTAATTCAGCCATTAAAATTATCTTAGGAAGTTGTCTTCTCTGAGAAGCTTCTCCTAAGTGTATGAACTATTACCATATGTTGTGTGTGAACTATTTTACTCGCATAGTTCTGACACCAAATGTGTGCATCTTTTTCTTGCACTCACCAATTCTCCAACTTACTTGACACCAACTGAGTGTCCTAGAATTCAGCCCAAATTCTGACACCAACTCCCCAGGTTGTGTACAGACCTCACACTTTAAGGGCTCAGTTCCAGAAGACTGCTTCATGTCAGATGCCAACTGCAAACCCAGGCAGGCCACCCATACCAATCACCTATAAAGTTAGGGGTTCTCTCTACTTGCTCCCCAGATTTGATTATTTGTTAGAATGTCTCACAAAACTCAGAAAAGTGTTTTTCTTATTATTCCCAGTTAATTATAAAGATACAACTCAGCCAAATGAGGGAGACGCATAGGATGAAGTATGGTTGGTTGTGGTGAGGAGCTTCCATGTCCTCTGGAGGAACATCAACCTCCTAGCACTTTGGTGTGTTCACCAATCCAGAAGCTCCCCAAATCCAACTGTTTAAGGGTATTGTGGAGGTTACATTAAAAAGGCATGACTGATTAAATCATTAGCCATTGGGGATTGAACTCAACCCCCATCCCTCATCACTCTCCCTAGAAGAGAGAGAGAATGAGACTGAAAACTCCAGGATTCATGCCTTGATCTTTCTGGCGAATGGGTCCCATTCTGAAGCTTGTAGGATCCCCTCATTACCACTCATCTTATTAGCATACAAAAGACACACTTATCACTTTGGAGATTTCAAGGGTTTTAGAAGCTCTGTGTCAGGAACTGAGGACAACCATCAAATACACATTTCTTATTGTATCACAGTGTGGTTTATTCTATTTTGTGCTCCAATGTTCATAGTTTTAAAATTGCTCTGAAACTTATACACAAAAAGGATTCTTTAAATTCCTGTTGGAGATGACATGCTCTGTATATATTGGCTCCATTGGCAGAGATAAGAAAGAATGGCTCAAAAGTGACCCTCCAAAGTTCAGGAAGGAAGAGACTTTGAAATGCATGTACTGATTTTGCAGTCATTTATGATTTTTATTCTACTTCTGTAGCATGTGCCAGGCTGGGTAGTTGGAGGGCTGTAGGTAGACATTTAGTTAGAATTTTTAATGATGCTTCTTGACCAGTTATCGGTAGCTACCCAGAGCTCTATAAATCTGAACATCTATGGAATGTTTGCTTTAGCTACAAACATTTCTTTAGAACTACTTCTTTTATATTACTCATCAGAGTCAGTTTGGCCATAACTTATTTTATTTATCATTCTCCAATTTAATTTTGCTAATACTTTTAAATGCAAATGGCAGTCTTATAGTATCTGTATTTTCTTTATACTTTTAAAACTATTTTTCCCTAAGCAAATGTTTGCGGTTTAGATAAAATGGTTATATCTTTTGAAATTTTAACTTTCCAAAAAAATACAAGATATGAAAAATCTGAAAATTATTTTCAGATTATTTTTTTAATTAAATATTTTTTTAAAGATTTTATTTATTTGACACAGAGAGAGAGATCACAAGTAGGCAGAGAGGCAGGAGAGAAAGAGGGGGAAGCAGGCTCCCCGCCAAGCAGAGAGCCCGATGTGGGCTCGATCTCAGGACCCCGAGACCATGACCTGAGCTAAAGGCAGAGGCTTTAACCCACTGGGCCACCCAGGTGCCCCAATTAAATATATTTAAATAGAAAATTTCAGGCCTAAGGTTGTCACTGTTTAATTATTTGAAATATTTAAAGAAAGGGCAATGCTTCTATCAGAAAATTATTCATAGGGGCGCCTGGGTGGCTCAGTTGGTTAAGCAGCTGCCTTTGGCCCAGGTCATGATCCTGGAGTCCCAGGATCGAGTCCCACATCGGGCTCCCAGCTCCACGAGGAGTCTGCTTCTCTCTCTGACCTTCGCTCCTCTCATCCTCTCACTTTCTCTCTCTCAAATAAATAAATAAAATCTTTTAAAAAAAAAAAAAAGAAAGAAAATTATTCATATTCAAAATGTATAATAGATTTTAACAAATCTATTAAAAAAACACAATTTAAAAGGGGCAAATGGATTAAAAGGGATACTTTAAAAATGTGGATATCAATTTGGCCAATAACCATGAAAAAATATTCAACATAATTTTTCACCCGAGAAATGCACATTAATATCACAATTAATTACCATTATCTACCTCCCCTATCCCCATGACTAAAATTTAAAAGATGGATAGCATTGTATGTTATTTAGTATGTGGAACAAATGAAACTTTCATAAACTGTGAAGGTAAATTGACGTAGCCACTTTGAAAAACCCTTTGGTATTATCTACCAATACAGAACATTCTCATGCTAATGACTCAGCAATTCTACTTCCAAGTCTGTAACCAACAAAATTATATACAAATGTACACCAAAAGACACTTAACAAAAATGTTGATTCCAGCATTGTTTGTAATTGCCCCAAGCTAGGAACCAATGTCCATTAACTGCAAAGTGGATATATAAATTATGGTATATTTATTCAATGCAATTCTGTACCATAATGAGAAGAATTAACCACAGCTATACACATCAACAAAAGCAAATCTCACAAACATAGTTAACATTGTGAAAAAGCCAGTCTCAAGAGTACATACTATATATTTCCACTACATAAAATTTAAAAGTGAGCAAAAAATAATGTGCTGTATTAGTGGGCTAACCTTCTAGGAATGTGGTGACTAGAATAGAGTTCAAAAGTAGCTTCTAGAGTGCAGGTACTGTTTTTGTTTCTTTATTTGAATGCTGTGTAGATAGTGTGTTAACTTTGTGAAAATTTATTTAGTTGTACACTTATGATTTGTGCACTTTTATGTGTATATGATACACTTCAAAGTTTATTTAAAATATACACATGACTATGTTCACTATTCATTATTCAATTCTTCTATACATTCTCTCCCCTAAGTGCTCTCCCCCATTCAATTTTTTTTATTTCTCCCTAGATTTCAGATGAAAAATTCTGAAAGCCACCACCAAGACCACTGACATTTTGTCCAGGATAGCTATTTTATTTACCAGCAACAAAATATTACCTCTGCTAGATGGAAGAAAGTATCTTTTAGTTGATCTCCTTAATTCATTAGGACCATTTGTTGGTGTAACTCATTTATAACCAATCTATACGATGTGTGGTCAATGTTATGAGCCAGCATGTTCTCATTCCATCTTAAAAGTACAAGGAAGTTCAAAATATCTCATCACTTCGGCAAGATCTCATATTGGTTGGGATTGGAAACAATCTTTTAAACAGGTCACTCTAAAGATATTTTTTTTTCTAAATAGCCTATTACTAGAACCTATGTAGACATGGAGTCCAAAGATAATGTTAATAAACCCAGTAAATAGGAAAAATACTTCTGTTTTTGACTTTCACTTTTCCATTTCAGACACTTGCCATTTTGCTGATAAACTGCAATACTGATTAATTTTAAGGATAATTTATTTCACTGTTTGGTAAAAAAAAAAAAGTTAATTTTAAATTGTTCAAGATGGCAGAACAAACGCATGATGAGTGCATTGAGTATATAGTGTTACCTAATAAAAGTTACCCCAGAATTTAGCAGCTTAATACAGACAGTCATATTTATCACACAGTTATGTAAGTCAGGAACCTAAACCCTTTCCTGGGTCTTCTGACTCAGAGTATCTCACAGAAATGCAATCAGGGTTTGCACCAGAGCTGCAGTTCTTTTCAGGCTGGATTGGAGGAGGATTTGCTTCAGTGAATGACTTCCATAACTCAAAAATAGGCAGCTTGCTTCATCAGAGTGAACATACAAAAAGAGCAAGAGAGAGAGAGTGTTAATAAGATGGAAGTCACAGTTTTTTTTATAACACAGGTCTTGGAAGTGACATCTATTAATTTTTTCTCTATTATATTTGCTAGACTCAAGAACTAGGTTAAACCCACACTCAAGGTTATGAATTGCACTATGGTGTGAACACGAGGAGGTGGGAGTAATTGGGAGCTAATGTAGAAGCTGCTCACTGCAACAGGGCAATTTTTTTTTTAAATAACCTAAATAACTTATAAAAAAATTTATCATTGACACAATCACAAATTAACTAGGAAAATTATCTCCTGAAACAAGTCAAGATCATGAGACATAGAAAATATAATTTCCACTATCTGGTAAGTATAATAAACTGCTTGCTAAGATTTATAAATTGTTATTGATGGAAAATTACTTAAGATGCCTTTCATTATCTATTTGCAGTTTTGCACTTTTTTAGTTTTTTTTAATAGTAGAATGCATTCTATTTTTTGTCTATGTAAATTGACTTAACTAATGTAGACTTTTATGATGTACAAGATTAATTTTATTCTATTCATAAGACAAAATAGTGCTTTATAAACATAAAAGTACTTTATGAGGATTAAGATATAGTCAGCTTCTCTTTAACATTTGTAGAATTTAGTCATGTATGAGAATTTCTAGAGAAAAGTGAAAAGGTTATATTTGAGGTGAACAAGAGTCTAGTTAAGGGTTAATTTATAGAAACTCAATGTAGCTATGCTTATAAGAATACATGTATAATAAGAAAATTCTTAGGGAGGTCAAAGTTCAATTTTGAAATTTCTCCTAATTAAAAAAAAGTTCAGAATGAGATTTTTGGTGCATTTTACCAGTATAAGGTTATATTCTATACTGATTTTGCGAATACTGGATGATATTTAGCATACTGTGTATGACCTAATAATATGATAAGATAGCAATTTTCAGAAACAAATTATAAAAAAAAGAATTCACTAAAGCTAGGGAGAAATATCTTGTAAGATTGTAAATTATTAGTCAAATTCTCAAAACATAGCCATTCCTCTAAAATGAATTAACATATATCAGTGCACAGAACTAAGAAAGTAACTCAAGACAGACATAAAATTTTGTTGTATCTTTCCTTTTTAAAAATTTACTAACTTTAGAAGCAAACTGAAAAAAAACTCTTCTTTCAAAATGAAACTCTGAAATACGTCTTTTTACCCAACTCCTAATATTAAAATGGAAGAAGAAAACAGAAGATAAAGGTACTTATAATCATCTTATGTTTTTAATGTAAGAAAAACAAACAAACAAAAAGATCCATAACACCGTATTAAATTCTGACTACTACTTTTGTTTGGATTTTTCTCCCCTTTTCATAAATGCTTATCTAGAAGATACTTTTTCCTCTTACATGTTAATCACATAGAACAGGTTGTAAAAATTAATATACTTTTTGATCCGGCACTTTTAATTCTTATAACTTAAGGCTATCAAATGACAAGTGATCAAATACACATATAAAATCATATTCAGTATATATCATTTATAATACCATAGTTGTAAAACCACAAGTAGAATTTTTATCACTAGCAAATTGCTTCCATATATTGTTAAATTCATACATTAATGGAATACTAAACAGTTGTAAAATTACCATAGAGTTCTTCTTTTATGGATATACATATGTAACAATTTAGATCTAGTCAGGAGAGAATCATGCATATATTGAAGAGTATATTTGGAGCTTAACGGCAACACACTGATAATTGGTGTAATATATTTGTTCATAATTATGATGCTAGGAAAAAATCAAATTACAGAATCACAGATATAACAGTTTTTCAACAAAATTAATATACTAGGTAGTATTCTATGTGTTCTAAGTACAACAGTATACAAAACAAATTTCTTGCTCTATGGAGACTATATTCTAGTATGTTCTTATGTTAAAAACTATACACATGCAGATAGATATATCCAATATACAGCTCATTCAGAGTGCTATCAAAATCATTATCCTAAGTGAGAAAGATTCCCTGGGATGTGATTATAAAAAGCATTATTGTTCTTATAATACTGTGTTTCAATAATATTTTGAATTTTCCTTTCTGTCACTGAACAATAATTTAGGCAGAACCCATAGATTTCCAGTGCAGTTTTAGGTATTAAGAGCTTCATTCTCAAGTATTAAAAAATTCATTCTGATCTAAATCAAAATGTTGACCTCTCCTTCACTTAAAAGTCTCTCTCCCTTGGGCCCAAATGAGGTTTAAAAATGATTATAAATAAAGGATATGTGTACAATTTCTTTATTCTTTTCCTACCTTACTGCTTCATTATTTCTCTTTTCACTCTGGTACCTCTGATTCCTGCAGATTGAAGCAAGGAAGAGAGAAAAAGCGAGTGGTGGACAAGAAAGCACTTATTTGAGAGCACTATTATAATCTGGCACCGGTACTTTCCATAAGTCAGGTGTGATTGCTTATCAGAGTAATGAAATCTCAAAAAACACCTTTGGAAGATAGTTTTAGAGAAGAACCCTAAAAATCAGAGTATATACCATGATCTTGGTTATTACTTCTGAAAAATCACTCTCAAATAATGCATCTACCTAGCATTGTCACGAGGAGATAATTTTTAACAACTAACGTCTTATTTTATGTTGGTAACCCAATAGCTAGAAACACCTGGCTTTTATTCCCTGACCCATTTGTCCAACACTGGCCATCATGGGTGAGACTGAAATGCATTCTGTGGTCAATATGAAAGACAGAGATTAGTCCAACATATAGGCAGATGGTACATCATTGTTCAAAATAATGGTAGAGAGGATCCCAAAATGAAACATAAATATTCTCAAATCCTCCATCTTTCAGAATATAATCCATTCCTCTAATACCTGAATGAAAGCCTAAGGTCCTATTCAACAAGGTTCTATCCAACAACAGTTCCATTCTTTTATTGGGCTTTCCATATGAAATATTTTTTTTATTTTTATTTTTTTTCTTTCTTTTTTTGCTTTTTGTTTTGTTTTTAAGAATTCTAAGGGAGGGGCACCTGGGTGGCTCAGAGGGTTAAAGCCTCTGCCTTCGGCTCAGGTCATGATCTCAGGGTCCCGGGATCTAGCCCCACGTCAGGGTGTCTGCTTGGCAGGGAGCCTGCTTCCCCCCTCTTTCTCTGCTTGCCTCTCTGACCGCTTGTGATCTCTCTGTGTCAAATAAATAAATAAAATCTTTAAAAAAAAAAAAAAAAGAATTCTAAGGGAGAGCTTACATGGTTTAGAAATCCATCCTAATTGTCCTTCCAATCCTCTAGCAAATCATTGTTAAGGTGACTCTTAGGTCAATTTTTATAGTCACAGGTAATTTTTTTAAAGCTTTAATTAGTGTTGGAAATAGTATGTCTGAAAGCTTAGACATAGCACACGGGAAGTACAATGAGAAAGTCCTGAAACGAGATCACTGATACTGCTGTCTCTGAAATGACTGTCGGGGTCTTGCTCTTCCTTGGATGGTTTTCTGCTAATTTCTCTGCAAACCTGCTCAAATGGTAAAAGGATTCAATTCTCCACATTTCACACTCTCCAAACAACTACCAATGACTCTTACCATCACCCAAAATTAGGTATCCAACCTCTTCTAGGGTTCAAATAGATGAGAAAATTAAGTAACTTTTCCCTTCTCTCAGAACTGCCTTTAGCTTGGTGATATACTCAGGACTACAGTTCAGAAAGATAATTTTTATATCATTATACAGAGCATTTAGCTCCACATTGTTTCATTATGTCTCTTGTTTCTGATTAGGATCTCATTAACATGTCTTTCTATCCAAACAATTCAGAAATTCCTTGAGGCTTGAAATACCATTTTGTCATCAAGCCATCAGTTTTTAAACATTCTTTGAAAGTACCACATTATATGTATGAAACTTATGTGTAAATGTGAACTTATATTTTTAGTAGGATTTTCCAGCTGCTCATCTAGTTGTGTGTGGCTGAAAAACATATTCAGTGTTTCTTCCTGTCTTCAGGTCTTCCTGGGCTTTCACCTTCCGCTGGTATCTCCCCAGTCATCCCCACTCATGAATACTTTGGACATCTCTGAGGAATATCTAGAGGGCTTTATCACAGCTCTTTTATAGCTCTCCAATTTCCACTATCCATTAATTTCTGTTTGGACTTCCAGACATCCTGAGCCAAGTTCATAATTTCAGGCTAACAATCATACAGGTTGTTCTATTCATTAGAACCTGAATTGATAATTTTTTGGCTAGCAAAGCTGCAGAGTTATATTCCATCTACACCCACTCCAGTGCTTAATTGAGTCTGCCATCGCCTATAGTGAGATCGATGGATTGCCCCATCGGCTTCAAAATGGCACATCTGTAATTTTCACCTGGGTTGAGATTTACCAGCTAAGATGGTCACAAATACTTGGTTTTCTTACACCAGTTATTTGTTGTTTTTCAGGAATAAACATTTTTCAGTTTATTGCCTTCCTTTGAGTGATGTGTATTACCTAAAATGGTTGTTTTTGACAATGTTCTTTAGCTTTATATCATTTTCTGTAGTGTAGGGGAATGCCAGAAAGCCTCTGGTTACCATTGCCCAAAGGTCTTTCACAATATATGGTTTCCATAGATACTTTTTTCCTAGAATGAGATGCAAGAGAATTATATAAATAAAATCTTGTGTGTTTTCTAATTCTTTACAAACATAAGCATAAATATGTATAAATTAAATGAAATGCCACAGCCTGCAAAGCTGGAGGAAAACCAGTACTCAAAACTGTAATTATACACAGTGACTTGTGTTTTCATATTAATCATTATTCATCTTTCCTATAAAATAAATTATAAACCACTGTAGATTTTCTTTTAAAATATGTATTTTTCTCATTTTTATACCAAGTAGAGTGTATTCCCCCACCCATGGAATTAGGTTTGGGTGTGACACTTGTTTTGACCAAAAGAATGAGAATGGGTGCCATTTATGTCACATAAGCTTTAATAATCATCAGTTGCTTCTTTTTTTTTTTTTTTTTAAGATTTTTCATTTATTTGACAGAGAGAAACACAGCGAGAGAGGGAACACAAGCAGAGGGAATGGTAGTGGGAGAAGCAGGCTTCCTGCCGAGCAGGGAGCCCGATGCGGGACTCGATCCCAGGACCCTGGGATCATGACCTGAGCCGAAGGCAGCCGCTTAACGACTGAGCCCCCCAGGCGCCCCATCATCAGTTGCTTCTGAAACTTCTCTTTTTTTCAAGAAAACAGCTTGTCCTAGATTGTAAAAGCTCCTTTAAATGAGATCCCTGACTAAAAGATATGTGAAGAATAGCTAAAACACCAACGTAACATAATATGAACTAGATATGAATCTTTATTTACAATGAGTCATGTTGTAAATCACTGAGATTCAGGGATCATTGTTTTAATTCAGAGTAAGCTAGTAAAAGCTTAATACAGTTGGATCTTCCTAGAAGTATCATCCACTATTTCTACTTATGTCTCATGATGAGAATTTAATTAGCTGGTCACTTCTAATTTTAAGAAGTACTGACAAAAATATTTTAATGGGGTACATCCCTAAGCCCAGTATTGAGGAAGAAGGGAAAATGAGGACTGGATAAGGCAACTACTTGTCTCCACCATACCATTACAATGCCAAAGGTCATTTACTGATGCATTCATTTCCTTTTCAACAAATATGTGTTGCATATTCTCTATATTTTAATTTGAACTTTACCAAATGTAAGAAGATTGATAACATTTGTTTTGCTCACTTTACCTGCAAAACTCTTCACAGCTTGATTCAGATCCTAATTTCTCTTTCCTCATTCCCTTTCATTGCTGCTCCATTCTTGATCACTCCTTTTTCTTTTGTTTCTTCTTAGGCTAATTTTGTATTAGAATCTGATAAAATATATTTTCCAAAGCCAATTTTAGAGAAATTTCTGGATTAATCACCTCCTACGTATTATTCAGTTATTTGTTATACTATAATCATACTCTTCATATGTTCATTCCTTTAGTGTTATCTCTAATAAAAAAAGGCAGAAAGTGGCTTGAGGTACCTTAATAGAGATTAACAACACAAAATATAATCAGTATTTTCTTTTATAATGCTAGCATTTTGAGCATTCAGCTTAAATGAAAAGAACAATACTATAAGAAATAGTAAATGACTTGGAGTTGGGGAAGAAAAAGTATGAAATGGTTCTAGTCGCATTTTGCCCTACTTATTCTTTCTCCCTGACCCATAAGCAAAAATAAATATATAAATAAGTAGCAAATCATCTACAAATTCAAGTTCTAATTATATTATAAGCCAAATTGGCTTGGCAGGGCTGTTTGCCCTGTTGAATAGAGACCCCACATGTTGTGTTGGATTAGATATGTGGAAATCCTCAAATATGTGAAGAATTGACCTACTGGCACTTATCACCACTGAGTGGAGAACAGTATCAGAGACAAGCTTCTTTTTCTGAAAGAGAATGTGTTGTCAAAATGTTAGGAACAGCTGGCTTGACAGATTGTCCTTGTTTGTCCCAGCTTACATTTTGTTGAACACTTCAGCATGTATTGGGTATGCTATTTAGGTTAGACATGACATTTCTAGTACCTCTTTAAAGGTCAGAATGACAGATGCCTGAGTATAATGTTCTCCACTGGAAATATTTATACAGTGATCAACGCTTATGTATTTTTCAAACACTGCTCTTTATTTTAAGTGATTTGTAAGAATTTGTTTTTTTGGAGACCCGGGTTCCAGTCCTGGATATAACACATAGTAACACTCTTGTGAAATGAGGTAATATAAATGTTTACTCCATAGGGTTACTGTGAACTAAATATATAAAAATATCTTGCAATTCTCAAGTGCCATATGAACATGAGTTATTTTCATCATAGGTATTGTGTGTGCTTATTTTTATATGAAGAAATACACATAACAATTTCTAGATAGATAGACACTAGAATTCGCATCCAGCAGATATCTGACTTCTTCACGTGTTCACTCTGCTGTCATCCCAGATGAACTATTATGTAGTAATCAAGTCAGCATCCTTTCAGCACATCGAAACAGTATTAATACCCTAAGTACTAGTATACACAATGCATTTACTTACGTTGGTAATGGAGAAGTTTACCAACTCCAGGTAATGGAGGGTTTAACATAATAGAGCAAACACCTTCATAAATGCCCATTTAACATAGCTCTTCTCCCAAATCTAACTGTTGACTAGGAGTGGCGGTAGGGGTTGGGTGTCAGTTTTGCCTTTGATCAGCCTTTGCTTCCCAGTCTTGTTTTCCCTGCTTGGTCCTAGGTCCCTCCTGCTTCTGCCCAGCTTTCCCACACCCTTTGCATAAAACATATTACTCTACTCCAGTTCTTAGAGAAAAAAAAAATCATATATAACACAATTTATGAAGCATGGCTCTTATAATTATCATTTATAAAGGTCTACTTCCTTAAGAAGCAGCAGATCATTTTAAATAATTATGCTTCCAGTTAAAAATGTTATATTCAAAATAAAAAATATTTTTATGTGAGGCAAAAAAACTTGTTAGTATTTAATTTGATCTGTCCAATTATTCTAATAAATTCTACAGATAGTACAATATAACTTGACATGAATAATTTTTATTAAATAGAAATATTATTTCTATTATTATTTAAATAGAAATTATCTTTATCTTAAAAGTGACTTTGCATGGTTCTAACACTTTTATAAAGAATTTAAACCATCACTGATTAAAGATTGAATGTTTCCATTAATGTACCTGGAAAAGTTTCTCCTTAAGATTTTCTGTGACTCAAGTGCCTGGGTATCTCAGTCAGATAAGCAGTCAACTCTTGATTTCCCCTCAGGTCATGATGCCAGGGTCCAGAGATCAAGGCCTGCATTAAGCTCCATGCTCAGCAGAGAGTTTGCCTAAGATTCTCTCTCCCTCTCCCTATGTCCTTCCCCCAATTCTCTCTTTCTCTCTCTCTCTCAAATAAATAAATAAATCTTAAAAAAAAAATTTCCTAAAAAAAATTTCCTGTGAATCTCCATTTAGTGACAGAATTGCGTCCATTTCCACAATAAATTTCAATAAACTTTCATACTCATTTAAAAATTAATTTTATATTGTCATATAAGATTGTTTAACTCTTATATTTCTTTTACTTTTCAACAGTGTGTAGAAAGAATTCTTACTTTTCTCTTAACCAACTTAATATAAATTATCTTTTATTTCATACTTTAAATTTTCTAAGTTACATAGAAGAAACTTATGCACTTGAGTATCCTAGGAACAGTTAGAGGACAGTCATATTTTTTTTTTCTTTTTCTTTTTTTTTTTCCCTCATTAATTTTTATTAACATATAATGTATTATTTGCCCCAGGGTACATGTCTGTGAATCTTCGGGCTTACACATTTCACAGCATTTAACAGCACATACCCTCCCCAAGGACAGTCATATTTAAAAATGTTTGACTTCTTTTTTTTTTTTTTTTTTTAAATGTTTGACTTCTGATGGGCCTAGGTAGCAAGTCAGCTAAGGATCTGACTCTTGATCTCAGCTCAGGTCTTAATCTCAGGTCACGAGTTCAAGCCCCACACTGGGGTGGAACCTACTGAATGAATGAATGAGTGAATGAATGAAAACAAATAAAAGTGAATTCTGTCTCTAAGATATACTTTCCAGAAATGTGTTTTTTCCCACCTTTTCCCAATTATTTTAACAGTAAAACTTGTTATTTGTTAAAACATTTTCATATATTTTGGTAATGTTCTCTTTTTATTTTATTTTAAAGAAGTTTTGCAGGTTTATATTTATATTCCTAAAACTTTGTGCTTTTGAGCTTCAATTGAATAGGTCAACTGGATAAATTATGATAAATATTTATATCCCATGAAAATTGGAAATACCTGAAAGGAGCATTCTTATTTAATAGACAAATATGTTTTTAAAATGCATCCTCAGAACTCAAACAATATGTAAATCTGGCAAATATTTGTTCACACAAAGTTAGGATGGTTTTAAAAATTTTTAGAAAATAATATCTGGTGTTTACGTCCATCATGACAGAAGAATATGACACTCATATAAATAGACCCTAGAGAATCTCTAGGTACAGATAACATAAAAATGCATCAAGATCTTTGTATTACTGTCCTCAATAATCCAGTCTTTCCTGTAGGAGCATCATATATTTTCATTCTTGCCTGGTCTCCTTGTAAGTACAGTATAGTCTCTTGCCCCTTTTCTGGCTTAGCTAGGTGACTGGCTTTGACCAAGAGAATGGGAACCTATATGAGGTATTTCATGTATGAGTAGATCTGAATATACTTGCACAGTTCAGTTAGTCTTCTTTCTCCCCTCTTCCTTGAGAACAGCTCATGGAAGACAACTCAACTATTCCCGAGTCATGGAGTAGGATGACTGGAGGAACAGAGCTGAACACAATAGAGCTGAGCAGAGCAGGACAGAAGAGAACTGACCTACAGAATTGTGAGTGTAAAATTATTTTTTATTGTTGATTTGGGGGTTATTTTCTAGCCACAGCAAAAGCTGACTAATATAGTCTTTCTACAGGTATGCTGCAAAGGGAAAATAATAAGGCAAGCAAATGAATAAGAATGTTAGTATCTATTGACTTACCTCACTCTATGCCAGTCATTCACTCATGTACTCATTCTTTCCTTCATTCGACAAATATTGATCACTGTAGGAGCAAAGAGTTGCCAATTTCTACTGGAAAAAAAAAACCCACATTTGTCCCCTTAAGAAATCTACTCTTTAACAAAACAGTGCACATTAATGTTGAAAATTATTTTCTCTACTGGATACTAGATACTGGATTGTGATATCAATAGGTAAATTAAAATTTCATAACCCTTTCTCACAATCTGTGATTCAAGAAGTATGTTGAAAATTATTTCCACATTTTATTATTTATTAACTATCTGATCACCATTAATGAAGTAAATGGCAAATGGTAAATATTGAGAATCTCTGTTAACTTTTTCATCTTTGTGTACCTATTTTCCCCACAAATATTTTCTTCTTCCAGAGACTGTGTTTCTTCAACATTACCCCCAAAACCCTGTTCACCGAAGGGAACAATTTAAGAAACTCTAGTACAGCATTCTAAGATTGAGTCTGAATTCCCCTAGGAGTTGATTTTATACTCCATGGTTAGTATCTGGGCATCATCGTTCTTTCCAAGGCAGAGAACTTACTTGTGCAGTAAAAAAGATTTTTCAGATTTCTGAATTGTCTATTTATTAAATCAATCTCTCTGTCTCTCTCAATCTCTCTCTTCCCTCTCTATCTCATTCTTTTCTCTTAAATAAGTTTTTCTTTTAAATAAAATTCCATATTTTTCTTAGCTGCAAAATTTAATTTCCTCTTCTAAATTGGACAGCTTTCAGTGTTAATATATTGAGAGACTGAGAACACAGTGTGTGGTTGTAGGAAGTCTGATCATTGAGTCATCTTTCAATACAGGCCTTATTGAAACATGCTTGAACTGACTGTCACCATGACCTCTTTAAGACTGATTCTGTTTGGTGCACTCATGTCTTGAATATTCATGAAGGTGAAAAGGTGAAGGTTCATATTTCAGAAAGACTTATGCTCCTTAGAAACCAAGGGACTTAAGGATCTTTGTGAGACTAAAAACAATCTGCCGACTCACCATGCATCACCCCCAACCTTGCAATGGAGAAAACCTGTTAAAAAGCAAGTTCACAACTTCTCTTGAACTCGGGATTTTATGACCAGAGATAATATTTTTCAAAAACAAGGATGAAATAAACACTTAATTTTTTCAGGGGCACCTGTGTGGTTCAGTCTGTTAAGCAAATGCATTTGGCTCCTGTCATGATCTCAGGTCCCTAGGATCAAGCCCCACATAGGGCTCCCTGTTCAGCAGGGAGTCTGCTTCTCCATCTCCTGCTCTGCCTGCTTGTGCTCGCTCTTGCTCCTTCTGTCAAATAAATAAAAATTAAATTAAATAAAAATAAAATTTAAAAAAATAAATTAATTAAATTTTAAAAACTTAATTTTTTCAGACAAAAACTGCAATAATAAATGTTATAGGAAGTTCTTTAGGAAGAGGATATATGGTATCAAACTGAATCTTGGATCTATACAAAAAATAAGGAACATTGGAAATGGAGTAAATGAACATAAAACGAAATTCTTTTTCACCAACTTTTTGATTGACCAGAAAGATCATTAGCAGTCTCTGGAAGAAGTTAATAATGTGTGTTTATCACATATGTAAAAGTGACAGGTATGATAACAGTTATACAAATGATGAGAAGGACGCAGTTGGGAATATACTGTTTTAAGGACCTTACATTGCATGTAAAGTAAGGCAAGATTATTTGAAAACAGACTGAGTAACTAAAGATGTATAATCTAAATTCTAAAATGGCCAATTCCCCCCACCCCCCCAAAAAATTAAGGAAACAAAATCAAATCATAAAGAAAGCACAATTCAAATCAGATAAGGCGAATAATGTCCATGAATTGTATTTTTTTTTCCAGCCTAGTTATGTGACAGCTCAGAAGTGTTCTATAAGGCCTTCAAACACATTTCTTCCCAATTCATAGACAGTTTCCTCACATGCACATGCTTCTAGCACTCTGGTGAATGCCCCAGAAACACCTCTGCAGATTTCTGATACCTCCTTTTGTGTATCTCTCTCCCCTCCAGTATTCCATCTTGGAAACTCCAACTTGGAAACTGTTGCAATTCAACAATGAAACATGTTTATATTTTAAACACTTTATAATTAGTTAATTGTGCCATTTCTAAAAGGAAAAAGTGTTAATTGGTATATATGTGTATGTATTTATACATGTTTTACTATGTACTGTTATTAGTTATAACTACCTCATAATGCATTTTTACTGGTCACAATAATTTAATGTAATTTAATTCTAGGTCAGATATGTGAATCTTCCAAATCTTTATGGGAATGTATGGACTGTTTTGTGGTCCAGGATTGCCATGACTTGCCACTTAGGATTCACCTCTTATAAACTTACAACAACAGTATAAGAAAAATACTCTAGCACAGAATAAATTTATTTCATTGATTCTCATTTAAAAATCTGAACACTAATATGTCTCAACATTAGGGTAGAACCAACATCATTTAATACTTGACATTCTTGTAAAGGCGTTAATCACTTTTATGTTTTCTTTCAAGGATTAAACTTTGGAAGTCTATTAAATGTAGAAAATGTACCACTGTTGACTAGGATTAAATGCCAAATCATGAATCTTCTTGTGACAAACATATTAAGAGTCTTATATTTAATATTCTTAAAATCTACAGTTACCCATCAATTGTAGTCAGTCTAGTATAAATGAATCAGATTTTAATTTATAGCTATGAAAAAATACTCATCAGGTTAGGAGCCACTGAATGAGATGATTTAAAAGAAAGAACCTTTTGTTAAGTGTTATTGACTCTGAATTTGAAGGAAGAGAATTACCAACATGTCATTGGACTCTGCACTTGAGAAGAAGTTCTAAATTTCCATTGTAGGACCAGTGAAACATAAGCCTGGGTGTTAGAATTCTACATTACTCACCATTGTAAGAGAGCCTTCATTAATTAAACATCCACAGTGTGCTAAGTGATGCAGAGGGCAATAAAGACAGGTTCCTTGTCAATGTGGGGAATGAAAGTCGTTTCCTCTTGGGACCTCTATTGCTAAGTTAAGTTCTACCCATCAAAGAAAGAAACATGCTTCATCATGCATAAAAGAGAATATAGTTTCCTCTGTTCTACTTCAAGGATCTTTCCTATCTATTTACTTATTCTTTTTTTTTTTTTAAAGATTTTATTTATTTGACAGAGAGAAACACAGTAAGAGAGGGAACACAAGCAGAGGAAATGGTAGCAGGAGAAGCAGACTTCCTGCTGAGCAGAGAGCCCCATGTGGGGCTCGATCCCAGGCCCCTGGGATCTGACCTGGGCCGAAGGCAGACTCTTAACGACTGAGCCACCCAGGCGCCCCTTACTTATTCTTGAAGGACAGGGAATATGCATTGAGAACTTTGGAAGTCACACTTTGACTTATGACTTAATGTGCTTTATGATTTAATGTTAGCAAAAGCCCCAATGAACAAATAGCCACCTAGCATGCCAATTGGGTTCATTCAGTTCTAGCATTGAGTTCCATCAACAGACTATTACTGCCCACTCTGCTCTCCATCTCTGGCAAAATTCTATTCAACGGTCAAGTCCCAACTCACAAATCACTTCTATGTGAAGACTTCTCATTCCCTCGAGATCTGAGTTGCTTTTGTCTGTAGTCTAAAAGAAAGTTTTCTTACTCCACTAAGAGCTCTTTATTGCTTTGGATTTTTTTTTAATTTCTTTGAATTTTTATTTATCTGTTTACTCTCTCGCTCCCAACTGAACTGTGAATTCCTTGAACAAAGTGACATTTCTTGTTTTCCAGTAACCATCAAGAGTAGAATATATAAAGGAAATTAAAGAAAGGGCAAAATAGTGTCTAGGAAATATAACATTTTAAAAGAAAAAGTACAAAGAAAGATTCTGTTTCATACTATCAATGTCTAAATTTTGGATCTAATCAATACCTTCTAGTTCTTGGTGCTATCACTTAAAGATGGTTTGAAACTTCCTTTGTCATTTTATCACTTCAAGGAGGTTTGGAACTTAAAATGAAGGTGTAACTTCATTCTATTTAATAATGGTGGTCACCATAGTGCCTGGAAACCCATTTGTTGTCAGTTGCCAAATCACTGAATCTGTATACCTCTCTCATTTTTTAGTTTTAGACACAGTGTAGATTTGGAAACTTCATCATCAGACAGAGAACTCATTCTCTTTCAAGCTCTGATAGGAAACATCTATGTCCAAATTTGGAAAAAAATCACTATTCTATCTCTTTTATTTCATTTTCTATAAAAAGAAGGGTTAGAATGTTTTACCTTTGTTAAATCTCATCTACTAGAAATCATTTTCTTTTTTTCAAAATTTTTATTTTTTCTGCTTAAATCAAGAAAACACTCAGAGTAGAAGTCACCTACAAGCATGGTTGACAAAGATAGTATTGCATACCAATCTGAAGTCTTTATTTACATGGGAGGATGATCTCAAGAAATCACTTTCTCCTTCTATTAGTTATAACCCCTCTTTAATGCTAAGGTGGGATGACATTTTATGGACTTTAATTAGGGTGAGAGAACTCAAGCTTTCTGGGAGATACCTATACAAAAATATTTACCTATGTATGGATATTGGTGTGTGTTTCCTTTCTTGGCATTTAAATGAAGACTGAGAGATTCTATAGTGTTTAAAAATACCTGAGAGTTTTTTAAATTTATGTTCCATAGTGCTTCACACATCAGCTGCCTGTATTCTTCCTCTCTCAGTAACATTTTATTACATGTACAGTGATGTAATTTTAGTAGTGGTTGTTTAACGTATTCAAGTCCAAGGTGAATTTATCATAAAAGTTAAAAATGGATAGGCCTCTTGCTTATCTGGGATGTTAACATACTGCCGGATAAATAATGCAATCTTATTAGCCTTGTTCAGAAACAAATCGATAAAAATTTCAAAAACCTTGTGGATGAAGTAAAACCCTGGGTTTGATTTTCTTATAATGATTTTGCTTTATCATGAAGTGCTCGCAACTGGCATTCTTTCAAGTACTTCAAATTGTGTAGTGGCTAGAATTCATACTAGACCCTAACTAAGGACTAAAGCTATGTCCTGACAGAGTTTTGGTCTCATAAACAGGATTTGAAGTGTGGGGAATTTAAAAAAAAAGGGGGGAGTAGAAAGGAAAAAAGAAAAAAAAGAAATAACATAGCACAGTATAATTTTAGTTAGTGAAACAGAGAAATGAAATATGATGATTTCAACTCTTGCTTTATGTGCAAATAGAGTTGTTGCCTTCATATAATAATAGATTTAAGAAAACCATACAACAGACTCTTAGCCATAGAGAACAAACTGAGGGTTGCTAGAGGGGAAGTGGTTGGGTGGATGGAGACTGAGTGCTGGGCATTAAGGAGAGCACTTGTGATGAGCACTGGGTGTTATATGTAAGTAATGAATCACTAAATTCTACTCCTAAAACTAATATTAAACTATATGTTAACTGACTAGTATTTAAACAAAAGCTTGAAACAACAACAAAAAAGAGATAACATAAGGATATCCTATCCACGCCATACTCTGAACATTACTGACAGGGTAAAAAGGGCAAAAAATGGGTAAAATTGCCAACAGAGTAAAATTGCTTTTGTTCTACAATTAAAATTCTATTAAATATAAAATTTACACATTACTTTATTCCTCTAGTAAATGCAAATATACGTGTATTGAGGACATAGTAAGGCTCAGTCATTTAGGCATTAAGATGAATTTGTTGAATCAAGATCTTGTTAATTTTATGCCTGGATGAAATCAGTTGTCATAAAAAAATGGGAATTTGATAGGGTAAAGAGTTGGTCTCAAAACGACATTGAAAAGATTAGCACTTTCCACCATGTTTACCACTCTCTTGTGATAAGTGAGAAAGGTACTATAATAGTATAGCTTTTATTGTAGAATATTCCAAAATCAAGCATTTTATAAATAAACTAGGGATCAAATACTTGGCTCCAAGTGCCTGTCTTAATTACTAAACTGCAGTAGAATAACCAGACAGTTTTTTTCATTGATTATCTTACAAGACATGATTTATGTCATACGTTTAATGTCAGGAAGGCTTCTGTCACCACAAACCAGTTTCTTTTCTGTATTTCCTCTCTATCATTTAGTTGCGCTTCAGGAATATAAACTGATTTTTAACACCCCCTTAAATGTAGCATTAATAGCAAGCTATAAATGTTGTAAACATAACTCATAACACGTTAAAAAGTCAGTATATGTGGCTTTTATATTTCTTTTCTTTAGGGGCTCTCTGTGCTATTTCTGCCTTCTGTTCAGGCAGGTAATTGTGATTGGACTAAATCCTGTCTAGGAAAATAATACTTTCACATACCCATGAAAGAGAATATGGAAGAAGTCATTAATATGTATTTTTTAATATATTTACATATACTATGAAAAATGAAAAAAAGTTGTTTATGCATATAGGGATCACAGAATATATTTGTAATGTGTTTATAATGTGTTCTAATGTGTGCATTAAAACTTTTTGGAAAACTAAGTGAGTGTATATGCTTCCATGAAAGAAACATAAATACGAAATCTATTTATACTCACATCCTATTTAAAATGCTTTTTCTTGGGGCGCCTGGGTGGCTCAGTCGTTAAGCGTCTGCCTTCGGCCCAGGTCAGATCCCAGAGTCCTCGGATCGAGCCCCGCATCGGGCTCCCTGCTCTGCGGGAAGCCTGCTTCTCCCGCTACCATTCCCTCTGCTTGTGTTCCCTCTCTCGCTGTGTTTCTCTCTGTCAAATAAATAAAATCTTTAAAAAAAAAAAATAAAATAAAATGCTTTTTCTTTTATTATATTTTGCATTGCTTCCTGAATGATTATCACCATTATCATCCTTATAATCATCATTAGGCAGTATTTGAAAATCAGTTCATTGGTTGTTTTAAATAAGAATGAAATAACTATGTTGAAAGGTAGGGATATATTATTTTACCTCACTTAATTTATAATTTAATAGAAAAATAAATCATATGAAATATTTATTACTAATAGATTGAAATTATGACAAAAATAAAGAGGAAACTGATATTTATAAATGATGAAATGAAGTTACACATATGTAACTTCAATATATCCCTTTTCTAGTGCCTCCCACATATAAACTGATTGTTTCTGACATGAAACTCTGTCAATCTGGGTTTAGCCATCATCACCTTTAAAATTAGTGGGTTCATCTCAAATACACAACCTAACGCTACACCTAAAGGAGCTGGAGAAAGAACAACAAAGAAAGCCCAAACCCCGCAGAAGAAGAGAAATAATAAAGAACAGAGCAGAAATCAATGAAATAGAAACCAAAAGAACAGTAGAACAAATCAATGAAACTAGGAGCTGGTTCTTTGAAAGAATTAATAAAATTGATAAACCCTTGGCCAGACTTATCAAAAAGAAGAGAGAAAGGACCCAAATTAATAAAATCATGAATGAAAAAGGAGAAATCACAACCAACACCAAAGAAATACAAGCAATTATAAGAACATATTATGAGCAACTATACGCCAGCAAATTAGACAACCTGGAGGAAATGAACACATTCCTAGAGACACACAAACTACCAAAACTGAACCAGGAAGAAATAGAAAACCTGAACCGACCC
>CM053611.1:62165258-62184462 GCA_028646535.1 Procyon lotor
AATACACTATATGTTAATAAAAAATTTAAAAAAAGAATTCAAATCAAGACTTTCTCTTTAGTAAGCATCTCCCTTTAATCTCTATGTTCTAGTGCCTCATGAGGTATATCCAGGCTCCATCAAACTTGAATAAGCAACTCTCTCTTAAATCAAAGGAGAATTAATATGCTTTCCTAAACATATGATTTGAGCTGAACTGAACTTTTCCTGGCTAGTTGCTGCAAACAAAAGCAAAACCACTAATCGCTCTGCCTCTAAATGACCTTTTTTTTTTTAAGATTTAACAATAAAAAAAAAAAACACAAAAAACAGCACACTATAGAAATTCTTTATTAGCTTAGCTAACCTGCTGGCTAAAATTTGTTCTTAGTTGGCCTTGTGAATGCATTGGCTAACTTAAGTGATTATGTTTTTATCACTGCTACAAGAATATCTCCTACTTGCACTCGACTTTATAGGTGTGCAAGCAGGAAATAAAGTATCAGTCTTATGCTTGTAGGAAAATCCAGAATTTAGCTGTCAATCCTACAACTACCATAGAACATCTGATTCTTTTTTCTTGTTCCTGTATTTCCCCTCTTAAGCAGGAAAAAATATTAATTAAGAAAATTCTGGTGAACTGAGAACTGTTATTCAAAATTGTCATTGCCCCTCACATATTTCCTGATCCAGTAAATTGTTGCATTGACTCCATTAATCACTGACAAATAGGATCAGGGTGTGTGTGTATATGAGTATTTGTTAAAGATGGTAAGGCAGACTTTATTCAAGACCATCACAATAGGTATAGTGACAACTGCAATGGGATTTTGCAGTAGGGGAAAAGAGATGGGGCTCAACCCAAATACGGCCTAGGTAAGTAGAAATTTATAGCCATGAAGCAAGGTAGGGGTCAGCGGATAGGAAATTACGAAGAGACAGCATAAGAGTAAGGGGAGATTTGGCTAATCTAACCTACTGTGATCAGACATGACCTGAGAGAAGGTGGAAGATGAGGAACCCGATTAGATATCAAGGGTGATCAGATATTGAGAGTGGAGGGTTTTTGTTAAACTGACTTAGCAAGATTCTTGCTAAAACTGGAATTTACAAAAAAGTATACAGATGAGCTGAGAAGAATGTTTAGGAGTCAGACTAAAAGTTTGATCAAGCAAAGAATTTTTGTCACCAGTGAAGGCAGGATTTGAAATAGTTAATGATGTCTGCAATTAGCTGTTTCTATAATTTTGACAAATGGAAGCAGCATGATGAAGCAATCCTGTTTTAGGTCCAAGTGAGCAAAGAAGGTGCTGCAAAATAAAACTGGGTAATAGACATATTTACCTATCTAAATGAAATTTAAAAAAAAAAATTTCTGTATCCATGATTCAGGATGTATCATGAGTTTTTCTGTGGAAAGAAAGAGTTAAAGCAAACTTATCTGGTCTGCAACCTGTTTCTCTCATAATTACTGAATATTCTTCCTAGGAAAGAAAGCAGATGGCCTGGTCCAATTTCTTTGTAAACAGGCTGATAGTTTACCTCCTGATAAAAGGATTAATGCCATTTGCTAGGAGGAGAATCCCTATCTGTGGAATACTCTCAGCAAAATGTCTATAGTTTAATATTGAGTTTGGTAAAAAAGAAAAGAAAAAGAGAAAGAAAAAGAAAGAAAAAAAGAAAAAACCCTAGATTACATTGAATTTGCTGCATGGCTTTCCTCAAAGTGTCGTGTTAGCTATTTATAGAATATACAACAAAATCCCTTTTATTTCTATTAGCAATAATTGCGCTCAGATAAACCTCATTGGCTACGGTACTGCCACTGCACAAAGCTCCTTTTTATTTCTAGAAAGCCAAAAGTTCTTTATCATTTACAAATGTTGAAATTTATTAAATGTTTTTTTTGGTTTTTATGGAGATGATTATATATTCTGTTAATACTACCAAATGTTAAAGTAAATTTGCATTCTGGTATGTAAACTTTATTTGTGATGCAATGTCTTTTCGACTTATTTTTGAATTTTATTTGTTCATCTTTGGTAATATTAAAAATTTATTAAAGAAATTGACCTTTATTTTTTAATATTATTGTCTTGGCTTGGCTTCAGAAAGGTTTGATGACTTAATTAAATGAGTTAGGAAGAGGACTTTTATAAGTTTGTTTTGACCCTCTGGAAGATTTCATTTAAAACTGATGCTATTTATTACTTAAATATTTCAAGTAATTTATCACTGAATATATCTTATAGTTTTGATTTACATTTCATATTTCTTTAATAACTAGAGAACCACACAGAGGTTTTACTCCTTTTCTATTATCTAGTTATATTTTTCAAGAAATACGTTCATATATCCAAATTTTTTATTTCTTTTCCTAGACTTGTGCATATTATTTTTATGTTTTAAAAATCTGAAGTGGTAATCTTTTTTCACTCCCAGGATTGGCAATTTGTATTCTTCTCTTTTATTCTTAATAAGACCTGCTAATGGCTTAGCAATTTCACATAATTTTTAAAGAACTTAAGTTTTGGTTTCCTAAACTTTGCATATTTTTTTCATTTTATTTATTTCTGATTTTCTCTTTATTTCCTTTCTTCTACTTGTATTTATGCTTAATGTCCTTTTTCTCTTTTCTTTTTCTAGTTGCATTTGTTTAATTTAATATTCTTTTTCTAGATAATTAAGAAAGCTCTATTAGTTGAATTTTTTTTTAAGCTTTTCTTCTTTTCTAACATAAACATGTAGGCTATAAATTTCCCTCTATGCATGTCTCCAGCTCCCTCACAATTTTTTTCCTATTTCCATTTTCCAATTTAGAACATTCAAATTTCTAGTTTTATTTCTCCTTTAACTTATGGGTTATTCAGAAATATATTGCTTGCTTGCTTGCTTAAGGGATTTACCATTTATCTTTTTATTACTCAATTCTAGTTTAGTCCCCCTGTAGTTAAAGAACATAATGTTTTTGGATTTTAATTTGTCTTTTGAAATTTGTGTAGGCCTGTTCTTATTGAGCAGTACATGGCCCATTTGGCAAGTGCTCCAAGTGCATTTGAAAATATTTTCCATTGTGGAGGTGTGCTTTATATATGCCATTTTGTTTTTCATGCTGTTCAATTAATCTATATAGACCATATGTATATATTGGAGGGGGTCTATGGGGTCACTATCATTTACTGAGAGGTTTCTTCAAAGTTTCCAAAGATGACTCTGAATTTGTCCATTTCTCCATTTATTTGTCAGTTTTGCCTCAAATATATTTAAATCTTGTTATTACATGCATACAAACTTAGTGTTATTATACATGGATGTTTAACTTAACATTTATTACTATGAGATGGCCCTCCTTAAGTTCAGCAATGATTTTTGCTAGGAACTCTTACATGATGTTGGTGCTGCTTATATAAATTGGCTTTATTATTTTTACAATGTATGGATTATCTTTTCCTATCCTTCTAGTTTTAACACATTCGTTTTCTAATGTTGAAGGTAGATCAGGAGGAAATGATGCTCCTGGATGAAATTTGACTTTTTCCCTTTGCATGTGTTCCCTAATCCTCAACCTCCTCCATATAATATTGGTCTCATGGTAATAACATGGAAATAAAACATTCATATATTTTATATATATATATATATATGTTCATATATTGTACATACATATATTACTACATATATATAACATATTTGGAGAAGAAGACAAAGAAATATTACTGACTACATAACAATAAGAATTTACCCATATCACAGATCATTGCTCAAACTCGATGTTTCCCAACATTGTCCGAGATGTAAGCACCCTTTCAAATAATACAAAGCTTAAGCTCTAACTTTGCCATTTAGAAAACTGAAAATAGATAAAATGTTTTTAAGTTGTGTTTGAGAAAGATTGCCAAAGATGGATTGAGAAAAAAAAATATGATTGAAGTAATATAAAATTGACAGTTTGATAGAGAAGTAATGTAATTGAGCAGTTCAGAGAATATAAAGCTTTTAAGACAGAATGTTTATAATTTAGACAACCTGAACATGAATGAAGTTGACAAGAACAACCTCTTACTAGTATCTCCTTTAATGCTAAAAACAGAACACTTTGCAGAAGCATGTACTAATTGACCTCAGTACCTACAATATAATGCAATATTTTATTTGAAAAGCTGAAATGAGTCAGAAGGAGCTGTTTACTTTGTGAAAAAGAGTATGAAAAATGTACTCTTCAACCTTTTTTATCAATAAAGTAAAACACCTTTTTTGTCATCTCATTATGTCTCCAAATGACTTGACATTTAGCAGCTTAAAATGCAATTGGCCCTAAACATTAAGCATTCATCAAAAAAAATTCAGATCAAATATTTATTTCATACTCTAAAGAAAAAAATGTTAATAGCACTAAGCCAGTGACCTCAATTACCAAAGGAAATACAGGATTGTTGAATATGGAATGTTGACAGGACCACCTCTACATTCTTGTCCAGAATCATTTCCTCTACCTGCTCTACAACCAAAAGAGTTCTCCATTCTTTTTTTTTTTTAAAGATTTTATTTATTTGACAGAGAGAAACACAGCGAGAGAGGGAACACAAGCAGAGGGAATGGTAGCGGGAGAAGTAGGCTCCCTGCCGCGCAGAGAGCCCGATGCGGGGCTCGATCCCAGGACCCTGGGATCTGACCTGGGCCGAAGGCAGACGCTTAACGACTGAGCCACCCAGGCGCCCCAAGAGTTCTCCATTCTAACCGTATCCGACTCTGTTACTCAACTTCCCACCCACGTGGGAAAAGAGAGACAAATGGAAACCAGAGAAATATCATTTTGTTCCCAACATAGTTTTAAAAATATTTTTGTGTTCTTGGTTTTATAATACACTGGTTAAAAATTTGAATTTGAGAGCCTACTAGACCTGAATGAAAATCTTAGCTCAGCCACAAGTGAGTTTAGTGAAACTGGGGATCTGATATAAAATCAATGATTCTGTTTTCTCATAGGTAAATGGGAAAGATAACAGCTAACTTATCAATTGCTCTACCATGATAATTACTTTTAAGTATCAATTTGGTTATGTTATAGTCCCATAAATTTAATCAAATAATAATCTAAGGGTTGCTGTGAAAGTATCTTGCAGATGTGGTTAAGATTTACAAATCAGTTGACTTTAAATAAAGCAGACTACCCTTAATGATGTTGGTGGGCCTCACCCAATCAGTTAAAAGGGCTTACAAGCAAAAACTGAGCTTTCCCAGTGAAGAACGAATTCTGCTTCGAGGCTGTAACAGAAACTCCTGCATGAATTTCCACCCTTCATCCTCTCTACAGATTTTGTACTTTGCCGGGCCTCACAATCGGGTAAGTCCCTTAAATTTTCAATATATATTCCCCCAATGGACAGGATATATACCTCCATTTATTTGGATTTACTCTTAACAGTATTTTGTATTTTGCTTTGTAGAGCTATTAATAATTTATATGGAATCTATTCCTAAATACTTGTTATTTTGAGTAATTGTAATTGTTCATATATTGGCTTTTTGTTTCTGGTCAGTTTATTTTCATATTTTAGATCTGTATCTACCAAGCTTATAAAATCTTTCATTTATTCCTATATTCATTTAGATATTCTAGATAAAAAATAACAAATTTTGGTTAGAATGAAATTTAACTTCTTCATTCCTAGTATTCATATTTTTGTTAACTCTTCTTCCTTACTGTGCTGGCTAGTACCTCCTTGATTTTTCCATTCATGCTTGTAGAATTCATTAATGAAGTCTTCTGGACCTAAATCTTACTTAGTGGGATTGAAAAATATATATTATATATTCAATTGCTTTATTGTTTATAGAACTATTCAGATTTTTTAGTTCTTTATATGTAAGATTATATAAATTGCAATTTCTTCAATTTAATCCATAGGTTTATTTATATCCTCTTATAATGATATTTAATGATGTTCCTTTTCCATTTCTGATATTAGCTATTCTCTTATTTTCTTGATGCAAATTGCCAGAGATTTATCAGTTTTATTAGAATTTCCCCCCAAATTCTTAGAATTTGATTTTTATTGTTACTATATTTTCTTCCTCATAAATTTCTATTTCTTCTCTTACCTCTTTGTTTTCTTTGCATTGAATTTACTTCGCTTCTATAGTCTCTAAATATAGCTTGTCCCATATGAGTACTTTCTCCCTCCTCCTTTCTTTCTCACTCTTCCTGTTCATTATCTCTTTAGTTGTAGAGATAAGTCATTAAATCCATCCACTGAGTTTTTAAGTTTGGTTATTATACATGTGAAGTTTCTAGTTTTCTACCACATAGTTAACTTTTTTTATATGTCTAAAATACTAAATATAGTTATTTTATATGGGAGTCTGATGACTCATTACCTAGTTTTTGTTTTTGTTTTTAAGATTTTATTTATTTATTTGACAGAGAGAGAAATCACAAGTAGGCAGAGAGGCAGGCAGAGAGAGAGGGGGAAGCAGGCTCCCCGCTGAGCAGAGAGCCCGATGTGGGGCTCAATCCCAGGACCCTGAGATCATGACCTGAGCTGAAGGCAGAGGCTTTAAGCCACTGAGTCACCCAGGCGCCCCTTTTACCTTTATAACCACTTACTTGATAAGCTCAATCACTCACATGCCTTTGTCTATATGCTATTTTTATGTATATTTTTGCACATTTCAAGTGCAAAGTCAAAACCTCCCTCTAAGTTTGAGCAGGTTAATCTATTCAATTACCTACAAGATATGTCCAAACTGATTCAATTTCCTACTTGACAGAAACTCAACAAGCCCGGGACTAAACTGTTCTCCATCTTTTCAACTCTCTTTTTCAACAACTTTTCCCTTCTCAGTTAACAAAACCCCACCAACTAAAACCTTTATCAACATACTCAAATCTAGTCCTCTCTTAGAGCTTACATGTGCTGTTTCAGTACATTATTTTGCCTCTTTTTTTTTTTTTTTAAGATTTTATTTATTTGACAGAAAGATCACAAGCAGGCAGAGAGACAGGCGGCGGGGTGGGGGGAAGCAGGCTCCCTGCTGAGCAGAGAGCCCGATGCGGGGCTCGATCCCAGGACCTGAGATCATGACCTGAGCAGAAGGCAGAGGCTTTAACCCACTGAGCCACCCAGGCGCCCCTTTGCCTCTGTTTTAGAAAAATAAAACATCCAGTCCCTTCTCACTATATCTATTGCTATTTGCCTGTTGCAAGCCACCATCATTCCTAATCTGGATTAATGAATTAGAAGGTTTCAGTGCTCAGGACAACAGCCAGTGTAATCCTGTCAAAACATAACTCAGGTCATCTAACTCCTATAATACTCCCAAGACTTCCTCTGGCACTTAGGGTCAATATGAAAGTCCTTTCAATCACTGACCTCCCCAATATCTTTGACATGCTGCTTTTCTTTTTTTGTTTCCCCAAAGTCCCAGCTTCTTTTAGTTCATCAAACATTTAAATGTTTGCTCACTGAAACACAATAATGAATGAATGAAATTCAAGAGGATTAGATAAAATTATGCCTATCTAAATATGATACAATTTCTAACATGCAATGGATAGTCAATTGTTTTATTGTTATTTAATTTTTAAAGATTTTTTTTAAAGACTTTGAGATAGAAAGCAAGAGAGCACGAGATGGGGAGAATAATTTATTGTTTTTTAGCTATTTCAAATATTTTTAAAAGACTATGTATTTATTCAAAATAGATAGCAAGAGAGAGCATGAGCGGGGAGAGAGGCAGAGGGAGAAACAGACCCCCCACTGATCAGGGAGACCCTACACCATGGGGCATGATCCCAGGACTCTGAGATCACAACCTGAGCTGAAGGCAGAAGCTTAACTGACTGAGCCACTCAGGCACCCCCTTTTGAAGATTTTAAGTAATCTCTGGATGCAATATGGGGCTCAAATATACAACCCCAAGTTCAAGAATCACACGCTGCACTGACTGAGCCAACCAGACACTCCTGTTGTTTACTTATTTTTAATTATATTTTCAAAAAGCATATTTAGGTCATGTAAGTGCATACTATTTTAAGAATATATATGTCCATGTCCTTGAATCTGCCCTCCCAAGTGCCTTATTTTGAATGACTCTACACAATATTGATTAACTTTCTAAAACTGTATGATTTTTATGATAGTACCTTTTTACCTAAGTTAGTTTCCAGCAAAGAAAATACTTCCTGTGATTTACAGAATAAGCACTTGAAATTGTTAGACTCTTCAGTGTGCCTATTCCGGCATCTTTTGATGTCTCTACTAAAAAGTAGTAGAGAGACTGTTATTATAGAGTTTGTGATTTCTATTTAACTACCATTTTGTATCCATCTGTAAATATCAAGAGACAGTTATTCACTGATTTGCCCTTATACAAAAGTCCATTACCTAACCGTGCTTTGACCCTCAAAGAAGTTTTCTCCAAAGATGAACACTAGGTGCTCATTATGATTATCTCAGCAATATGACAAATTACTACCTCTGTGAACTTTGATTGACAATGGCCTTCCAGATTTTACTGCCCTTACATGAATTTTACAAGATTATGTGGACATCAGTGTTACAAAAATAAATCATTGAAGAGATTTCAGGTTACATTTTATCAAATGTTTGATTATTGTGTCATTGGTAATATAAAAACAATAGTAGATAAAGTGAAGATTTTTTTTTTAAATCTTTTTTTTTTTTTTTAAAGAAAGGTACTTTATTTATTTATTTTAGAAAGAGAGAGAGAACACGTGAGGCAGAGAGGCAGAGGGAGAGGGAGAGGGAGTGAAAGTCCCAAGCAGACTCTGCATGAGGCAGAGATCCTGAGATTAGGACCCTGAGATCAGGACCTGAGCCAAAACCAAGAGTCAGTGTTTAACCAACTGTACCCTCCAGGTGCCCTGATCAAGTACTTTTTAAATCAGAGTAATCAGGCACTTAGGTGGCTCAGTCCTTAAGTGTCTGCCTTCGGTTCAGGTCGTAATCTCGGGGTCCTGGGATCCAACCCCAAAAGGAGCCCCACATTGGGATCCCTGCTTGGTGGGAAGCCTGCTTCTCCCTCTCCCACTCCCCTGCTTGTGTTCCCTCTCTTGCTGTGTCCCTCTCTGTCAAATAAATAAATAAAATCTTTAAAAAAAAAAAATCAGAGTAATCCTCAATTGCACCTCAGAAGAACTAATTCAAAATGCTTTTTATAACATTAGAATGTTTTGCTACACACAACACTTGAAAAGCATATTACTAAAATATTTTTCTTTGCATAATTTATTCAAGACCACAGAGGGGAAAAAGTAGTACATTTTTTACTATATAGATTCTGAGAAAATACAAATGCAGTCACTATATATTCTTAATTAGTCACACGTCAATGATTATTTAAATAATAGTCAAGCAACACTAGTTTCATAAAGAAAATATTAAGGACCATATTAAAATAAAATTAATAACCAGAATAGATATGAACCTTTACAGTTCTAAATTCTACCTGTTATATCTCATGGCATTTATTTGTAAAAATTGTTCCAGTTAAGGTGACTGTCACATAACAGGTAAAATACAATAAAGCTATTAAGTGCTAATTCGTAAGTGCTACATTTTTCCATTGTTTCCTATATTATCAATGCACTGCTAAAATGGATAATCTAACATAAAAATGCCCTACTGCATATATTTTAGGGATCACTTGGTAAAGGAGGAAACTGAAAAACAAAATATTAGTATTTTAAAATAATTTAATTCTTACCCTAAACAAAGGCACAAAAAATTAATTTCCCTTAATCCCAAGGGAAATAATACAAGAGAACAGAAATTATTTTTATGTTTTTTTCTATTTATCTCCAGTAAAGTTAAGCAGCAACCCCTTCCCTCTACTGATCTCAACACTTACCTAATTAACTTGTCTCTTGATTCATATATATCTCTTGTGATAGTTATTATTATTTCAAAAATTACAAATGAAGAAAATAAAGTTTTAGAGGTTGTGTGTTTCATCTAATGTAACTGAGTTAGTAAGCAGTTGAATGAGAACATACATTTAGAAAGTCTAGGTCAATCCTGTGTGCTTAACATTATACTGTCTTGGACTCAAATCATCAGATTCATCAATTTTACCTACATGAAGGTAGGTGACTTAGGTGAAGAAAATGCAGAGAAGCAGGTTTTTCCATCCTGAATGATCAGAACAGGAAAATAAGTCTATTAGAATATTAGAAACACACAATCACACCAACAACGCAAAAACTATTGCTCAATATGTTACCTACGAGATAACGAAAAAGGAAAGGTCAGGCAGTAGAGATAGACAGTGGCCTTTGGAACTATAAACAACCTGGCCTTTGAATTCTCTCTCTGCTATTTGCAAACTGTGTGACCTTAACCAAACCACTCAACCTCTCTGTGCAATTTATTTTTAAACTATAGGCAATAATAGTAATTATCTCATGATATGATCATACATAGTAAATGAATTAAAATATGGAAGGTATATAACAATGCCTAGCATGTTTAACACTATCTGAATTATAATTATTGACATCATTACTACTCATTACTACTCATTATAATTATTGACATCATTACTACTCATTGTAATACTACTCATTACATTATCACTCAAACGTAGAAATAGCTTATTGAGATTCACTTTGTAAAATGGGAAGGCCATATAAACTTCATATAATACACTTAAAAATTTGTCATTTTATTTGTTATTACGAAATGCTTGGGTTATGTTTGGTAAGTTGCATTGTGTCTTTAATAAGAAAGCCTGGACATATATTTGGTCACAGTAACAAAAATGGTTGTTTTCTCATTAACATCTTAATCTGTTTTAAAAAATGTTTTAAATGATATGGATATTAATAAACATGGGATGATAGTGGGTGTTTACTTTTTAGTATTAACTGCTAGGAAACTCAGAGCCAACATTTTTACTCCTCTCTCAGATTTTTTTTTTTTTTTTTTTTAAAGCTAACACTACCTGCTACAATTCATTTCTGATATTTATGTGCCTACTAATTATTTCTTTTTTCAATTTTAAATTGCACCGTATTGCTATTTCCAAGTTTTACTAATAATAAACAATTTCATGCACTACAAAAAGCATTAGCAAATGGTTGTAGGTAACTTCCTCCGAAACAAATGATAAATGCCATATGTATATTAACATATTCAAACATGTCAACTAATCACCATAACCTTTGAATTACATTGTATTATTATTAAGATAAAACCAGAGAATTGCTCTTTTGAGATTCTACAACTGTCAAATGGTACCCTTTTTGTAGATGTAGTATTTAGAAAAATCAGGTGGCCTGAAAATAAGAAAATTTTAATCCTACCTTTCCAATATGTATTTCTTTTCTTTCTTTCTTTTTTTTTTTTTTTTAACATATCACATTGTCTAAGACCTTCAGTAAAATGTTGAATAGAAATGGTTAGAGTAGATATCCATGCCTCATTCTCAATGTCAAGGGGAAGACATGCAGTCTTTTACCACTGAGTTTGATGTTAGTATGGGTTATACACAGATATCCTTTATCAGGTTGAGAGTTTTTATCCTGAAAGGAGATTAAGTTTTGCCAAATGCTTTCTATCTTCCTACCAAGGCAATTATAATGTTTTTCTTCTTCAGTCTGTGGCTACACTGAATTACACTGATTTTTAATATTGAACTAATTATTCTATCAGCAGGATAATCCCCACTTGTGATGTATTAATCTTTAAATATATTACTGGATTTGATATGCTTTTTGTGAAAAACTTTTCTGTATAGGTCTGTAGAAAATTTTCTTCTTACCCAAGTCTTCTGTCTTGTAATGTCTTCATAGTTAGGATTTCAGAGTAATACTAGTCTCATAAAATGGATTGCACAGTATGCTTTCCTCTTACTTTTCCAGAAATATTTATGTAGTATTGTTATTAACAATTACTTGGTATAATCATTTATGAAACCATCTAGGGGTAAAGTTCTTTTTATGGAAAATTTTGTTTTTGGTCTTGTGAAAGCAATTTCGTCAAGATATATATGGATACTCATATTACTCATTTATTCTCGTCTTTCAAGAAATTTTTCCATGTATTTTAATTAACCAATTTCTTAGTAGCCGGTGTTAATAATATTCTCTTATTATTCTTAATATGTGTGTAGGATTTGGAGTAATATCATCTGTGTCATTCTTGACATTAGAGATTTGTGTCTTCTCTATTTCCTAATTTTATTGGTCACTTCAAAGAAATAACTATTTTTCCCTGTTAGGCAAAGGTTTATAACAACTATATATAATTACCTAAAACAGAAGACAATCCAAATGTCCACCAACACTTGAATAAACCAATCATGGACTGTCCATACAATGAAATACTAGTCAGTAATTATTCTTGATACATCCAAAAACATAAATCTCAAAATAATTATACTGAATGAGAGTCAGACTAAAAAGATACATATTACAATGATTCCATTCTTTAAAAAAAAAAAATCTTTAAAAGGTAAACTAATCCATAAAACCAGAGAGCAAATCAGCACTTCCTAGAGATGGGAGGTAAGGAGACATGGATTTTAAAGAGGCACAAGAAAACTTTTTGATTATCTGTATCTTGATTATGTATATCTTGACTATGGCAATGGTTTCTTACATATATGTACTTAGGAAAAATCATCAATTGTACATTGTAAATGTGTGTTGTTTATTGTAAATCACTTATACCTCAGTAAAACTATAAAAAAAAATAGCCAGCCATAATAATTTCATGTGGTTCCACCTATTTTCATCTCCATTTCACAGAAAAAGGACCAAAAAGACTGGAATATAAAATACTGCCCTAAAGTCAAAAAGCTAGTAAGGTACAGGGATAGGATTTGAAGGTTTAGAATGTCTCCAGAGCCTGAACACTTCTACATTATTTTATACTACCTCTTTATATGTTTAAATTACATTCCCCAGATACCCTTCTCGTTTTAAGTTTTTTTTATATTTTACTTGCTAGCATTTAAGTATATTTATATTTATTTTATTCAATTACCCAATTTGATTTTCCTTCTACTAATGGGTGCTATCAAAACCACATCACATTGTTTTCATTCTACTGAAGGTATACTATAGGTCAAATAATTTTTTAGTTTACTTAAGGACAGACATCCCCAAACAAGCTCAAAAATCAACATACGTATCTATGAAACAAAATCTGATTGTTATTTACAGGTGATATATCTGAGGGAAATTGTCCTCAGATCATTAAGTACCTACTATCATACACACTTTCTCATATATATTGTTCACATATAACAATAGGAGAGAATCCTCACTCCTGTCATGTACTCCTCTAAGGGTTGGGGGCCTATTCCTGGTATACTAATTATCCCACTTTTTTATAATTAGTGATGCACTGGACAATTTCTTTTACTGATCAGATAAAAAATCCATTAAGAAAAGAGTTGTTGGGGCGCCTGGGCGGCTCAGTCGTTAAGCGTCTGCCTTCGGCTCAGGTCATGATCCCAGGGGCCTGGGATTGAGCCCCGCATCGGGCTCTCTGCTCTGCAGGAAGCCTGCTTCTCCCACTACCATTCCCTCTGCTTGTGTTCCCTCTCTCGCTGTGTTTCTCTCTGTCAAATAAATAAAATCTTTAAAAAAAAAAAAAAAAAGAGTTGTTATACTGACCCTTGTTTACCCAGAGCAAGAACATTAAAAAATGTTCAGTAGGAAGATGTATAATTAATTAAAATATGCATGCTTTGGAGAAGAAGCCTTATAGACTGAGAGTAAATATTACTAAGTCAATAACTTGTTCCAGTTGGATAATGAGAACTATGAAAAACTGAGTTTAACTTCAATAGATGAAAAGACCAGGTTAAGTAGCATGATGGAGTTACATACTGGAAAAATATTTGTCTAGTCTCTCAAGTGCAATAAAAAAAAGGGAAATATTTTCAAATACAATCTTGTGCTGAGTTCACTGTGCCAAATGTATATGCATTCTGCACAGTGCTCCTAGAAAATGTAACCTTAAAACACATAGGATTTTCAAGCAATAATTTGAAGGTTCCCACGTGTGTTCAGAATACAACTTTTACATATAAATGTAACTTGGGAAATACTGCATTTCAATTTTTTTCTCAATATAAAACAACTGAATTAGAGAAGGGAGTAGGGTTTTGCACTTTGGAATTCCTCAAGCTAATATATGCCCATATATCATTAGATTTACAAGTCTTAAATGGTAGCATCACATGAAAAGAGAGATTAAAAATCTTAAAAATATACTTAGCAGTTTTATTCAAAATGTTTTATTCAGAACTGCAAAAGGGTTACTCCTTGAGGTAAAGGAATTCCCATGTTATTATTAATAATCTGCAACCATTATCACCATCTTAATTATATCTTCCTTTAAATCAACTTAATTTTATTTTTCTCTCATTTTGTCTTTTTTCTTAATATCCAAATACCCACTGGGATACAAATAACCCCAAAATACTCTGCTCACAAAACTCCCAAATTATTAAATGTAATTTTAATTATGATTAACTAGCTTGGGTAAAATATTCACTTCAATGGGAATATAATAATCCAATTACACCTAAAAAACTATTTGACTCAGGTATTTACCTGTCACTGTGCATTTATTTCTAAAGCCTACTTACTCACCAAAATATTGCTAAGTGATTCTAGCAATTTTCTGTGAACATGACAGAAGTAAGAAACTCCAAATACCATGTTTTTAATCTGCTGCTCATCCTCTATTTCCAGGTCAGTTTTAATCATTTGCAAGTAATATAATTGTGTGTTTACTCTAAGTGTATATAAAGAACTCTGATCAATGTTAAATTTGAAGGTGAGGGGGAAAAAAAAATCACCTTTTGGAAATTTTCAAAGAAACTAAGAACTATTCCCACAACTGTGAGATCCCAAAGTTTGATGCAGATAGAAAATAGGCCAACCAGGGAGAAAGTTCTATTGATAAGAACTCTTTGATAAGAGCTCTTCCAATCTGTGAACTTTACAAGGAATAGCGTCTGCTGCCTCTTTACTTCAAACTTAGAGGGACAGTTGAAATGATTTCCCTGTAACTCTGCAGAGGAAGACAAAGAGAACCCGTCCTTGACTCAGGCTGGCAAAAGCTAACGTGGGCTGGAGCTGCCTACTACAGATGGCTGCATTAGGACAGGCCTGCATTTCTGGCATTCATCAGGACAAGGCTGAGGTCAGTTTTTCTCTAAACCTGATTCAGCTGCACACGAAACTGTGTGGATAGAGCAAGGGTTCTCATCACCTCTTCCTCGGGTTTAATCTGCAGTGACTCACAAAACTCAGAAAAACATTTTACTTATTAGATTACCAATTTATTGAAAAGAATATAACTCAGGAAGAGCCATATGGAAGAGATGCATAGGACAAGGTATGTGATAAGGGGCATAGACCTTCCTTGCTCTCTGGGAGCACTTTCCCCCTAGATCTCAATGTGTTTACCAACCCAGCTATCTAAACCCCATCGTTTGGGTTTTTTATGGAGGCTTTGTTACAGACATGATTAGTTCATCATTGACAAATGCGAAGTGAATCAAACTCCAGCCCCTCTACCCACCTGGGGCTGACTGAAAGTTCCAACACTCTAATGACAGGGTTAGGACCCTCTCAACCTTAGCGTTCCCTCTTGGTATTAACATAACTCATTAACATCAACACAGATGTAGCTGAAAGAGATTATGAATATTGAGACAACTTTAATGCTCTTATCACTTATGAAATTCCAATGGTTTTAGAAACTGTCAGAAATGGGAACAAAGACCAAACATATTTACTTTAAATCACATTATCACAGTGCGTGTCTATCAAAGGATGGAGAAATTCCAGCAAAAAGGAACTGAGATAACAGCCAATTTCTAAAGATTGGGATAAACTGCATCTGCCTAGGTCAAAGAAATTGTAGACAAAGGAGCCTAAAGAGAACCGTTGAATGTCTGGAGAAAATGAACACAGTGAGCTTTAAGTATCTGTCAGGCCCAGGGAGTGAGATCTAGCTTCCTATGGAAAATCTTTTCCTGCTCCTTTCCTATTCTCTTACATTTCTTTTCCATATACCCTTGACAGAAACTCTCTAATAAAACTAGAGAACAGGGGGCGTCTTGGGGGTCTGCCTTTGGCTCGGCAAACACCCCATGCCCCACATGCTCACTTCATCTCAAATAGATAAATTAGATCTTTAAAAAAAAAAAAAATTAGAGAACAGAAGAAGGAAGAGGAGAAGTACCATAGGGAGACAGAGACAACAACTGAACTGTGTCTTCATTCCAAGTAAGGCTTCTACTGACAGCAGGCTTGAGCTACTTCAGGGAGGTTTGCTGTTAAAATGGGTTCCGAGCTTGCACTAATAATTGGTACCCAAAATTCCAATTTCTTAACTGAGATTATGTTTGTAATTTTTAGGAAAGACGTTGTTTGGGTATTCAAGGAAGTAGACACGAAGATTATACATATATTTGGGCAAATTTCTATGAAGAACAACTGGAGCCAGAGAAGGCAGGGAGAGGTTTCAGGCCTGAAAGCAAGGTCTGTCTTCCTGAAGGATCCAGGGTGAAGTGTCTCAGGCTGCAGAACATCTCTATGAAAATTTTTCCCAGGCCAACGGAGAATCTTTGAGTCAAAGCCGCCCATTAGGGGAGTCCTATATCTTGCATAAGGATAAGATCCCTGTTGTGTGCAGCCATTGGCTATGAGCAGCCTATGGAATTCAGTGGTGGATTCAAAAGGACTACAGCCGGCAACCATCAGAAAATTAAGCTGTTAGCCACAATAACAGATCTGAATGACACATTTTTATAATCATCAAAGTCCTATACTTGCTTGAATTTTCACATTAGCAACAGGGAGTGACTCACACCAAACATGTTAAAGGAATGGTGGGAGATACAATTATAAGGTATTTTTATTCTATCAGGAGGCATATGTAATGTGAATACCTCTAGCCTAGACAGTCCAAAGTCTCCCACCATCCTGTGGTCACTATTTAATTTAACAGAGAAATGAAATGAATGACTCAAGACCCATTCCACATAATAGCTACGTGGTATTGGTTCTAATGTGTTACCTACTCCCTCTGCTGCCGCACCTGGTAAAGCAGTAAAGGTCAATTTCCTCGGTTAATTTGGTGAAAACGATTTGCTGCATATGTGTTTGAGTTGTTGAATCCTATACGCTGCTATTTGGCTTCCATTCTTGTTTCCTGGAGTTCCTAGGACATGATGATACACAATAATTTGCCAGAGCAATTCCTTTTTCAAAAGTTTGAAAGAATGTCTCTGGGAGTTGCTGCTTCATTAGTCAATACAACAGCAGAAACTTTCAGTATTTCTAAATCGGTAGATTTGTTTGGAAAACATAGTCAGGGCTAGATAACCCAACTGCTTGTTTGCCACAGCACATCTACGACTTGGTGAAGGAAAATGCAATAATTCTTCCCTACCCCCTGCCATACCATAAAACTGGATCTAGACCCTGGGTTATAGATCAAAGCAGAAGGAACCTCTTTCTCCTCCGAGTAGGTCCTCTCCTTTGCTTTCCTTCTTGACCTTCCTGTTTTCTTTCTTCAAGCTTCCATCTGCCTTTCAATTAAGAGTCAGAATGAACCTTTGAACTATGAAAATCTAAAAGGCTTAATTTTTACTCATTTGTTTCCAGACGTGAGATTTTTTTTTTTCTTTTTAAATGAATGCCATTTTCTCTAGTTTGAATTAATCTTTTGGGTCAAAAGCCGGGGCCTGGTGCCAGCGGGTGGTGGAGTGTGAGGTTCCCCTGGAAGGTACACGGGGCACAGTTGGAGCCTGCAGGGTGCGCTGTGTGGGGAGCAGCGTGGCAGCAGCGAGTGAGCTGGAACAGGGGCGCCCCGGGCCTGGGACGCGGCTAAGAAAACGGCAAAATCAGGCCCGAGTCCCTACAGCCTGAACACTCTTCCCAGAAAAAGCTCGGGGATCCGGGGAGGTCTACAGAATCTGGAGGGTCCTGAGATGAGAACCGTCTGTCGGCCCCCTGGCGCCGAGTCCCCTCCTTCCAGGTTCCTTTGTGAGGAGTCTGGCTCAAGCCCCCTATCACGCAACACCAACCCTCCTGAAGCCAACCCCCACCCCTCCACACAAAATCCCAACATCGGACTCACAGTGAGGCAGCTTCTCGCCGGAGAGGCCCAGCAAGGAACCCCGGAAGGTCTGTGGCCCAAAGCTGGCGCCCCAGAAAGCGGCGCCTGAGGCCCGACGAGGAGGTGAACTGCGCATGCGGAGAGTGCAAAACCGCAAGCCACCTGGAGCCGGAGCGCTGGGAGAGGATGGGAGCTTCCGGACGCAGAACCCTGCCTGGGGCCACAACTTGAGGTCTGCCCAGATCCCAAAGCCTCAGCAACCCTAGAGCCGTCCCAGCTGCGCATCCTCGGGCCCGTCTGCTACAGCAGCTGTGAAGTGTCTAAAATTTGTCCCAGAAGAAAATCATTGCCTGTTTCTGGAGCCTCTTCCTTGAAGAACACCTGCAGAGCATTATTCCGTCTCTGGGTCAGCCCAGCAGCACCCTGCCGTGGGGGAGCTGAGTCCTTCGCCGTTTTTTGTTTCTTCGTGTTTTTTAGCTTTTACAGCTTTAGTCACTTCAAAACCTTAGGGACAGAATTCTGGTTTGGGGGTGACTTCGACTCCAGAGTGGCTCTGATCTTACCCCTTCCCCAGGCAGGACAAACCAGACCCCCTTCAACCCAGCAAGAGATGCAAACTGGAGGTCAAGGCCGAAGGGGCTTTGGCCTCCAAATGCTCATTCCAGAAGGAAAGATTTGGGCCACTATAGTGAAGGATTAAAGTCTGAGGCTCCCCAGCTTTCTTTACCCTGCAAGAGGGGCAAGGAGGTGTCAGACTGTCTTTAGGGGAGGAGGGAGCAAGCACCTACCTCTCCTGGCTGCAGAGAGAGCAGGGACAGAGGCCAATAGGAGCTCATTTGTCACCTCTGATTCTGCCAGCTCCTTTGAGGTGGCTGTATTGGGGCAAGAGATGGCCCTGGTCTCAGGCCAAGATAGGAATAGGGTTACTTCAGGAAGATGGGAGGTTGGAGTGTTTTTGTTTTAAGGTTTATTTTCTTTGACTTCTTAATTATATAATTATACACACACACACACACACACACACACACACTTTTTTGTAGAGACACACACACACACACACACACACACACACACACATTTTTTTGTAGAGTTGGGGAAGGGTGGACCCGTGG
>CM053611.1:62184562-62194761 GCA_028646535.1 Procyon lotor
AGAGAGAGAGAGAGAGAGAGAGAGAGAGAGAGAAAGGAGGAAGCAGGCTCCCTGCTGAGCAGAGAGCCTGATGCGGGGCTCGATCCCAGGACCCTGAGATCATGACCTGAGCCGAAGGCAGGGGCTTTAACCCACTGAGCCACCCAGGTGCCCCACCTTACAAATTCTTTCTACTGTGGCTTCACCAAGATGTAGTTGATCTGCAGGTCCTCCTTGCCTATGGACTTATCTCACCTTCCATATCTGAGATGTCTGCCAGCGCCCCAGGGATCTCATTCAGCAACTGGGTGAACTGTTCTTGTTGTTTGCCAATTTGCTGCAAAAGCTGAGGGTTCTTCTGGCCCACAGTTGAATGAATCTGGCATGGATTTTTTTTTAAGACTTTATTTATTGGAGACAGACAGTGAGAGAGAGAGAGAGAGCGCATACAAGCGCACGCAAGCACAGCAGGGAAGGAGTAAATGGAGGGGGATAAGCAGACTCCCCACTGAGCAGGGAGATGGGCAAGGATTTTATCTCACCACTGAGATTCCACAGCAAAAACCAACTTCAGAGGGTAAAAGGGTATAAATGAGCAGTGAGCATTTCTCAGACAAGTATTTTTGTTTGTTTGCTCACTTAAATTGACAGCTATAGGATAATCTTTAATGGGTAATATTTTATTCATACATTGTAACATTTATTCTGAACAAACTTTTATGTGGAAAGCATGGATCTAAGCATGGGGGAGGTAACACTGAACAAACAGAAACAAAAACAAAAATACCCCTATCTTCCTTCTAGGCTTACATATGATTTAAATGATTAAATTACAAATTTAAATTATAGGAGAAACACTTCGATGTTTCTTAAAACATATATATATATATAATTTATACATACACATACATATACTCACATTTATTAACAGATTTATAAAATATTGACAGTTTGAACGTTAGGAAACAGGCTTTAATGTCACTGATTAGATAGGTATTAGAAAAATATATAACATTTACACAACAATTAGGAAACTAGGTTTTACTATAACACAAGGTAGATAAAGACTTTTTTTTTAATTTTAAAGACAATCTTTTTTAAAACAGTGCATGCTTCTCTGTCATAGGAAAAGCCTATTAAAACAAAATTAATTCTTAATAACTATATTGTTTAAAATAAAATTCAAAGGGCTTCTTAAGGTTGTTGAACAAGGACACTGCTCATACACTAAAAAAGCAGTAGTCTGAGTTAAGGTCAGAGAATCTCTTAATTAGTGAATTTAATGAATATTATTTAAGTGAGTTTATATCTTAAGCTTTGAGTGCACAGAAGGCTCTTTATTCTACTTTTTAACAGATTCAATTCAGTTCTCAGAAAATTGATGGTAGAAAAAAACCTGACTTCTTGATAGATCAGGGATAATGCCTAACATATAACTTGTATATTTTATATGTAGGCTTCATCAGTTCTTAAATTGCAACTTTAAATAGTGACTCTATTTTACTCAATAGAAAATTGTGTTCAAATGTATCTATTCTAAGGGCAAATAATGTTTATAATATGAGATTTTTACTCATCTAGGCCTTCTCTTTAAGTATGTTCAAATTTAAGTGAGGATACCTCAGGATCAAATGAATAACAAGGTAAAAATACTTTTCCTTTTCTCTCCACAAAAAGAGTGAGTGGCTGCCTGCACCCCAAGGACATTTTGTTACATTTATTACAAACTATTACCCACAGACCTTTGCCAGATAAGGCCAGTGTCCAAGGCACTAGTTCTTCATCTCACTGGGGCATATACTAAGGATATAAAATTTGGGGCAGATTCCCAACTCCTGATGCTTCAGAGTGTATATCTTTTATCCCATGCTACATACAGCCATACTATGGGCCAAAGGGAAAAACAACCACTATTGCACAGAGCTGTGGAAGCCCAAAGTAACAAAAGATGGTGTGACTGTTGCAAAATCCATTGACTTAAAGGATAAATATAAAAACACTGGTGCTAAACTTGTTCAAGATGTTGCCAATAACACAAATGAAGAAGCTGAGGATGGTACCATTACTGCTATTGTACTAGCATACTCTGTTGCCAAAAAGGCTTGGGGAAGCTAAGCAAAGATGCTAATCCAATGGAAATTAAAAGAAGTGTGATGTTATCTCTTGATGTAATTGCTGAATTTAAGAAGCAGTCTAAACTTGTGACAACCCCTGTAGAAACTGCTCAGGTTGCAATGATTTCTGCAAGTGGAGGCAAAGGAATTGACATATCGTTTCTGATGCAATGAAGAATAGAACAAAGGGTGTTATTAGAGCAAAGCATGGACAAATACTAAATGAGGTATTAGAGATTATTGAAGGCATGAAGTTTGAGGTTATATTTCTCCATACTTTTTTAATAAATCAGAAGATCAGAAATGTGAACTCCAAGATGCCTATGTTCTATTGAACAAAAAGAAAATTTCTAGCATCCAGTATATTGTATCTGCTCCTGAAATTGCCAATGTTCACCATAAGCCCTTGGTCACAATTGCTGAAGATGTTGATGGAGAAGGTCTAAGTACATTAGTTTTGAATACGCTAAAAGTTGGTCTTCAGGTTATAGTAATCAAAGCTCTTGGTTTTGGTGAGAAAAGAACTAGATTAAAGACATGCCTATTGCTACTGGTAGTACCATGTTTAGAGAAAGACTGACTCTAAATCTTGAAAATGTTCAACCTCATGACTGAGGAAAAGTTGGAGAATTCATCGTACCTGAGATGATGCCATGCTCCTGAAAGGAAAATGTGGGAAGGCTCAAATAGAAAACTATATTCAATAAATCATCAAGCACTTAGATATCACAATTATTAAATATGAAAAGGGAAAATAAATGGTCATCTGGCAAAACTCTCAGATGGAGTAGCTATGCCCAGTTTGGTGGAACAAATGGTGTTGAAATGAATGAAAAGAAATTTAGAGATGTCCTCGAAGCTATGAGCTGCTGTTGAAGAAGGCATAGTTCTCGGAGGGGTTTGTGCTCTATGCCAGTGCATTCCAGCCTTGGACTTAATGACCCCAGTTAATGAAGATCAAAAATCAATATAGAAATTATTAAAAGAATACGTGAAAGCCCTGCAATGACCGTTGCTAAGAATGCAGGTGTTGAAAGATCACTGAAGGATCACAATTGAGAAAGTTATGTAAAGTTCCTCAGAAATTAGTTATGACCCTGTGTTTGGAGATATGTGAATATGATGGAAAAGGAATCGTGGGTCCAGTTATGGTTGAGAGAACTGTTTTATTAGATGCTGCTGGAGTGGCCACTCTGTGAACTATAGCAGAAACTGTAGTCACAGAAATTCTCAAAGAAGAGAAGGACCCTGGATTAGGTGGGATGGGTGGAATGGCAGGTGCCATGTTCTAATTTCTAGAATTGGGCTTTACCATTATTTCTGAACTATGAGAAGCAGCTCAGGGCAGTGCTCCTAACCAATAACTTCAGAGAAATCAATTGAAGGAAATGACTGAAGAAAAGGCTGGCTGATGTTTAAGAAAATCACTATCATCATAAGTTACTGGTTTCAGTTAACAGTAAATAATGGTTTGCTGCTGTCATTGTCCCTGCTGACAAATAATTTATCTTGCATTTTTTTAATAAAAAAGACATTTGTACATTCCTGATAACAGTACAAGAGCCATGTTCCAATGTACTGCTTTCAACTTAAATCACTGAGGCATTTTTACTACATTTAACTATTCTGTTAAAATCGGGATTTTAATACTTGCCATCACTAAATGAGAAGAAATGCTTTCCTGTGGAGAATAACAATAATTGTGTACAAAGTAGGGAAATATTCAGTTATGTGGGAACATTTTCGTAATAAAAATTTGTTTCCAGTTTAAGAGAAATTTAATTTGATTTATTAATAAAATCATATTCAAGTTTTGGCATAACCATAAATATTTCCACAATAACTATGAATTTAATAGTAAATGGAATAATATTTCTGTTGTTTAAAATTGTGGATAACATGGAAATGCAACATATTTTGGTAGGTCAAAAAACTGGGAAATTATTTCTGTGTATGGTTACTGGCTCTAGCAACTAATATGCCACTCAGATTAAGTACTAATATAAAAAATGAAAGCCTTTTCCTCATACTTAGAAATTTTCATGCAGAAATAGAGAAGCCACATATGTACAACCCTCAATACAATTAATCTGCATACACTAAAATTTTAGACTCTAATTAAACATTTTAATACTTTTAACACTTTAGGGCTGTTTAATTTCTATTACGCCAGTGTAAAAATTAAAACGTAGTGTATCAGTCTTTGAAGAAATCAATTATTAAAGCACCAGAATTGCTGCCACAAATTCTTTATTCATTTTCATTAATTTTTACTACATTAACAATTTTTCTACCATAACTATTTAGAAAGCATAATATCAAGAAAAGCAGTGCCCCCAAACTGAGAAAGACATAGTCCTTACTTTCCAGTTTGAATAACTAAGAAAGGCATACAAAAAAAGTTAATAATAAAGAGCTTCCTAAATGTCTTATCTGAGAATATAAGGAAGGGAAAGATTGAACCTAACTGAAGGTGAGGAAATAAATGGATTACTCTGATCCCTTTTGGTGAAAGTGTCAGAAGTCCAACTCAAATGATTTTATGGGGAAAAAATACTTTTGGCTCATATAACTGCAAAGATAAAAAATCAGACTAAGTATAGTTTGCATAAAGATGGACTTAGAAACATAACAGAAGCAATTAAAACCATCTCACATCAGATTCCTTCTCTTTGTTTTATTGTCAAAAAGCCTATTGCAATGTAATAGGAAATGTGAATCTTGAGGCTTGCTATCTCAAAAAGAAAATCAATACAATTGAAAAATCCACATTACAAAGCACACATACACATAGATATATAGATACAGATATGAAGATGTGAAGAATACTTAGTAGTAGTTGCACGTTGAAGAATTAGTATGTAGTCATATGGGAAGTATGACAGCGGTTTAAAAAAACTTAAAAGCTTAAAAATGTTAAAAACTTGAATTTTGTAGTTAGTAGATGCTGCTTTAAATTTTACACTTGTGTTCCTAGCTGGATTATCTAGGGCGAATCCCTTAGCCGCTCAAAAATGAATTCTCCTCATGTACAAAATGGTGATAACAGGTCTTAACAGAATACAGGTCTTGCCAAATAAAAAAGACTCAAATACTGTATAAGAATATTATCATTATTACTTATTATAGAGACATTGCTTTGCAACGTCTAAAGTATTGTAGAACTAGAGATTAGAGGTCAGGAGATTATTTTATGCCTATAAGGATATTTTATGATCTTCTAAAACACTTTTATTTCCATAGACTTTTTACTGACATTCAACACCATGTCTACTTAATTATCAGCATTTGAATCTTATATATATATATATATGAATCTTATATATATATGAATATGTCAACTAGATCATTTCACTCAGCATATAAACATGAAGTTATTTCTCCAATCTAAAAAATTTTTTGAATATACCTCTCTTTTTGCATATCAAAATATTTGTTCATACTCAATATTTACATTTACTCTATTTCCACTATGTTTTAATCCCATTCTGATATTACTGTCATATCTTCCTATACACATGTATAAACTGTAATACTGTAAGCTCTTGGTAGTGGAACTGTGAGGGTATAAGCATATTCAATTTTATTAAATATTGCCAAATAGTTCTTCAAGTGGTTGTAACAATTTGCATTTCTAATATTAGTGGATAAGGGAATCTGATATTCTGTATTCATGCCAGCACTTGGTACTGTTATGTTTTAAGCAGTTAGTTTAAAACTAAGTTTTAAGGGGCGCCTGGGTGGCTCAGTGGGTTGAAGCCTCTGCCTTCAGCTCAGGTCATGATCTCAGGGTCCTGGGATGGAGCCCTGCATTGGGCTCTCTGCTCAGTGGGGAGCCTGCTTTCCCCCCTCTCTCTGCCTTTCTCTCTGCCTGCCTCTCGCCTACTTATGACGTCTCTCTCTCTGTCAAATAAATAAATAAAGTCTTTAAAAAAAAACAAAAAACCCCCTAAGTTTTAAGTTTTTTTATTTGTTTTGTTTGCTTGTTATTTGTACATGTTTACTTTTGGTCATAATAATAGAATGATAATTCATAATTTCAAGCTTTTGCTGATTACTAGTAATTTTATATAGTTATTTTCTATGTATTAATTTTTAATATATATTAATTGATATATTGAATACCTTCATAAATTTTGGATATTAATTGCTTGCACGTACTCAAAATATTTTCTTTGTCAGTGGCATGCCTTCTCTATCATATTTTGATACAAAGAAGGTCTTAATATAAAAAAAATCAAATTTCTTGGGGCGCCTGGGTGGCTCAGTGGGTTAAAACCTCTGCCTTCAGCTCAGGTCATGATCTCAGGGTCCTGGGATCGAACCCCGCATCGAGCTCTCTGCTCGGCGGGGAGCCTGCTTCCCTCCCTCTCTCTGCCTGCCTCTCTGCCTACTTGTGATCTCTCTCTCTCTTTCTGTCAAATAAATAAATAAAAATCTTAAAAAAAATCAAATTTCTTAGCTTTTCATGATGGCTTATGCTTTTCATCTTAAGAAAACCTTCCCCCCTGAGATCATAACATTATTCTTATATGAATGCCTTTAAAACTTCTGAAGTTTTTCCTTTCACATTAAAAATTTTAATCTACCTAGGATGATTTTAATGTGGAATTTGATTTAAATTCCCTTTGTCTAGTTAACTAATTTTTGCATTTGGACTAGTCCATCCTTTCTCCATTAACCAGGAGTGTAATTTTTGTTATACAATCAGAGCCAATATATTTGTGTATTCTTTATTTCTGTATTTGGACCAACTCTACACCTTTTGATATCTAATAACCTTAAAGAGCAATAATGAAAAAAAATTTAAGATTAAAGAATAAATAGAGTCTCAGAAAACATTTGGTAAACATCAAATACAAAAATATGTGTAATGGGAGTCCAAGAGGAGTGGAGAAAGAGAAGAGAAGAAACAGAAAAACACTGATTAAAAAAATGTTTAAAACTTCCAAATTTGATGAAAAACATCACTGTTCATATGCAAGAAACTCATTCAACTCCAAATAGGATAAATACAAAACTCATACAGAGAAATTTATAGTCACACTGTATAAAGTGAAAAGTGAAAGTCTTGAATTCAGAAAGAGAAAAATGATTCATCATACATAGGGAAACATTAGTAATATTGAAGGCTATTTCATATCAGAAATTTCATCAGTCACAAGGCAGTGGAAGAACATATTCAAAGTTCAGAACGAAAAAACAGCCTCTTCCTAATTTTTTATTTTAACTTTTCAAGGTGATGGACAAGTTTATTACCTTGACTGTATGATGGGTTCACAGGTGTATATATATATATGTCAAAACTCATAAAGTTATATACTTAAATTATGAGCAGTTTTTTGTATATCAATTATGCCTCAATAAAACTGTTAAAATTTTATCTCCAGAAAAATAATACTTCAAATATGAAAGTGAAATAAAAAGCTTCCCAGATAAACAAAGACTGAGAATTTCTTGTTAATAGATTTTATATTACAAGATAATGCTGCTATAAACATTGAGGTGCATGTATCCCTTTGAATCAGTATTTTTGTATCCTTTGGGTAAATACCTAGTAGTGCAACAATTACTGGATCATATGGTTGTTCTATTTTTCACTTTTTGAGGCACCTTCACACTGTTTACAGAGAGACTGTACCAGTCTGCATTCCCACCGATAATCCAAGAGGGTTGCTCCCTCTGCATCCTTGCCAACACCTATTGTTTTGTCTTATTAATTTTAGCCATTCTGATAGATGTGAGGTGATATCTCATTGTAGTTTTGATTTGTATTTCCCTGATGATGACCGATGAGCATCTTTTCATATGTCTATTAGCCAAATAATGGAAAGAGCCCAAATGTCCATTGACTGATGAATGGATAAAGAAGTTGTTGGATGCACACACACACACAAATATTAGTCAACCATAAAACAGAATGAAATCTTGCCATTTGCAATGATGTGAGTGGAGCTAGAGAGTATCATACTAAATAAAATAAGTCCATCACAGAAAGACAAATACTATATGGTTGCATTTATATGTGCAATTTAAGAAACAAAACAGATGAACATAAGGGTAAAAAAGAGAGAGAGAGGCAAACTAGAAAACAAACTCTTAACTATAGAGAACAAACAGAGAGTTATTGGAGGGGAGGTAAGCAGGGAGACGGGGTAAATGGATAATGGGAAGTAAGATGCTACTTGTGATGAGCACTGAGTGTTGTATGCAAGTGATGAATCAATAGATTGGACACCTGAGACTAAGAATACACTGCATGTTAACTGTAATTTTAATAAAAACTTGAAAAAGTATTTATATTATAAGAAATACTACAGGAAGTTCTTCTGGTTGAAATGAAATAACACCATGCCATTATTAGGAAGATATGAGGAACATAAAAAATGTTAAATATGCAAATTACTTAAAATTAGGGAAGGTTGCCTGCCTGAAAATGGAAGAAAGAAATAATTTGAATGAACATTAAGCAAGCTCTTTGAAGTGATGGTAATATTCTGAAACCAGACTGTCATGATACTTGCACACTTATAGACATTTTCTGAAATCACTGGATTATAGACTTAAACAGATGAAGGATATTTTGGTAACTAAATCATACTTAAATAAGGCTATTTTTAAAAATCAATCAGCATAATCTATAATCTATCATATTTACAGAATAAAGAAATAACACCAGATGATGATATTAATATATGCTTTACGTCACTTGACATAATTTGATACATGTTAATGATAAAAATCTTTCAACAATTTAAGAATAGAAGAAAACATCCTTAACCTAGGAAGAAGCATCAACAAAAACTTACACCTAACCTCTTACTTAAAAAACAAAAATACTACGGAGTTTACTCCTTGTAATTTGAAACAAGTCATGGACATCTAGTCTCATTCTTCCTATTTAAGATTTCACTGGAAGTCCTAGCCAATGCCATAAGAAAAATAAATGATAAAATAAAATGCGTACAAATTTAAAAGGAAAATTTAGAACTGTTTATATTCACAAAAAACATGCTTCTTAGAACAGAAATTTACAATCTATAGAAAGAAGGACTACACAGGCAACATGATGTCAATAAACACTTATCTTTCAATAATTACTCTCATTGTGAACAGCCTAAACACTCCCATAAAATGGAACAGGGTTGCAGAATGGATAAAACGGCAGGACCTGTCCATATGCTGTCTACATGAGACACATTTGGAACCAAAAGATACATCCAGACCGAAAGTGAAAGGATGGAGAACCATCTTTCACGCCAATGGGCCTCAAAAGAAAGCTGGGGTAACGATTCTCCTATCAGATAAATTAGATTTTAAGCTAAAGACTGTAGTCAGAGATACAGAAGGACACTACATCATTCTGAAAGGGTCTATCCTCCAAGAAGATCTAACAATTGTAACATTTATGCCCCCAATATAGGAGCAGCCAACTATATAAACCAACTGCTAATCAAAATAAAGAGTCACATTGATAGGAATACACTTATAGTAGAAGATCTTAACACACCACTCTCAGTAACAGACAGATCATCTAAACAGAAAATGAATAAAGAAACAAGAGCTTTGAATGACACATTGGACCAGATGGACCTCATAGATATATACAGAACATTCCACCCTAAAAAAACAGAATACTCATTTGTCTCGAGTGCACATGGAACTTTCTCCAGGATAGACAAAATACTGGGCCACAAATCAGGACTCAACCAATACCAAAAGATTGAGACGATTCCCTGCATTTTCTCAGACCACAATGCTTTGAAACTGGAACTCAACCACGAGAAGAAGTTTGGAAGGAATTCAAACACTTGGAGGCTAAAGACCAACCTGCTCAAGAATGCTGAGATCAAGCAGGAAATCAAAGATGAACTTAAACAATTCATGGAGACCAATGAGAATGAAGACACATTGGTGCAAAACTTACGGGACACGGCAAAGGCAGTCCTAAGGGGGAAATACATAGCCATCCAAGCCTCACTCAAAAAAATTGAAAAATCTCAAATACACTCTCAAATACATACAGCTCTCTTTACACCTCAAAGAACTGGAAAATCAACAACAAAGGAAGCCAACCCCATGCACAAGGAGGGAAATAATCAAGAC
>CM053611.1:62195261-62214329 GCA_028646535.1 Procyon lotor
ATAATAATATAATGAAGTTCTTCCCACCAAAGGGTCTTTGCACTTGCCATTCTCTCAGACTTAAATGTCCTTTCTTCTTGTATCCAATCATTGCCTCATCTTTCTAGATTTCTGCTTAAATGTCAGCACATTAGTGAAGTCTTCACTGCTACCTACATGCTTCCTTATTATTTCTTCTTCACAGGATTCATCACCACATAACATAATGTACATTTTGCTTTTCATTAGCTGACTATCTTCCTCATGAGGTTGTATACTCTGAGGGCAGGGACTTTTTAAGTTTTTCACTGTAACATACCTTAGAAAAATGCTGCCAAAGCAGATAGGCTCAATACATATTTGTTCAATTAATTGACTAAGAACAAAATAGACAGGTGACTTAAGTATCCGGATAGAACAATACAGTATGCTAAATCCAGAGAGTCATCAGTAAACGAAACCGAAATGAACAACAAAAAGACAATGATAAGTTTTGGGAAACCCACATAGATGAAGCAAAATAAAAAGCAAAGGGAAAAAAAAAAGAGAGAAAGGGCTAGTTTACAGATAGCCGCCACACCCTTGCCCCCCGACCCACCACACACACCGCTTTCAGAACTACTTAAGAAAAAAACAATATTAAACAAACAGGTATGTGCTGGACAGCACTGTAGGCTCTGATGTTTCATTAAAAACCATGGTTTATTCCTGACGATGATAAATAGATATCTAATCCTCAGTCTGCAGTAACCTGTACTACAAGTAGCATGATGGAAGGAAAACAAATACCTATCTGCACATGTAGCAGGTTATCTCCATCTCTATTTCTACCTCCATACCTAGCCTATTCTGAATAAAGGAAAGCCAAGAAAACAGCCACATGTCTTAATACAGATGTATCTGTGCCTTTTTTAAAACATGGCAGATGAAATCGTTCTTCAATTACATTTATTTTTTGATAACCATTCAAATTATTTTTTTAAATCAACTGGGTTTTTCCTATTGTACCTGTTATATATTCCTGCATAACACACTCTTCAAAATTTAGCAATTTAAAATGGCAATAACATATGATCTTACAGTTTCCATGGTCTGGGAATTCAGCAGTAGCCTCAATGTCCTCTGTCTCTGGGCTGTGGCCATCTCAAGATCTGACTTGGGGAAGATCCACCTCTATAACTCATGTGGTTGTTGGCAAGAAGCATCTGTTCCTTGCCTCACAGGCCCCTCTGGAGAGCAGCTCACAACATGGCAACTTCCTTTCCTTTGGAGGAAGCAAGAAAGAATGAGAGAGGTAAGATAAAAGTCACATTTTGTAACCTAATCTCAGAAGTGACATATTTTTGCTGTATTTTGTTTGTTAGATATCAATCATTAGGTCTAGTCCACCCTTATGAAGAGGGGATTAAACAAAGGGGTAAATACCAGCAAGCAGAAATGACTGGTGGCCGTTTCAGAGGCTGCCTACCACACCGCTATTAGCCTCTGACCCAGTTTTTGGCCAATTGGTGCTTAATTGGTTTTAGACAGGTGTCTTAAAGCATAATATATTACTTATCATCTGTTTTTTTAAACCCACTTTTTAAAGTTAAACCCAATATTAAAAACTTAAAAGAAAATGCACTCTCTTGATTTAAGAAATTTAAAGGAGTAATGTAAGCTGCCTATATCCTAAACATCCCTGATCTATAAGAATTTGCACAGAAGGTATTCTTTAGAGACTAATACCTGCCTATAATTGCTTATTCTATCCTCAAATCAAGTTCTCTAGCTCACAAAAATTGAAGCACTTGTCATGGACCCACTGTTATGAGCTCTATGACGTGAACATTACTTTTGTTAAGCTGTTTTTCCATCATAAAGTATAATGTCCCTCCATGTAAACTGTAATAATTTTAGGAATAAAGCTGAGAAAATTCTAAGAAACTATACATAGACACAGGACAAACAGTGCAGTGAGACTGCTTTGTGGCAATTAGAACTCTGAGAGTAATTCTTTTGAAAATGAAAGGATGGATATATAAGATACCTATAGCAACTCCACTGATAAATTTAAAATAAAAATCCATGCCTAATTCAATTAAGAGGTATTTTAATCTCTTATACTACTCCTTGGACACCATTAATTACTCTTAGGACCCCAGATAATATTATCTCTGGCTAAGTTATCCCTTCTGAGCACTTGTCCTCATATCCAGCTTCCTACTAAAATCATTACATGGAAAATTCACAAACGCTTCAAAGTCTAAGCATAAAAAATTTTAAAATCCTTTTGATTTCAAAATTATATTTAGAAGTCACAAGTCCTTAACAGCTAGCATGACCTAGAAGGTTCTGCCAATCTCTCCATGCACACTTTGTTCCACTGTTCTCCCTGTTTCTTTCTATGACACAGATATATATACTGACCTTCTGCTCTTTTTCCCATAGTCACTTGGGTATTCTCACAAAAAAATTACAATTTTCTTGAGAAAAGAGAAAATAACTTATACTGTACACATCCACATGACGGATGGGACTGCCTCATGCTAATAAAACCCAGCCATAGAGTATATACTTCAAGTTTAAAAGGTCACAAACACATACACACAGATATATACACACACATACACACAGAGAAGATACAAGGAAGCCTCTTTTCCTGGTTAAACTTTTTATTAACCCCATCCACATATGCATACATATAACATATACGAATATGTACATGTACACATGTGTGTGGGGTGTTAATAACTTAGCTAATCAAGGAAAAAAGCATCCTTGTATCCTAAACATATCAACCTATAGTTGGACTGAATAAAAAAGTGTTTTTCATTTTCTGGAGGTAAGTATGGCAAATCTTGGAAATCTTAAGATATATTACAGTTTTTTTATTATGGAAGTTTTATCTGCTAATTGGCATTGGATACTTCAAAAGCCAGCTATCACCTAATTACAAAACTTGAAAATATTTTAGAAGGTTTTAATCTGCATTGAAAATAAATAAATTCTTTAAAATCATAATAATAATTATTATTTATTCCTCATAAGAATAAATGAAATTATTATTACTATTTTAGAGATTTTATTTATTTATTTATTTGAGAGAGAATGAGGGAGAGCACAAGCACAGGAGCAGAAGGGGAGGGGCAGAGTGAGAGGAAGAAGCAGGCTCCGCGTTGAGCAAGGAGCTTACCAAGCTTGATTCCAGGACCCTGAAATCATGACCTGAGCTGAAGGCAGGTACTTAACTGACTGAACCACCCAAGAGCCCCAGAAATTATTTTTTAAATCCTAAGGTCTGCAGTTTCGTTTCTTACTTGGTTTCATATACAACAGGGTCTAAATGAAAAGAAAATATAGTGTAAGTGACAAATGAAATGGAAAAAAAATCAATTCTTTTTGGGGAAAGAAAGAACCCTGAAAATTTCACTGAGTAAATAATGTTCTTAATGTTATTTTCCCACATGATGCTCACTAGTGTCACTTACCCATGTGTAAGTCTTGAAGCTTGCAAATAAAACAAAATGTTCTAGTTTACTTGAACAGAAAATAAACTACCTATATTTGCTTATTTCTAAATCAGTTAACTCTGGGATAATTTAAGAATATTTCATTAAATTCTCAAAGAGTTTTGTACTTCTAATGAAAGTAGATTTAGATTTTCCTTCATAATAAAACACAGAATTATTATTAGTAAGTTGCACAAGAACATGCACATTGTACCAAAAGTTAGCTTTAAGCAGTGTTTACAAATGCAAGCCACCTTACATAAAAAATAAGCCATTATACTTACAAGATTTTAACCCTATAATACTGAGAACTTTAATTTTCATATAAGATTATGTCAATATCCATAAAGCTGTCATAAGGTAAAAAAGATTATCTTTAGTGTTGATACACTAAATGGAATGGAATTGATTTGTTATAACAGAATAAAATAAACTATAGCCTAATACAGATAATTAACTCTCAAGTATGGCTTCAATATTGGCTGTATTTTTGTGTCTAGATTTGGCTTAAAAATTTGAGGGAATGGAAGGTGGTTCTTTACAGCACCATAGAGCAAATAACCATCTCTGTTTTTATGATTCTTTCATCTACTCATACCTTTGCAAATCTCACCCCAAAACTTCTCTGTAGACCCTCTTTATCCTCAACTCTCATTTTACAGATTCATCCATGTTTTTTTTATTTCTCAAATCCATCCTGTTTTTTGTTACATTCCAAATTCTGTTCTTTTTGTATACAGAATATTTTAGCCACCATTTTGTTTTACTGCTCTTTTGAAATCTTTGTCCTATGAGCTTTAGATTTTATACTCAATCACAATTATCAAGGTATTTTCAAAATCAAATGCCATCTATACTCAAGACAAAGTATGTGATGAGTAGAGAGTGATATACAGAATTGTTGAATTGCTATATTATATACCTGAAACTAATACAGGACTGAAGGTTAACTTTGGAATTAAAATTCAAATAGAAGAAGTGGTTACTTTCAAATTATATAGCAAATGTTCTTGTATGTGTATAGTTTTATAATATATTTTATATTTTAGCATATTTCTAGATTTACGGGATAGAATTCCACATATCTACCCCATGCCTCCATACATTTTTCCCTATTTTCAGTATCTTGCATTAGTGTGGTATACTTGTTATACCTAAAGAATCAATATTCAAACATTATTAATAAATACACTGTTTACATTAGGCCTCACTCTGTGTTGTATAGCTCTATGATAAATGCATATTGCCATGTAGCCACCATTACAGTTTCCCACAGAATGGTTTCACCACTGTAAAAATTCCCTGTGCTTCACCTATCTTCCCTTCTGAAGAGGAGTATAATATACCACCAAAAATACACCTCTTTGGCACACTGATTATTTTCAGCTGGTTATTTTAAGAAACAGCAGGTACAGGGGAAGCTCTGAAAACTGAGTAGAAGTTACACTTCTGTAAGAGACATTTATGTTTATAAAGGAAATCTCCATTTGTAAGGGTATCTACCTGTCTATACCAGAAGAGAATGGCTGTTAATCTTTAGAAACTTCTACCAATGGAGAAGACAGAGACTTAGATCTGCAAAACAACTATAACCTTGTTCACTGTGTTTTTTCTAGCAGCTTCCGTAATTGGCTGGAGATGGTATATAAGGTTATAGCTTAGACCATTTTAGGGAGTTACTTGGTTTTCTTGGGTATATCCCATGTATACAGGAGGTATACATGCTATTAAACTTCTGTTTTTTTTCCCATTAATCTGTCTCGTTATTGGGGGAATGGAGGGGTCTCAACCAAGAACCCAAATAGGGAGAGGGAAAATTATTTTTTCACTTCTACACTTCTTTCTAGAGAATATCTGGCAATCACGCATCTTTTTACTATCTCCATGGTTTTGCCTTTTTCATAATGTTATACAGTTGGACTCATATATGCTATGTAGCCTTATCAGACTGACTTCTTTCACTTAGCAATATACATTTAATAGTCTGCCATGTCTTTTCATGGTGATGAAAAGATGAATATCTTTTTACTGATGAATGATATCCCATTATGAATATACCATAGTTTACTCTTTTAGCTATTGAAAGGCATCTTGTTTTCAGTTGTAACTATGGTTAAAGTTGTTAATAAACATTCATGCGCCGAATACTGTGTGGAATACAAATTTTCATCTCAATTGAGTAAATATCTTAGAAGTCCTCTTAAAATGGTAACAAAAGTATAGTTTGAGTGGGAGAGGGAGCATTCTATACTCTATGCTTAGGTTTCAATCTTTTTTTTTTTTTTTTTTTTTTAAAGATTTTATTTATTTGACGGAGAGAAACACAGCAAGAGAGGGAACACAAGCAGAGGGAATGGCAGCAGGAGAAGCAGGCTTCCTGCCGAGCAGGGAGCCCGATGGAGGGCTCGATCCCAGGACCCTGGGATCATGACCTGAGCCCAAGGCAGATGCTTAATGACTGAGCCACCCAGGCGCCCCTTAGGTTTCAATCTTATAGTGGACCTGGGTTATGACTGCGCAAGAGCTTCTCAACATTTTTTCTCCCTTAGTTGAGACAGGAGGTCTTGAAGGGGCTGGAATTAGGTAATTTCCTCTCCCCCAAGTCAGACAGGACTTTAACGAAGTCTTTTCCTTTATCTGGTAAGCATTCCTTGTAGAAGCTGCTGGAGGTTTTTTCCACAATACATTTCCTTTTGGTATATGTTAAAATGGTTACCTTTCGCCTTGGTTCTCTTGGCCAATAACAAGGGAATTTTTGTCTCTTCTTGAGAATCTGGTGGCGCTCCTGGAGGTTAAACCCACAAATGGGGGATAGGGGTCCTCAGGAGTTTTTAACCTACAGCTAGATCTACAGTCAGCTTCCAGTTTACTGAAGTTCCTCTCTAAGTTTTCTCTACTGGCTCCAGTGACTTCTGCTTCAACCAAACTGATCTATAGTCTCTGTAATCACCTTCTCTCCAGTTTCCAGAATGGTGGTTTGTACTGTGACCCCAATTCTCTTACGGACCTACGAAATGTTGTTGATTTTCAGTCTGTTGCGAAGGTTGAAGTGATGACTTACAAGTTCTTTACATGTTCTAGTGGGATTCAGAAATCTTTCAAATGTAGTTTTAATAACAATTTTTCTTTCCCCTCTCTCTTCTCAGAAGGAAGAGCATGTGATAAAGGAATACAAAGATCAATATTGTCTGCAAAATTCATGTTTGGAATATAGGTCTAGTATACTATTAAAATTCTAGAAACTTTTTTTTTTAAAATAGTGACAAATATGCCTTTAAGTTCCCCTCACCTTGACCAAACTTTTGACAGGCTACTTTAAAGACTCTAGTCCCCTGATCTCCCTTTCTATTAAGAGACTTTGTTTCAGTTCATTGTAAATTTTTCTTCTGTCCCTTAGATATGTAAATCATTTTAAAAACCTCTTGTTAGTTTTACATTCCAGAAATGTCTTTTTTAAGGAGCTGGGAGTATGCCTTTGAAATGTAATCTTTAAGGGAGATAGCACCCCATCTCCCAGACTATGTGGGAAGGTAGGAGCCATACTTTCAGTAGTGCCTTATTCCAAATTGTAAAACTGTCTTCTTTCACAAAGAGAAATTCGACTTTTCCTTTATGAAAAGCCATTTAGCAAACCCAAATGGCCTGTGTTTTCCCACTTACTAGGCTGCTTAAAAGTCTTCTTAGCCTTTGTTTCAGCTGAGTCAAGATCAGACTGAATTCTGACCTCTTTTTGCTACTGCAATCTTGCGTGTGTGTGTGTGTGTGTGTGTGTGTGTGTGTGTGTGTGTGTGTTTGTGCCTATGTAAGAGCGTGAGAGGAACGAGGAGAGGGAGAGGGGGAGGATGATGATTAAATGGCCATAAAACTTGAGAACATATAATTTCCATGATCCTCAGTTTATATAAAAGGGAGTTAGTAGGACTGTAGCATATAATATATAAAAAAGCACGGTGAAACTCTACATATCTTTACAGAATCAAGTTTTCTCCAGGAGTGATTCAACATCTAAAAATCTAATGAATATTAAACTATCATGAATAAATTATGTAAGTACTCCATTTGTTTCATTGTCTAATGTAAAAGACTGGTCTTCGTACTAAATTTGGGAATGCCTCAATTTCCTTTATTTATTAGAACCATAAGAAATTTCCTTTTATGTAAGAAAAATGGTTTAATATTGGTGATTTAATTTGGGTAGATCTAAATACAATAATTAAAATAATGGTCTTTTTTTTTTTTAAAGGGAGAGGTTTTTTTGGGTTTTTTTGTTTGTTTTTTTATTTGACAGAGGGAGAGAGATCACAAGTAGGCAGAGAGGCAGGCAGGGAGAGAGGGGAAGCAGGCTCCCTGCTGAGCAGAGAACCAGATGTGGGGCTTGATCCCAGGACCCTGGGATCATGACCTGAGCCAAAGGCAGAGGCTTTAACCCATTGAGCCACCCAGGTGCCCCAAAATAATGGTCTTTCTTAAAGAGTAATTTTGACAAGCTCTTTATGATCTAGTATTTTTTATAAAATATAATACTTTATTGTAATAATTATTCAATGTATTATTAATTGGGTTCCAATTATATTAGTGTTACAATTTTGTAAAAGACAATCACTTTAAAAATAATTTCTACTTTTAACCCTCCCCCAAACTATCCTCATAAGTTAAGAGAGGAGATTGTCCCAATTAGCATCTAATATTCCCAAGGTAAACAAAACAGGTACATGTTCTGAATATGGTACATAAATGTGCATTTCAATTATTTGTCTCTTCCCTACTTTTGCAGTTGTAAATTATGGTCTTTTTAAAATATAGTACACAACAGATGGTGAAGAGTTAAAGTGCTATTTCCTTTAATATAAACTATTGTGCTAAGTGATCTCACACTTCAACAATTTATTCATTCACTACACCAATTTATTTACTGCATTAAAATATATTGGGTTAAATGGCCATTTCAGCCACACTTGCCATATCCTGAGTCTGACTTTATTTAAACAGAATGTCACTATAGTGTACCCACCCTATCTAAAAGAAGAAAGAATAATGGACGCTGTGAGCCTAGTAAGAAATCACAGTGTAAAATGACAAAATTCAGCATGGTAAGCAATTCAATATCTATCCTCAACTTCCTTTATGGGAAAAGAGATCTTACATATGTTAGAATAAAATAATAATATATGATTTTAAGTAAAATGAGTCTCACAGACAGCAAACTAGTAGCCCACTGACGTTCATTAGCTTCTTCTTGGGTATGTCATTATATTTGTAAATAACATTTTATATGTATGTATAATATTATGTGTGTATATATATATATATATATATTCAAACATACACATACAGCAGGGAATAAATATTCAGCGGGCTTTTAACTGGTGACAATAGATTTAATACAGATCATTCAATATTTATACATATATATGAAATATATACTTAAATTATTTTGATTGTGCAAGAGTATACATTTCCCACTTCAAAATAATCTGAATATTACACTAGGACAAACAATAAAATCTCCCCACTTTAAAAAATGTTTCAAGTCCATGAGTTATACAAATATATGAAGGATCCAAAATATTTTGATTTGGAATGTAGTCTTTTTGTGGTTATTAGCATAATGAAGTCAATTTTATTGAAAATGAAGAATTCAAACATATTACAATAGCCATAGTAATTTGATCCCATTATACTTTCATAGATCTAGATTTCTATTATATTAATGTACAGAGGCTAAAAATGTCTGTGTGCAACTGGGAAGATAACTTAAATTCCTAGTATTAGTCATTTAAATATAACCATCCCAGATTATTTTCCAAACCACAAAATTTGGCTCAAGTCAATGGAGGTGTGTGGGGGACCACTGAAAGCATCTTATAGAATTATCACTGCAGATATATTTATTTCCACCTGAAAATATCTCTACGAGTCCTTCAAATCAATGTCTAGTATTACCTTCTTGAGTGGGCCAAATTCAGTGAGGGTATGTATGGAAAAGTAACTGCATGAATTGGTACAACTACATTTTTATCAAGTGGCCGTCTTTGTATTTTTCCATAGTCACATGCAGCGTGGTCTCAGTGGCCCTCCTTTAGGTCATGTGCGGGTCATTTATTGGCCCAGCTGGACCGCCTGAACTGTCCAGCTTTCAGACTCTGTGATACACTTCCTGGCTACACTCTTTCAACCTCCTGAGCTCTTGCCCACCCCCACCCAATGACACACTGCAATCTCTTATGCTGCATTTATTCTGTTCCAATACACCAGAGTCTCCATCAAGGTCACCAAAACCCAGCTCCTTTACTGGATGCACTCATTGCCTACCAGATAATCATGCTTTCTTGACATAATTACAGGTGGTACAAACTTCTCTAATGTTTCTCTGTCTTCATTACAGCCACCATAGAAAGTTCCAGCTGGTCACTACTCTCAAAATTCTCCAGGCCTGTTTTGTTAACACATGACATCCAATTTCAGAGAACAGATGATGACTTCTCCAAAGAACTCACTAGTTTTCTCTCTCTCTCTCTCTGTTACACTAAAGTGCTTATACAAATTTCTATTGCTCATTCAGCAAAGACCTAGCCAGGCAGGAAGATACCAGTTTTCTCTTTGTGAAGATACTGTCTTCTACTAACCAGCTTTGTTTAAAGTGGGCAGAAATAAGAGAAGAGGGGAGATTATGTAGTCATAATCCACTAAGTCAACACATCAAGAGATTCTAGACTTGTCCTTTTCTATTATATTTTATATAGCCTGGAAGTGCATAATCAAGAAGATAGTATCAGGAAATCTTTTTTTTTTTTTTTTTTTTGGTACATCTTTCCTAATTAGGTCTAGCACTTCTCTTTAGAAAATGGGAATACCTATCCCACATCTTTCCAAGATAACAAAGACAAAGTTTAAAACCACCAATCTGCTGCACAGGTTGTCAATATTTTGGTTGCTTAGTTTTGCTTTTTCTCTCCAAATATTGCATCATATAATGTGTGAAAACACTTGGTTGATAAAGATTATGTCCGAACTTCTAAAATATATTTGGCAAACAAATGTTTTAAAACTTCAAACAGCAAAATCTTTTAAGTTAATCATTCCAAATCTGAAAGATTAAGCATTTATCTTGTAAATGTTGTTCTAATTGATGCTTCCAAGACTCTGCCAAAGGGAATCCATTAAATAGATCACGTATTTTTTTTATCTGAATAGAATTTCTTGTAAATGTAGTTCTTAACTAGTAGCCCATAAGGCATATCTTACACATTAGCATTTAAATTTAACTTAAGACAAATTTGATTTGTCTTATACCATATGATTTTACTCATATGTGGAATCGAAAAAGAAAAAATGAATGAACAAAACACAGAAGCAGGCCTGTAAATACAAAACTGGTGGTTGTCAGAGGGGAGGAGAATAAGGGGATAGACAAAATGGGTGAAGGGGTAGGAAGTACAGGCTTCTGGTTATGGAATGAATAAGTCACAGGGATGAAAGATGCAGCATAAGAAATATAGTCAATGATGTTGTAATAGTGTTAGATGGTGACAGATGGGCAGCCAACTACATTTGTGGTGAGTACAGCATCATGTATAAACTTGTCAAATCACTATGTTGTACACCTAAAACTAATGTAATATTATGTGTCAACTATACTCAATAAACAAACAAACCTGGGGTGACTAGGTGGTGCAGTGAGTTAAGCCACCGACTCTCGGTTTTTGTTCAGGTCATGATCTCAGCATGGTGAGAGCGAACCCTGCATTGGGCTCTACACTCAGCATATCTCCTGCTTAAGACTCTCTCTCCCTCTCCTCACATCCCCCCCACCATGCTCTAAAATAAATTAATAAAAACCTTAAAAAATAAACTCTTTGTTTTAAGATTTTATTTATTTGAGAGAGAGCACAAATGAGGGGCAAAGGGAGAGGTAGAATTGGGATCCCTACTGAGCAGGAAGTCTGACAGAGGGCTCTACCTCAGGACCCCAAGATCATGACTGGAGCTGAAGGCAGATGCTTAACCAACTGAGCCACCCAGGTGCCCCATAAAAAAGTCATGCTTACCTTTAATCAAGTAAAAAAAATTAATTCACAGAATGTGAAGCTTTACCATTTTTCCCTACAAACTAAGTTCTTTTTAAAGAAAATACATATTGGAATACTTAGTGTTTTATAAAAATCATTTGGAAGAGGCTTATATTATTTGTATGTCCTAGTCCATTCAGTATACTATAACGAAAGACTGAGTGGTTTATAGGCAATACTTAGTTCTCACAGTTCTGAAGGTAGGAAGTCCACGACCAAGATACCAACAAATTCAGTGTCTAGTAAAAACCGGCTTCCTAGCTGGCCATCTTTTATACTGTGTGTCCTCACATGGTACAAAGAGTGAGGGACTTCTCTGGGGTCTCTTTTTTTCTATTTTTTTAAAATTTAAATTCAATTAATTAACATATATTAATGGTTTCTGAGGTAGAGTTCAGTGATTCATCAGCCTTATATAAATACCCAGTGCTCATTATATCACATGCCCTCTTTAATGTCCATCACCCAGTTACCCCAACCCCCCAATCCCCCAGAACCCTCAGTTTGTTTCTTATAATTAAGAGTATCTTATAGTTTATCTCCCGCTTTGATTTTGACTTATTTTATTTTTTCCTCTCTTCCCCCTATGATCCTCTGTTTTGTTTCTTAAATTCCACATAGGAGTGAGATCATATGATAACTGTCCTTCTCTGATTGACTTATTTAGCTTAGCATAATAACCTCTAGTTCCAACCACGTCATTGCAAATGGCAAGATTTCATTTTTTTGATGGCTGAGTAGTATTCCATGGGGGGACCTCTTGTTAAGAGTACTAACCCATTCTTTTATTTTTTAAGATTTTATTTATTTGACACAGAGAGAAAGATAGAGAAAGAGCACACACAAGCAGGGGCAGCAGCAGGCAGAGGCAGAGGGAGAAGCAGGTTCCCTGCTGAGCAAGGAAACAGATGAGGGACTCTATCCTAGGACTTTGGGATCATGACCTGAGCCAAAGGCTAATCCCATTCCTAAGGATTCCACCCTCATGACCTAATCACCTATTAAGGGCCCTACCTTCTAATATTATCACCTTGATAGTTAGCATTTCAACATGAAATTTGTGGGGACACAAAGAATTTGGTCTATAGTCGTATTACTGTTTCACCCCTCCAGTTTACTCTAAATTTCTTAGTTTCTCTAAGAAAAATTCAACATGAAATATTTTATATGCATATATTTGTCAAGGTTTGTACTTTGTGCGAATTAATATAACATATATGCAATTAGTGATGTTTGTGTGTATTTGAAAAAATTCACGTACAAAGGAATTATATTGTGGACACTGGCTAGAAATTTTTGATATCATGCATTACTTCACCCCTTGATACTGACTGCCACTAAAGTTTATGACTCCAATGCACAAAACAGAGCTTTGAAAAGTATTTTTTATAGACCTCTTCAAGATCACATTATACATGATAAAAAGTTCCTTACCTACCAAAGCAATCAAAATGGAGTAGAAAGTTCCAAATTTTGAATACTTTAATAAGAAAAGACTTTAAATATATTTGGTTCTCCACAGCCAACTTAAGAATAAAAAAATAAAAACAAAGGGCTTTCTGAAAAAAAGTATTTATATAACTTAAGGAAAGAAGTTTTAATCGAAATGCAAATTTCATAAAAATAATATCTGCAAAACAGCATATTTTATTAGTATGTTATTAGAAAAAATGTTTATTGTACATTATTTATTAATCAATATTCATTTATGAAAAATTTTCAGGCTGGCCATTTCTAATTTGCACTTGAAAATAAATATTCTCCCAATATATGTAATTTTCCTTCTAATGAAAAATGTTAGTTTTAATAATTACTTCGAGTGCTGATTTATATCATATGGTATATAACATAATATATAATCTGCAATGTGCTTAATCATATAAGAGTTGACCAAATTTTAGTTAGCAGCTAACACTTTAGCAAAAGTTGAAATTTTTAATGGTACATTACTTTCAAAACAATAAAAAAAGTGATAATGAAAAAAACACAAATCTCTAACAGGAAATAAGTAGAATTTCTAAGATTATTTCATTATTGCTGAGTGATTATATATAATGGCTAGCAAATGAATATACAAATATTTGCTCCATGGAACTATTTTGATTCCTATAGTCCCATGATAGTACAGTTTTATTATAGTCCTCATTATATTTCCTATATTCTAATAAAAATCACTAATTGTGTCATATTGGGGCAAAGCTAACAGGAAAAGTGGAAACTTGATGAGAATTCCATGCTCTTTAAGGAGAAACTGACCTTGAGCAGAACATGGTAGAAATCAAGACTGAATCAGAGGGCACCTGGGTGGCTCAGTGGGTTAAGGCCTCTGCCTTCGGCTCAGGTCATGATCTCAGGGTCCTGGGATCAAGCCCCACATCAGGCTCTCTGCTCAGTGGGGAGCCTGCTTCCCCTTCTCTCTCTGTCTGCCTCTCTGCCTACTTGTGATCTCTTTCTATCAAATAAATAAAATCTTAAAAAAAAAAAAAAGACTGAATCAGAATGCTAAAGACAACTCCAGTTTGTAGAATAAGAAAAGCGGTCAGGATGTATAATGTGTCAGAAATAAGTTAGGAGTGGCTGGGTGGCTCAGTAGGTTAAGCAGCTGCCTTTGGCTCAGGTCCTGATCCCAGGGATGGGCTCTCAGCTCAGCAGGGAGGCTGTTTCTCCCTCTGTTGCTCCCTCCTGCTTCTGTGCTCTGTGAAATAACTTTTTTTTAAGTCTTTCATAGTTAAAAAAAAAAAAAAGAAAAGAAACAAGTTAGACTTGCAAGAGTTGCATACACATGAAAACTGGAGAAAAGAGGAAGCTGGGACATGTTAAGTCCAGTATCAAAGCAATATTCAGTATTATTTAAATAAATAGAATTAATGCATCATAATTAATAAAAATGGCATGTACACATATATGCAAGAAAATAAGAAATGATTATGACATAGACTATAAGGAATGAAATGATTAGAGATGAGACTTAAGTATTAATTAAAGCTTATATATTAATGACTTTGAGGGCCAAACTAAAGAAGGTGAAGTTTTATGACAAGCGTTTAGGAGCTTTTTAAAGTTTGAAGGAAGTTACTAAGCTGGAAGGTATTATTGTCCATAATGTGGAATCTGCTACAAAAGTACCTAATTTGCATACAGATCCAAAGCATACTACCCATATTATCCAGAAGGTCTAAAAGTACCAAGGCTGAATCCTTGTTTTCTCACTTACTAGCTGTGTCCTCTTGCACCAGTTAATTTCACTGTGCCTCAGATTTCTCTTCCTTAAAATAAGGATAATAATCAACCTAATACATAATGTTACAAAATTCAACATTTTGTTTGTTCAATAATTCAACAAATAACTTAATATTTGTAAAGCTTTTAAAACAGGGCCTCTAGAGGGTGCCCGGATGGCTCTGCTGGTTAAGGTTAAGCCAGGGGCTCTTGGTTTCAGCTTAGCTCAGCTCAGATCCTGGTCTCAGGGTCACGGGATCCAGCCCTGCCCCCGGCTAGGTGCTGGGCATGAAGCCTGTTTGGGATTCTCTCCCCCTTTCCCTTTGCCTGCCCACTCCCTCTTTAAGAACAAAACAAAACAAAAAACAGGGCCTCTAGCACTGTAAGAGCTAACTACATTTGGATAAATAAAACAGAAAAGTAAATAAAACAAAGAAAATTTTATTGGCTCTTGGAAGATGGTCAATAGTTATCAACAAAGCACTAACTGAAATCTTTCCCCTAAGAAATGGTGATGGTTGGATCCTTAAAGCTTCTTGTGCAATTCTTCTGGTCACTCCTGAATCAAACAACCACCCATTAGGGGTTTCTGTTGTACAAATTTATTTTAATCAAAAGAGCGTCCCTCATCTTCAGTCTGGGGTTTAACATTGTTATTCAAATATCAGGTAACCTCTGACAGATTACCAATCTGTCCAGATTTCTGGCAATTTACCTAATACTAGTCAAAACTTACTATGATTAATGGGAGAGACTCAGTGATAAATCATTTGTCCTAATATAAAACAGACATGAGGCTAAGTAGAAGGGGATACCATGCTTGACACTGAGATAAAATTCTGACTTGAGTGATAACACATTACACACACACACACACACACACACACTCCTGTTACTGATATTGTTTATTGCCACACAAGAAAGTAAGTCACAGATGTCTTCACATTTCATGCTAAATATTTCAGTGTTTTAAATATATAATACCAATTCCTAACATAAAGACAGAAAAATTAACCAGTGTAACAGAACAGAGAGCCTAGAAATAAATCCAGACAAACATGGTCAACAGCTCTTCAATGAGAGTACCAGAATACACAACAGGAAAAGAATAATCTCGTCAACAAATGGGGAAAATTGGATATCCACATGCAGAAGAATGAAGTTGGATCCTTATCATATGCCATGCCCTAAAGTCAACTCAAAGTTGACAGTCAATTAAAAGTTTAAATATGAGATCTGAAACCATAAAACTCCTAGAAGGAAACCTAGGAATATCTTCTTGAGATTAGACTTAGAAATTATTTCATGAATATCACAGGCAACAGAAGCAAAAATAGCCAAGTGGGACTATATAAAAACCTAAAAAGGAAACAAATGAACAGCAAAACAAGGAATGGGAGAAAATATTTGCTGACCATATATCTGATAAGAGGTTAATGCCCAAAATGTACGAGGAACTGCCACAACTCAATAGCAAAAATAATAGGCCAATTAAAACATGGGCTAAAGCTTGAACAGAATTTTTTCTAAAGACAAAGGAAAGACTAACAAGTACATGAAAGGATGCGCAACATCCTTAATCATTAAGAAATGAAAATCAAAATCACAATGAGGTATGAGGAAATCTCTCAGGATGGATATTATCTCATACCTCTTAGGATGGATATTATCAAAAACAAAGGAAAAGTATTGGCAAGGCTGTAGAGAAATTCCTACACAAGGGTAGTGAGGATGCAAAATGGTACAGCTAGTATGGAAAACAGTATAGAGTTTCTTTAAAAAAATTAAAAATAGAGTTACCATAAAATCCAGCAATAGCACTTCTGAGTATTTATCCAAAGAAACTGAAAGAGAGAGTAACACTCTCATGTTCAGTGCAATTATTCAGGACAGCCAAAATATAGAAAGAAACTAAATGTCCACTGAAAAATGAATGGATTTTAAAAAATGTCATATTCATTCAGAGGACTGCTACTCTGCCAGAGAGACAGAGAGGGAGAGGGAGAGAGAGAGAGAGGGAGGAAATCCTACAATATGTAACAATTTGGATGAACCTGGAGAAAATTATGCTAAATGAAATAAGTCAGTCACAGAAAGACAAAACATGATTCCATCTCTATTAAGGTGTCTGAAATAGTCAAAATTATTGAAACAAAGAATTGTGGTTGCCAGAGACTCTGGAGAGGGGAAAATAAAGGACCACTAATCAGGAGGCATACAATTCAGTGATGAAAGATGAGTAAGTTCTAGAGATCTGCTGTAAGACATTGCGCCTATAGATAACAATATTGTAATGTACACTTAAAAATCCACTAAGAGGGTAAATGTCATGTTAAGTTCTTACCACTATATAATTTTTTAAAAAACTACTATTAGCACACATAAGAAATTTCACATTAATGCTCTAATAGTACCTACTATTCAACCCATATTCTAATTGCTCTAATTTTCCTCAAAATGTCATTTGTGGCTATTTTCTTTCCAGGATCCAGTGACTTATCATAGACTGCCTCTTGTTATCCTGTTTCTTAAATCTCCTTTAACTCAGAAAAGTCCCCTGACACTTTTGTCTTTCATGGAATTGACATTGTTCAAGACTCCACATCAGTTTTCTTATGGATTGTCTGACCATTTTTTTCATGATTAGAGTCAGTTTAAAACTGTTCTTAACACAAATATAGAGGTGATGTTATTTACTTCCCATTGCATCATACTGACAAATACCTATTAACAGTTTGGCCCAGTTAAGGTGGTACATATCCACTGCAAAATATTTCCTTAAAAAATTGTTTTTTCTCCAAGTATACATGCATTAGTAACTACAGGGCTATTAGAAATTGAGACTCTCTCCTCAATTTCTCTCATAAACAGCTATCTGCCCATAAACATGGCCTTTTTTTTTTTTTTTTTTTTGCACCCTTGGGTCAGAATTGTTTCTCACACTAATTTGTGATAACATATGTGGTCCAAAAAAGTTCACAATACCAACCTAATCGACCCAACTGAGGGGCTGTTAGTGTTCTTCTTTAGAGAACAAAATTCTGCTTTAGAGAACTATAGTTTTCTATCAGGTTTTTTTTAGGTGACTTGATCTTAATCACCCCATTTTGAGCTTAATTGCATTTAGTAGTTCACCCTCAGATATTTCAAGTTAGGGCTACAGATATCTACTGATTTTTTAAAAACCTGTACTTGTACTCTTTAATTTAGGGCGAGATTTCCAAAAGGAAAGAGTAGAAATAAGTCTAATTTAGAATCAGAAATGACAGAAATTTAAAATACAGTCTCACTCCCTACATATTTAGAACCTATTTAACTGTACCTTCAGACACTGCTTATAGTATGTGTTTGCTCTTTATGAGCCCTCCTAGATCCTCACATGGCTCTCTGCCTGACAGCAAAAAGTCCCTTCTGCCTAGATACTTTTGCTATCATGTTCTCTATATAGTGATAGCTTACCTCTACCGTGTACAGTGTTCTGGGAACTATCTTAAGCACCATACGTGTATCATTTAATCCTTACACCACCACATGCCTTTTAATTATCTTCATCTATATATGATCATCTTAGTTTGTTCTAGACCAATGTCACAATTAAGAATTCAAATCAATGATTTGTCTCCCTCCCCATTCCTTCCTGTTTCATTTCTCTCCCCCACCTCCCCACAAATCCCCACCTTGCCTCTCAAATTCTTCATATCAGAAGATCATGTGATAATTGTCTTTCTCTGACTGACTTATTTTGCTTAGCATAAAACCCTCCAGTTCCATCCACGTCATTGCAAATGGCCAGATTTCGTTTCTTTTGATGGCTGCATAGTATTCCATGGTATATATATACCACATCTTCTTTATCCATTCATCTGTTGATGGACATCTAGGGTCTTTCCATAGTTTGGCTATTGTGGACATTGCTGCTATAAACATTCGCGTGCACGTGCCCCTTTGGATCACGATGTTTGTATCTTTAGGGTAAATACCCAATAGTGCGATTGCTGGGTTGAAGGGTAGCTCTATTTTCAACTTTTTGAGGAACCTCCATACTGTTCTCCAGAGTGGCTGTACCAGCTTGCATTCCCACCAACACTGTAGGAGGGTTCCCCTTTCTCTGCATCCTCGCCAACATCTGTCGTTTCCTGACTTGCTAATTTTAGCCATTCTGACTGGTGTGAGGTGGTATCTCACTGTGGTTTTGATTTGTATTTCTCTGATGCTGAGTGATGTGGAGCACTTTTTCACGTGTCTGTTGGCCATTTGGATGTCCTCTTTGCAGAAATGTCTGTTCATATCTTCTGCCCATTTCTTGATTG
>CM053611.1:62214829-62230266 GCA_028646535.1 Procyon lotor
TAATATGCAGATGCTGTGCAGGTTAAGTGGTTTTGAGGTTTTGGCAGGTAGATGGGATGCAAGCAGCCAGTGGCAAAGGAGTTGAGGATATAGTGAATGGAGTAATTTGACAATGAGATTTCAGCTTGCAAGGAAGGGAAATCATGACTTGGAACAGTGAAGCAATTGTGAAATTTTGGTATAATAGTTTTGGTCCCAGAAGGTCACATAAATTTTGGAGACAAGATAGTATCAAGAGCAAGCTGTGACATTAAGAAGTACTGGTTGGAGACTGTGATGCTTGTAATGAAGACGGTGGAGTTAGAGGTAAAAACATCTCTGTGAATGCATGTTGAAGCATAGCAGAAGGCAGGATTCATGGAGCAGGAGAGGCCAGGGTACAGAGATGACATTTCCAGATGTGACTATGAAAGCAGTGAGGGAGATCTGATTCAGTTTCCATCCTTAGGTGTGAGGTTTTGTTTAAAGGTACCATAATGGTATAATCACCATGTGGGCAGGCTTTAAAGTGAATGAATGACATAAGTCTGAGGGACATAGGTCAGCCACTTAATTTGTCTATATCTAACTTTTTTCATCTGTAAAATCAAGTTAAAAAATAACACCCCACTAACTCTGGGGTGCCTGGGTGTCTGTCAGATAACTGACTCTTGATTTCAGCTCAGGTCTTCATCTCAGTGTCATGAGACTAAGCCCCACATGGGGATCCACGCTGAGCATGGGATCTGCTAGAGATGCTCTCCTTCTGCCCCTCCTGCTTGTTCTCTTCCTCTCTCGCTTACATAAATAAATAAATCTTAAAAAACAAAAAACATCTAACTCAGGATAAGGATAAGAAATGAAAAAGTTAATGCCATCGGTCAGTACTGAGCTGCCCAAGCCCCCCACCCCATGAGAGCACAAAGCTCTCAGTAAATATCAATTATATTTTTAGCACTGTGAGGATTTCTCCAATGAGTTCAGTTCATGTAGCAGACATTCTGAAAGGAAAAGATTTATCCACAATGAGATAAAGCCTATTGGTGCTATTTTAAGTTCTCACATTGAAGCCCTTTCTAATGATCTTCAGTGTGAACAATTAGAAATATAGTAACTTCATAAAGATTTTAGTGTTACTCTCATTGTCAAGTGTTGAACAAATCAATTCTCTAGATTTGTTAATTTTTCCCATATGCTACCGGTAATTTCGGAGCAAAGCTAGATAGTAATAATGAGAAAAGTCGGGTTTGGGAGTAAATAATTTTAGCTTTAAAATGAGATAAAAAGAATCTGTAATAGGGATTGGGATAGAAGACAAATTTAGTGTTCAATCTGTATGGGTTTCTTCAGTATTCTAGGGATAAGGAATGACTAGCTAGAGGCACACCACGGTGAGTTCTCCATAGTTTACTATACTGCTTTATATAATAATATATAAAAATTCTGTGGTTAGTGAATCTATTATGCATCATAGGCTTAATTTTTCCAATTTTCCAAAATAAATATTCTATTGTGTTCATAAAGACAAAGTCTCTTCACTTATATTAAAGGATTAGCACAGATTTACAATGTATCAGTATCTTGAATTGCATATTATCTAACAAAGACATCTAATTCCAAAAATGCGTTGAAGTAGTCTAATTAGAATAAACAAGAATTTATATTTATATGATAAATTTTAATGTATGTTACATTGATATATAAAATATAAGCATGTAAGACATTTTTTTCTATAATATTTACTTAGGGATCCCAGAACTTAAGCCTCTTAAGGATTGACACCAAAATCATATATAGTTTACTATTGTACTTTCTATTAATTGAAAAGTTTGAGCTGTTTCTAAAAATATATTTCATCCTCTCAAAGGGGAAAAATATTGTAATAATGAGAGTTTCTCTCCTGGAGAATCCCAAGCCTCCAGCATATTTTATATTAAATCTCAAGACCATGAAAAGGAAGGATCTGATTAATTTTAATTATTGTGAACGGCAAAAAGATATGGGTGATTCCTAAGGCAAACAGTGTTCTAATCAAACTGAAATAATCATATTAAACTAATGCCTAGGAAACCAGAAAGCATTCAACACAATTTGAGAAGTATGGAGGTAACTTTTGACAGTACCTCCAGGTATGATTTAATAGAGGATACAAAGTAAATCAAGTTCTATAACTCTTTGAGTGGAAAGACACAATCTGAGTTAAGATATGGAAATTTATTGGTAAAAGTAAACACTAAACATTTAGATTTCTTTAAGTGCCAAAGGAAAATGAAAGGCGTGAATATTTCAAAGCGTTCTGTATCTATTATTACCGAAGGTAGTTGATGTTATAAATCAATATATGTATTGATCATTTGAAAACTGTTTTCATTTCCATTAACCTGTTAACAGATCAGTCAGCTGGTATTATTATTTTTCTGGTTCCTGGGAAACTAAAATTAATCTCCTTACCTATCTAATATTTTTGCTTACTAAGTTTTAAGTTCAAAGTTTAGCTCAACAGGAGCTTGGCTAGAATGAACAGATAGAAGTCATTTTCATAATAATAATGTTCAAATCATCATCATCATTATATAAATCAGTAATTAAAGAATCACCTAGTCTTCTCCCATATTGTAATGTATCATTTTTTTCTTGATCTATTACATCTTTTACATTTTATACTCTATAGTTATAAGTTCTTTATATTACTTTGTTTTTATTTTTAATTAAATAAAAGTTATAGATATATGTATATAAAAGTTTTATGGTGCTAAAAGGCATATAGTAAAAGAAATGATTCCTTGTAATTCCCTTTCCTACCCATAATCCTATTCTCAGAAGCAATGACTGTTAATCCCATTAGATATTAACTATGGAATTCATTGCATAGTTCTAAAAATGTGTTTATTTAATCCGTTATTTGGTGGCACTTACTGCATTTTTATTATGATAGATAATGAATTAACCATACAACTACTATTACCTTTTTCTTCTCTCATTCCCTAGATTTATTGCAAAATATTTAGATAAATAAGTGGTGAGTATTTGATTTTATAATTATGGAAATATTTTATCATTTCTGAGCCCATTGTTGTAATATGAGTTAATAATTCCCTGTTTTCTACATACTTGATATTATGAATATATATTTCCATACAGCCAAGTACAGTTTTTTTCCCCCAGAATAGTTGCCTTATGGTCTCTTTCATTTTATATTTCAAACTGAACTAATTTATTAAAGCCTGTGGCATATCTCTTGTCCAAGGACTTTCTGAGTTGGATTAACTTTCCAAATTCTTTGCCCTATAGCCTAATTTTGCTGAAGCTTATTTCTCAATTGTTTTCTTTGAAATAATTTATGACTTAGATATGTTTTGAGATTATGTATGTCTAAAGATAAATTTACTGTGCCCTCACCCTTGATGCATATTGGCTGGTATTGTTTACTTAGTTTTGTAGCATTTGGTAGCAATGCAGAGAAATTAGATACCAGATGAACTCCATACATTTGGAAGTTTATTCTTTCATGGTAACATATTCCAATATATTTCCATTAGTATGCAAGAACATTTTTGGAATTTTGAATAGTTTATGTTTCTTATTTTTAGAAGGCATTTGTTAAATATTGGACTTTCTGGATTGATCTATTATACAATTTAATTTTCTTATTTTTTGGTATATCAGTGATTTGATTGGTTTTCCAACAGCAAAACCAAACAGCTATCTAGGAGAAAACTACGTGACAAAAGTAGGAAATGGAACTGAGAACACAGCATCTGATAGACTTGAGAACAGAGTACTAAATTCTTCACTAAGGGTTCACTGGAAAGTACCATGGGCCAATTTGCAAACAGCAGTGGAAACTAAGAGATGTTTTTGCAAACCACATTGCACACACAAGTGCAAACAGTGTAGTCTACAGTAAATGAATCAGATCCAGCTTTGTAAACTCAAAATTAACAAATAAGAATATCTTTCTGATAACTCTCTTTCTAAATGTCTAGAAATACACACGGAACATGGCAGCAAAAATAAGATAAAAGCAAAACAAAGACCTAGATAAAAGTGGGTAATAGAGGGACACCTGGGTGGCTTGGTCGGTTAAGTGTCTGTCTTCAGCTCAGGTCATGATCCCAGGGTCCGGGGATCAAGCCCCACATTGGGCTCCCCACTCAGGGGGATTCTGTTTCTCCCTCTCCTTCGGCCCCTCCTCTGCCTCCTCATGCTGCTCCTACTCTCTCTAAAATAAATAAAATCTTTAAAAAAAAAATGGGTAATAGGAGTAGAAAATGCCATCTCAGAAAGTACAAGTGTATGTTATTTTTAATACTTGGTTAGGATATCAGAAAAAAGAGCATTAGAATCAGGAAACTAGAAAAGCAATTCTGATCTACCCTTACCACTCAAGGTTCAGAAATACGAATTTTATGGAAAAATAAAAGAATCATGGTTGAATCACATTAAAAAATAGGAGTCAGTATAATGTCTTACCAAAAGTTTAAGCACACAATTAAAAATGGTCACAAAAAAGTGGCATTTCCTGATTTTAGCCCCGTGTCAGATTCTGCTCTCAGCGGGGAGTCTGCTTGGCATTCTCTCTCTACTTTTGTCCCTCACCCCCACTCTCTCTCAAATAAATAAATCTTTTAAAAAATGCCCACAAAGTAGATGAAAACTATAAACCAATATTCTAAGGAAGCCAAAATAAATAAAGGAAGTTATAGAAGAAATGAAAGCTCAACATGAATGAAAGCTAAAAATATTCAGAAACGAGATATATTCTTTTTTTTTTTAAGATTTTTATTTGTTTTTTTGAGAGAGAATGAGAAAGATCACAGAGGGAGAGGGAGAAGCAGATTCGCCACTGAGCAGGGAGCCCAATATGGGGCTCAATCCCAGGTCCCTGAGATCATGACCTGAGCCAAAGGCAGACGCTTAACTGACTGAGCCACCCAGGTGCCCCTGAAATGAGACATGAGTCTTTCCCTTAAGACATATTCTTTTTTTTTTTTTTTTAAAGATTTTATTTATTTGACAGAGAGAAACACAGCGAGAGAGGGAACACAAGCAGAGGGAATGGTAGCGGGAGAAGCAGGCTCCCTGCTGAGCAGAGAGCCCAATGTGGGGCTCCATCCCAGGATGCTGGGATCATGACCTGAGCCGAAGGCGGACGCTTAACGACTGAGCCACCCAGGCGCTCCTCCCTTAAGACATATTCTTAAGGAAAAAAATGAAACTAAAAGAAAACATTTCTCATTAAGACCAAAACACAAGGAACACAAAGATGAATATATACAAAAATTGATGCCCTAAATAAACAGAATATGTAAATAATTTTTAAAAATGACAGAAATAATTTCTGATTAAATGAAAAGGTAGACAAACAATATCAAATATGTATTATTACAAGAGCCCCTGGTAATGAATAGAAAGCAATAGTACTAGAAAATAGTACAAATTATAATTCAAGAAAAATATCTGTAAGAAGATACAAGTGTACATGCGTTGGTTGTGTATATACAATATCTGTGTGTATTTCACATATGTATTTTATGGAATGTATATGAATATCAAGGAATAATGGACTATACTGAACCAAACAATGAAAATTAGTAAAATTGCTAGGGAGGAAAAAAAAAAGGCTTTAGGGCATGTAGACAAAAAGCCCCAAGCTGCTGTTACTAGAAGGGAAATAAGATTGAGATCAGAATTTTAGACAAATTTTTTTTCTTAATAATTTTTGAGTGTAATTGACACACAATGCTACATTAGTTTCGGGTGTACAACATAGTGATTCAAGGTTGTGCTATGCTTACCATAAACATAGCTATCTTCTGTCACTATAGAATGCTATTACGGTATCAATGTATCACATAAAAATATGAATCAGTACAATGTCTTACCAAAAGTGTAAGCAGATAGTTAAAATGTTCCCTATGGTGTATCTTTTACTTCCATGACTTATTCATTCCATAACTGGAAGCCTATTCTTGCCCACTCCCCTTCACCCATTTTTCTGATCCCCTCTACCCCCCTTCCCTCTGGTAACTACTAGTTTGTTTTGTATGTATAGGTCTGATTCTGCTTTTGGTTGGTTTATTCATGCTTCGTTTCTGAGACTCTACATAAGTGTGAAATCATATAGTATTTGTCTTTATCAGTCTGACTTATTTCACTTAGCATAATACCATCTAGGTCCATCCAATTTGTCAGAAATGGCAAGATCTCATCTTTTTTATAACTGTGTAATATAACACACACACACCCCTCACATCTTTCTTATCCATTTGTCTCTCGATAGACACTTAGGTTGCTTTCATATCTTGGTTGTAAATAATGCTGCAATAAACATAGGAGTGCGTGTATATTTTGACTTAATGTTTTTGGTTTTGGGGGTAAATACCTAGTAGTAGAATTATTGGATTATATGGTATTTCTATTTTAAATTTTTTGAGGAACCTCTGTACTGTTTTTCACAATGGCTGCATCAATTTACATATCCACCAACAGTGCCCAAGGGTGTCCTTCTCTCCACACCCTTGCAACACTTGGTATTTCTTTCATTTTAGCTCCTGTATAAGATGATACCTCCTTGTGGTTTGATTTGCATTTCCCCAAAAGTTAGTGATGCGGAGCATCTTCTAATGTACCTCCTAGCCATCTATATGTCTTCTTTGGAATAATGTTTATTCAAGTCCTCTCTCATTTTTTTTTAATTGCATTGTTTTTTATGTTGAGTTGTAGAAGTTCTTTATGTATTTTGCATGTTAACCCCTTATCAGATATATCATTTGTAAATATCTTCTTCCATCTAGTTGCCTTTTTGCTTTGTTGTTGATTTCCTTTGATGTGCAAAAGCTTTTTATTTTGGTGTAGTACCAATAGTTTATTTTCATTTTTGTTTCCCTTGCCTTAGGAGACCTATAGGGAATTCTTATGTCAAAAGACAATATAGAAGCATATTTAAGTTACATGAAAGAAAAAAATGTGTGAGCTAAAATGTAATGAATTGGCTAAGGGCCAAGTGCAGGCTAGAATGACAAAATAGAAACTCAGGGATTCCCAGACATAAAGGAAGTTGCTTTCACTCTCACTTCTGACCCCCTGGGTCCCACTCTAAGCAGGAGGAAGTCAACAGCTAGAAGAATTCGGGATATTAGGGATGCAGCCTTGAGCTGTGAGAAAATATGCTTGAATTACTATTCTCTGTATGCCTTTCTCTCTAGATAGCTGGATGTCTTTCCCACTTCCTTCTTGTTTCCACTAAAGATCTGTTAACAGAAAGACCTTTCTTGACCACTTCTTGTATGTAAAGCATCACTCTTTTTACACTCATCAGCCTTTTCTAGTGTCCTTATTCCACTTTATTTTTTTATTCAGAAAATGGAACTTAACATTACACATCAAATTATTTTATATACATATTGTTTATTATCTGTCTTCTCCAGTAGATTGTAAACTGCTTGAAAATAGAGACAGTTTTATTCGAAGTTATAATCCCATGCCAATGATTATGCCCAATACCTGGTAGTTGCTCGCTAAATATTAAGTGAATGGATACAGTAGAATTTCTTTTTTTTTAATGAAGATTTTATTTATTTGAGAGAGAGCAAGTGAGAGAGAGAACACAAGCAGGGAGGAGAGGGAGAAGCAGACTCCCTGCTGAGCAGGGAGCCTGTTATGGGGCTTGATCCCAGGATCCTGGGATCATGACCAGAGCTGACGGCAGACACTTAATGACTGAGCCACCGAGACACCTCTTTTTTTGTTTTTTTTTTTTTGTTTTTTTTTTTTTTACAGATTTACTTATTTTTTTAGAGAGAGAGTAAGCATGCACGTAGGGGTAGGGTCACAGGGAGAGGGAGGCAAGCAGACTCCTGACTGCTGACTGAGCAGGGAGCCTGACTCAGGCTCAATCCCAAGACTTCGAGATCATGACCTGAGCTAAAATCAAGAGTGGGTCACTTAACTGACTGCGCCACCCAAGCACCCTTAGAATTTCTTATTAATGGACCTCCTTCAGCTTACTTCGTGTTTAAAAAATCTGATGAACACTAAAAATGTTGTTATAGCTCCAAATTGACATTAAAATCTCAAATATATCTTATCCACTAAAATTTAGGAAAATATGTAAGTGACCCTTGTTGTAGTCTACAGTGTGAACATATTATCATCTCTTATATCTAGAAAATACTGAAAAACAAAATATGCCATTACTACCTCAACTTCCAGGAAAATTGTGAATAACAGTCTTTTTGATAGTTCTCATTCTCATTTAAGTACAGGAAGTTGATATTCTGGATAATTTATCAGTCTTATGTAAGTTTAGCTTATATGAGTTATTCTTTTTGAATTTAGGCATTTCCAAGTATGTTGAGAGAACGTTATCTTTTTTCAGATAAGGTACAACTGAAGAGGGATCAAGTAGGAATGACTTCTAGTAAATAAGTTCATATTCACATGCACAAAGGGATAAAAATTACAAAGGATTGAGCAATGCATAGTATTAATAACATATAGCACAAATATTTCAAGTAGTGCCCACTCAAATATTTGTGCAAGATTTACATTTGAAATTAAGAATTGGTATTTTTGTAGCATTCCTTCAATGGGGCTACTGTATTTAACTTGAGAAAGAAGTTATAATCACTATTCATAGTGTTTTGTGTGTGTGTGTCTGTGTGTGTGTGTGTCCATGAGTGTTTGTTCTTCTTTTAAATGTGTTTACCTAATATATATACACATGTATTAGAAAAAACATTTGGATTCCCGCCCCCCGTATTACAGTTATTCCTGCCAACAACCCAAGAAATAGATAGATTTAAGCTCCCTTGAATAAATATATTGTATCCCCTGAATAGAGTCACCTGAAACCCAGATAGAGCTGAGTGAATTCACTAAAACACAGAAATACTGTTCCTCTTTTTAAACTCCTTCAAGCTCAGCAAACATCACATTCACCTGTTTTGCAAAATGTCATTTCACAGAACAATCCTGCAAGTGATACTTTGACTTAATAGGGATATTATAATTGATTAACTTATAAATTGTCCTATTGTATCCAGGGTAAGTCTTGATTACTCCGTACCTGCTATGTGATTTGGACAACCCTTACTTCTTGTCAGTATGGCAGAATTATTGCATCATGTAATTTACAGTAGTAGAGAAAAACTCCAGTCTTCATAACAACTTACAAATATTTTGACAGAAGCCATTTTCATTCATTCTTCAAATCTATGAGATCTGTATTCATTTTTATCAAAAGACCTATGTACCAAAAATGCCTTTTAAAAAATAGAAAACTAATTTACCAACCGGTTATTTTACCAGCTTAAAGAAGACAGGCAGGGTCAGGTTTGTACTTCTATCAGTCTAAAATGTCTGTGACCAGGCCTGGAGTAAATTGTACAAGAAACGGTCAGAGAACATCAGATACCTGGATAATATATTGATCTCTCACACAACTAGTCATTTTGATGAATATCTATAAATCTCTGTGTATTTAACATTAGTATAAACTTTGGAAAATAACTGTGTGTTTCAGATGGCGAAGCTGCGTGTATGTGGAGTCACTGAGTCTAGATCCCTGGGTGCTTATGTGAAGTCCTTGCCTTGGACCTGCTTTTTGAGTGCAGTTGTTTGTTATGTAAACTATTAAGATGAGAGGGTGCATTTGTGACTACAGCATTTCCTAACCTCTTCCAAAAATATGAATATCTCAAAGACAAATTGTCATCTACTCGTAAATGAATAGGCCAGGTTACCAGTGCAGGCCGTCCTCCTCCTAAGATGATGAAGATTTTATAATACCTAAGGAGTTTCTGCCCTGCATTCCTGTTTGTAGCATCTGAGCAAGTTTATCTGGTCTCCTTTTGTGAAGGACTTTCGATTTTGATTTCTGAGTCTAAAATATATCCTCATCTTTGGAAATCTACTTATTATTGAAATTGTTTTAATAATGCCATCTGTCTTCCTTTTCCACTGAAAAATTAAGTCTATATTCAATTACACATGGTATTTTTCATTGTTTAACTGTGTCATTATCTATTTCCTCTTATCTACTTGAAAATAAATATAGATCTTCTTATCTTAGGTCTGTAGTGATCTCATCATGCTCAAATGAATTTCAGAAAGCTGCTGGTTATCCTTTTCCTTCCATCAATAATCTGATACTTTTCAAAAAATCACGTTATTAAAGAATATAATTCACTTTAACTTTTCATTACTCAAAGTTTTCATCTTCTTTCCATCTGCTAATAACTTTTAATGTCCTATGGCTATTTTTAAAAAGGTTAGAATTGAGGATCTCTCACTCTTTCTCTCTCCTTTTTTTGTAGCATAAAATTATTATTATACCACAGTAATCTAAGATGCTATATCTCCTAGAGTCATGTTATTCAAGTCATAATATTATTTTTACGGACCTATCCATATGCTGAATACATAATTGCATGGTTTATTCATTTCTCTCCACATATATTTATGTTTTTTATAAAAATTGTTTATATGCATATATATCTATAAATAGAGATATATAGATAATATATTAAATTTACATATCTTGCTTTCTGCCCTAATACTGGATATAACACTGAATTTAGAACAAACTGTTCATTAAAGCTGCTACATGATGCTTTTATTTTTCAAAAATCCTAGAAATGTTTCTTATTGGCTTAAGACACCACTGCTGTCTCTACCATAAAACTCAACATTGTGCTCAAGTGAGATTCTGTTGTTCCTTGGCCACTTGGCTTAATGAAATATTTATTTAGGGTGGCATGCAGAGTATTTCAGAACTTCCCTTATTATTTTTGTTTAGTCCACCACTATGTATTCATAATCAGGCCTAATAGTGCTTTCTTCTCAAAACATTACAAGAACTTCATATTATCCTTAGAATAATATCCAGAATCCTTATAATGGTTTTATTTGGTAGGTCTTATATGATCTGATCTCTGCCAATTTTTCAAATTCCCAACCATGTTTCCCTGGTATATTTCTGATGTATTATATCTGAAATCTTGACCAGCTTCTTTGCGCTACTTTTTAATCTTTGTCAAACATACCATCCTGATTCATGCTTTATAACCTTACTATTATTATTATTTCCTTTACATGAAATTCTGCCTAACTTCCCTATCTCCTAACTTGCTCATTTCTTCACATTATATTTGCTCATGTAAAACCATATATAATGTTTTTCTGAGAGAGAAATCTTCTTTACCCCATGTCTTAGTTTGCTTGGGGTGCTATAACTACATAATAAGACTGGGTGGGTTAACCAACAAAATGCCTTTTCTCTTGGTTCTCGATGATGGGAAGTCCCAGTTCAAATGCTGCTGGCAAATTTGGTTCCTGGCGGTGAATTTACTCATGGCTTATAGATAATTGCTTTCTTGCTGTATTCTCAGATGGTCTTTCCTTAGTGCCTTGGCACAAAGAAGGAGAGCAAACTCTGTTGTCTCTCTTTATAAGGACCCTTGTATCAAGGCTCCCACACTTATGGCTACATTTAACCTGAATTACTTTTTTTTTTTTGACAGTGAGAAACACAGCGAGAGAGGGAACACAAGCAGAGGGAATGGTAGCGGGAGAAGCAGGCTTCCTGCCGAGCAAGGAGCCCGATGTGGGGCTCGATCCCAGGACTCCGGGATCATGACCTGAACCGAAGGCAGATGCTTAACGACTGAGCCACCCAGGCACTCCTAACCTGAATTACTTCTTTAGAGGCTGAATTACTTCTTTAAATACTCTGCATCTCCAGCCACATGGAGGTTAAGACTTCAACATATGGATTTGGGAGGGATGCAAATATCATACTGCTAAAAGAGTATATAAAATATATACCAATATACTTCTTCATCTACTGTTCTGTATCCCCTCTTCTGTGATTCTCGTACTGAAATCAAAACTATTTAAAATGGTACTACAGGACACCTGGCTGGCTCAGTCTTTTAAGCATCCGACTCTTGATTTCAGCTCAGGTCATGATCTCAGGGTCATGAGCCCCACATCAGGCTCCGCACTCAGCAGGTACTTGGCTTGAGAATCTCTCTCTCCCTCTGTTCCTTCCACACCCCCTAAAATAAATAAATCTTTAAAAAAATGAAATGGTAGTATATGTTTGTTTTCTTGTTTATGAAATCTCAGTGAAGTCAAACATTTTGTCATATTTTTAAAATTCATTTTCCTAGGGTCTAGTACTTGATAAGCATTTATTATTTTAGAATAACTAAATGTTTCAAGGACAAATGAATCTGTCATGGAATAATAATAGAGTCAATAAAATTTAGGAAACAGAGTTAGACATCAGAATGTCATGGCCTTTTTTGAACTTGGGCACGTCTTAAGCCTATGACTTTCCTCCTAATTCAAATTTGTATTAATAATATTTAGGACAACCTGGGTGGCTCAGTCGGTTAAGGAGCAACTCTTGATTTCAGTTCAGGTCATGATCTCAGAGTCCTGATAGAGCCCCACATTGGACTTCATGCTCAGTGGGGAGTCTGCTGTAGGATTTTCTCTTTCCCTCTGCTGGCACCTACCCAACTGGCACCCTCATACTTTCTCTAAAATAAATAAATCTTTAAAAATAATAGTATCTAAATCTCTATTGGATTTCCCAAATAGAATAGAGGATTGGAGATGTCATTATATGATTTTTATTTATCAAAAAAATTTTTGTATTGAAGTAGTTGATATTTAAAGCAGCATGGAGATTTTATTCATTTTTTACTTACACATGAGATCTTGCAAGAATAAGTGAGTCATGGAAGCTCCCCTCACTCCTATTTCAGACAATTTGTATTACTTATATTTCTCTTAGGAAACTCTTCCAACTCTTTAAGATATGTTTCTACATAATTCTATTTTAGGGAGTCAACAGTATATCCGCCTTGATTATAGGATGAAAATATATTCTTATATAATTATAGAGCACTTAAAATGCAAGTACCCATTGGAGAGAGGTAACTGGGTAATATCATATAAGAAACTGTTTGTTAAACAATTTCTGTAGAGTTTTATAGACCAGAATATTGGTCTTTTTTTTTTTTTTTTTAAAGATTTTATTTATTTGACAGAGAGAAACACAGTGAGAGAGGGAACACAAGCAGAGGGAATGGTAGCGGGAGAAGCAGGCTTCCCGCCGAGCAAGGAGCCCGATGCGGGGCTCAATCCCAGGACTCTGGGATCATGACCTGGGCCGAAAGCAGACGCCCAACGACTGAGCCACCCAGGCGTCCCAGAATATTGGTCTTTTCAAAGAATGCATTTTTATTTAGACTCTTTTGATTGATTGTTTTGTTTTGTCTCAGCACTGGTGTTGTATTTGTTCTTATTGCTCTGTATTGCCTATATGCCCCAAAAATAATGGTGTCTCTTCTTCACTTTTCCCCTTATGTAATATAAGCCAAATTAATCAATGCAGGGGTGCCTGGGTGGCTCAGTGGTTTAAAGCCTCTCCCTTCAGCTTAACCAATGCAAAGTATACATAATGCATATGTGAACCTATTTTTTCCTCCATGATCCTAAAATGCACTCACTAGAGGGAGAAGTTGGTTTGGAAAAGGCATTAGGATAAAATAATTAGTTCTTAATATGATTATGGACCCCTTAAATCTGTGACAGTTTCATCACTTAGTCCATTGATTTCAGGGAAGAACTTCTGGTACTTAAACAAAGCTACATTTTCAGTGGATATTGGAAATGATGTCAAGGAAAGCCACTCCTCTAAACATCACGTCTAACCTTCAATACCTCATTATTGACCAGATGCTGGCTCATTCATTCAAATTACTTAATTGAACAACTCAAGTCCAAGCATAAAGTAGACAAATTAATTTAGCGACTGTCAATAGCTGACATTCCCTGTGAAACTTTAGAAACTTTCCGTACAATTTGCAATAATACTTAGTCGACCCATTTTAAAAAACTCATTATTTGAGTAAACATTACATTAAATCTGCTTTCAAATACTATTTGTGCTTTGCTTTAGTTTATATTTTATTTTCCTTATTAACATAGGGTTTTACTCTTCTTTTCATATCTTGAATCAATTCATCTTATGAAATTTATTTTGCCTTTATTGTTTACTAGTATGGGTTCAGCTTCGCCTTCTAAACCAACATTTTTACAAAAGTATTTGGTATCAAAATTTCTGAGGGTAGACAGGGCATAAAATACTTCTTATGTAAGAAATTTTGGAAAAAGAAAGAAAATTTTATCGCATACCCAACTGAAAGATAAAGTGACCTCCAGTTCCCCAATTATAAAAGGTATAATCTCAACTAAAATAGTCAATTTGTAATCGAATCCATACTGAAAATTGAGTGCAGAAGTTTATATCCCCAGTGCTGATTATCATCATCCATTTCCAAATTTCTTTCAGTTTGTATTTATAGAGAATTCACAAAGAATTAAAAACAAAAAAAAGGGCATCTGGGGGGCACAGTTGGTTAAGTGTTGGACTCTTGATTTGGGCTCAGGACATGATCTCAGGGTCATAAGATCAAGCTGGCTTCAGGCTCTGCACTGAGAGGGGAGTCTCCTTGAAACCCTCTCTTCTCCCCTCCCCCCCAACTCTCTAAAATAAATAAATAAATCTTAAAAAAAATACTTAGAAAAATTTTCCTTGTTCAAAATAAATCATCCTTTAGAAAAGGGCTTAAAGCTAAAGGAAAATATCCATCTTTTTTTTTTCCTTTCAGGTTTAATTTGTCTTTTAACTCTCAGAGACATAAGTGATATGACCATTATTCTTATAAAATCAACAATTTCCTGAGAATATCATGCATAAATAAAATACTTTATATAAAGTATATATACACCATATTTAAGAAAGTTCTTTGAGCTTTTAGTAGGACAATTTATGGCAAAATAAATTTGAAGTTATAAGATAAATATGTCTAAAAAAGTATTTATAAAATATCAATAAAAGAGAATCCTAGCAAATAACTAAAATAAAAATGGCATAATTTTAAGGTTGTTTGATTCAGTGAATTTTAAATTCTTTATAATACTGTATGAGAAATTTTATGTAAATCCCTAGTAATGCAAAGAAATCTATAGTGGCAGAGGGTGAGCGACTGTAGAACTGGATTGGGGAGTTGAGGAGAGGTAGGAGGGAGAAATTAGGAGTATAAAGAAACTTGGGGGATGAGCTACATGTTTGTGATTTGGGTGATGGTTTTGAAGATGTATGCATATGTCAGATTGTCAAATTGTATCCTTTAAATTGGTGCCGTTAACTGTATATAAATTATATCTCAGTGAAGCTGGAAAAGTACATGCACAGCAAAATTGACAGAACTAAAGGGAGAAATAAATCTATAAATAGATTGAGAGGCTTTAACATCTCTCAGTAGTTACTAAAACAAGCAGATGATACATTAGTAAAGAATAAATGATTTGAAAACCCTTTAACCAAAATGACCTAATGAAAATACAAAGGACATTGTACTTTAGGGGGAAAAAAA
>CM053611.1:62230766-62280114 GCA_028646535.1 Procyon lotor
GATGCGGGGCTCGATCCCAGGACCCTGGGATCATGACCTGAGCCGAAGGCAGAGGCTTAACGACTGAGCCACCCAGGCGCCCCTAAAAGATGTTTCTAAATGGTCAAAAATATACCCATTGATTCTGGGTTTCTTAGGCTCCCCATATTTTTCCCCAAATGTTTATTAAATACATGATATCTTTTATTTCTCTGTTGAGTATATTTATTTATTTAATTTCATCTTACTTATGACCCTGAGATCAAGACCTGAGCTAAAATCAGGAGTCTGATGCTTAACTCACTGGGCCATCCAGGCACTCCTATTGATTTTATTCTTAAAATTGATAATTTAAAAAGCATTTTAATTAACTTTTTATTTTAGAATAGTTTTAGCATTACAAAAAATTGAAAAAATAGTGCAGAGAGTTCCTATATAGCCTATATTTTGTTTTCTCTAATATTAGTATGGTACATTAATCATAATTAATGAACCAATGGTAACACATTACCATTAACTAAAGTCAGTAAATTGTTCAGATTTCATTAGTTTTTACCCAATATCCTGTTTCTGGTCCAGGATACAATCTAGGATACCGCATTACGTTTAGTGGTCATGTCTCCTTTGGTTTCTCTTGGCTGAGGTGGTTTCTCAGAATTTCCTTATTTTTTCATGATCTTGAGAGTTTTCAGAAATACTGATCAGACATTTTGCAGAATGCCGTTCTGCTTGGATTTGTGTGATGTTTCCTCATGATTAGACTGGGGTTATGTGTTGGAGAAAGATGACAGAAAGCAGAATTCTTAACACATCATATCAAGAGTACATGTTATTAATATAACTTTTCACTGATAATGTTTACTTTTATCACATAGCAAATACATGCCAGGCTTTTCCACTGTATGTTTTGCCAAGTTTCTCCACTGTAAAGTTACTTTTTTCTTCCTTTTATTACTTAACCCTTTGAAAGTAAGTCACTAAAAGTAGACTATGCTCAATGGATGGGGAATTATTTTCCAATACTTTTTTAAAAAAAGATTTTATTTATTTGAGAGAGACAGAGATAGCCAGAGAGAGCAGGAAAGGATGAGAGGGAGGAGAGGGAGAAGCAGGCACCCTACTGATTCCTGGGATCATGGCCTGAGGAAGGCAGACGCTTAACCTACTGAGCTACCCAGGTACCCCTATGTTCCAATACTTTAAAGAGAGAAACACATCTACACAATTTACTTAAATTCTTCTGTATAAAAGGTATTTTTATTTTTTAAAATATTTTATTTATTTATTTGACAGAGAGAGATCACAAGTAGGCAGAGGGGCAGGAAAGAGGGGGAAGCAGGCTCCCCGCTGAGCAGAGAGCCCGATGTGGGGCTCGATCCCAGGACCCTGAGATCATGACCTGAGCCGAAGGCAAAGGCTTTAACCCACTGAGCCACCCAGTGTGGTCAGCCGCTGGGTAGCTGCTAGAGGGACCTGTTGAGCCCGGACTTGTGACCCCTGCCCAAATGGGCGGAAAGCGGGCGCTGGAGAATGGGCTCGACAAAGGGCCTTGAGGCATGCTGGTCTGTGATTGACCTTATCTCCTTGAAGACAAGCTGCGCAGATTGTCATTGATTATATCACTAAACTCTGAGGCATATGCTTGTAAATCAGTCTTTCTAATTTTAAGGAGTCTTTAGATTAGATGATTACCCAGATTTCCTGGGGCCTGTGGTAAGGGAAGTTTGTATTGATATGATAACAAATTCCTAGAGGTACAATGTGTGCTACTTGACTCCTGGGTGTAACCATTCTTTTGAACTTGTTTTTTCACTATATAAGAAGGTACACTCTTGAATAAAGCTGAACACAATCTGGACATCATCCTTTGTGTTCCTCCCGCCCCCATACTTTGTTTCTTTGTCTTTTTTCCTCATTCCCTTACTCTCAGCCCTGGTTCGAGATTGTCACGCCGGCCACAGCAACCCAGGTGCCCCTAAAATGTATTTTTAAGAAGAAAGTGTATTTTCTCACCTGGACTGTAAGTTCCTTGATGTTATTATATTTAGACCTTGTCCTAGTAGTAACATGGTCTATATAAAGAGTAAGTTGACCAATTAAAATTTATAAAATGAGAAATAAGAAAGCTACCAGCTTTTGTGGATGATAAAAGCAGCCTCTTCTCTCATCGTAATAGAAAAAGAGTACTATTGTTGAAGTTAGGTGGCTAGTCTAAAGAACTATGACTTTTCTGTATTTTGATTATCCTGATGGCCCCAATTAAATGCCTCCTTATATCCAAAAAAAAAAAAAGAAAAAGAGTACTATATGGCTCCTCCTGTGTAATATCTGAATCACGAAAATCTATGGTTGTCAAGAATTTCATTTCCTTCTAGACTTTCAAAGCACTGTCTTCAGGCAAAGCTTTCAAAAGGGTGGATAACAATCATGGTGGCTCGTTCTTTTTTCTTCTAGACACTATTCAAAATCTAAGAAATAAGTATATGACATTTCGCTAAACAGTCAGTTTAATTGATAAAAAGACTAAGTAACATGGGGCATTAAATGAGTGTGAGACACAAAAATACACTTTCCCATGTGTTTAATAACTGTACATTTCCTCTTCCACAATAAAGGCTACAGAGAAGTGATAGACAATAAAATCTGACATGTAGAAATACTTCCTAATTTTTTATATACTTGCCCTAGAATAGACTTGAGGTTTTTTCTATAGTTTACTTAATTTAAATGAATATTTAATAGGTAATCAAAAGGATTAATGTTTGTTAAACTGTAATAATCTTTAAAAAATTTAGAGTTAGATTTTTCTCTTTTGAGATTTTAATTCTATCAGGTTTTCCAAGAAGACAGAGGCTTGGCCTAACCCTAAATTATGAGCAAGGAAGTGAGTTGAAATAGAGTAATTAAAAACCAAAGTGGGCAAATCGGGATGTTCAAAGACATTAAGTTTTGTTTTTCACAAAAACATTTTGTTATGACTAATAAACCACTGATCTACAGAAAAAAGCTTACATACTTCAGTCTTCTTTATTGGCTAAATCATCGGACTTCTCTTTATTAATTGTATCATGCTTAACAGTTACAGTTATCAAATTCTTTATTCTTCTTAAAATCTCTAATATATTTTAAACCAGAGCAAAACTTAATGAGAATCTAGTACCATGGAACAATTAACCAGATTATTACTATTATTATAAATGACTGTCTCTCTCTAAAATCATTTGCTTTGATAGTCAAAAGAAAAATGAAAAGAAAAGAAAAGAAAAAAAAAACCCAGCAGCACTTTATTTAATCTTTTATTGAATACTGGTCTTTGTGGATCAGACTTTCATTTCTTTTGGCCTTGTGCAGATCTCCCCTGCATTAAAGATTCTCATTGATTTCAAAGGAACTGAACTGCAAGGTAGGGAGTAAAATGAAAAACTGAACCTGTCTAATTTTTCTGCTTTTGTCAGATATTTACTTTCTGCATTTGTTCTTCTCTTTGTCAAAACATCTCCAAAGGAAACACATTATGTCAGAGGGTCCTTTCTTGCTTGACCTCTCAAATGCATGATATTTTCCAAAGGGAGTAATTTGTGCTAGGAGTTACTAAAGGCAGATCTCAAGAACTTTAAGTTTCAAGTAACATTTGATATTTCACACTCACCAACTGTGGTAAATGACCAGACCAGCTGGAAGAAGTAAAGGAAGTACTGTCTGCACGCTCATTCTATTCAATTCTTACAGAAATAATTTCTTCCCTGTCAGAGGCATCATTTGTCAGATTTCTTCACTGATCCACATATGGTATGAAAGGGTTTTGCAGTTTTAATATAAGTGCAAGCATGTGTCTGCCATCATATTATTTATACTGTCTTAGCTCCCTCCTTCCTTCTACAGATATTTTAGAAACAGAATGGCTGTTCTATGCCTCAGAAGAGAAGACCTTCAAAAGACCTGATTGCTCATTTTTAAAAAAATTAGAAAAATGTTGGAATGGCAACAAACACAGCAACCTACGGGAAGAGAACTAAATGTGAAAATCCCTGGAAGGGGTTTCTTTATCTAAATCATAGTCAGCAAACTATGTCACAGGACAAATCAAGCCTAACACCTGCTTTTGTACAGCTCATGTGCTGAAATATGTATCTATTTATCTTTTTGATAAATATGTATTTATCTATATGTATATAAATATCTATATGTATCTATATATCTTTTTGAAGGTTGAAAAAAGTTGAATATTTTTGACACAAAAATTATATGAAATTCAAGTTTCACCATCTAAAAATAAGGTTTTATTGGAATGTAGCCATGTGCATTCATTTATACGGTGTCTATGGCTGCTTTTGCATTTCAGGGCTGCTTTTGCAACAGAGACTGTATGCCTTGCCAGCCTAAAATATTTACTACCTGGACCATTACAGAAAAAGTTGGTCAACCTCTGGTGTAAACTGTTCACCTCCACTCTCTCTTTTAATTGTGCCAAATATATTCTTTTTTTTTTTTTTTTTTAAGATTTGTCTTTATTTATTTGGCAGAGAAAGAGAGATCACAAATAGGCAGAGGCAGGCAGAGAGAGAGGGGGAAGTAGGTTCCCTGCTGAGCAGAGAGCCCGATGTGGGGCTCATTCCCAGGACTCTGAGATCATGACCTGAGCTGAAGGCAGAGGCTTTAATCCACTGAGCCACCCAGGTGTCCTTGTGTCAAATATATTCTCAATTCACTATCATGTATCGTGAAAATGTGTTTGATAGGCTTCAGAGCTGTACTCTGTATACTCAAGTCAAGGTATAACAAAATACTGATCTTCATTGTTGATATGTTACTGTATATTGATATGCTACTGTATATCTAGGAAAGAAGGCCAATGAGGCAACTGGGTATGGAGAGATGAGAATTTTGAAACCATAAAGAGTGACCATAAAGAAAGAAAAAACAGGTCAGAGAATTCTGGGAGGTGATAAAAACAAGATATGTTTATCTTACTTCACACTAAACACTGTTCTAAATATTTTCAGAACTGTTGACTCATTCAACACTTGCTATAACTTATGAGGTATTTACCGGTATTGGACCATTTTATAAATGGGGAAACTGAAATAGAGAAAATATACCATGTCCGTATCACACAACCAAGAGGTGGCAATGCGAAGAGTCAAATCTAGAAGTCTGGTCTTGATCATTTATCACTTTGCCTAATTAAGGAGAAAACCTAGAACCACAACTTATGGTTGTGTGATCTTAAAGAGTTAGATATGCTCTCTGGATACCATCTTTATGATTTATATAAAGTTAAGAATGAAAAAAACAAAACAGAAAACAAAAAGGAATTAAAGCAACTTTGTAGAGGTGAAAGGAAACAAGAAGTTTCCAAGAAGTTATGGTAATTAAAGCACATAAAGCATTTATCCCAGAGCATGTCAAATAGTACATACTCAATATATTACCATTTTATTCATATGTTTCATCAGCACCAGTGACATCACATTTTAAAAACAAATATTCATGGACATGCAAAGGAACAGATATCAGACCCTGGAAACTACAAATAGAACAGAGAGGAAAAGATCAAAGACACAGAGGAGAACCATGTCTACATGGTGAGACAGATGTGTAATCAATTAAGAAATTATGACAGCACATTGACAACACAGACACTGACAAAGTGTTATGGAATAAAAGAAAAAGAAAGATCTTACTTTTGCCTTTAAAGAGTAGAGAAAATTTCTCAAAGTCAAAACTGAAGCGTACTGAAGTGTGAATAAATGTTTGCCAGGCAGACAAGATTGGGCAGAATAACCTAGGCAGAAAGAATGTAATTTCTTATTTTCCTAATTTCCAAAGGAAGAGGACAACAGTACATATTTAAAAAATGTAGAGCAGCCTGATATCTGCACTGTATGGCTGGTAATCAGACAATGGAAAAGAGAGGCTGAGATGATTCCTAGAATATAGGTAGGTACAGACTTTGAAGGATCAATGCCAGGCTTAATGACTTGGAATTTATGTAGGCTTAGTGGAGACATTACAGAAACTTTGTCAGGACAGTGGTACTATCAAATTTTTCATCATCTGGTGGCAAGGAGAATGAACTCCAGGATGTTGGTTCCATATGAGAGAAATGTCAGTAAAGATGCTATTGCAATATTCTGAAGAAAGTGGTGATAACCATATATGGTGTGGTGTTAGACAAAGGAAATGGTGATATCTCGGAAGATACATAGAATCTATTTTGACTGGATGTGGTGTTCCAGTCCCTCTCTTCTAAGGTGGAGCCAGGGAGCCATTTTGGCCTGGGGAACATTCAGATGGTTTGGAAAGGGCTTGGGGCAAGTGAATACCAAGGCAAATGTTCCTGACTTTAAGGCTAGCACTAGGGAAACAACTGGAAATTGTATCAGAAATAGAAACCAAGTTTCAAAAGGGAGAATTAAGAGAGGGATGTAAATATGAACTACCTGAATTGAAATGATCATTTTATAAAAAATATATGGAAATATTTAACAAATGTGAATATTTATAAGGAAAACCAATTTTCTAGAAGAATAAAAATTCCTAATCAAAATGTACTTTATTTACCTTTGTAGTTTTTCTTTGATAAGTACTGAGCAGGGGGGTGGAACTAGCATTATAGACACTGAATAATTATTGAATATAATTAAACTGAACTGTCTTTGGACCCAGAGTGAATCCAGCTTTTAATTTCATTACAGGCTATTCATTTATTCCATTTGCCCTATTTTAGGGCAAATTGACAGTAGCGTTTGGTCTTCCCATTATGATCACCGTGGAAAGGTAGAGTCAAAGGGTAAGTTAAAGAACTGATCTGATATTTACACAACCAGCCAAATGACAATTGTCCTAAAACATTATACCACAAAAAATTCTGGTCATTAAGAAAGCAGGAACGAGGCTGTTGATTTTTTCACTTGCCCATTTAAACATTTTTGTTCATGAATTCCCATCAACTATGAAGCCGAATGCGCGTGTATGTGTCTATAAACTTCTAAACAAAATAGAATACATAACTGTGTTTGACTCCTGTTATAAGCCTATGCCTATGCTAATTAAGTCTACTTTAAAAGGATTATTATACGTAAGCACTGTGTGTTCACATATAACAAGATGGCAAGAAAAAAGATAATTTAGGTGAATTAGTTTATATTGGTCAATTAATGTAGAATCTAAACAGGGCTTGAAAGCAAACTATTAGATCATATGTAGAATGAAGACCTATAAAATATTTCATACTGATCATATGTAGAATGAAGACCTATAAAATATTGGATCCTATGTAGAATGAAGACCTATAAAATACTGGATCCTATGTAGAATGAAGACCTATAAAATATTGGATCCCTATGTAGAATGAAGACCTATAAAATATTTCCATATATGCAATAGTGTTTTACATTATAATAAAGGCACATAATATAAACTTAATCTTCTTAAAGAGTTAAGTTCAGTGGCATTTAGTACATTCACTATGTTATGAAAACTTCACCACTATTTAAGAATTTTTTCTTCACTCCAAAAAGAAACCCATACCTATTAAATAGTCAATCCCTATTCCCCTGTCCTCCAGTGTCTGACAACTCCTAATTTGTTTTTGCCTTATGAATTTCTGTATTTACATATTACATATAAGTTAAATTATTTAATACATAAACTTTTGTGACTGCCTTCTTTCACTTGCCATGATGTTTTCGAGATTTACCCATGTTGTACATATGTCAATATTTCATTCATTTTCATGGTTGAATAATATTCTATTATATGGATATACCCTCTACTGTTGATCCATTCACCAACTGATGAATTTGGGTTGATTCCATCTTTTGGCTACTGTAAATAGTGTTGCTACAAATATTTTTTTTTTCAAGATTTTATTTATTTGACAGAGAGAGAGAGAGACAATGAGAGAGGGAACACAAGCAGGGGGAGTGGAAGGAGGAGAATCAGGCTTCCGGCTGAGCAGGGAGCCCCATGCCCAGCTTGATCCCAGAACCCTGAGATCATGATCTGAGCTGAGGCAGACATAACGACCAAACCACCCAGGCACCTCCACTATGAACATTTTTATAAACATTTTCATTGAACACTTGTTTTCATGTATTTTGGGTATATATCCAGGAGTAGAATTGCTGGGTCACGTGGAAAGCCTATGTTGAACTTATAGAGGAACTGACAAACTGTTTTGCAAAGTGCCTACACTATTTTAAATTCCCACTGGAAATGTGTAAGGGTTCCAGTTTCTCTACATCCCCAGCAGCACTTGAAGCTTCTCTTTGTCAAGAGGTTTTTAATCACTTATGTGATCTCAAGTTCCTGGATTATATTATGTGCTCTAATAGGCTATTATTATTTATAATAGACTACTATCATAATAAAATATAAATAAAAATAATTTAATACAAAAAGCACTCATATGCACTTGGGATTGTTATGTCCTCCTAGAGATCTCATTTCTTATTATAATCACATTGATTATTCCATTATGAAATATACCCAGACTGTCCTCTATCACAGAGGGCTACACTCCAGGAAAAATACTGCACCAGAGTCTTATCCCATAGAAGACATTTCTCCTATGCTAACCACTCTCGCTTTCCAATCCCACCTAAGGAAAGGAAGGAAAGAAAGCTAAGAAACATTTGCAAGGGCACAGCGAATATAGTGAGGCCCATGAAACAACGATATTTAATCAAATGATTAGAGAACACTTCTTTCTCTACACACCTTATCACCACATCAACAGAACTCCAGTATGAAGAGTGGGCTGCAGCTAAAAGGGTTCAAGATTGCATCTGCAGAGGAGTTATTAGGAAATCCCAAGGTCAAAAGAGAAGACAAAAAGACGAAAGAATTTCAAGCCTCCACAAAAATTAAACACAGCCCAAATCCTGCCCTGATTAACATAAAACCTGATAGTAAATGTCTATTTACCTCAGCTCCTATAACCTTATATATCTTGTCCTGGTTTCAACAAAATTTACTTTTTTCCTTCTCTTGTCAGAGCTGCAAGGGGATCTTTATTGTTTTTTTTCAATGAGCCCTGGTCAAATTTCCATTAATTATTCGAGGGGTAAAAATGTATGTGGCACAGAGTTCCAGTTTGAAAACATCACTTCAGCGAAAACTTTTGGAATAGGTAACTCCCTCCTTTAAACTAGATATAAATATCAAAATGCTTCATTAAAAATGAAAAAAAGTAAGTAGAAATAGAAAAATCCTGAGCACTAGTCATCTCACATACAGCAGTAAACAGTTTCACCATATTAAGAAAAATAAATGTATGAATAAGATCTGATAATATTCTTAATTTGAAGTCATTAATCTCAAATTGAATATCATTTACTTTTAAAATTTATTAAAAACCACATTTTACTAATTTTTGAAATCCTAATCACTGAATACTGAAGCTTTGAATACAAACACACCCCAAAAAACTATCGTGTTTTTAATAGAGCCTGAAAAGACCTAAAATTCGTATTTGAATATATATGCTTAAAATTCACATCTGAACATTATATACAACAGATATATATATATGATATACATTTAAATATGTATATGTTTTTCATTATTGCACCAACTCACTGTATTTCGGGGGTGGGGAGGTGGCTAAGTGATATGAATGTGAAATAGGGTACATAAGGAGAGACAGAACTATACTGTCTTCATTTAATATTCAGTAATAAATGCTGAATAAAACCATCCAGGAGCCAGCACCCTCAAACAACATAGATGGTTTTTATGCGATTTTTCTATGGCTTAGTTAGACAAGAACTTACATGTTATTGTATTTCCTATGTTCAGGGTACCTAATGTGAACTATTTAAATTAAGTTAAATTAAATTAAATTAAATAAACAAAGTGAGAAATTGATATGGACAAAACCATCTCAAAATTCTTTGGCAAGGTACATTATGATCTCATCATGGATTTAGCAACTTGGACAGATAGCAGTGCCATTAAACGCTGAATTTTTAAGAAATATCCATGCTTATATTCTTTGGTGCTAATGCACTGTATAAATTCACAATCCTCCTTAATGGCCCCTGCATTTCTCATTTCCACTACACAGTAGGGTAGTAGTATTTTTGCAATTCCACTCTGAAATGAAACTTTGGATATAAGGGAAAAATACACATGTATTTGTAATTTGCATTTTTGCTGTTATTTAAAATAGACATATAAGCTATTTTCCTGAAGCAAGAAAAAAATCAGAATTGCTCTATTTCTATAGTTCTTCAAATGAAAGTCAGGTCCAACCCAAAAAGATAAGTGGAAACTCTATTTTACTTGGTAGGTACTAATTCAAATGTTCTACCTTTTACTCCAAATTTAAAACTTAACTAAACTCTTATAAATATATATAGATTTGTCTTGATTTTTATCCAGATTCTCATGATTATGGGCCCTACATTTCTAGCTAGCATTGTAGTCTATCAATATGAAACTGTTATTACACAAAGCAAATCAAAAAGTAAAAAATTGTGTGTGTTTGTGTGTGTGTGTGTGTGTGTGTCTATATGAGGCTAGGGAATCTGTATGAGTCAGTCAATATAGGTCAGTCTCCTTGGGTAAAGCCAGACAGAAAAGGATTAGAAGTTTGTAGACGAAAACCAAGAATATCCTTCAAACAATGTTTGTTGATGCTGCCACAGTGATTCACAGAACCAACTGATCAAGCTACTGACTTCCCTGCTGCAGTCAGAAAGCTTCCTATCATGCGTGGATCAAAATACATTTCTTTGTATTTCTAGGGTAGGAGGGATTTTAGGAAAATTTTCTTCTCACATATTTCTTACGGCCTCTGTTGGAATTTGTCATGGTCTCTAAATGAGAACAGCATTGGAGTGAAAGTATATTATATACAAAAACAAAACCAAAACACGCTTCCCTAAAATTTTCTTCATCTATCACGTAAACAGATCCTGCGGGCTTTCTAGATAGCCCAGCAATGATCTTAAATTATTACACTGATATTCTGCTACGTATCGTTTTAAAGGAAAGATCTTAATTCACATAAATGTGAAGGAGACAAACATGTCTATTATGTAAGAATTCCAGATGAATTCAGCTGCCTTTCCTCTAATGCACATCTACACACATACACAGTATGACATGGAAGTTTAGGTTGGGCTTGAAATTCATTTTATTTTCAAATAATTTCTCAAATACTATAGTATTTTTAATTGAAATCAGGTGCAGCGAACTACTCTCTACCTTGTACATGTTTAATACTAAACATGACATTAAATGATTGCCATTGGATTAACTGGGCTATTCGAATTTAAGCACCTATGGATCTGATTAGGAAACAGCTATATTTACTTCCTCCAGTGTACTGAGGAAAATATCTCTACTTTTTGAATGACACCAGAGAGTTTTAATCTTTTTAACTTTACTCCTTTCTGAAAGCCCTGGAAAATAAAAATTTCCAAACAACTCAGTAGCAGATGTTTTCCTCACTTCCAACTGGTTGGGCTGTCCAATCCTGGAAATAATATAGCTTCATACATTTTTTTGTCTTCATTGGCCAGTGGTCTCTTTCTATTGTTGAACTGGAATCCATTCTTTCCTGTAGGTTCTATTCATATCTCTAATGTCAAAGCATGAATGGTTTATAATAAGTGAGGGCAGGGGTGTTATTCTACAGCTGTTCTCACTTATGAGAGGCACCACACATGTAAGAAAAAAATACCAACCTTGGACAATACCTCTGCCTCCCCACAACCCCTGATCTATTATTACCAATGAGCCATTGTGCAGATTCTGCTACTGTAAGCAATCTGTTCTAGTTATAATCATGGGCATTCTGTTCCCTAACAGGAATGCTATGTCCATTCCCTCCAGCAACTGGTTATGCTATTCACTCTAGTTATTTATGATTCAATCTCCTGAAAATATTGCTTGGTTAAAACAAGAAAATGAGCAGATATTTAAATTGTTGATGCTTGTTTTGCAGTTGCATCATGGTTTAGAAATAAAATCAATACACTATTATACAGGAGAATCCAGCAAAAAGATACCAGAACTGCGTAAACAAACATGAATCAACTACCAAAAGATTACTTGAGACATGGAAAATATTGCCTCATTATTATGGGACAGTTTAAGTTGAATCATGATAAAATGAAAATAAAAGAAGTAAACTATATACTTTCTCAGGGTAGAAAATTCCATTTTTTTTTTTATTCCAGAAGGAGGGAGATGTAGGCAGAAAGAACATAAAACGAATTGTTCACCATATACATAAAAGTTGTTTTGACTTCAACATTTTATTTTTTTTATTTTTTATTTTATTTTTGTTATTAAAGATTTTTATTTATTTGACAGAGAGAAACACAGCGAGAGAGGGAACACAAGCAGAGGGAATGGTAGCAGGAGAAGCAGGCCTCCTGCCGAGCAGGGAGCCCGATGTGGGGCTTGATCCCAGGACCCTGGGATCATGACCTGAGCCGAAGGCAGATGCTTAATGACTGAGCCACCCAGGCGCCCCTCGATAGAACATTTTACAATTACAGTTTCCCACAGACTCCAGAAAACATGCTGCTTAATGAATTATTTTGCATTTATGCACTGATATACAAATGTATTATAATTATTGTAATTATTGAAGAAGTTAAAGGCCTAGATGAGATTCAAGGACTGGGTCAGTCTTCACAAGTCGCCTGTGTTTCTCCCCATCTTGTAGTAAAACACTTTGTCCTTCATCATCTCTTTAATAATATTTATATAGCAAACAGAATTGAGAGACAGAGGTGGTGACTCCTTCCAAGCCAAGAAGAGGCCACTTGCTGCACAGTGGAATACAGACAGTGTTTCTCCTCAGGACCACAAGGCAGGCTAGCTTATTACCCATTATAATTTCTGGGTTCCTTAAGCCTAGTGTTCTCTTCTATAATGAAACACATTATAGTACTCAGGCATCATATGGTCCTTTCAAGGTCATGCTGTAAGAAGTGGGACTTAGAGAATCAAGGCAAAATTGCTTATATTCTGGCCACTGTTGTTTCTATAAATAATAAACTTGACTTCATCTTTGATCCAAGAGTCTTGTGTCTTCCATCACCATTCAATGAAAATGTGGCAGGTTGACTTGGAAGCTTGTAAACAGGCTAACATCTCAGAACTTCATACTTTTTGACCGTCAAGGTCCAGAAGGAGGGAAAGGTTTATGATTAGGCTTACAAAGAGGAGGTGTAGTAGTATCACGTTTGGGATTCAGGGGGCACCATGGAGATATTATTAGCCTCCTTAGGATGGGCAAACTATTTCTAGCTAAATCATAGTTTTTCACAAGAAAATACATGTATGCTAGTGATTCTCACAAATATATTTTTTTTGCATTTTACCTTTTTCCATGTTAATCCTCTAAACAGAGTAATTTCATGTTCTCTAGTAGCCAAAATGTAACCAATGTAAGTTCATTCTTTTTTTAGACCTTTAAACTTTAGAATTATGAAAAATGATAGTAAGAAAAAGGCTATAGAAAAGAAACCTGCTGTCCCTATTTTAAGGGAAGATATACAAGGAAAAGCAGGTGGTGAGTCAGTAGTAGTTCGTTAAGAATTATCAGCCTTATTCACTGAGATACTACACAATTTCTGTATCTGACCTAAAGGGAAAATTATATCCTTGTAATCCTGGAGTTTAGAAAATTTACAATTAAATATTTGTAGTTATACAAACATATCATAATGAGTCTACGTATTAATATAGCAAAGTAGAAATTCCAATTTCATAAATGACCAAGTTGAGACTCAGACAGTTTAAGGAGACATTTTTAAGGCTTTGTTTATTTTTTACATGAAGGGGACAAGGTGTGGCCTCAGTTCAGCTGGACATCAGACATTCGTTGAGAGAGAATACAAACAGATAAAGACCCGGGCAGAAAAGAAATATTAAGTGACTAGATTTTCTTGCTTAATGAGTCCTGATCAAGTTCTGCAATGCAAGAGATAGTCTTAGTGATACATTCACATTAGATTGTTTATTCATTCATCCAATCATTTATTCATTCAATTAGTAAGTCTTTCAACAAACATAGATTGGGCAGCTATTCTGTTAGGAGCTGCTATGAAGGGGCTATGCTATGGGATTATGTAAGTCTTGATTTATCCCAAAGTCTAGTGGAGAAGAAAGGCATGAAACTGATAGTCAATAATACCATATCCAGGGCAATGAAAAGAAGAGAAGTGGCACCAGGGCCTGCTGGTGGATCAGAAAATAATGCTGCAGATGTTCTGTCCTCACAACAGAAAAGGTCTGTTCAAAGTTGACTTGATTTGCCCACCTATACAGGTTTTTACCTAAGCATCTTTGGTTTTCCACTAGGGACTCCTCTCACAAAAATTACAATCCCCTTCAATCCCTCCTCATTCTCCAGTTGGAGCCTGTTTGGGTCTATTTTATCCCAGTAATTCTTACAAATGTGTATGTGGTAGGAGGGAGAGAAAAGGATGTAATAGGAAGTATAACTGATGTAAAACTAAAGAAAAATGCTGTAGGGCTTAACAATTTGTTTAAATTTGAATATCTGGGGCACCTGGGTGGCTCAGTGGGTTAAAGCCTCTGCCTTCGGCTCAGGTCATGATCTCAGGGTCCTGGGATCGAGCCCCCACATCAGGCTCTCTGCTCAGCAGGGAGCCTGCTTCCTTCTTTCTCTCTGCCTGCATCTTTGCCTACTTGTGATCTCTCTCTCCGTCAAATAAATAAATAAAATCTTTAAAAATAAATAAATTTGAATATCTGCTAAATCTAAAGTAATTCATTTCTCTTAAAAATTGTGCATATAAATTCTATATGATAGATTAGACCACTGTTCTTCAAACTAATCTTTGGAAGTCTAGACAACTATCAAACATGTTTGAGAAGTCAGTGCTGAGAGTAATGGGTGGGGAGAGCAGATAAATTCTGGCCTCCTCATCTCCTTTGACCTGAGTGCTCATCTGTCTTCTGCATTTTAAGATTGCTTTTTAAGATTCCATAAAAACAAATAGTCAATGAAGCCAAAGCTTGAAACCTGCTTTAGTCTATATAGAGGAACCTCCTCCATTATTATACATTACTCAAAATATTTTTCACCCTAATATTTTGCTGCTTTGAGCAAGGAATATGGCTTTTTTAATAAACTTTGTTAACTACGTCTGAGTAATTATGTAGTGACCATAATGGGACCTCAAGTATGTGTGTGTATGTGTGAGTAATGCTTTAATAATTCCCACATTTGCTTCTATTGTATTCAAATTCTTCTATAACATGCTGACACTTTATCTTTCCAAATGCTATACACCAATTGTAATAGCAAGTAGACCAAAGTTAATTCAGTTCTATTCTGACCATGTGGTATAACTTGACACTTGGTTCAGAAAGAATGAAATGCACGATAACACACATCTTCTAACTTGTGAAATCTCAGAGAAATAGTCACAGAACGCAACAACTGAAGGAGAAAATGTATAGTTTTTTCATTTGTAGCCAATGTATAATTATTAATGTGCTTTTAATTTTTTACTTAATAAAACTATCAAAAATATATAACACTGCACAGCAAAAGAAAACATCAACAAAGTAAAAAGACAACTTACAGAGTGGAAATAAGTATTTTCAAACTATATATCTGGTAAGGGTTAATACCCCAAATAGATTAAAAAAAAAACTCATAAAACTCAATAGTAAAAAAGAAAAAAAAAACAATTAAAAAATGGACAAAGGAACTAAACAGACATTTCTCCAAAGAAGATATGAGAGACCAGTGTGGTTTGTTCACAGGAAAAAGAAAACCAAAGTCATTTTTATTTTGTGAAACACTGTCTAGGTTGAAATTTTGACTTTTCAATTCTTAGTTGGTATATGATATGATGCCGGTTTGAGACAAGATTTCTTAATGTAATAAAATAAAATTTACCCCTTAAAATGGAAGATTCTTGTTGACTAAAGGAATATATATTGGAAAGATTGAGAAAACCTCTTGTTTCTAAGATGTTTTCATTGAAAATATTTAAAAAGTTGTGTAATTTTATCTTGGAAGTAACAGCAAAATAATTCACATTTATTCATGTATACCAGGCTTATTAGTTGTATAATTCCTGCTTTATTACAGAAGATGAATATTTTAAAAATCAGGTTTTTGAGGAACAGTATTATATAGTAAATGTTGCTATTCTTTGAAACACAATATATAATTTTATCACCTTAATGACTCCTCACAGAGTCAGTCCAAGAAGACTGCCAAATCTCATCAACTTTCCTCCAAAACTATTGCCTTAATACCCATCTACTGTTTAAGCAGATGTTAAAAATAAAAAATAAAATTCAGCTTTTAACCACTCATCATTCATTCACATCAATAATTTCCAAATAATTGCTAAATCTATAATTTTTAAATATGCTACTACATTTTACCTGAATTAAAACTGTTTTTAAATTTTAATTTTGGATTTATATCTGTACAATTCTAAGATAACACTCAAAAGCTCTTCTAAGACAATATCTTCCATTCCTTTACTTCTTCCTAAGCAAATTGATCAGTGGTGTTTTGAGGATTGGCTGTGTGCCCAGTTTCCACAAATGCCAAAGACTTCTGTGCACCAAGTTAATTAAAATTGACTGCTTGTTTTAGGCAGAAGAAACGGGCAGAATGCCGGATGGTTCTAAAGAGTGATTGAACAATTTAAGCAAACAGAATAACCTGCCTTCAAGCTAAAGAATAAAAATAGTTTATTAAGTTGCCTCTGCTTAAAAAAAAAAAAAAAACGCCTTTAAAAATGTTGCCTGTATTTGAAAAAAATGTGAAATACATGCCTGAATCAAATTAAAATTGCTATGCTAGTCACGGAGAAAAAAAATCAAAAATATGCTATTTTTTGTGTGATGTGAAAAGCCATCACTTTTCACAAAAATTACTTTTTGTTGACCAATGTTTTAAGAGATTTGCTTAAAGATATATGCTAAATTTCCTTTACCACTGTCTATAACGAAAAGTACATTTCCCAATATTATGCACATATATATATGATCAATTAACATCTGATTGCTGGAGCTCAAGAAAAATACAGCAAAAAATTGTTTTTAATAGAGTGAATTGGTATTTGGAGATGGAATTAACTTTTAAATAACTATCTAAAATCTTATGGAAATCCTCTAGATTTTATTGCATTAAAAAAAGTTATCAGCTTAAACATTTAATGTACAGTGTGGCATAATAAGCTAAAATTTTACTCTACAACCATAGCTTGGTAACCAAATTTTTAGGCAGGAAACCGAATGCTGTTAACATGTACTGGGAGCTTATTAACTAGCAGGAACACTTACCAAATATAGTATATTTAATGTATACTAGTAATTCTCACTTTAACATCATGCAATGGATGTGTATATATATATATTTTACAGATAAACAGAAATAAGAAAGGGTAAGAAATTTTCTAAATGTAAGAAAACATTAGGATTAATGAATTTGGATTAATTAAACCTATTTTAATTATTTCATTTATTCTGAGTTTTGAAGAGCCCCTCAAGTTTGCTCAATCAGTTCTTTTCAAATCGTTTAACTGTTAGATATGCAGTATGAATTTTTATTTGGAACTCTGTCAAAATTCATTGAGTTTAAACATGAGCTTGAATCCAACTAAAATCATGCGTTCATACTCATGCATTTACCTTAAAGAAAGTTACCTTCAGAATACACTCAAGTTCACATACATGCCAACCAAACTTGATTTTTTGATTCCCATGAAAATATAAAATTAGATGCTACATTTTATGAAACAGTGGAGGACTCAAAATAATTGGGTGCCCAAAAGTTACAGATAGTCTTACGTTAACAGAAGAAATATAGCTTTTGAAAAAACAGGTCAGTAATCTCTTCTTGAGGTCCTTTTATTTGAAACTTAATTGTCTAATGTATCTAAACAGGGTATACCTCAATTAGCTATTATGTTAGACTCTCACCTAGCACAACCAAGTTTTTGAAATAGGGTGGTGGAGGGGTACATGTGGTTAGTAGATGGACAGCTAGGGTCTGGCAGTCCTCATTATCTTTTCCTCTTTCTCTCCTTTCATATCTCAGCCCACTGCAGTTTGATTTGCCTTTCCACTATTAAAACTGCCATACTTGAAGCCAACTGCTACCTAATTGTCAATTCCTTTTTCACCTATTCATCAAGTATTTTTGAGCATTTTTTGGTGCAAAATACTATGCTAGGTAAAGGATATACATTGTTGAATAATGATGATAATGATAGTAATCATGATAATACTGATGTTAACTAGCCAAAATCTTTAGAAACACACCTGAAGTCAAACAAATCCAGTTTTATTTGACTTGATGAAGTTAAGAACTTAATTCAAGGAAATGTGGGGATTTCTCAGTAAAGGGGAATCTGAAGCAACTTCTTACAGGATTTGAAATTTTCTTCGATGGCTGTAAAGAGAAATTAAGGAATTTGCAACCTGGATTAGATCTTTTTTTTTTTTTTCTGGATTAGATCTTTTAAGAAGTAGGCTCAATTTGGATATTTAGTATTTTAAAAATTATTATCTAAGAGGTGGGAGAACTAAAAGGGATTAGAGTTATAATCAATAAAGAAGCAGTAATCACTCATTTTGGTTAGAAGAAGAGCTTATTAAACAGATATGGAGGGCACTGTCCCTGTCTTATTCCTTTCAAGGTCACTAACCTTGTCTATATTTTGCACTGATTAGGGTGTATGTTCTCCAATTATCACCTGACCATTTCTCAATAATTACTAACAAATTTTTCCAACTGTTTATTCCTGGCATTATTTTGAGCATTTTACTACGTTAACTATTTTGATCTTCATAAAGACCTACATGATAGGAGTGCCTGGGTGGCTCAGTTGTTTAAGTGTCTGACTCTTGATCTCAGCTCAGGTCTTGATCTCAGTGTCATAAGTTCAAGCCCCAGGTTGGGATCCACACTGGGCATGAAGCCTACTTAAAACAAACAAACAAAAAACCTGTAAGAAAACTATAGCTATTATGTTATTTCACAAATGGAGAAGATGAGATGGAGGAACAAGCAATTTGCCCAAGATCATACAGCTAGTAAGTGATAGAACTAGACCTGCAGTGTTCTGAAAAATACAAACACCAAGGCTGCCATTGTGAAAACTAAATATCCTGTGGCATGTCGAATTAGACTCCTTAAAGAGTTAACTTTTGGGGGGCGCCTGGGCGGGTCAGTCAGTTAAGAGGCTGCCTTTGGCTCAGGTCATGATCCCAGGGTCCTGGGACTGAACCCTGCATCGGGCTCCCTGCTCAGTGGAGAGCCCGCTTCTCTCTCTCCCTCTGCCTGCCTACTTGTGATCTCTCTCTCTCTCTCTCTCTCTCTGTCAAATAAATAAATAAATAAAATCTTTAAAAAAAAAAAAAAAAAAAGAGTTGACTTTTGGGGCACCTGATGGCTCAGTTGTTAAACTTCTGCCTTCGGCTCGGGTCATGACACCAGGGTCCAGGGATCCAGCCCCACATGGGGCTTCCTGCTCGGCGGGAAGCTTGCTTCTCCCACTCCACTCCCCCTGCTTGTGTTTACTCTCTCGCTGTATCTCTGTCAAATAAATAAAATCTTCAAAAAAAAAAAAAAAAAAAAAGAGGACTTTTTTCACTACTTTTCTTCTTAAAATTCCTTTCCTTGGCTTTTAGGATATCATTCCTCCCTGCTTCTTCCCTCATACCATTCCTGTTTAATCTCCTTGACTGGTTTTCTTTCACAACCTTTTTCTGAATACAGATATTTGATGATCCATTTCTTAGTTCTTTTCTCTACCCCCACCCCAAATGTATTCTTCACAAGCAAAAGTATGCACATACTTTCAAATGCTCTGTAAGTACCAATGATATTCAAAGCTCTATCTTTACTTCTACTGTCTCCCCTAATTCTAAACTATAATTTTAATTATCTAGATAATTCATATGCTGACAGTGAAGCATAACCTTTTCATCAAATAATACTGAAGCAATTGGACATCCACTGCTTAAAAAAAATATCTCAGGCTAAACCTCACATCTTCTACAAAGTTAATTCAATATCTATCATAGTCTTATATGTAAAACATAAAACTCTAAGACATTAGAGACAAAAATAGAAAATAACCTTTGGGACCTGGAATTAGGTGAAAAATTCTTAGACTTGACACTCAAAACATTATCCTTTAAAGGAAAAAATTGGTAACTTAAACCTCACCAAAAATTAAGCACTTTTTATCAAAGCTTATATAAAGAGGATGAAAAGACAGGTTATGGACTTGGAGAAAATATTTGAAAACCATGTATCTGACAAAAGGCTAGTATCCAGGATATTTAAAGAACTCTCAAAGTTCAACAGTAAAAATACAACATTCCAATTACAAAATAGGCAAAATACATAAATGGACACTTCACCGAACACAAATACAAAATAAGCACATTTAAAGACATTCAATAGCCATTTGAGAAATGTTAACCATTAGACATTGAGAAATGTTAGCCATTTGAGAAATGTTAACCAAAATCACATTGCTACATCAGTACACACCTATAAGGAGAGCTGAAATAAAAAATAGTGACAACATCAAATGCTGGCAAGGATATGGAGACTGGATAACTCATACATTGTTGATGGGAATGTAAAATGGTATAGATAGTCTGCAAAACAGTCAGTTTTGCTAAAACTAACAGGTAACTATCATCTGACCCAGAATTTATCCTGAGGAAATGAAATTTCAGTCATATTCATGCAAAAAAACAGTGCACAAATGTTTATAACAGCTTTATTCATAACAGTCAAAATTGGAAATAACCCAAATGCTCCTCAATGAATAAAAGGGTAAATTTTGGTATATCCATACTAGAAAACTAATCAAAAACTGTAAGGAGGGGCAGCTGGGTGGCTCAGTGGGTTAAAGCCTCTGCCTTCGGCTCAGGTCATGATCTCAGGGTCCTGGGATCCAGCCTCACATCGGGCTCTCTGCTCAGCAGGGAGCCTGTTTCCCCCTCTCTCTCTGCCTGCCTCTCTGCCTACTTGTGATCTCTCTCTCTCTGTGTCAAATAAATAAATAAAAATTAAAAAAAAAATTTTTAGCAATAAGGCTAAGGTTGGAAAGTACAATGAGTGAAAAAAAAATTTAAAAGGTTATATACTGTTTAATTCCATTTATGTAACATTCTTGAAATAACACAATTATAAAAATGGAGAACAGATTAGTAGTTGCCAGGTTTCAGGAATGGTTGGGGTGGAGAGGGGACAAATGTAGCTATAGAAGATAGTAAGCACTAGGGGGACCTGCGATGTAACGTTTTTGTGTCTTCATTGCGGTGGTGATCACATAAATCTACAAATGTGATAAAATTGCAAGAAACACACACACACACACATAAAAATGGTGAAATCTTCAAGAGCTCTGTGGGTGAAGAGTACATGGAGCTTCTCCATGGTTTTTTGTTGTCATTGTTGCAACTTTTGGTGAATCTATGATTAATTTAAAGTAAAATTAAAACAATATTATTCCCCCTTTCAGCTTAAAGTATTTCACTGACTTCATACTGTCTTAATAAAAATATCTAATCTCCTTAATCTTGTTCAAAAGCCCTTCATGGTATGAAGCTTTATCTTTTGCTAAGATTTAACTCATTCCCCTGGCACTCCGATAATCAACTGTCTAAACATACAAGCAAACAGAAACTTTGAAAATAACTTCTACTGTTATCTGCAGTTCTAATGATTAATCACCCCTCCTAAATGTCTCAACCTCCAAATTTTGTCTTTTTCACTTATTTATCCTTCACACCTCAATTCAGGTTTAATTTCTTCCATTAACAATATCTGACCCTACAGAACCAGATTAAATACCAATCCTATAAATTCTTACTATTTTTCACACATATTTCTGGCCACCCAAAATCTAGGCATCTCTTTCTTTTCGTCTTTCTCTCTCTCCTCCCTCTTTTTTTCTCTCCCTCTGCCTCCCTCTCTCCCTTCCTTTCTCTTGCTCTCCCTCTACTGCCACCTCCTTCTTTCTAATTGGAAGTAGGGACATTATTCTCCACAACATGAATCTTGGTATGAAGCAGTCCACTGGCCTGAGAAAAGACGTAAATTCTTGTTTCTCACATTCCCAGGCCTTTCTTGCAATACAGTAGGCCTATGAAGTAGGGTGTCCTAGGTTTTCATGACCAGAGGTATCCCCCTAACCCTCAGATGCCAGTGACAAAGAAATGGGGAGCTGAAAAAAACACTCTTTGGAGCCTGCAGATGTCACCACAATATAGTGTAGCAAACCACTACTGGGAAGATGTGGAAGGAGTAGCACTAGACTTTAGGTAGAATCCATTCTAACTTACTGGGTTTGTTTTTTTTTTTTTCTTCAGTGTTTGTAACCTCAAACTTGTATTTCTACCTTTCTTTCATTTTTTAGGTTATTCAGTATTTTTTCTGATAAATTCATTCTAGGATTAGAAGTACCGTGATGAGTGTCCAATGCTTGCGACTATGAAATCTGACGCATACAACACAGTAATCTAGTTGAGTATATTTTTGCCTACAGCCCTATCAAGACTGTAAAATCCCTCATTACAAGGGCTTGGAGTATAACATCATGGCTAGCACAGTTCCAGAAATCTAGCAGGAATAAAGTAAATATTGAGTAAATATGAACAAAAGCATTCCCTATATACTACCTCCTACTACATAGTTCTTTCTCTAGAGAAGTTCGAGATGTGGATATCATTCTAGTTACACACTTGCCTTTACCCACATCATATCACCAAGACTTTTCCATACACCATACTAAAATAAGTATTTATTTCCTTCCCTTCCTCTGTACCCTACAATCACTGCTCATTTTAATCCATCATTTCTCCCTGACATATTGCTATAGCTCTACTCATTAACATAACTCTAGTCTAATCATTTACAGTTCCTGATTTACATGGAACTAAGTTAAAATTGAATTTTAATCATATAATTTTCCCTGCTTAAACAGAAAAGTATTCAGTGAGTTCCCACTGGTTTAGGATGAAGTTGAAACTTTTTAAAGCAACATTCTATCTTTATATATTCTGGCTCTTTCCTACACTTCATTATCACCTTATGTCCCTCTCACACACCAACAAGTGCTCTGTATTACAATAGCCTTTGCTAATAGACTTCCACCTTCCTATACATACTACTCTCTTCCATAACTCAATGGCTTTTAACAGCGATTTTCCACTGTGGTAAACACTTTCCTCAAGTCCATCTTAGAAATGTAATCCAATTATCAAACTCATTAATCACTTTCTCTGAAATGTCATCTTCAGTACTAATAGGCAATTTGTCATTTATTGTCATGCTTCCTTTTTATCACAAGTATAATGTGATTTTTAACTGATGGCATTAGTCGAGTGACAGGTACATAGTTGGTGCTCAATAAATATTATAGTCAATGACTAAAGAAAAAAATGAATCAATACATTTTTGAGAATGGATTGATAATGGATTACAACTATATGTATACAGTATATGTATAAAACTTCTTGAAATTTTAAAATCTTCTCAATTCATGAGCAGGTATAGTTCCAGTTTTAGGACTGAGAATAATCATACCATTGGTGTAGTTAACATTCTATATTAATATCTCCTATTCAAATGAAGATTGCTCCCAGTATTATGTTATTGGAGGAAATATTTTACCCAGACACAGAAAGAAGAATGGATATATCCTACAAAGTCTGAGACATGGAAAGGAACTTATAAATCCTCAAATCCAAACATTTTATTCTAATATGAAAATACATAAAAACTATTCTAGATCATTCTTATCTGCATTAAATTTGAGTTTATTCATATTAAAAAACTAAACTTTTCCATCCAAATACAACCACCTACACATTGATTTAAAGTATTTCTTATGAAAATTTCCCCATTCTTATGAGCAAAAATATCTGTAGGAGAAATTAATGGAGGCTCATACACCTGTACATTATTCCTGTAACATGATCCTTCTCCCAGATGCAAAAGCACCCAGTGATTAGGAAGCTGAAGGAGACTACATGCTCCCAGTGGTGAACCCACACATTGATCCTATCCCTCACTTCTACCCCTAGGGCTAAAATGCCACCTTGTAAACAGGGAGAGGTGCCTCATTGACCGTTTCCTATTTATAATAGGAAATTATGAATCATCTTTTTCTGAGTAGACTATCAGAACTAATTCTGTGTCTTGTATGTTTTTATCTCATTCACAACCAGAAAACCAAGTCTCCCTGATATTCCATCACTTTTATTCTTTTTAGCTTCCACATGCGGGCATTCTGCCTAGTCTCATAGTCATAGTGGATCTCACGAATCATTTCCAAGATGCCCCCTGTAACTCACACACTATTCAGCAGCAAAACTATCTAAGCTCTTAGGCTCTTTTCTGAATATTTCCTTCACTTCCTCATTTTTATAGAAATTGTCGCTACACTTTGATGACACTACATGTCTCGCAACCTTCTCTGGGATGGCCCCCCAATCTCTCATGTCTCTACTAGTTTGCATCACATACCCTCATATTTTTTTTATCTTCTATTTTTCCTTGTTTTGGTTACCTATACATCCTTATAACTTTATAACTGCTTTAAAATACTCGTCTACTACCTTCCACAGTTTTTCTTCTGGTTATGCATTATAATTTCCTGTGTTTATATGCCTGGTAGTCTTTGGTTGGAAATATGCCATTGTGAGTTTTACATTTGGGGGTGCTGCATTCTGTTCTGGCATGCAGTTAAGGTACATGGAATCTTTTTTTTTTTTTTTTTTTTGATACTTACTTTTTAAAAGTTTGTTTCGGTAAATCCAAAGCAGTGTTTAGAGCTAATTTAAACCACTGGTAAAATAACACTCATCTGAGTATTCTTTCCCATGCCCCATTTATTTACAATGTCTTTCTTTCTGACTCATGACTCCTCTAAGTTCCTGGAGTTGTTCTATCTACTGCGTACAGGCGAGTTTGCATTCTTTCCCCAGCTTTGTGTAGTTTCTCACATGCATGCAGCTATCAGTACTCAACTAAACAACCAACAGGAACTCCCTATACATACTTATCTCCAGGGTTTGCTGTGTAGCAACTTCTTTTCTCTCAATTATGGCCATCTTTAATTCCTGATCTCTGTCTACACAATTCAGCAGGACCACATGGCTGTAATTGTGCCTATGGTTACTGTGTTAGGTCCCAAAAAAATGGTCTGTAGGTAATAAACTGATACAATCCTGGAACTAATTTGTTTCCATTCCTTAAGAGATTATACTCCTGTATTATATAATTTTGAAAGCCTTAGTTCCATACATGTATTTTGCCTGGTTTTCTAGTTGTATATCTAGTCCCTGTTACTTAGTCTTGCCTAGAAGTCTCCACTAGAGTGTTTTTTTAATTTTCATATTCTTGAGGTTTTCACATTTTTTGTTATTAATTTGTATTATGTCTAGAGTATATGAACTTTATTTTACTGAATTTTCAATGATAAGATATGCTTTTTAAGGACTAATATGGAGTCAGTTTCATTAAATATTTCATGTGACCTTGACATGCATGAGTACTATTTGTTTATTTTTACATAAGTACTTTTTAAATGCAGGGAGTAATATTATCCATTTTAAGCAGTTAATTAATAATATTTCTTTCCACATTTTTAATAATTTGAAAAAAACATGCCTTTCTCTGATTTATTTTTTGCTAAGAAATGTGGTATCACTTCATATAATAGTAAAATATTCATTATTCATTATTTCATCACTGTCCTGATACATAATGATGTTATATCATATTTAACAGTTTAATATTATAAAATACTTTGAATCAAAAACTAATTAAAAAAATCTCTGCTTGTAGGAGTACCTGAATGGCTCAGTCAGTTAAGTATCTGTCTTCGGCTCGGGTCATGATCCCAGGACCCTAGGATCAAGCCCTATGTTGGGCTCCCTGCTCAGTGGGGAGCCTATTTCTTTCTCCCCCTCCTCTCTGAGCTCTATCTCTGTCTCTCTCAAATAAATAAATAAAACCTTAAAAAAAAAAAATCTCTGCTTTAAAAATGGTCAGCCTGCATCATTTAATACAGTTACTGGTAAAGGTATATTTCTAAGGTGTTATTTGCCACTTTCCATTTTAGTTCCCTTTCTCCTTTTTTCTTTCACCTTTTAAATTCAGTATTTCTTCCTTTTCTCTATACCTCACAGAATCTATAAAATTTATTTTATTCTTTCATTTCTTAACCTTAATATGTTTACATGCATCCTTATAAAATCTAAAAAAGCTAAATAAGTATTTCTACCTATATCTAGAATTATGCAAAGATCTTGGATTGCTTTAAAGCCAATTAATCTCTACCTATCTCATTCATTATTATTGCTCAATATTTTTTCCATTTAGTTTTATTTTCCACATTAAGACAATGCTATTAATGTGTTACAAATTCAAAGTTCATTTCCATATAGCTTGTTTTAACAATTTTTTGCTACCATCCCTTCTTGCATATCACTAATTCTTTCAGAGATCCTTTTTCTTCTTTTTCAATTATGTTTAGAGATTTCTTCAATAAGGGTCTATAAATAGAAAAAAATATTTGTCTGAATATGGTTTCATATATTTTACCATTACTACTTATCATTTTACCATATTCATATTTTATAATGACACTTCCATTATCTGAAGTTCTTATAAATTCAAATTTTGCTGCTAGGTTTTTGTTTGTTTGATCCTTCCTATCATCTTCATGATTGCTTATTTCCTTGCGTGCTTTAAGTTAAATTATTAATTCATAGTCAGCAGGGTTCAGCTGTTAGATTTTGGGTTTTAAATTGTGTTTTTTCAAGATTTCAATTGCTTCTTCTATGGGGAACTATGAATCCAGGAAAATGTTAATTTCCTTTTTTGTTAATTTTTTTTGTTAATTTCCTTTTTTGAACTTAATTTCCTTACATTTATAGGGACTATAAATCTAAATGAAAATATCTCAGGAAAGGACTTTTCTTATAAGTTCTTATAAGTTCTTCTAAAAAATTTTGGGAGGAGCTATCTTCCTTTGCCTACGGTCAGATTTTATATTTTATTTTTATAGAGTTGTGGCTTTTTAAAAGTTCAAACCTGAGATTTTCAGCATTCAGGCAGCTTCCCAGTATTGGCGCCCATCTGCTCCAGGGAGACAGTCTCTCTCCAGAGACTCTCAGAGACTCTTAAAGCTCCTCAAAGGCAGGCTGCTATTGCTGGTGTCTCCATGGCGTGCTCACGGTGGAGCAGTGGGCTCTCTAGGTTCTATTCTAGCTTCAGTTCCAAGCTGGCTCTGTGTGCCTGAGCCTTTTAGACTCTCTTACATCTGGGGGCTCTTGGATAGGAGAAAATTTCCTGCTCCCTCCCAACAGTGGCACCTCAGTTTCTTTGCAGGATCCTGGGTTCAAGTGGATTATCTGGTTATCTTCCTGGGGTAGATGATTTGTGCTATCTCTTCCTTTGAAGCAGTGCATTGAAGCAAGCATTTTTCCCACTCCTCTACTAGAGGCAGAGTGTTTTATTTCTGTCCTCTCTCTGGAGTGAATCTTCCCCTGGGCCTGGGAGGTGGAAATCTTTTCATCCCTCCTCTCATAGTGTAAGGGTTTTTCTTCGTATGAGAGAAGAATCCAGAAAATTGGGCCAGGTTTTTTCTCTGTCACTCAGTCACTGACAGCCATTCCCCATCTGCACACCTGCTCCACTGTAGAAGGCTCCCTCTGGTCTTTTGTCCTGCCTCCAATCTTTCTCAGAAGTACCTGGTACTGGTGAAAATGAACTTGAAAGTAAGTGAATCCTCTATAAGAACCTAGACTAAATGTGGTTTTAACAATTTGGAGTAAAACCCTTCTCTACTGAACTTGCTTCTTTTAAAAATGCTTATTTTTAATGGGTAATTAATGGGTAAACCTATCTAGATAGGTTTTCTCCCACAAATACAAGAAATGTGTGTGTGACTCATTAGCATTTACTATTAATAAGCATTACAGAACATCTTTCTTTGAAAAAAATTGTCCCTTTATAATATACAAGGGATGTAAAAACCTTCCAAGAGGCAAAGGCAAATTTAAAATTAATTTTTGAAATCTTTTGTATCCATCTCTTTTTGTAGGATGTTCAACAGAGATGAGCTGCAAGCCTACGCGCAAAAGCACTTAAATATAAATGTTAAGTTCAGAATCACAACATGCCAGACTCTAAAAGGAACTCAAATAATATCCAGTTCAGCATTTTCACTTTGGTAAGTTAGGAAGATGTGGCCTAGATAAGGTAAATTTTATTTACAAACACAAAAAATTAATAGTGTAGCATAAACTGTAACTGGTGTTTCTTATTGCTACTTTAGAAGCCTTTCTGCAACTTCACGACTCCTCTTCTATTGAAGGTTTAGCAGGTAATATATGCAGACTGACTGTCTCAAGACAGCACGTCCCCCTTCTCCAGTATGGATTTAAAAGACAGCTTTACATTTCCTTTACTTAAATTCCCATTTAAATTCCTATAAAGTCATTTCACCCAAACACTGTATATTAAAAAGAATATGTTTTTCTAATTGCTTTCCATTTCCTTTTATATTTTATAGTTCACACATTGTTGAATTTAAGATCTTGCATAAAAATATGATTGTTTATTTTTCAAAATCATTAATACCTAGGTCAACATAGAAATATCATGCCATATTTTGATTTTCACTAATATTGTAGATTCCAATAAAACAAACCTGCATCTTCTCCAAAGGGGGGAAAAAAGAGAAAGAAAAGAAAAAGAAGATATTAAAACACAAAGAAAACATACAAAACCAAAAATCTAACAGCTTATTATAAATATATTTTCCCATGCTTGCTGCACTGGTTCTTGGTTTGAGTTGTATAATAATCCCTGCAGAGAGACTGGAGGAAATGAGAGAATAATGCCCTAAAGATTACGACTCACAACATAGTAACTCATGAACACATTTATTTCTCTGGGCTATTCCAGCTTTACACATTACTACCATGTGGTTCTGCCCCCATGAGCTTTTTGCTGGATCACAATTCCATTCTGTGGTTCAAAGAGCCCAGAAAATTGAGACCACTCAAAACTACCTTCTATCTGTTTGTCAGATATCTGGCTTTCAGATTACTGGGGAGACTAATGTTTGGTTAACTGCCCTGTGAACCACTCTAGGCTTTGCTGCCCCCATTATAGCTATTCCTGCCCTTGTGGTAAAGCCCCAATTCAAATCTTTATTATCCACGAGTGGTGTGAGGTAAGAGAAGCTGGTAAAGCCTGTGTCCCAGAAAACCAAGCTGCCAACAGTGCTGTTGTTTTGACAAAATGTCCTCTGTATTCCTGCTGGAGGAATAAAATTCACCTGTTTTGAATCTCTTTAACTTAGCCACATATATAAACTGAAATAAGGACAAAACTAAGAGACTAAGAAGGGTAAAAGAGCTCCATTTAGGATAAGAAATAATACACACAACTACCGTTCATATTTTCTCCAGGAATAGAATCTTAGAGTATCAGAATTTCCTCCCTCAGAATGCATGAGGAGATTTGCTGATGCAATATCCTCTCTTCACTTAGACTAAGACTTAACTTTGTTCTGGATAAGTCAGAGAAGTATTTGGAATTCAGGAAATCATTTTAGGGGGAAATACTCTTTGAGGAATGCAATACTGACTTTTTAAGTGCTTCTAACCATTGCTTTCTGGCCATGACAACAAGAAAACTTTATTTTCACCAAGCATATAATGTCAGAAGAAGAAGAAGGAATGAATTAGGAACAACAATTATGATACCTAATTGCCTTCTTTCCTCATATGGCCCATTCAGGGAATGAAGAAACTTATTATGTGCCTCAATTGCTCTGTTTTTCCTTTTGGTAAACAAAACAAAACAAAAAACTTGGTAATGCTAAGTAATAAAAACGATGTTTTATCCAGGTGTCTTTGGTATTAGCAAGGTGTCTATTATTTGCATTTTTATAATACTACATTTTATCACAGAATATTTCTTATTCTATGCAAGTGTATAATACCATCAGGAGTATTAGGTAAAGCCTTCCCCATACCAAGGTAATTCACTTTGTATGACACAATGGAACATAAATAATGCTTTTAAAAGGTCTCGTATCAACATCTCTTATGCACGTGCAGCTGTTCATTCTGATCACTCAATACCATCCCAGTGTCTTTCCAGAACAGGTGCTCAACACATTTTTATTGGAGTTTTCTTCAGTAAAGCCAATCTCACATACAACCATAGCCTTCCCACTGCTTTGCTGCTAGGCAATCTTCTTCCTTGCCAAGCTCTGCCAGTCTCTTACCGGTTTTTTCTGTTTCCCACGGAATTATGTGTGTCAGTTCTCTGAGGTTAGGGGGTACAATTCGCCCTCCTTATTCACTTATTTCTCTTCAGAAAAAAACCCAAATAGTCCTGGGTTCTGTTCATTTCCATGAGTCTGAAACCTCCTGCAGCAAAATCTGAGAGACATGTATCTTCATAACCATAGGGCATCATGCCTCAGAAACTATTATACCTAAACTCCACTTCTAGTGTTTTGAGTTTTTATTTTTTATTTTTTCCTACACCAGAATAGAAATATGATTTAGTAACAGGAAGTTCAGAGTGATGAATATATCTGGGCATTATTTTATGTCATTTTGTATTATTTTAATATTCATTTAATGGGTTTAATTCTTTAATTAAATTGTTTATTTGTGCAATATGTCTATTTTTAGATCCTATAACTTAGGCTCTAGTATCTGCATAGCCATAACCAAATTTTAATTCATATTAGTTTTTGTCTTTTTCTTACATGTGATCTTATTCTTATATAATAAATCATATACAAAATTTATAAAATGCACACTCAATGGAAAAAAAACACAAAAACTTTGTTTAGTCTTTATCATGTAGCCATTTGATAAGATAGAGCATTCTTTTATGTTCCTATCTTATAGAAGAGTAGAGAGAACCATCCAGATACTCTGCAGGGGAGAGAACCTAGGTTTCCAGTTGCATCATCTCATTAATTGGGTGTTGTTAGTGGTGAAATCAAAGATCTCTCACTTGGTGTGAGCATAGAAGATAAAAGTTCTTTCATCTTTTCAGATTTGGAGTAAGATTTTATAGAAGAAGTGATATTTGAGTTGGATTTAAATTCCAAATAATATGAAAAGGGAACTTTTATGAAGAAATATACAGTGCTTATGATATTTTGGGAGAAATCATTTAGTGGTACTCTGTGGGAATAGTTTAAGTGATCAGAAGATAAGGCTAAAAAATATTTTGGCCCCAGATATTGAAGAACTATAAAAATCATAAAGGAACTTTAAAACAGTAAAGTGAAAATAGATCTATATTTCACATTTTTTCTTTTTTTCTTTTTTGGCTATATAGAAGAAAGAATGAGGAAGGGAGACAAAAAACTTAGGGTAATCATTTAAGAAGGTATTATATTATAAGGGTACAAAAAGATAGAAACAATAATTTCAGAACTAATTAAGAAAGAAAGTTCAGGAAAATGTTTCTTGTAATTGATAGGTTTCCAAGATTTGTTAATTAATTAAAAAGAGTGACTAATGGAAATAAGAGAGACAGAGAAATCTCTGTGTTTTTTAAAGGTAGTGATATCATCAATGAAGATAATAATAGAAATAGGAGTACTAGTGGTAGAAACAGTAATGAAATGCTTACCATATCACAAAGACTAAACTAAATGATGTCACCACCATTTATTAAGTGATACTGATGTTATATAATGTTGATGAGGTTTAATTCCTTTATCTTCAATCAGGATAAGCCTACTAGCATAAAATTCAAGTGAAACAAAATATCTCCATTTTAGAAATTGGGAAACAAGTTCAAGATAAATATAGAGTTCATGTAAATACAGTACAAGTAAATAGAGAATCAGGGTACCACTTCCCACTATCTTATCTACAAGTGGAAGAGAAAGGTAGTGAGTGGGGAGGAATCACAGAGATAGATAGATGGAACAGTAACCTGATGATGACGATGACCTCAAGGAAAAGGACAATGACGATGACAACAAAAAACAACTTTTTGAGTGCTTGCTATAAATAAGACATTGTTCTAAGTATTTTACATGTATTAATTCCTTATGACCAATAAGAAGTCTGGAAGTTAAATGCTGTTATTATCATCCCCGATACAGAGAGAGTTGAATGATAGCCCTGAAACAGATGTGCCAATGTCCTAATCTCAGGGACTTTTAAATGTGATTTTATTATAAAGGGATATTTTCAGATGTAGATAAATTAAACATTTTGAGATGAGATCATCCTGAATTACAGAGGATATCCCTCAGTGTGTGCTTATGAGAGATAGCAGAGGAGGCCACGGGCAGACAGAGACAGAGATTCAAGTGACGCAGGCACAGGGGATACTGACAGCCACCAGAAGCTGGAATAGGAAAGGATTCATTCCCTCTCAGAGACTCCAGAGGGAGTGGAGCTCTGAACTTGATTTCAGATTTCTAGCCCCAGAACTATGACAGAATAATTTCTGTTGTTTCAAGCCACCCAGTTGGTGGTAATTTGTAATGCTTCCTTGGAAGCTAATGTATCAGTTTTCAATTTATTGCTCCAACCTTCCTTATCTGTTCCGTGAAAATTGAGGTGGGCCCTTTAAATATTTCTCCTTTGCATCATATTGTTCTTTGACAGTAGATGGCACTGGAAGGACACTACAAGAAGGGGCTTCTCTTCCTGGTTCTGCTGTTTTCTTTCACATCTTATTTTCTTCCCCTTCTCTTTGCTTTTAACTGCATGCCTTCCAGAGGTTTCAGTGAACATTGAGTGGAGCCCTCCCACATTGAATTTCAGCTGCACCTCCATGGAAGGACTCCCAGTGAGAGTCTAAGATACCTCGTAGGGTAGATTTTGCTAGCATCCTGGAAGAGTTATTTCCTATTTGTTGGATCGCAGTGCTGTTCTCCACTCCATAGCTTCTGCCCAGAGAATGTGGATCAATTCTGGCGCAGGACTAACAAGAGAACTTTTTCATAGCCCATCTGCCTATAACTATATCTTTCCTAATAAGATCTGAATCACAACTTTGGGGAAAGGAGACCCCTTCCAAGTTTATGCATTCCTTAGGTACTCTCTGCATCCCTAGGGTATTCTTTAAAGCTCTTTATACTTTATAGGTAATCTCCCTGTTATAGTTCATGACTCTTTATATTAAAGGTTCCCATTTAAAATTAACATGTGGTTCCTGTTTCCTGAGTGAACCCTAACTGATATATCCACTTTACATATGAAGAAATTGTGGCACAGGAATGTTAACTGACTTGCCTAAACTCACACTATTAATTGGTAAAATCATTATTCAAACTGAAACAGTCTCGTTCCACATCTGTAGCCACTGTTTTTAAAAAACTAAAAGGAGTAAACCGGATATTTGGCATACAGAATTAGAGATATCCGTATGTATCTAGGTGAAAGGAAAAAGCTCTATTTTTCTTTCTCTTTATTCTACCTACCACTCTACTCTCAATACTTCACTTCTCTGGTCACTAAGTGAAAGGAAAATACCTGTTTCCTTTACTTACTACTCACAGATTATTTCTGACACCGGATTATGGGCATGTTTTTTTATCCCCCTACACCACATAATTCTGCAACTCTCCGTGGACATCAACTAGGTGTCCTATAACTCAATTCTGAACTATCTACCTAGAGTTAGCATGATCCCATTGGTTAAGGCTCATTCCCACAAGACTGCTCCCTCCATCTCAGATGCCAGTCAAAAGTCCAGGTTATTATTTGTGATTCTGACTGATTAAGTGTAAATCAGAGGTTTCCTTTTCAGCCTAGATGATTTGGTAGATTAGCTTACAGAACTTAGGAAAATAGTTTACTTACTAGATCTTCAGTTTATTAACAACCACGTGGAAAAGATCCACATGGCTAGGTATGTGAAGGGTGCAAACAGAGTTTCCATCTCCTTTCTTGGCTCATCACCTTCCAGCACTTCTGTGTGCTCGCTCACTAACCCAGAAGCTCTCCAAACCTCATATTTTAGGGATCTTTGCAGAGGGCTCATTACTTGGGCAAGGTTAAGTCATCAGCCACTGGTGATTAGTTCAATCTCTGAACCTTAACCCCTCCCCCAAGGTCAGGGGTGGTACTGAAAGTTCCAATTCTCTAATCACAAGCTTAATTCCCCAGCAATCAACTCACATCCTGTGGTGGTCTAGAGGCTTTCCAAAAATCATCTCATTAACATAAACTCAGGTGTGATTAAAAGAGGCTTTTTATGCATTGCAAAAGACACTCCTTTCACCTTCATGGCTTTGAAGGTATTTCAGGAACCAAGGGCAAAAGACCAAATATTATTTAAAAAGATGTTCCTGTTGCTCTTACCACTTAGGAAATTATAAGGATTTTAGAAGCTGTGCCACCAGGAAAGGCAATGAACACCAAATATATATTCGTTATTACAAATCACAGTATCACCCTGGATCATATTTATATCATTTAACAGTTATACTGTACAAATTAAGAAAAAGAGGGAAGAGTCATGGGTCTAGATAATATAAACAAGTGCATATATCATTCCAAAAAAAAGTTTGAAGGAGTGGATGCAAAAAGAGTGACTCACACCTTTGAGACGTACACATACATGGTCCATTTGGCTTATAAAGTATTCATGTTTTTTTAAACATTCTAATTAGTGCCCAACTTTAAAAATTAGGATAGTTCACATAATAGTGTAGTTTTTTTTAGCTTCTCTGAAAAAAATTAGAATATCACAACTTTAAAACAGTAAAAAAATTAATATTATTTCATGCCATTATGCTACTTATAGGCAATTTCTTCACATATTTATTATCTACCTTGATTTATTAAAATAAAAATTCTGTGAGAATATAGCTCGTTTATTCCTATCATTCCTCAGTATCTAGAGCTATTCTGGATATATATTTCCTCAATAACTTGTTTTGATTTAATTAAAAAAAAGTAGAGGCAAAATCCAATTTGTTGTGAGCTAAAAGGAAGGCTTTGAAGGTATTGAGTAAATTAGTAAAAATACCCCCCCAAAAAAGCTTTTTAGTTAAAAGAAAAAATAACAAAAATTGTACTGCATATATATACCCTTATGAAATCTAATATTTAAAATATTTTAGTATTTTTTTAAAGTTAATAATACACATTAACAAGTATGGAAAGGTAAATAATGAACATACTAACTCTTGAGTTATCAATAAATGCTTTGAAAGAGTATCTGAGACAAAGTAAATAGCAGATTCTGGTCATGATTATTGATATGTTAGAAAGACCTATGAAAAAACACATATAATCTAAACAGACACTCCATTTTTGGTTGATGTTCTACTGAAACTGAATTATACACACACACACGCCCACAGCCACACACACTCCCACCCCCCCACCCCCCACATACAAACTACCAAAAAAACATTCTGAGGTCGTTACACTTATATCCAGGTTATAAGTTGAATTTCAGGTATTAAAAGAAAGAAAAAAAAAATCAAATATCCCTTAGTACTAAAAAAACTTTTTGAAATTTTCAATGGTTTTATTCTTGGAAAATGTTACATAACAATACCTAATAATTTTCTAAGCCTATAAAATATATCAGTCTACTTCCAACTCTCTCATTTTAATAATGTTTTCACACTGTGGATTATATCACCCCTCAAATCTTACCATTCCTCTTCATTAAAACCTTTTGCCCTAAAACATTGGAACTCAATGCTTTCAAAGATAAGATCTTCAAAATAGAAGCTTACGTCATATGCTTATTCTATAAAGTGCCTTTGCATATCAAATAATGCTCTTATTTATGTAACATAAAAATATACTAATAAAAATACGTAAATAATGAATATAACCTATGAAAGTGCCTTATTTAAAAATGGAGTCCAGAGGTAAGAAGAGAAGTGCTCACATTGTACCACTCACTGCAGCTCTGCAGACCCACAGGAAGAGAAGTACTTTGCATTCCCAACAGAAGAGATTACTTGACCTCACCAGCAGAAGGAAGGGAGATTTTCTGGTTGCCCAACGAGAGCCCAGCCAGTGAGACATTGTCACAACTCAGTCCATGAAAAGCTACTGCAGTTTGAACTTCCACTTTCTCCAGCGGACTTTTTGTTTATAACAGCCCCTCTCTTCTATAAAAGAGTGTTCCTGTTCTCTGCTCTCTGGACTTGCCTATGGCTTTTTGCTATGGCTTGTTTGTCCTGAATTGTAATTCCTCTGCTATTCCTAAATAAACCTATTTTGCTGGTAAAGTAACTGGCTGTTCTATTTTCAAAGTCAACAAACCTTTTTTATGTAACTAAATAACTAACTATGAATTTTACCCCTGTTAATTGATATTCCTTATTTCTCTATCCTAATTTAATAGATGAATCCATAAATATAGAAATTTAAATCCATGATCCTCATTTATGCTGAAGAGATTATTTATTGCCACTCTTTTTTTTTTTTTTTCTTTATTTATTGCCACTCTTCAGTTAAAATTATTTCCTGGACAAGTGAAATCTATTTTCTTTTTTAATGTTTTAAATTAGTTATTTGTTTTAAGAACTCAAATTTTTAATATAATCTCCTATGTCTTATCTTTGTACTGTTCAGTCCACATTAATTTCTAATAGCTCATTTATTTTACAACCTTCATCTTAACCTTCCTTAGATTTTTTGCCTACATTTACCTCTTTAAAATCTAGATTTATATAACATCTATTTGTTTGGGAACAAATATCTTCTGTGTAGTAACTATCTCAACTTTTCCATTGAATTCACATTTTTTTAATATGCTGCGTAAAGGTTGTGTTTCCCTATGTTTACGGGGATGGGGACATGGTTGTGATTAACAAATGCAAAAGTCAATAACCACATATGGTTGATTAACTTAGAAATTCATTTTTGAGTAACTTCTGTGTGTTCTAATAATGGAATTTACTAATTTAATAATAGAATCGTCTTTTCAGCCTAAATCTATCATAACCATAAAGATGCTAAGCATGCTTCTAGTTCTTATTCTCTTTTCTAATAGTAAAGACAGATTTAGAAATTCTCAGTCTCTCTCATGTTATATAGTTGAATATATAAAAGTATAGACTATTGATAGTATAACCAGGTATATAGAAATGTCTAATATTTAACCGAATGTATATAAATGAGTATAGTATGCAGTTAAGTGCGTATCAATGTATGTAGCATAGAATAAGATGGACATAATTACATAATTATTATTAGAAACTTTCTAGAGTGTTTATTCTAAACCCATTCGTTTTAAGTTCTTTACATATATTTAGAAACTTAATGCTAGTAAAAAACTCTATAAGGCAGGTATCCTTATTATCATATTTAGATAAAAACTGAGGAAATCTTAAGAATAGGGAGATTAAGGGGCACCTGGGTGGCTCAGTGAGTTAAAGCCTCTGCCTTCGGCTCAGGTCATGTTCTCAGGGTCCTGGGATGGAGCCCCCTGCATCTGCCTTGGGCTCTCTGCTCAGCAGGGAGTCTGCTTCCCCCTCTCTCTCTGCCTGCTTCTCTGCCTACTTGTGATCTCTCTCTCTCTCTGCCAAATAAATAAAATAAATAAATAAAATCTTAAAAAAGAAAAAAAAGAATAGGGAGATTAAGTAAATTGGCCAAGATCTCTCAGTAAATAAATTATGGTGCTAAGATTCAAATTCAGGAAATTTGACTTCAGCATTTCCCTCTTAAAATACACAGTATGCTATACCATGACATAATTAAGAAAATATAATTTGATTTCACTGATCTATGGAGAAAACATTTTAGGTATAAATAATAATTAACAATAAAGTACTAATATCTACATAGAGCAATTTACATAAAATTTCAGGTTCATCATTCCTTTTTTTTTTTTTTAGGTTCATCATTCCTAATGAACTTCAACTTAGGATGAATAAAGATAGTTTTGAATAAAGTTGAAGTTACAATGATATCAGTGAAATAATTTATATTAATGTTATATTAGTATGCATATTTATGTATATATTTATAATGTATCATATTCATTTTTATTAAATCTCTCAGAAAAGATAAAAATTTACTGCCATGTAGAGAGTACCAAATATAATTCCAAATTTTGAGGAAATTTTTCCCACTCTTAGTCATGGGAAAAGCCACTGCAGAATTTTCGTGCAGCTTTTTGTGTTCTTACAAAAAAATGAATGAGATGCAAGTCAATGTTACTTTCATTCATAGCTGAAAGGTTGATACCAGTTGGTCTATTTGCTCTATGATCATAAAGCAGAGATAAGAATTGTGATAGAATACACGTCTCGAAGAGAGGTTTATGAGCCTTACTTCAAAGAAGGTTATTCTCCAGACTAGACAACACTGTAGAATGTAAAGCAAGGTAATACTCAGTCTATTTCTACTCATTATAAATATACCTTATTCCCTTACATTAGGTTCTGTCGCAAAATACAGTATGACTCTGTAATTCAGACTGTGTGTGAGATTACAGGAGATAAGCAGGTAGAAGAGCGCTTAGTCAACTTTCATTCTTCAGTTTTACTCCTTTGTTCTTTGTCCTCCATAGGAAACAGATTCTAAATATATTTCATTGACTCTAATTTCCTAGCCTTGATTTAGAATACATTTGATAGCTTCATAATGTTTTCAATTTGTAACATCAAAAGTGATGTCACAGATACTTAAAGATCTCTTTAAATCATTTACAAAATCAGGGAGGCTTTTCAGCACTTGTGTAGGAGCACAGGCAAAAAAAAAGAGCACAAGCAGGTAAATATATATATATTTTCCATGCAGACCTCTCTCTCATCCTGCCATCTTCATTTCCATTACAATAGTTATATGCCCTTTTGCTATCTCTTTCATAAATCTGTAGTAGTATGGGTATTTTTAAGAAATATGTAATATAATGAAAGTTAGAAGTCATATATATGCACTGATAAAAGTATATTCTTTCCTAACATAAAAAGAATGGTGAATGTAATATAAGGTAAATATTTACTCAATGTTTAAGAGAAGCTGTGCTTTCAACTTGCACTGATTCATTATTTAAAAGCCAGGTAACAATCTCCTTGAGCTTGATGGAAAGAAGCCTTTGCCTACTTCAGAGATTCTCCCTCTATATAGGATTTGCATTTTTCCTCATAATCACTTTACCTTATTTGAACAGTACTTATAAATACAACATGCAGTGCATCTGAGTCAGAATTCCTGTTCTAACATTTAGCAGTCACGGTAATACCAAGAAAATTATTAACCTTTCTGAGAATTTATTTCCTCTTCTCTTAATAAGGCTTATACTGCCTTCTTCACAGAATTGTTGTGAAGAGAAGACAAGTTAAAATACTAAAAATATTCGGTAGAGTATTTAGCCCATCATACTATACTTATATTATAGCAGGTGCTACTGTATTTGCTTTTGATAGTATGGTCTCAAATACCTTTAATTAACAGCAAGTCCAATCAAAGGAAAAAATAAAATCAAAACAATTCTCAGTTTATTACAACCATACTTCCTTTGATTTGGTTACCTAAAGACCTGCTCAGAAACTTCCTGAGGGATAAAATAAGGAAGATATTTCCTTTTCAAAATAAGATAATTAAAGGAATCATTTATAAATATATAGTCATAAATAAATAGCCAATGATAAAGTTTAAAGTTAATCTAGAAAAGTTTTTCTTATCTTCAAATATGACAATGAGAGGGTGTTACTATTTGCAAAAAAAATGTGAATATTCTAAAATACATGTCATTCACATAAGTAGTACTATAATTTGTTAATGTTTGGCATTATTATAGAATATTGGAAATATTACAGAGGTGTAGGATAAAAGCTGACCTACTGACTTACATAAAATGACTAAGGATAGAACTTACCTTGAGGTTCTAAAAATATAATTTCTATATTGAAATACTTTTTAAGTTTGGCATTATGGAACCGTATCTTCTTATATATTTATTAAGATGTTTACTAGATGTTATCAAATATTGGGAGACCAAAAAGAAATAAGAATTTAGTATCCTTTCATTTTGCTCAGAGGAAGCTACAAACTCAGGGTGAAAATCCATTTAGCACAGATATCAATTACCAGAAGGTAAAAAAAAAAAGATTAATTCTAGAGTGTCTGAAGAACTTGATTTTCAGCAGAATCCATTTACAATCCTCAAAGTGACACTGACTCCATTAGAGGCCAAGTGTAAGTAAACGATCAAGCTTAACAGAAGTGCTTAAAGAGCCATAAGTCAGGAAGAGCTTGAAAGTGAGGGGATTATTAAGGTTAACTGTTGTAAGATAAGGAGGTGAGAAACCTTGACAGAGCAACAAGATAGTTATCACTGCTTTAAGGTAAAAATCATTACTTTAGAAGGGGAATTTAATTTGTTCCTAAATAAAAGAAGATTGATTTTCGTTTTCATTTTGTAGGTTTTATTTTCCTATTGAAATTCCAAGCTGGGGATTGAGGGTGGTCAGAAGGATAGAAATACTGATGCATGGAAAACAGTTTGTTAAGAGAAATTCATAAGTGTGCATTTGTTTTTGTGACCATTAAGAATTGAAAAATACAAGTCCCCAAACAATCAGCAACCTATTTTCATTTAATTTACATCACTATTATGTTTGCAACACTAGAAATTTTCATGAAATGAGGAAAAGTAATAGAAGAGAGAGATAAACCCAGGGAATTGCCAAACTTTTTCATACAAGTTTGCCTGAACTCAGTTATTTTACTAATGTAAGTAATTACTGATAATAGCAAAATAATAGTAATAAAATCTTCAGATGTGTTTGTATTTATCTTTTAAAAAATTGGGAGACAATTTTCAAGGTGGGGATCAGGATTCAAATAGCTCTTTCCCAATTAAGTGGGAACAGTTTTAAATTGCTTTGGTAGAATCGAATCTTCAAAGTATAATGAAGCTAAATTGACAGAAAAACACATATGTAGAAAAATATAAGTACAGTGGATAAATACCAAGTCAGCAAAATCTACAGCAAAGTTTTTATCTTTCTTTCTCCAGCTTTTAAAGTGACTACTGTAACTTTGGGCAAGGTTCACTTCAATTTTTGTTTCTTAGGTTGTACAATAAAAAGAGTATCCCTTCTGTACCTACTGTGGGCTAGGTTCTATATTAGGCACTGATAATACAAATATGAATTAAATATGTTTTCTGGTCTTAAGAAATTCATTGTTTACAAACATGTCAGCTACTGAATGATTTTCTAAAGAATTAGTGTTATAATAGAAATAGAACACTGAATAATCCTTTAAATGAACAAAATTAGTTAATTCCTTCTCTTCATTTCTCCATTTCCACCACTTCTAGCAAAAATTTAATAAAAGAGCAGACAGTAAGAAAGTAAGCTCAATGGAAGCTGGTAGCTTTAGAAATTTCCACAATTGCTTCTAGTTGCATATGGTAAATTCAATTAATCTTTCACCTTTCATAAATGAATTATCATTTCATAGTACTGCTATATAAATCTCTCCATTCCAAACATATGTTGTATAGAATACGTTGTTCTACTAAGCTTCACATCCATTTCAAAGAATATCACCACAAACTACCAGCTCATCCATTGTTGCAGAAATGTTAGTTGTGTCAAACATCAAACATTATATGGTATCTTCATTTATATTTTGAAACATTAGGGTTTTTGATTCACTACCAAGATGAACCTCTTTAGAACACTCCAATACTCCAGGGTTGTAGCTGAATCTTGACAGGGTTGAAATTCAGAGAGAGATCTGTAGCCTACGTAGTCTACCACAAAGCCTATCCTCAGACACCAGTTGACTGATAGGATGCTAGAATTAATTTTCTTATTAATTTTATAGCCAGTTAAGTACAATGTATCTTACATCTTAGCAATCTTTGAGCATCCCCCAACTTGACAGCCTTCAGATTAGCATCATATTCCACCTTGCTCCTCTCCTCTACACTTACTCCTCTCCTCTACACTTACTCCTATTTTTTCCCCCTGTCCTATAATTCATGCTCTCTGAAAACTCTGTTCTACGGAGAGCAATTTTCCCTAAATTCTCTGGCTCTTCTTTCTTGTTTTTATTTTTATTTTTTAAAGATTTTATTTCTTTATTTGACAGAGAGAGAGAGAAAGAGATCACAAGTAGGCAGAGAGGCAGGCAGAGAGAGAGGGGGAAGCAGGCTCCCCACTGAGCAGAGAGCCCAATGCAGGGCTCCATCCCAGGATCCTGAGATCATGACCTAGCCTAAGGCAGAGGCTTTAACCCACTGAGCCACCCAGGCGCCCTTCTTCATTCTTGTTTTTAGTTGAAAAATGGCTTTTTTTTCTTTTTTTTAAAGATTTTATTTATTTGACAGAGAGAAACACAGCGAGAGAGGGAACACAAGCGGAGGGAATGGTAGTGGGAGAAGCAGGCTTCCCACAGAGCAGGGAGCCCGATGCGGGGCTCGATCCCAGGACCCTGGGATCATGACCTGAGCCGAAGGCAGCCGCTTAACGACTGAGCCACCCAGGTGCCCCGAAAAATGGCTTCTTGATGAGGAAATGACTTTCCATGAAGTCTTTTCAAGTCCTACATCCAATGAACACTAAATTTGTGACCAGACTTCTGTACCTTGATGTTTTCCTAGATATTTCACTTATTTACTTATGAGTGGGGAGTGGCTAAACACTGGTTTTCTGAGACTTAGTCCACTTGGTTAAAAATACTCCCTCCCCATCTTCATCTTAAACTCTTTGTCACTTCCTCTAATAAAATAAGTACTTTAGAACTTATGGTCTTTCTTTCCACACTTGTCACCTGCCATCCTGACTTAGCAATTCCTTTTTCAATCATCTCCAAATATCTTCTCTTCATATCATTTTGGCCAACAATGTTTCTTCCTTCTCATTCTGGGACTTGAAATAATAATTGGAAATAATAATTTCAGACTCCTACTGAAATTATCTAACACTGTTATTTAGTTATCTAACTCTGTTACTATCCAACCCCAGTATTTCTCTACTTCCTTCTTACTAGACCCTTCACTTTTTCATTTATAGATCAAATTTCATATCCCAACAGCTTACCCAATATTTTTTCAATATTCTTAACTCACTTTTCCTATACCTTCTATTCTACCCACTTGACAAAATCATTCATCTGTAAATTTGATAGCATTCTCTTTTCTGCCCCTACTGTAGTAGCCAATCTCAAATTGACCCCCAATGATCTGTAGCTTTGGGCATGAAGCCTCCTTCCACACTGGAACAAGACTGGCCAGTGTGCAAAACAGAATATTGCAAAAGTGGTAGTATGTAACTCCAAGATTAGGTTATAAAGGCACTGTTAACTTCTGATTCTTTCTGGCTCTGTCTCTCTCTCTCTCTCTTGACTTATTTTAGGGGAAGCCATGTTGTGAAAAACCATATGGAACCTCTTTTAACAGCCATGTGAGTGAACTTGGAAGTGAATCCTTCAGCTCTCATCACATCTTTAGAAACTATAGCTTGACTATACATTTATGAGAGATCTTGAGCAAGAAATGCAGAGCTAACCTGCTCACAGAAACCTAAATCCATAGTAATAACTTGTTACTTGAAGCTACCAAGTATAAGGGTAGTTTGTCACATAGCAGTAGAAAACACAGTTTCTAAGCCCTGCTAGGGAAAAATCAGATAATTATGAAGACTGATGGGGGCACCTAGGTATGGCTCAATCAGTTAAGTGTCTGCCTTTGACTCAGGTTTTGGTCCTGGGGTCCTGGGATCAAGCTCCCAGTCTGGCTTCTTGCTCAACAGAGACTCTGCTGCTTCTTCTTCCTCTGCCCCTGCCCCCCAACTCGTGCATACATGCCCTCTCTCTGTCTCTCTCAGATAAAGAAATAAAATCTTTAAAAAATTATGAAAATTCTTGTGTTCTTAATCTCCACTCTGTTTCAGTACCATGTTTTCTTCCTTCCTTCCTTCCTTCCTTCCTTTCTTTCTTTCTTTCTTTTTTTAAAGATTTTATTTATTTGACAGAGAGAAACACAGCAAGAGAGAGAACACAAGCAGAGGGAATGGTAGCGGGAGAAGCGGGCTTTCTGCCAAGCAAGGAGCCTGATGCAGGGCTCGATCCCAGGACCCTGAGATCATGAGCTGAAGGCAGACGCCTAACGACTGAGCCACCCAGGCGCCCCACAGTACCATGTTTTCTTAATCCATTCTCTATCCAGTGTCTCCAGTGTATTTTCCTAAATTTTTCCACTCTCATCAAATCTCTAAGCTCTACCTCTCCTATTATCTTAAAAATAATACCTTAGACTATTCTATTATCTTATAAATCTCAGCAAGATGTATAAAATATATTAAATATAGCCTTTTTCAAGTTTCTGCTATTGAAGATAGATCTACACATTACAGAATATAGGCTATATATGTATATATCTATCTTTCAACTTTTTCCTTTCTTTTGGTTTCTTCCAGTTAACATTTAATTATGCCCACCTAATACCCCACAGCTTCCTTTAACTCTAATTCTTCATTCAGTTAAAGCTTTAGCTAATAGTTGACCTTTCAAGTCAAATTTCTGGGAAGAATTATTCATACTTTTCTCTCATTATTTCCTTTTCTCACATTATTCCTCACCAATGGCAATTTGATTTCTTTTCCTAGTATTCCATTAAATTTTTCTCATTACAATCATTAGTTGATTATTTTTATAGATAAGAATATATCCTTTGTCATCTTATTTAACTTGATTTCTTCAATTAATTCCATAATGCCATACTATAGATATATTTTTCCCACTTAATTCTCTGAACTTAGATTCTTTATCTCCTTTGCTGATCCCTTTTATAATATAAATACTTGGTAGAAAATTTCCTTTTGTTGGAGTCCTTTTAGGTATGTAAAATAAACATACTTTATAATGTATGTAATAAAAGTTTATAATGACTCCTTCACTAGTCCTTGAGCACTTTAGACATGTATCTTTTATGATTATTGAAATTATAAACTAGAAAGTCATTTACATTAGTTAGTATAAGTAAATGAATATTATTTGGAATAAAGAGTATTTCCAGAAAGTGCTTTGAAGCTAAGAATACTTTGAAAACAGAGATGACACTCAGTAAAGTTATCCATGTCCTTAAATTTAAAAATCAGTTAAGGGAAAAGACAAATACAGAGAAAGTGAATAGAGTGGGTGCACAGAATATGTGAGGAAATAGATGCTCCCATGACTCATCTATATAGACTGACAGAAAAGTTTCTATCACTCTCTCTTATCCTCATTGTAAGACACTGAGTCAACAAAAATCAAGACAGAAAAGCTTCTCATACAACTTTGTCTTAAGAATTAGTTCTATAAGGGCGCCTGGGTGGCTCAGTCGTTAAGCGTCTGCCTTCGGCCCAGGTCAGATCCCAGGGTCCTGGGATCGAGCCTCACGTCGGGCTCTCTGCTCGGCAGGAAGCCTGCTTCTCCCGCTATCATTCCCTCTGCTTGTGTTCCCTCTCTCGCTGTGTTTCTGTCAAATAAATAAAATCTTAAAAAAAAAAAAAAAAGAATTAGTTCTATAAATGTTACCTTTTAAACTTCAACTTTCTAAAAAAAGAGTTCTGTGTTATCCTGGTATCTTGCCAATATAGTAGTAGTCCCCTCCTGCTAAATACAGAACATCTGATTATATACCCATTCATTATTTGTTCGAATCTGGAGATTCATAAATTCTCATTTTATGTTGCCCTTAAAGTCTAGTAATTTTTCCATGGCATGCCCTAAGTCAAAAGTAATTATGTAAAAACAGCATAATAGTAGTAGTCAGTGTAGTATCTGGGAGATGCTGCTGTTCTTTTTTTTGCATATATAAAATATATTATGAGGTACTGACAAAGACTGTCTTAACATGCCCCTCAGGTTGACTAAATGTTAGATAAGTTTCTTTCTGCTATAGAATCTGACTTCCCTTTATTCAGAGCATTTACTTTAGAAAACTTATAATTTTAAGGTTTTTTGCCTCTTTGAGATGTAAATCTTTTCCCAGTGTCTTGCCAGTTTTATAAGCCAGGAATGTCTTTCTCAAGTAGCTGGGAGCCTTCCTTCTAAAGTGTAATCTCCAGAAAGACAGTGCTACTATCTCCCTGTCTCTGTTGGAGGATGAGAGCCTAACTTCATTATCCATCACTTAGAAAACATGGATGGCCTAATCACATTGACCAACCATTCTCCTAATGTCCTTCAGTACTTTTCTACTAGCTTTCCATAACACTTAAGAACTCTCCTGCATTTTGCTTCAGCAGACTACAGTTCAGCATCTCTCCCCCTGTAGCAGTGGTAATTAATAAAGTCTTCCTTAGACTTACTGGATGCGATTTTTCATTGGCAGCACCCCTAAGAGTTTGCCATGGTGCCTTGGGGACACCTCAGTGTACCCTGGGAAATCATCATTCTAATCTAATCGAGAATCTAAGAAGTAAGAGGATGGAAGAATAGTAAAACACACAAAAAAAGTAAGAATATTCTTTAGAGAATACCTCCATCCCCATTCCTGTCCTTGTTTCTCTTCTCCCAAAGTTTACCTCACCTAACCTCAGTTTTAAAACAAACTGCTATAGAGGGAAGTTGGGGAATATGACTGGGACTTTGGAATTCTATTCAAAATAAAGGACATTTTTTTTCTACCCATTTCTTAAATTGTACTACATCTCAAAATTCTCTCCTTGGTTCATTTCTCACCCAAGAAAATCTCTCTAAATTATTTCATACACTGCCATATTTTCAATTACTATCATTTCAAAAGGGGGAGGATGATGCAACTTCCACTGGTAAGGAGAAAGCTTGTATAAAATCCTTAAGGGACATTTCCAAATTATATGCTCCTTCCCACTGACCAATACCTAATATATTCCCCCAGAAGGGATTCTTGCTTTCTAATTAAGGATAATTTTTATTGTGAGTTATTGTCATGCAAAGGGGAGTTTTAAAAAGAATATTAGTAACTGTTGAATTCTGGTGACCCTCAAATATATTTTTATGCCTAAAACTCTTCCAAAAGTCCAAACATATATTTCTAATTGTCTGTGGACATCCGATGTACACTTCAACTTCAACATATCAAAAGTGAAATTATTTTCTTACTCAAATATTCTGGATTTTATATCCCTAGAACAATGAACAGCATGGGTCAACTTGATTCTATCTCCTAAAAAAATTCCAAATAATTACCTATCTTCACATGCACTGCTACTCAAGGTCAGGTCACTAGGTTTCTCACTTGGATTTTTATAAGTCTGATTATTCTATCAGCCTTTATTTATTAAAATATTTATTAGCGAGAGAGCACAAGTATAAGCAGGGGGAGGGGAAAAGGGAGAGAGAGACAAGCAGACTCTCCAATGAGTGGGGAGCCTGATACGAGGCTTAATTCCAGGACCCTAAGACCATGACCTGAGCCAAAATCAGGTCAGATGCTTAGCCAACTAACCCACTCAGGTGCTCCATATAAGCCTTTAAATATTAAATTATTTTCCGGTAAGAAACATCTTAACATTCTACACAAAAACCTGCCCACATAAGTTGATAGCAGTTTTGCTCATAATTGCCCAAACTTGGAAGCAACCAAGATGTCCTTCACTAGGTGAATGAATAAATAAACTATGGTTCATCCAGACAAAGGAATATTGCTCCACAATGAAAAGAAATGAGCTATCAAGCCACAGAAAAACATAGGGGAAACTTAAATTCGTATTACTAAGTGAAAAAAGCCAATCTGAAAAGGCTACATGCTATATGACCATAACTATATGACACTTTTAAAAAGATTTATCTATCTATCTATCTATCTATCTATCTATCTATCTATCTATTTTAGAGAGAGAGATACCACATGCATATATGAGTGGGGGGAGGGGGAGAGGGAAAAGGAGAGGGAGAGAATCTCATGCAGACTCTACACTGACCATGGAGCCTGATGCAAGGCTTGATCTCATGACCCTGGGATCATGACTCAAGCCAAGAGTCAGATGTTTAACCAACTGAGCCACTCAGGTGCCCTACTACATGACATTCTTGAAAAGGTGCTCCACTACCTGACATTCTTGATAAGGTGCCCCACTGCATGACATTCTATGCTTGAGGAAGGAATAGGCAGAGCATAGAGGATTTTTAGGATAGGGAAAATACTCTATATGATAACATAACAATGGATACATGTCATACATTTGTTCAAGTTCACAGAACGTACAAAATTAAGAGTGAACCATAATGTAAACTACGGACAGGTTCATCAACTGTAACAAATACTCTGGTGTGGATGTTCATAACAGGTAAGGCTGTGCATGTGTGGGGGCAGGGGACATATGAGAAATTTCTCTACCTCTCTCAATTTTTCTGTGAAAATAAAACTGCTCTAAAAAACTAAAGTCTTAAACCATATAACATAAACTTTATGATCTAAACTACTTTTAAATATGTAACTCAATTATATTAAATATAGTCACATTTGCAAGATAAACATCTTGCAAAACTGAAACTACTGTTTACCCAGTAGTTTCTGGGTAAAAGTTAAACAACTTCCCATTTCTCCCTCACCCAGGCCCTTGTAACCCCTGTTCTACTGTTTCTGTAATTTGACTACTGTGGATAAATCACATAAGTTCTACATAAGTAAAACCATACAGATTTGTCTTTTTGTGACTCTTATTTCACTTAGCATAATGTCCTCAAGGTTCATTTATATTGTAGAATGAGGTAGGATATCCTTTCTTTTTTAAGGTTGAATAATATTTCATTGTATGTTTATAGCACATTTTATCTCTTTTAATTTGTCAACACAGAGGTGTGAATCAATTTTATAAAATGTAAATGGAATGATATTCACTTGCTTAGCCTCTTTAGTAGCATCCTTTGACATTTAGATCATCTTCAGTAAAATCGATATGTAATTAGTAATTTCATCTGCTCTTTTTTATCCATGCAGCCTCAGCCTTCACTATTCTCCCTAACTTGCCTTCTTCTTTGCAAACTCCTAATTTATTTATAGAGAACTTTTTCTTACTTTTATTTTTTTGAAGATATTTTTCCCCACTTTTTTTTATTATGTTCACTTAGCCACTATATAGTACATCATTAGTTTTTGATGTAGTGTTCAGTGATTCATTAGTTGCATATAACACCTAGTGCTCATCACAAAAGTGCCCTCCTTAGTGCCCATCACCCGGCAACCCCCATCCCCCTCCCCTCTGAAACCTTCAGTTTGTTTCCCAGAGTCCACAGTCTCTCATGGTTCATCTCCATCTCCAATTTCTCCCCCTTCAGGTTTCCATCCCTTCCATCCCTGTTTCTCTGCTTGACTTATTTGACTTAGCATAATCCCCTCCAGTTCCATCCATGTTGATGCAAATAGTAGGTATTCATTCTTTCTGATGGC
>CM053611.1:62280614-62332217 GCA_028646535.1 Procyon lotor
GCCTGACGATTCACAGACATGTACCCTGGGGCAAATAATACATTATATGTTAATTAAAATTTAAAAATTATTAAAAAAAATAGATGTTGGATTTTGTCATGTGAGTGTTTTCTTTTTTTGAATCTATTAAGATGTTCATATGGTTTATGTCCTCTATTCTATTAAAATAATGTATGATATTAATTGGTTTCTAGGTATCAAACCAGCTTAGGAATAGATACCACTTAGTGGTAATGTATTATTTTTTCTACATGACTGGATGTGGTCAGCTAATGTTTTGTTAAAGATTTTGAGATTTATGTTTGAGTGATACTGATCCATAACTTTCTTTTTTGTGATGTCTTTATCTTGCTTTGATATCAGAGTAATATTGGCCTCATAAAATGAGTTGGGACAAATTCCCTTCTTCTCCGTTTTCTTTATGTTTCATTAGTCTTTGAGGTTCTACTTTTATTCTCTCCTTTTTCTCTGTGACTTTTTTTTAATTTTATTTTTTCAGTGTTGCAAAATTAATTCTTTATGCACCACACCCAGTACTCCATGCAATACATGCCCTCCTTAATACCCAATCCCAGGTTCACCCATCCCCCTACCTCCCTCCCCTCCAAAACCCTCAGTTTATTTCTGAGTCCACAGTCTCTCATGGTTCGTCTCCCCCTCCGATTTACCCCAATTCATTTTTCCTTTCCTTCTCGTAATGTCCTCCATGTTATTCCTTATGCTCCACAAGTAAGTGAAACCATATGATAATTGACTTTTTCTGCTTATTTCACTCAGCATAATCTCCTCCAGTCACGTCCATGTTGATACAAAAATTGGGTATTCATCTTTTCTGATGGAGGTATAATATTCCATTGTATATATGGACCATATCTTCTTTATCCATTCGTCTGCTGAAGGGCATCTTGGATCTTTACAGTTTGGTACTTGTGGACATTACTGCTATGAACATTGGGGTGCATATGGCCCTTCTTTTCACTACATCTGTATCTTTGGGATAAATCCTTATATCCCTATATTTTGAAGAGTTTTAATCAGGAAAGGATGCTGTATTTTGTCAAATGATTTTTCTGCATCAATTGAGAGGACCATGTGGTTCTTCTCTCTTCTCTTATTGATTTGTTCTGTCACATTAATTGATTTGTGAATGTTGAACCACCCTTGCATCCCAAGGTTAAATCCCACCTGATCATGGTGGATAATCTTTTTAATGTACTGTTGGATCCTATTAGCTATGATCTTGTTCAGAATCTTGGCATCCATATTCATCAGGGCTGTTGGCCTGAAATTCTCCTTTTTGATGTGATCTTTGCCTGATTTGGGGATTGAAGTAATGCTGGCTTCACAGAAAGAGTCTGGAAGTTTTCCTTCTGTTTCTACTTTTTGAAACAGCTTCAGGAGAATAGATATTGTTTCTTCCTTGAATGTTTGGTAGAATTCCCCAGGGAATCCATCAGGTCCTGAACTCTCTTGTTTTTTGGGAGGTTTTTGATTACTGCTTCAATCTCATTACTAGATATTGGTCTATTCAGGTTGTCAATTTCTTCCTGTTTCAGTCTTGGAAGTTTATAGGTTTCCAGGAATGCATCTATTTCTTCTAGGTTGCTTAGCTTATTGGCATCTAGCTGTTGATAATAATTTCTGATGATTGTTTCTATTTCCTTTGGGTTAGTCATGATCTCTCCCCTTTCATTCATAATTTTATTAATTTGGGTCCTCTCTCTTTTCTTTTGGATTAGTCTGGCCAGTGGTTTATCAATTTTTAATTCTTTCTTTTTTTAAATTTTTTATTTTTTTAAAGATTTTATTTTTTACTTGACACAGAGAGAGATTATAAGTAGGCAGAGAGGCAGGCAGAGAAAAGAGGGGGAAGCAGGCTCCTCGCCAAGTAGAGAGCCCCATGTGGGGCTCAATCCCAGAACCCTGAGACCACGACCTGAGCCAAAGACCGAGGCTTTAACCCACTGAGCCACCAGGCGCCCCTCTTTAATTCTTTCACAGAACCAGCTACTAGTTTCGTTGATGTGTTCTGTATCTTTAGTTTCTAACTCATTGATCTCTGCTCTAATCGTAATTATTCCCCTTCTTATGTGTGGGGTTGACTTAATTTGTTGTTAATTTTCCAGTTCTTTGAGGTGTAAAGAGGGTTGGTGTATTACAGGATTTTTCAGTTTGTTTGAGTGAGGTTTGGATGGGTATGTATTTCTCCCTTAGGATTGCCTTTGCCATATCCCATAGGTTTTGGACCTATGTGTCTTCATTCTCATTGGTGTCCATGAATTGTTTTAAGTTCTTTGACTTTCTGATTGGTCCAAACATTCTTGAGCAGGATGGTCTTTAGCTTCCAAGTGTTTGAATTCCTTCTAAACTTTTTCTTGTGGTTGAGTTCCAGTTTCAAAATATTGTGGTCTGAGAATATGCAGGGAATCATCTCAATATTTTGGCATCATTTGACTCCTGATTTGTGACCCAGTATGTGGTCTGTTCTGGAGAAAGTTCCATGTGTGCTTGAGAAGAATGAGTATTCTCTTGTTTTTGGGTGGAATGTTCTGTATATATAGGTCCATCTGGTCCAGTGTGTCATTCAAAGCTCTTGTGTCTTTGTTGATTTCCTGCTTAGATGATCTGTCTGTTGCTGAGAGTGGCATGTTAATATCCCCTACAATTAATGTGTTCTTATCAATATGACTCTTTATTTCAATTAATAGTTGGCTTATGTAGTTGACTCCTCCCATATTGGGGGCATAAATGTTTACAATTGTTACATCTTCTTGGAGGATAGACCCTTTAAAAATGATGTAGTGTCCTTCTGTATCTCTGACTACAGTCTTTAGCTTAAAATCTCATTTATCTGATATGAGAATTGCTACCCCAGCTTTCTTTTGAGGCCTGTTGGCATGAAAGATGGTTCTCCATCCCTTCACTTTCAGTCTGGATGTATCTTTAGGTTCAAAATGTGTCTCTTGCAGACAGCATATGGATGGGTCCTGTCATTTTGTCCAGTCTGCAACCCTATGCCATTTTATGGGAACATTAAGCCGTTCACTTTGAGAGTGATTATTGAAAGATAGGTTTTTATTGATATCATGTTGCCTGTGAAGTCCTTGTTTCTATAGATTGTCTCTATAAATTTCTGTTCTGTGTCACTCTTGGAGCCCCCATAATATTTCTTGTAGTGCAGGCTTGGTGGTCACATAATTTTTTAAACCTTTCTGGTCTTGGAAGTTCTTTATCTCTCCATCCATTTTGAATATCAGCCTTGCTGGATAAAGTATTCTTGGCTGCCTGTTCTTCTCATGTAGTGCTGTGAATATGTCTTGATAGCCCTTTCTGTCTTGCCAGGTTTTTGTGCACAGGTCTGACATTATTCTGATGGACCTCCCTCTGTACCTAAGAGATCTCTTCCCTGTAGCTGCCCTTAAGACATCTTCCCTGAATTTATGACTTGTGTATTTCACAATTATGTGGCTGTAGGTCTTTCTACCCTTGTTGATCTTGGGGGTGTCCAGTCTATGTCTAGGACATGAACACTTGCTCCCTTCCCCAGGTTAGGGAAATTTTCATCCAGTATTTGTTCAACTATATCTTCTAGTCGTTTCTCTCTCTCCACCCCCTAAGGGATCCCAGTATTTCTGACATTGTAACATTTCATAGTGTCATTTATTTCCCTAATTCTGTTTTCATGGATTCTAAGCTGTTTGTTCCAGGCCTCCTCATGATCCTTCTTTTCTATCAGTTTGTCTTCTAGATCACTAATTTGATCTTTTGCCTCATTTACCCTAACCTTGAGAGTATTTAGATTAGACTGGATCTCATTGATAGCATTTTCAAGTTCTGCCAGATCAGCCTTCACTTTGGCTATTAGAGATTCTATGTTGCCACTAATGGTCTTCTACAAGCTAGCCATTGCCTGGATAATTGTTACCCCGATTCTATTTCCAGCATCTTGCTTATGGCCATATCCAGTAGTTCTGTCGCAGGGGTCACAGTTTCTGAATTTTTCCTCTGTTGAGTGTTCCTCCTACTCATTTTGGTGAGAGGTGGTTGAGGGGATGTATAGCTAAATATATCAGCCATGATCCAGGTAAGGTGCACCTTGGAAAGTTTCAGAGCAATCGGAGGTCACCACCAAAAAGAAAGTAAAAAGAAAAAAGAGAGAGAAAAAGAAAAAAGAGAAAAAACCCAGTCAAAATGACCCCCCAAAGTAAGATTCATAAGGTACAAAAACAAAAACAAAAAGACTGATGCAAGCAAAAGAAAAAAAGAAAAACCCACCCAAAATGAACCTGAAGAAAAAGATTTACATATATAGTAGAAAAACAAACAAGAAAATACACACAAACACTGACAAAAAAATAAGATGAGGAAGTGTTTATAAACCCTCAATGTGGGTGAGGAAGGTTATTTCAGTTCTTCTTGGGTGTATCTTGTTATCTTTGATAAAGGACTCAACTTTCAAGAGATACAGGGAAATTAAAATTGGTTGATATATAGGAGTAGTATTTTAAGGAAAAAGGACTACCTTGAAGCTTATATCTATATATAAATATTTTAAAAAAAGAAAAAGAAACATAGGTATATGTATGAAAAAAGTTCTAGTTAAGAAGTCATTATGGAATATGTTGTATTAAACATCTAATTTTAATGGTAAGTAGGTTAAAAAAATAAAAGAACAAGAATCATGAGAATTAATTTAATATATGTGCTGCTGAAGCGAGCACGTGAGAATGAATTAAAAAAAAATTTATCTATGAAATATACTGGTTTGGGGGCAATACTTTGAGCATAATATATTGTTTTCCCCTGACGTTAGGGATTTACAGTTTTATGGGGACCCTGTGGTTGTTGCCCTCTTATTCTTTGGCTTGTGTTCTGGGGGAGGGGCCTACTATGTTGCTTTTCAGTCAATCTTGCTTGGGCTGAGTTACCCTGCCCCCTATCAAGGGGCTAGGCTCTGTGGAAATCAGCTTTTCAGGCTTTTGTTCTCTGGAGGTTTTTGTTCTTTGGTGGCTTTTTGCGTCTTTTCAGAGCATCAGAGGAAAGTAAACTGTCTGCACCCAAACCTCCACCTCAGAGAGAAGCCTGCTTCTGCTCCCCACTGGATGGTTTAGAGCATACAGACTCCCCCTCTGCAAACTCCACTGAACACTGCAACCTCCCACAGGCGGTGCACATCCCCAGCCACTGTCTCAGTGGTCGCCCGATGTCCCTACTTGTCTCTGCACCCCTGTGCTACTAAAGCATACCAGTTGGGCAAGCCCAATCCTGGTGGCTGCCATTGCCAGGACTGCTGTCTGGAGCCCACGACCACCCCAGGTGTGTTCAGACCCAGCGGGGGTGGTGGTGCAGGCAACAGAAAGACACAGGCCCAGGGACCTCCAACTGGAGCCCCCACAGGGCTCTCTCAGGCATGGATGGATTCCAGCTATGACTGCTCTGGGACCATGCACTTAAGTCCGTGCCTGTGGCCACCTGATTACACCAATTGCCCCTTAATTCCCTTTGTTCTTTTTGGGTACCTTTAACCAGACTCCAAGTTAATGCTGGTCCCCAAGCACAGGGCACTTTCATATTGGGGTATTACTTTCCAATGGATCACTTCTGGTGGCTTCCTCCCCCTTCTGTTTATCCTCTGATAAACTACTTATTGCTTCCTAACATAATATCTAACATAATTTTTATCACAGTATTATGTTCTATTTTGTCTTTTATTATTTTTTATTTTTAAATTCATTTTTAATTTAAATTAAATTAATTAACATAGGTTGTATTAGTTTCAGAGGTAGAGTTTGGTGATTCATCAATCTTATATAATACCCAGTGCTCATTATGTCATGTGCACTCCTTAATGTCCATCACCCAGTTATTCCATTCCCTCCAGCAACCCTCAGTTTGTTTTCTGATTGAGTCTCTTATGGTTTATCTCCCTCTCTGATTTCATCTTATTTTATTTTCCCTCTCTTCCTCTATGTTTTGTTTCTTTAAATTCCACATATGAGTGAAATCATATGATATTTGTCCCCTCATTGTCATATTTTGCTTTGTATAATATCATATAATATCCTCTAGTTTTATCCATATTGTTGCAAATGGCAAGATTTCTTTTACTTTTTTTTGGTGGCTGAGTTGTATTCCAATGTATATATATACCATATCTTCCTTATCCATTCACCTGTTCATGGACATCTGGGCTCTTTCCATAGTTTGGCTATTGTGGACATTGCTGCTATAAATATTGGGGTCTAGGTGCCCCTTCAGATCATAGCATTTGTATCCTTTGCAGTAAATACCTAGTATGCAATTGCTAACTTGTAGGGTAGCTCTATTTTCAACTTTTTCAGGAACCTCCTTACTGTTTTCCAGAGTAGCTGCACCGGTTTACATTCCCACCAACAGTGTAGGAGGGCTCCCCTTTCTCTGCCTCCTCGCCAACATCCGTTGTTTCCTGACTTGTTAATTTTAGCCATTCTGACTGATATGAGGTGGTATTTCATTGTGGTTTTGATTTGTATTTCCCTGAGGCTCAGTGACATTGAGCATTTTTTCATGTATCTATTGGCCATTTGGATGTCTTCTTTGGAGAAATGTCTGTTCACATCTTCTGCCCATTTCTTGATTGGATTATTCTTTGTATTTTGTATTATTTGTTCTTTGTATTATTTGTTCTATTTTGTATTTTAGCTACTATAGTCTAAGCTTCTTGAGGGAAGAGACATTTTATTTTTTGTTTTAAAATATATTGAACAGTGTTTTATTTATAGGATATAATTAGTACTATTTACTTGAATGGTATTGCAATTCATTGGTTTAAAACTTAATTTTTAAGGTAAAGGAGAATTTGTTTTCAATTTGGATTTTGTTGAAGTCTTTAAGAAATATGTAATGTAGTTGACCTTTATCTCAAGAATGTTGGCAAAATATCTCCCTCTAGGTATACTTTCTCTGCAGGTGCTTGTTCAGTGCTTTTAACCTTTTGCACAAAATGCATGTATTTAAAGCCTTCTTTTCATCGTATATTTTTCTGGATTATTTTAAATTTAAATATATCCTTTGAAATAGAATGTCTTAAAATAAATGTACCTTATTCAGCTATGGCCACCTTAGTATAGTATTAAAGCAAATACATTTCAAGCCAGTTTGGAACAAACAGCAATTTTAAACCTTTTATTCATAAACTAGTCAACTCTATGTGAAACACTGAAATGTTTAAGGAAGAAAATCATGAGTTTAAAAAAAGTTTAAAAAAACTCCTGTGGTTCAATTGCTATAAATTAAGACCTTTTTAATATTTTATTTCATCTTAAATTTTCTGTCTAGGCCTAGAGAATTTTTAAAAGGCATTCACTTCAAAGTTTACGTTCAAGTTCAAAAAGGATTTTAATATTTATTATTAACATTTTTTTAAAAGATTTTATTTATTTATTTGACAGAGAGAGAGAGAGATCACAAATAGGCGGAGAGGCAGGCAGAGAGAGAGGGAGAAGCAGGTTTCCTTGCTGAGCAGAAAGCCCGATGTGGGGCTCGATCCCAGGAACTTGGGATCATGACCTGAGCCGAAGGCAGAGGCTTTAACCCACTGAGCCACCCAGGCACCCCTATTATTAACATTTTTATGCAAATATTTATAACTTATAAGATTATAATCTCTGCTTATAATTTAAATTTTTCCTAAGTATATTCTTTGTCTATAGTCAGAAGAGTGATGATGTGCAGCTTAGACAGCTGGTAAGATTGCCCTCTCTTCCTTTTACTTAGTTTGTGGAACAGAATATAGAGACTGCAGTATTTTCTAGGAAAAAGGTAAGAAATGAGAAGCTGTTTAGTGACTCTGACCATTGATCTTGATGAAAAGACTGTCACTCTTAATTTATATGAGAAGGCTTTGCTTGATACAGCCCTAGGAAATGACTATACATGGTTAAAAAAAAAAAAAGGTTCTATTGAAAGAGAGAGAGAGAGGACAAGTGTTTGAAAAAAAAAAGTCAGGAACAAAACGAAAGAGATAGAATAAGATGAACCTGACATAGTTCAAAAGAGCACAGGTTTAGTATAGATAGACTAAATCAAATTCATTTAAGTTAAAGCTCTCAGTTTCCAAACACATTTAATGGCTCTGGTTTCCTTATTTCATGAAATCAAAGACAAATCTTAAATATCAGGTCTCAGGAAATACAGAGACCATTTAGAGAATTTAGGTGCTAAGACTTAATGGGCAAATAATTATTTTAAGTTGGTAATTTTTATCTGTTCTCTGGTCAGATTTCAAAATTTCAAAAGCATAATTATATAAACAAAGTTTCTGAAACATCTGGAATAGTTTAATCATTTAAAAGGTCTTTATATGTTTAAGGAAATAAGTTTATTAGCTTAAGGTAAATTCTTTCATTTTTTATTTTCTTGTTTCAGAAGCCTGACAACCAAAGATTCATTGAAAGCAAACTATATTTACTTCCTATTTGTGTTTCCTCTCTTCTGATAGATCTGGGATTGACCTAAAAGTTTATCAGCCAATGCACACTTCTAAAAAATCTAACACAGAGATTACCCACCACAGAAAGCCCAGTCTTTATTTCTCATTGGGATCTCTATCTTGATGCTAAGTTGTTTGTTTTGCTTTGTTGTTGTGTTGTGTTGTATTGTGGGGTTTTTTTTCTTTTGAATAAACTAAGTTAGCAAATATAAATGGAACTTCATCTCTATTAGCCAATCTTGCTTAAAGCCTGGAGCTAAAGACTGTCCTAATTTGCTAGTGTCTTTCCGTTTTTGACCTGGACACTAGCCTATCTGGGCTAGGTCCTGCTGAGTGCGTGGTAGGTCTAAATCCAGACCGACTTGGAAACACATTGGGTCAGCCTGAACACAACACTCTCAGAGGATGCATCATACTCTGCATCATGCATCTGCCTCTGACTGTGAGGAAGTAGCATAGAAGGGAGTAATAGTCCTTTTGGGATAAGAAGATGTAGATTCTCACATGTACACCAAGAGATTTCAACATCAGCTTTTAAACTATATTTATGTACAATTCCTATAAATTATCTGATTAAAGTTGGAAATAAGCTCATATTTAAAATAAGCCAAATAGGAAAAAAAACCCAAAAAACACAAGCCCATGTATCATTGGCATAAAAAAGATAATGTATCAATCATTGAGAGGTGTTTTACAACAACACATATGTCCCAGGTCTAATGTGAGAACATTTGGTAGAGAAAGCCTTGATGAAAAGGAAGAGTGTATTTTTCCCTTCCCCATGATGCTGCTTATGGAGGCAGATGTGAATTAGAGGAGCCACTCGTGGCTAAGAAAATTCTCCGATTTTCTGAATTACAAACACTTAATATGTACTTGTGTGTAGGAGGTTTAGTTCATCAGTACTTTGTTAAAAGTACTCTGTTATTTATTTTTCATAAAAATACTATCCAACCTAAAATAGTTCAGAGTTTGCTTACTTTGCAAATGAGTTTGTTAAAAATGTCATTGCAGATTTACCTGGAACATTTTTCAGGATACTTGTAATTCTTTGAATTTGTAACAAACCAGTGTATATCATATTTTGGGGTTACCTAAGGTGAGTTATATTCAGGCCAGAAGTTTTAGAATAAGGCAATCTTCAAAAAACACATTTGGCTTAAACAACAATCTGAGCACAATTAGAAAGTATAGGATATTTTCTAGGTAGTTAGGTTTTTTAAATAAAATGAGATTTTTGTCTTAGTCACAATGAATTTTCCGTGTGCTCAATCTACAGAAGGAAAAATCTTGTTTCTGCTACTTAATGACATATGCATTGCAATATGTGATTTATTAATGAAGTCAATACTATGACTGACATATTTACTTAGAATATTCCTGTGATCAACATGTGCCTGAAAAAGAGAGATTATCCAGCCTCCTGAAATATGTGCAAAAGGAAACTGTTCTCCCTGCATCAATTTATCATCTGTCTCAGTACCTTTTTTACGTCACTTCAAGCCTGGCACTTTCACTGACTTCAAAGAGAGTTTGGAAGTGCACTGGCTTTGTGGGAGCATGCATCCAGGCTAAGACACAGTACCTGTTGGTGTTAAGAGTCAGTGATCCATATTTAAAACAACCCTCCATATATATACAGCCATTTGTAGAAAGGAGTGAGGCCCTGAACAAGGAAATTGTGTTAGAAAGTTGAATAGTTATAGAAAATAATCATTGCATCTAATGAGAAACAAAAAAGAAACTATACCATTTAATTTCTAATACCACCTCCATGAGAGTTTCAGCATAACTGTATTCCTTATGAGGTGTATGACATAGCTCTGAGTATAAAATGCGGTAATTTGCCCTTATCACTGTGGTAAGTGGTTTTTGATTGTCTGTACATGACCGTCTACACGAGTATAGGCACCTTTCCCTCCAGAGTAATGCAGTGATATTGCTGCTTTCTGGGTAAAGTGCATGTGCCAGAAGCTTCAGTGTTTACATAGGTAGAGAAAAAAGGTGAAGGATAGAAACAGTAGTTAAGTAGAGGACTCTACAATATGTTATGATATACATAGCATTTTGAAGAGGAAGGAAGAAAGGATTCTTTGACCAAAATAACGTCATTAAATCTTTAGCCCCTTGGTGGTAATACTTTAATTCTCAGAACCACAGTGAAAACAGTCTTGTCTCCTGGAGGTCAGTCTATGAAAATTTACAGGTATAGAACAGCTGAGAAACTTCTTATTCATTAAGAAATTACCTAGTAAAACAAAAGAATGGATACCACGATAGCTGCAGACCAACATATCATTGAGTGAAGGCAGCTATGCCTGAGCTCAAGTCTTTCAGCCATTGCTCCTGGAGACCACTAAAATATCTTCTATGGGACTGGCCCTGACACTCCTCATAATAATACTGTGAAAAATATTTACAGTAACCTAAAATCAGGTGTGAAACCTAAACTCTGGGATTTTTCTTAACGTTAATTTCTGTTGTTGATTTTTATGCTCTCAATGTGGAAGCACAATAGGATTGTTACTTTAGAGTCTTTCTGAACAAAACAGCAGCCATCAGCAGCAATTGGTCGGGTAGTGACTGTACTGAGTAATTATGATCATCTTTGTCAAAAGTGAAATTCAAGAAGTTTGGATCCTGCTACAATATCCATCCTAGGTTTTAACTGATAAGAGGAATTATAGCTTTATACAATATAATATTTCCTTGAAAACATGAGTAGAAATCAGTTTTGGATAACTGAGTTGTATGTTAAAATATAGAAGTTGCTTCTACTAGAGTGCCAGAAATGCAAATTTCAGATGTTTACTCTTATTTAGTTGCTTACATAAGTCATATATGTTTGCCTAGGAGTAGATTAATTGAATGAGAACAGCTGTATCTTACTGCAATTACAGAGAAATGACATAGACAAACAAAAATATTGAGAGAAACTAATTAAATTTCCTGTTCTCTCAAGTAAAATTAGAAATATTTTAAATAAAATGAGGTGTTATAAATACATATTTAAAAAGTTCTTGATAGATATTTAATATTTAGTCAATATATTTTAAATGCTTTATTAAAGACACAGGCCCATTTAAAAACTAAATCCAGCAACTATCTAATAAGATATATTTCCCTGTCAGCATATTTAAAAAGCAATCAATATCTCACCTGACAATACTCATTTTGTCTCAATTAAAATGAAATATAAATCCACAAAAGCAATTTCAGAAATTGCTTGAACAAAATAAATTCAGACAAACCAAAATGATCACTGGTATTTGTCTTAAATCTTGCTGCTGTCTAAACATTTTGCTGTAGAAAGTGTAAAAGTACATATAGCACTACTTATAGAAGAAAAAAAGCCCTTTCAAAATTTATTGCAAAGCAGTTTTTATTAAAAATTACACTAAACTTTTTTTTTTAAGTAGTGATTTTAACTCAAGAAACTGACAGTAAAGGGTGCCTCAGTCGCTCAGTAGGTTAAACAGCTGCCTTGGGCTCAGGTCACGATCCCACCAACCAGGGTTCCTGGGATTGGGATTGAGCCCCAGAACCAACAGGCTCCCTGCTCAGTCGTAAATCTGCTTCTCCCTCTCCCTCTGCCCTTCCCCCACCCCAGCTCATGCTCATTGTCTCTCTCTCTCTCTCTCAAATAAATAGATAATATCTTAAAAAAAGAGAGAAACTGACATTAAAAGCAGGGAAGTAGGGAAAAGATATCAGGAATCAGGGGCGCCTGGGTGGCTCAGTGGGGTAAAACCTCTGCCTTTGGCTCGGGTCATGATCTCAGGGTCCTGAGATCGAGACCCACATTGGGTTCTCTGCTTGGCGGGGAGCCTGCTTCCCCCTGTCTCCTTGCCTGCCTCTCTGCCTACTTGTGATCTCTCTCTCTCTGTCAAATAAATGAATGAATGAATGAATGAATGAATGAATGAATGCTTTGATTTTATTTTTTAAAATCCTTTATTTAAATCCCAGTTAGTTAAGATACACTACAATATGGGTTTCAGGAGTAGAATTCAGTGATTCATCACTTATATGCAACACCCAGTGCTCATCACAAGTGCCCTCCTTAATACCCATCACCCATCTAGCCCATTCCCCATCCACCTCCCCTCCATCAACCCTCAGTTTGTTCTCTATCATTAGAAGTCTTTTAGGGTTTGTTTTCCTACTTTTTTTATTTCCCTTTTTCCAAATGTTCATCTGTTTTGTTTCTAAAATTACACATATGAGTGAAATCATACAGTATTTGTCTTTCTCTGATTAGATTATTTCACTTAGCATTATACACTCCAGCTCCTTCCACGTCTTTGCAAATGGCAGAATTTCATTCTTTTTGATGATGGATAGTCTTTTCTGTTCTTAAATTTATTCATAAATGTTCTGTTGCTTAGTTCATGTATCCAAAAATATATGTTTTATGAAGTTCTTCCTCTGTAGCTCCAAAACTTACTTGGGAGTGGGAAATGGGTTATTAACAGAGTTTCTTTGTTATTCAACAAAATAAAATGAAAACGAAAGTTTATTCTTTTTAAATGGAAATATGTGTATGTGGTTGTTATTAATATTGTTATATTTAACTGGAAATACCATAGATTAGATTTTGTATATTTTTGAGTTTTTGGATAGTGACAACTAAACATCTCTAATCATCTGTACATTTTGTTTTTATCTCATCTTGGTTTTAGATGTATATTATTTAATGTTCATCTTCAAATATTATATCTCATGATGTTATATATAAAATATTATAATCTTCAAATATTATTAATTAAGATTCTGGTCATAAGTGTTTTTAAAAGAGTATATATAAAATGGGAGACAAAAGGAGAGGGAGGATGAAGAAATAAGAAGCCATCATTTGATGAACCCATATTACCCATACAGTGCATTAACATATGCTAATTTATAGAGCTACAAAATAGTTCCATAACAAATCCTAATTCCTCAGATTTTATGAAGTTAAATAACTGCTGAATGTGGTAAATTAGCAATCTGTAGAGTGGCTCAAATATAGACTGAATCCTAAGGTGTCTTACTCCTGATTTTATTGTTTTGACAAACCATTCAATTTCTTTAAGTTTTTATCCTCATTATCCTCATTAGATATACACTCAGATAAATAATATTTGCTTTAAAAATGTATGGTGAAGATGAAATACAGCATATATATAATGTTTAACACAATACCTACCACATAGTAAATATTCAAAACATAAATTCACCTCCCTTTACAAGGTCCCAGAGCTAATATATGGAACACAAAATAAGTTTAAATTTCAGAGCTATTCTACTCCCTTACCTATGCTTAGGTTATCTATAAACATGGAATAGTTCAGGGAGATGAAGAACATTCATAACTGCCTTGGGTTTCTGAATTAAGACTGTGGTAACTTTAAGAAAACCAAATCAAGTAGTAATGTAAATATATAGATATTGATGAAGCATTAAAAATGGACAAGCTTATAATCAGTCCTTTATGAATTAAAAATTAGTTTAACTTTAATGATAAAATGAGAATCAATTAAACTATTATTTACCTAGATAGTTATAGTGTGTGTTTGAATATAAAATACTTGAAAATTTTAGAAATAGCAACTCTCCAAACTTATTGACCAAAGCAACTCTCTTCTCGTCTGTTTCACATATTGGCAGATATCCCCTTGAAACTCATTTTGGACAAAGTGTCAGAGATAGAATGAGAAATTATAGCACAGTTGTAGGATACAGAGTCAATAGGTCAAAGTCAGTTGCTTTCCTACATTCTAACAGTAAATAATGAAATTTGAAATTAAAGACACAATATCATTTATATTAGCACATCCAAAAATGAAATGATTAGGTATAAATCTGACAAAATATGTGCAAGATCTACATGGGAAATACTATAAAATTTTGATGAAAGAAATCAAAGAGCTAAATAAATGAAGAGAAATTCTGTGTTCACAGAGAGGAAGATTCAGTATTCTCAAGATGTCAATTTTTTCCAGCTTGATCTATAGATTCAATGCAATGTCAATCAAAATCCCACCAAGTTATTTATAAACTGATTCTAAAGTTTATAAAGAGAGGCAAAAGACATAATATTAATAGCTGACATAATATTGAAAAAGAAATTAAAGGACTGACACAGTCCTATTTTAAGACTTACTATAAAGCTACTATAATGAAGACAATGTGGTATTAGCGAAGAATAGACAAATACATCAGTGGAAAAGACTAGAAAGTCCAAAAATGGAGCCCTATAGTGTAATCAACTGATCTTTGACAAAGGAGCAAAAGCAATACAGTGGAGCAAAAGTAGTCTTTTCACAAATGGTGCTGAAGCAACTGGATATTATCATGCAAAAAAAATGAACTTAACAAAGGCCTTACAACTTTGACAAAAATTAACACAAAATGGTTCATAGATCTACATGTAAATATAAAACTCCTAGAAGATAAATAGGAGAAAACCTACCTGATCTTAGGTATGGTGATGTCTTTTATTCATTCATTCATTCATTCATTCATTCATGCATTCATTCATTCATTCATTCATTTGACAGAGAGAGCACAAGTAGGGGGAGCAGCAGGCAGAGGGAGAGGGATTAGCAGACCCTCCAGTGAGCAGGGAGCCTGACATGGGGCTTAATTCCAGGACCCTGGAATCATGACCTGAGCCGAAGGCAGATGCTTAACCAACTGAGTCACCCAGGCTCCCCAGTGATGTCTTTTAAATGTAACACAAAAGACCAATCCATGAAAGAAATAATTGATAAGATCAATGTTATTTTGTTAAAATGTTAAAATTCAAAACTCTGCTTTAAAAAAGACAACATCAAGACATTGAGCAAACAAGCCAGAGAGTAGGAGAAAATATTAACAAATATCTGATAGGACTAGTTTTCAAATTATACAAATAGCTCTTAAAATTTGATCATTAGAAAACAAACAACCTGAATAAAAAAATAGGTCATAATACCGAAATTGAACTCCAGGGTAAACTGTGGACCTTGAGTGATGATGATGTGTCACTTTAGGTTCATCCTTGGTGAAAAGTACCATGCTGGTTGGTGATGTTGATAAAGGGAAGAGGTCATGCATGTGTGAGTCTATGCATGTATGAGAAATCTCTTTCTCCTAACTTTGTTGTAAACCTAAAACTGCTCTTATTAAGTAGTCTTTTAGGGGCACCTAGGTGGCTCAGTTGGTTAAACGACTGCCTTCAGCTCACTTCATGATCTCAGGGTCCCAGGATTAAGCCCTGTGTGAGACTCTCTCTAACTCTCCCTCTGCCCCTCTTCCTCACCCGTGTGCTCTCTCTCTCAAATAAGTAAATAAATAAAATATTTTTTTTAAAGTAGCCTTTTTAGAAAAAAATTAATACAAGCAAAGAGTCTGGCACTTCATAAGTGCTCAGTTCATTAATCAATAGTATAATAGTTTTCAAATAACATATTCTTATTTACTATTCATTCATTCTCTAAAGTGAACCTCAATAAATTATTGTTAGACATTTTTTATACATCATTTTTTAAAATACATAGTTATTTCCCTGAAGGCACTGATCCTTTATAATTCATTTTTGTACACTCACTACTAGCTCATGGAATACTTTACATTGTACATATTCAATAAATGTTGAAAGAATAAGTTGATATGCTTCATTGGCCTCTATGACAATAACATTAGAGTAAAAATAACATCAGAGCTAAGCCTTTATGTTTTTCAGATGTTTTAACTTTTACACAGATTTGGCTTTTGTTAAATTATTTTTTTATATCAGAGGTATAAAACTAAATTCCTCATCTAGTTAACTGATAAATTATATATTCCTATCTCAGATCTAAAGAAATGGGATTTGCAAAAAGAAATGTTTTAGGGGTGCTTGGGTGGCTCAGTAGGTTAAAGCCTCTGCCTTCGGCTCAGATCATGATCTCAGGGTCCTGGGATTAAGCCCCACATCGGGCTCTCTGCTCAGCAGGGAACCTGCTTCCCCCCCCCTCTGCCTGCCTCTCTGCCTACTTGTAATCTCTCACTGTCAAATAAATAAAATCTTTAAAAAAAAAGAAAGAAATGTTTTAATATGGGGTGGGCATATGGGAAAGAAAGTAAAAAATCATCAGTTTACCCTTTTTTAAGCAATGATGTGAATCTCAAAAAAAAAAAAAAAAAAGAAGAGTGGTTGTTGACCACCAATAGAATTTTTTTTAATTCTTTTTTTTTCCTCAACATAGCACATACCCTCCCTGATGTCCATCACCCAGCTACCCCATCCCTTCCACCCTACTCCCCTCCAGGTTTCCTGACCACTCTGAATGTGCCCGATCTCTTCTGATCTTGGAAGCTAAGCAGGATTGGGCCTGGTTAGTACTTGGATGGGACACCAATAGAATTTTTTTAAATGATGTTCACAATTTATGTATACCAGTTTTTAAGTGAGCATAGCTCTTACTTTATCTTTTATTATAATCCATTGGAATATCAAACCAAGATCTCATCTAAATCATCCTTTCAGTTATTCAGTTCCAATGGTGTGGAAATTGCATTTGAATTCCTACATAGAAACACAGATCCTATGATAACTATGACAAATAAAGTAATCTGAGAAAAGCAGATATCAATATGTTGTAATATTTTCATTTGGCTAAATAAAATGAGAATGTGTTAAAAATCATGTCTAGACAAAGAAAGGAAGCAGAGTTTTAAGATTATTCATTGAATTCAAGTTTTCTTAATAGATAACTCAGATTGTCCAGGCAAAACAAACCCCAGTATATGGTTTGGAGGTAATAATAGTGGAGCTAAGCAATAGCCGTAGACTTGCAGGTACAGGTGATCTTTACAGTAATGTGAATGTAAGATGGATGCTCCTATGCTTCAAAATGCAGGGTTTTAGGGATTCTGAAACACTGACTGAGGCAAGGAATATTTAGAAAAGTGTCTGTAGCTTCATTTTCTAATTATACTTACAAAAGCTGTTGACAATGTAGGCAAATGATGCAAAGTAAAGGAGCAGTGGAGTGGAATGAGGTTCCCTGTTCTTTTAGAAACAGCTCTGTTATAAATCATGGTGGGCGCATTCACCTTCTGAGCCTCAATTTTTTAAATAGTAAAATTAAGAGGTTAGATTAGGTGAAGTTCTGATTGTTTACTATTGTGACATGTGGTTTGTGAATCAGAAACTTCCTGTCGCTTAAACAGTACCTCCAGTCGACACACTCCATTAGTTACCAGTAAAGAGAGTGAAACCCAAAGAAACAAAGTTATTTCTATTATAGATAAAGGTATGTTAACAGAATTTTGACCTTAGGCCCTTTATGGTAATGGCAGTTTGTTAAAAATAAATTATCTCAGAATGGTGTCTTTCTGATACATTTCCAGAAAGAATTGTTAACTTTTGATATTTTTTTAAAAATTACATTACAGATATGACCCATGAAAGAATGCATATTAGAATTATGATCTTATAGAAACTTTAAAAAATAAATGGTTTGCTATCACTGAATAGAATATTTTCTAACTGTAGATTTTCAATCAGAGTTGCAAAGCTATGGATGACTTAGCAGAATTCTTTTGTCTCCTCCATCATCCAGTTTTCATGGGATTTGCGTGTACATCTCTGGAAGTCATTATTAATACTTTTGCTAATTATTGTCAAAGAAAATATTCTAAATGGAGGTAGGAGTAGTAGTATAATTTAGAAATTGAAATATCAGACTAAATCTCAAACTGATATGATAACCTTTTTCACTAAAGAACTACAAAACAAGTTATGTATAAAATTAATTATATTTTTATTAGATTCCAAAAGACAATTGCTTGTTGAAAGTCAATCTAATGATATGGTATACAGAAAGGAAAGCTGAGAAAACAAGTGCAATAGAAATACAGTGGTGAGTCTGTTGATTAGGGATGATTCCAGTTGATTCTTAAAAATCATGAGGAAATGTTTTATTAGAAGTGAAATTTCAAGACATCAAATTACTTCAATAGACTACTACTTAGAGTTTCCCAATTTAAAATAAAGTGTTGGGGCGCCTGGGTGGCTTAGTCGTTAAGCGTCTGCCTTCGGCTCAGGTCATGATCCCAGGATCCTGGGATCGAGCCCCGCATCGGGCTCTTTGCTCAGCAGGGAACCTACTTCTCCCGCTACCATTCCCTTTCCTTGTGTTCCCTCTCCAGCTGTGTTTCTCTCTGTCAAATACAAAAATCTTTAAAAAAAACCCATAAATTAAATAAAATAAAGTGTTAAGGACTATAAAAATTAATATAGATTATTTGAATATAAGGCAACAAACCAGCCATGTAGTTTAAAAGATTAAGATGAAAATGACTAATTTGATTTATGTCTCATTTTAAGTATTTTGACTAATAACTATGTCTGTCATACTTATTCGATTTACTTAAAATATAAATATTTCCTTGATTGTGCAAATTATCAATAAATTTAAATACTATCTCAGTTTTTGTGTTATATAGTTGAGGATGAGAGAAGATAAAATGTCAAAACAGAAACAACAAAAATCTTTACCTACAATTTTCACAGGTTAATGCAATGACTCCTCTAAACTAACCATTCCAATAGCTCATCTGTATACTCTAAGCTATTGAGATAAATATTCGCAAAGTATGTTATGACTTATAACTTTTTATATCTTTCTTTCTCAATTTTTGCATTGCTGCATAAAAATTATAATGGAAAATTTCAACACCATAGCTTACAAATACAGAACATAAAACTTTAAGTTCTTTGAATCTTTAAGTTTAAAGTTCTTGAAAACTTTAAGTTCATAGAATCAGAACAATTGTACCATATACTTTATGCTCTTGTTAACATGACTTTATGTGAAACTCAAAGATCAGTTTATTCCATTTTCTTTTTGATTGATTGCTTTCCTTCACTTGAGTTTTCATATAATTTGTAGTTAAGAAACAAGGATCTTGGGGCACCTGGATGGCTCAGTTGGTTAAGAGTCCAACTCTTGGGGCGCCTGGGTGGCTCAGTTGTTAAGCATCTGCCTTCGGCTCAGGTCATGATCCCAGGGTCCTGGGATCGAGCCCCGCATTGGGCTCCTTGCTTGGCGGGAAGCCTGCTTCTCCTGCTACCATTCCCTCTGCTTGTGTTCCCTCTCTCATTGTGTTTCTATCTGTCAAATAAATAAAATCTTTAAAAAAAAAAAAAAAAGAGTCCAACTCTTGGTTTCGGCTCACGTCATGATCTTGGGGTCTGGGGATCTCAAGCCCTGTATTGGGCTCCACACTCAGCAGGGAACCTGCTTGAGGATTCTCTCCCTCTCCTTCTGCCCCTCCCCCTGCTTGCACAGACTCTCATAGATAAATCTTTAAATAAAAAACAAAACAAAACAAAAAAACAAGGAACTCGACTTTTGAAATGTCAGTATGACAAGCTCCACAGACCTGTTCCCTTACAAAACAATGAAAATTGATGAACATTATATTTTTTTAAATACCATTTAAACTGTGGAAATTGTCCAGAGAGCGCAGAGCACATGGAGATAAGTATATGTAATAAACTTTATAAAGTTCTTCTAAGAACACTGGAGAACCTATGGCATTTGAGCCACAACCCTTTCCCTTTCTTCTCAGATCACTACGATGGACGTTCTACTCCAGGTGTGTGTGGTGAGAATATGGGCTTCTTCTACTCCTGCTCTAAATCTTGGGTGATGGGTTCTTTCTGGATTAAGCAGCCCAAGGACATGTTAATTCTCTCAGTTCCACTTTCTGTTTCTATGGGTTAAATATTCTTAGATTCCACATAATAAAGGAGATTATATAGTATTTGTCTTTTCTGATATATCACTTATCACTTAGCATAATGCCCCCATGATCCACCTATGTCACAAGTGACAGGATTTCCTTCTTTTTATTGCTGAATAATATATATTTTTTTAAGATTTTATTTATTTATTTTTGATATATATGGAGACAGCACGAGTAGGCAGAGAGGCAGGCAGAGAGAGAGGGGGAAGCAGCCTCCCCGCTGAGCAGAGAGCCCGATGCAGGGCTCGATCCCAGGACCCTGAGATCATAACCTGAGCTGAAGGCAGAGGCTTTAACCCACTGAGCCACCCAGGTGCCCCTCTTAATTTCTTTTTTACATAGTTTATTGTTAGTGTATATAAATGCAACTAATTTTTGTATGTTGATTTTGTATCCTTAAATGTTACTGAATTCATTGATTAGATCAAAATGTTTTGATGAATCTTTAGAGGGCATTTACATAGAAGATTATATCATCAGCAAATAGAGACAATTTTATTTTTTTCTTTCAGACTTGGATTCCTTTCATTTCTTTTTCTTGCCTAACTTCTCTATTTAAGACTTCCAATACTATGTTGATAGAAGTTATGAGAGTGGGTGCTCTTATCTTGTTCGTTATCTTAAATGGAAAGCGTTTAGCTCTTTACCCTTGATAATGATGTTAGTTGTGGGCTTCTCATATATGCCTTTATTATGTTGAGGTATTTCTTTTTTGCATAATTTATTGAGAGTTTATATCAGAGAGTTGAGATGTTGAATTTTGTCAAATTTTTTATCTGCATCTATGAGATGATCATATAATTTTTGTCTTTCATTCTATTTATGTATGTATTTATATTTATGTCACATTTATTGATTGTTGTTAAGTTGAAACATCCCTGCACCTGAGGGGTAAATTCACTTGATCATGGTATATCATCTTTTCAATGTGCTATTGAATCTAGTTTGTTAGTATTTTGTTGAGAATGTTTATATCTCTATATAACTCTATAAAGGTATTGTCCTAAAATTTTCTTTACTTGTGGGATTGGTATTTGCATAATGCTGGCCTTGTAAAATGAGTGTGGGGGGCTCTCTCTTCAATTTTTGAAAGTCAAAGTAGAAAAGATATTAATTCTTCTTTGAATATTTGGTAGAATTTACCCGTGAAGCCATCTGATCCTGGGCTTTTCTTTTCTGGGAGGTTTTTGATTACTCTATCTCTTCACTTGTTATTTCTCTGTTCAGATTTTATATTTTTCATGATTTTACTTGTTAGGTTATGTGTTTCTAGGAACTTAAATATTTCTTCTAGGATTTCCAATTTGTAGGCATATAATTGTTCACAGTAGTCTCAAATGAATCATCCTATATATTTCTGTGGTGTCAGTTGTAATGTCTCCTTTTTTATTTATAATTTTATTTATTTGGGTATTCTTTCTTCTTTCCTTCATAAACCTAGCAAAATGAGTGTCAATTCTGTTGATGTTTTCAAAAAATCAGTTCAGGTTTATGTTTTTTTTTATTGATTTTCTAATTTCTATTTCACTTTCTTCTGCTCTGATCTTTGTTATCTCCTTACTTTGGGCTTTGTTTGTTCTGTTCCTACTACCTTGAGATATGCAATTGGGTTATTTATTTGAGAGCCTTTTTTTTTCCCTTAATATAGGCATTTATTCCCATAATCTTCCTCTTTGCTTTGCTTTCTTGCATCTTGTAAGTTTTGATATGTTGTGTTTCCATTTTCATTCATTTTAATATATTCTTTGATTTTTCCTTTTGATTTCTCCTTTAAATCACTACTTGTTCAGGAGTGTGGTCTTTAATATCCACATATTTGTGAATTTTATAGTTTTCTTCCTGTTATTAATTTCTGGTTTCATACCATTGTGATGAAAAGATATGAGATATGATTTCAGTCTTTTAAAATTTGCTAAGATTTGTCTTGTGAACTAATATATGATCTGTCCTGGAGAAGGTATCCATATACAGAGAACATGCATTCTACTGCTGCTGGATGCTGCTGTTAGGGCTGAGTGAAGGTGCCCTATGTGATGGCAAGGGCAACGCAGACACAAACATAGTGTCAATGGCTGGGCCCAAGAGCAGAAGTCAGAATCAGCTGCAGGTACACAAGGAACTTTGGGGTTTCTGTATGTCAGTATGTACTTGCATGACTGCAGGGGCTCGAGACAAACACATGGATGATGATTGGGGCTGGTGATGAGAGTTAGGTGTGTGGCAGCATGCATATGTCTGGTTGCTAAGGTTAGCTGCAAACATGCACATTAGGTGCAGCCCAGTGATAGGAGTCAGGGCTGGCTTGGGAGCCCATGCAGCTGCAGGGCCCAGGCTGTCTGCATGCACCTGGGTGGCTATAGGTGCTAGTTTCCAGGTGTTCACACAGAATTTGATGCTGGTGATAGAAGCCAGAGCCAGTGGCTTGCATGTACATAGCTTTAGAGACTAGCTGTGGATACATACATTGGGTGCTGACCAATGACAGGAATCAGGGCTGGTACCAGGACCACAAGCAGCTGTACAGAGTTGGAGGGTCTCGAGCAGCTGGTGTCTGCAAACAGGAAAGTCTGTGGTGAAAAACCTCAAAGCAAAATCTGCAAAGGATCCGTGGTAGCTGTGTTGGCTATTGGTTTCCTCAGTGGAGAAAGCCATCGGGTCCTCTGTGGATTAGTCAGGTCTATGAAGAGGTCCTCAGTGATGAAAGCTGGTAGTGTTCCAAGTGTCCACAGGCTGTTGAGCTCTCCAAGTGGCAAAGGTTGCTAGGATCCTCTTTAGCACAGCCTGTTGGGTACAATTGTCACTTCTGCCATGTGGCTCTTACTGTTTGCCCCCATGTTTATTTCTTGTTTCCAGCTGTCTCAGTTTTACTGATGTCTGAGAGGGTTGGGACCAAAGCAGAAACTTTGTTCAGAGCACTGAAAAGTTGGGGGAAAGGATTACTCATTTTGCTCTCCTTTTCCTGGTGAGGGAAGCTCTCTTAGTCTAGGAGGTTCTCTTTGGTGAGAAAGAGAGCTGCCCTGGGTCATGAGAGGATGCAGGCAAATGAAACTGTTCTTCCTACCTTTGTGAACTTACTTTCAGGTGTTTTGCTTTACTATGTTGTTAAACCTTTTAAGTGGACTCCTAAGCTCTCTCAGAACTATTTTTGTTCATGGACAACTATCTAATTGTTCTCTGTAGGGCCATGGAGGGTGGGATCTTCCACTCTACCACTTTGGTGATGTCACTCCTTGTCATTGAGTTATGTTTTATCGAATCTAGTTCTCTGTTGAAATTGTCCGTTCTTTCACCTATTTACCATATGTTTCCCATTTAACACATTAATCACTAATTGCAACCTTTCCTACATTATACTCAGAAGCTACACATAGGAAAACTTGAGAATTATTTTAGAAAAATTTTATAATTCACATAATATATATAAACTATGGGGGGGGGAGCAAAAAAGATGGGAGCTCTCAGAAACAGCAACTCTGTCATCAGGGGGCCAGAAAGAGAATACTGGTCATATTCTAAAATTTTACTAAGGTAAATTTTGATAGAAAAATGTGATTTTACTAAGGTAAATTTTGATAGAAAAATATGTGAGTGCCCTTACTTCATAGCATGAATACTACAAAGAAAGATTATTCATGAAGGTTGGTAACTCAAAAATAAAAATCTGATATATGATCAAGCTGAGAAAACCAGAATCTATTTAATTGAATATATTTATACATGCAGCAATCTAAAATATCAGCCAATAAAATATTTAATAACTATATATAAAATATGGATTTATTGAGAAACCCAAGGACCAATATTTTTAAAATGTCATAGACATAAAGAATATATATAATGTGTCCCTTGATTAAAATAGCAGCAAGACAGCCTTGCTTGATATACTCTGTGATAGCTTCCTATTAAAATAACTGTACTGAATGTACAAGAAAACACCATCCCAATGTTAGATATGTTATAGTGTTAGATAACACTCTTAACTATGTGTTATCATATGAGGATACCTAGTTGGTGGGGACAAGATTGATGTATAAGAAAAAGAAATGATAACTGATGAAAGTGTAGTTTACAGGGGATATTTGAGGAACTTGCCTTTAGAGTAGTAGCCTTGAGTTTTCTATAGTAATTTGAATTAAAAGAATATAGAATGGGTATAAAAATCAAGAATGTTTCAAGTTTATTAGTAGTATGCAAGTTTATATACATATATATATATAAGATTTTCTATTTTCCTAGAAAATAGAATATAAGGTCATCTATTGAGCATGAGAAGAGAAACAAGATATCATAAGAGGATAAAGAAAAATATTTTTAATATACTTACAGTCTTTCCCCACTGGATTTCCAGAGAGCTGAAACTTCTACCCAGGAGATTAGAAGTCATTACTCTAGAATCTGACCAGGCCAAGAGGTAACATGAGCTTCAAGAAAAGAAGTTAGTAATATTGAAAGAGAGAGAAACATGCAGGAAAGAAACAAAAGAGACCTCTAAAAAGTTAAGACTACTATTATTGATTAAAACGGTGTGCCAAATGAGAATTGCCATCACCACATGTTTTTGGTCTATACAGTTATGCTCTTTTAAACATAAAAACTTCATGAGTCTGATCCAGAATATTTTTAATCTAAAAATAACTTCATAAGTCTGGTCCAGAATATGATGTGTAGTTAGCTTGCATTGTCCATAAGTTAATGGAATTTCTCCTCTCTTTTCTGTTACCTGTAGTCGGGGTCCATGTTTTCATCTAGGTTTGAAGGCTAGAGATGGGCTGTAAAAAACGTAAAAGTAGAAAACATAAAGAAGCCTGCTCTTCTGAACACAGTCTTGCTAGATACAGAAATAATAACATTGATAGTATCAATATTCCCTATTAGGATGAACGCATGCAGTGTTTATTATGGGATAAGATGCTTATACATATTTTCATGTATTATGTATACTTAAGTTCACAACTACCTTATGTGATTAGTTTTATAACAACTAGGCTTATACTTGCTACTTTATTTTTAAATAAATTACCTCTCCCATACTTTTAAAAGCAAATAGATGTTTATTTTAAGAAGTAGCACCCTTAATTTAAAAAGGAATAACCAAAGAGAATACTTTGGTTAAATTTTCAAATAATTTGACAGCTGATTATTCAATAGCAACACTAAAAGAGAAATTATCATATGATTAAATGATAAAGAGATATAACCTGTAATTCTATAAAACACAAAAATGTAAAGACGTAAGGTAGCTGGTATAATAGAATAACCTATGACATAAGTTAATTGCTTCTTGATGAAAACAATATTATGTAGGGACGCTATAATTCTTTACTTTAAATGTCCATTATTCAATATAAAATTAACAGATATGCCACTAGACAAGCCCAAATGAGAGGGAAAGAATGAAAAGGCAAGAAGAAAAATACACAAGAGAAAAAGACCATTGTTGTGAGAGATTATAACATTAGTAGACATAGATCTTCAAATTATTGTAGTTAATAGTTGAGAAGATTAGATAACAACTTGAAGAATTATAACAGAGAATGATTTACTCTAAGATAAACTCATTTGTTTCTTTCCTATACTAGAGTTCCTGTTTCTAGAAAAACAACAAAATTCAACAGTGGGAATTAAAAATTCTCATTTTGGTTTAATAATAGATTAGATAAAGCAGAAAGAAAAAATTGTAGACTATAGTATAAGTAGGTGGGTAAAAAATAATCAGACTGACATACAGAAAGGGAAAAGAAATGAAAAATACATACATGAAAATAAGATAATAGATACTTCTGTCAAACTTCAATGAATCCATGGGTGCCTGGATGGCTCAGTCGTTAAGCATCTGCCTTGGGCTCAGGTCATGATCCTGGGGTCCTTGGATTGAGCCCCACATCAGGCTCCATGCTCAGCAGGGAGCCTGCACTCTTTCCCTCTCCCCTGCTTGTGTTCCCTCCCTACCTGTGTTTCTCTGTCAAAAAAATAAATAAAAATCCTAAAAACAAAACAAAACAAGACAAAAAAGCTTCAATGGATCCAGAATGCCTATTATAGTCTCTAAAATGATAGCAAGCAAACAAACAAAAGCCAAAATAAGTGTATAACTAACAAGACCCTAAGATCATAAGCTTAGCCTAAATCAAGAGTCGGACACTTAATCAACTGAGCCACCCAGGCACCCCCCAAAAATTGCCCAACTTTTTTAAAACAAAATAAACTTGCTCGTAAGAGGCACACTTTAATTTTTTTTATTTCATTGTATTTTTTCCCTGTATTGCCCCATTGGCCGCCACAATCAGACCGACAAAGTACGAGGACACATTTTTTTTGTATCTCTAGTTGGAAACCTTAGCAGCAGTTACTTCTACAAGTCTGTCAACTAGAAACATAAGAGGCACTAAATATAAGAACTGTGAAAAGAGGAAAATTTTTAAAAAGACTGTAACATGGACATATGAGTAATAAAAGTTTATACTAAAACCAAATACAAATTAAATTATTAATATATTAATTATTAATTAATTAATACACATGCAAGTGGGGGTGGGCAGGAGGTGGGGGAAGGGGCAGAGAATCCTAAGCAAGGCTCCATGCCCAGTGCAGAACCCTATATGAGACTTGATCTCAAAACCCTGAGATCGTGACCCAACCCCAGATCAAAAGGTCTGCCCAGTGCAGAACCCTATATGAGACTTGATCTCAAAACCCTGAGATTGTGACCCAACCCCAGATCATAACCAACTGAGCCACCCAAGTGCCCCAATAAACAAAGCACTTTGAAATAACCAGAGGGTCAAAAAAACAAAAGAAGAGAAATTTCAAATTGATAATACACAACTTTACATCTTAAAAAACTAAAAAAGACAAACTTAACCCAAAACCAACCTCATAATGATGATTAAAACATATATAAGCAAAACAAAGAACAAAAAAAAATAACACTAAGAGTTGATTCTTTGAAAAGTTAAAAAAGAGTAAAAAGCCTTTAGCTAGACTAAGAAAAAAGGAAGACACAAATAACTAAAATCAGATTATGAGTTTGGGGAATTACCGTCTATGTTGTTACAGATACAAAACAATTTTAACAACTGTATGAATTATTATATACCAAAAATTAGATAACCTATATGAATGGGCAAATTTTCAGAAGCACATTAATTACCAGACCAAAAAAATAGACAAATCAGAACATAACTATAACAATAAAGAGATTAAATCCACAACGAAATTCTAGCCAAAATGAATCCAACAGCATATTAAAAGAATTATATACTATAACAGAGTGGAATTTATCCCAAGAATGTAGGGTTTTTCAACATAAGAAAATCAATGATTAATAAACTAAAGGATTTTTTAAAAACTACATGGCATTGCAATTGATGCAGAAAAAGCATTTCACAAAATCTGATAAAGATTTTGTCTCATGATAAAGGAGAACTCAGAAAACTAGGAAAAAATCACAGCTAACGCCATGTTCAGTAGTGGAAACTTGAATGCTTTTCCTCTAATATCAGGAACAAAAAAAGGATGTCTGCTTCCACTCCTTCTATTTAACCTTCTAATGAGTCTAAGCAGAGTAATCAGCCATGAAAAAGATATATAAGACCCTCAAATTAAAAAGGGAGAATTAAAACTGTCTTCATTTGCAGATGACATAATTCTATATGTAGGAAATCCCCAAAATAATCCACAAAAACCCCTACTAGAACCAACAATTGAATTTAGTAAAGTTGTAGATTATAAGATTAACATATTAAAAGAAAGTTTTATTTCTTTGTGCAGCAAATAATAACCTAAAAGGGAAATTTAAAAAGCAATTCCATTTGTAAAGGAAACCTAAAGAATAAATACCTATAATAAATTTAACCAAGAAGGTAAAGGCACACACGGAAAATTCTACATTTTTGAAAGAAATTAAGAAAGAGCTAAATGAATAGAAAGCATTTCATGTTCGTAGTTTGGAAGACTTATTATTGTTAGGAAGGCAGTATTCTCCAAAAGCAATCTACAGATGCAATATAACATCTATCAACCATTCAACAACCTTTCTTGCAGTCCTGGAAAAGCTGACCCTCAAATTTATATGGAATCACATGGGCTAAAACAATATTGAAAAAGAAGAACAAAGCTGCAAGACTCACACTTTCTGATTTTAAATTAACTAAGATACAATAACTAAAACAGTATAATACCAAAATAAGTATGGGCATATTCTCTAATGGAATAGCATTGATAGTCTAAAATAAAGCCATATGTCTACAGCCAATTATTGTCAAAAAGAGTGCCATAGCCATCAATGTGGAAAGTATACTCTCTTCAAGAAATAGTATGAGGATAATTTGTATCACATGCAGGATGATGAAAATGGACCACTCACACCATATACAAAAATTTTTTTAAAAAAGGTCAGTCACCTAAATATAAGCACTAAACCTAATCAACTCTTAGAACAAAACATAGAGGGCGCCTGGGTGTCTCAGTCGTTAAGCATCTGCCTTCAGCCCAGGTCAGATCCCAGAGTCCTGGGATCGAGCCCCGCATCGGGCTCTCTGCTCTGCAGGAGGCCTGCTTCTCCCACTACCATTTCCCTCTGCTTGTGTTCCCTCTCTCGCTGCGTTTCTCTCTGTCAAATAAATAAAATCTTAAAAAAAAAAAAAAAAGAAAGAAAGAAAACATAGAAGTTAATCTTCATGACCACAGATTTAACTATGGATTCTTAGAACACTAAAAGCACAAGAAACAAAAGAAAAAATAGATATATTGAACTTCGTCAAAATTATATGTTTTTGTGCATCAAAGAACATTGAGGAAGTTGCAAGGAAGACTATAGAAAGAAGAAAGTATTTACAAATAATATATTTAATAAGGGTGTAGTTACAACATATATAAAGAATACTTACAACTCAACAGCACAAACATCCCAATTAAAAAAATGAGCAAAAGACTTTAATAGACATTTCTCCCAAGACAAAGAAATGGTCAAGGAGCACATGAAGCCTTGTTTAGCATAATTCTTCATCTGGAAATGAAAATCTAAATGCCAAAGAAATAACCATCACATCCACTAGGAATGGCTGTCTAACACCAGCACCAATAACAATAATAAAACAGAAAAGCCTAATTGTTGGCAAGGATGTGGAAAATATGTAAGTGTCGTAATTTTCTGGTGTGAAAGTAGAATAGTTTAGCCCCTGAAGGAGAAAGTGTGATGGTTCCTCAGGAAGTTAAATATAGAATTAACATATAATGCAGAATTTCCACTTCTATTTGAGTACCCAAAGGAATTGAACATAGGTACTCAAACAAATATATGTACATACCTATTACAGAAGCACTACTCACAATAGCCTAAAGGTGGAAACAACCCAAACATTTTTCAACAATGAATAGATAACTTCTATTAGATATTCTAACAGATAAATGAATATTTAGATATTCTAATAGATAAATGAATATTTTAGCTCACATAAAGTGTAAGGATATTCAGTGATAAAAAGAATGAAGTCCTGATAAATATTACATCAGGGAATCTGAAAACCTGAGCTAAGTGAAAGAAACTACCTATAACAATTCACATATTGTATAATTCTGTTTATAGAAAATATCCTGACAATATGAATCCATAGAGACAAAAAGCAAATTGGTGGTTGCCAGGTCATAGAGAGATGGAAGAATATGGAGTAAGTGCTTACTATGTATGGTGTTTTCTTCTGGCATGAAAAAAATGTTTAGATAAAGATGGTGGTTGCAAAACATTGTGATTATACTTAATGCCACCCGAATTGTTCATTTAGAAATGACTAATACAGTAAAATGATTTACATAATATGAATTTCAACTCAATAAAAGGAGGGACAACTCCCGGAAACAAATCATATGTAACTCAGATGACTTGGCAAATCAGTGGTGAGTTGTTGTTCTGTGTTTAAAGTACTAATAGTGAGAAGGGGCTAGATTAGCCAAATAAAGAGAAAAAAAATATCCCGAAGGACAGGAGCACAGCTATCATAAACCACCTACCACGAGGTGTTGGAGGAGTCTGGGTGTCCTCCTACCAAAATGGAAATACCTAAGGTTGTGTTACTACACCAACTACATATAAAGAAAAGAAGTCATACCTTATAGCTGTTATAGTCACCACAAATATGTTTAGGGACTGAATTGGGACCCAAATTCCTATGTTGAAGTTCTACCCCCAATACCTAACCAGTTACTGGGTTTGGAGGTAGGGCTTTTATTTATTTTTTAAGATTTTATTCATTCATTTGAAAGAGCACACAATTGGGGGGATGGGCAGAAGCAGACTCACTACTGAGCAGGGAGCTTTATGAAAAAGGGCTCCAAGCTCAGTCACAGGACCCTGAGATCATGACCTGAGCTGAAGGGAGATGCTTAACTAACTGAATGAACCACACAAGCACCCTTGGAGATAAGGCCTTTAAAGATAAAATTAAGGATAAATGAGGTCATATAGGTGGGTCCTAATCCGATATAAGAGGAAGAGATACCAGGAATGTTCACCCACAGAAAAAAGGCCACATATGTGGGTGGCTATCTGTGAGCCAAGGAAAGAGAGACTGTGGAAGAAAGCAAATCTACTGACACTTTGATCCTGCCCTTCCAGTCTCCAGAACTGTGAGAAAATAAATTTTTGTTATTTAAGCTACTCAGTCTGATATTGTGTTATGGCAGCCCTAGAAAACTAATACAAAACATATAAACCTATAATTTATCTTTTGTATGTCTGTGTGGAATTATTTTGAAATGTCTCATGCACATTGATTTTAAAATAAAGTTCTGCATAAAAGGGTGTTTTGTAAACTATGTTTTCACAAATGCAAAGCAATATCACGAATATTTAGGATATTCTATGAGTACATTGTTTGCAATGCACTGATTTGTATGTGGTTCATAGGAATATTCTGGGAACACAAGAAAATGTAATCTAACTATGTCTATGTCATAAGCAAATGTAACTTCACCATACTGTTTAATGTGTCTATAAAATCTAATATACAGCATTGGCAAGACTTCGTTTATGTAATTGTACATGAGAATATAATGGCTTCTATACATACACTACCTTCACTCAGATAAGCCAGATAAGAAGTAAAAGAAATCTGATTTGTCTTTTTCCATTTTTAAAAGAATAATGGAGAAATTTCTTCAGTCTAAATGTACAAAACTTTCAGAGAAAAGATTATTTTACTCAGAACATTTTACTTCAAGGAGAAAAAAACCTAGAGCAAATATGATAACTGAGATTGTGACTTTCAAAAGGCTACTTTGAAAACTATTTGGCTATTCAATTGTGTGATTTACTTTTCTTATTTATAATGGACACTAAACCAATAATCTTATCTAAATAATTGTGATATGCATAAGTCAGTGAAAAAAGAAAGTATTCACACTTTGATTTTAGTAGAAATTTATTTAAATTAACTTAAATACCCATCACCAGGCTCGCCTATGGAGCCTGGTGGTGGGTATTGAGGAGGGCACGTATTGCATGGAGCACTGGGTGTGGTACATGAACAATTAATCTTGTAACACTGAAAAAATAAAATAAACATATTTGGGGGGGAAGAATTTTTAAAAATTTAAAAAATAAAAATTACATGACAAAAGCAAAAAACATTAAAATTAATTAATTAATTAATTTAAATAATATTTCATTGGCATCTAGTTTCAGTGATAGATAAAAGTATAAAATTCAAGAAGGTAACTGTTAAAAAAGAAAGATTTTTTTTTATGGCCAAAGTCATTTGCAGTTGTTTCTGTGAAAAATGAGAGTGATCAAACTCTGTAATATCAAGTAATTTCTAAATCTCATGGATGCTAGGAAAAAAAAATGTTTTTTTACCGTGTTTTGCAGAATTTCTCAAATGACTTATTCACCCTAATGGTTATTCATTCCTTTAATATGGAAGGCAAACTCGATGCTCTAACCTAGTATATTTGCATGGGCTATAGGTAAGCCTTACTTAGAATTTAACCCACTATTAAAACATGAAACCCTTCAGAAATTCCTATCCATATTTACTGCTGAGTGTAATTGACATCCAAAGACGTTTGATGGAAGTCTTCCCAATTAACAAAACTTGATAATATATTCTCGTTGGAGAAATATTTTAAGCAAGGCAAACCTGAAGAAAGATACATAAATTCCTTACAACAGTATTTCTTAGTATCACTATAAGTAACTTTGTAGCTGTGTTAGATGTTAATACAATGATGTTAGACTCCTTGGCAGAACTGATTGTTTAATTTATCAAATTAACCAATTATCAAATTATCAAATGAGAGATAATCACTGCTATATAAACACACCTAAAATATTGATTCAAGAAGGGAAAAGAATCAAAAAAAAAAAAAAAAAAGAAGAAGGGAAAAGAATCTTTTATTTGATGTATGTGACCTTTGAGTGGTTAACAATAGAAAACACAAGATCAAGTGCAAAATTTTGTAATAAAAGTAAAACAAGTTCAAAGCAGAAAATCATAAAGACAAGCAGTATTTCACTTGATAGTAATAAAATTATACATACTATATAGCCAAATACTGATTGGATGTCCACGAATATAATGTTTAAACAAAAAAAACCAAGAAGTAATAAAAATACTGACTTGCCATAGGATAATTTTAAGGAAAGAAAATGAAATTCTAGCACATTATTCTGTAAACCACTGTGGAACTTATTAATAATTTTTGATATCAAGTAGTCTTAAAGTTTCATTTGGTGCACCCTCATGCTCTTTTGTATATATCTCTTTTATCATCTCAGGTTTTTCAAAAAGGTAGTTATTACCTTTAATCTCATTTTTATGCATGAATTTATATAACTGCACCAAGCTTTCATCTTCTCAGTTGAATTGTTAGCTTAACCAGGAAAGGGAAAATCAACTCAAAGTAACAGATGAAAAAAAAAAACAACAACAAAAAGTAACAGATGAGTGAGGATAGTGGCTTTCTTGTATTTATCAATAAAATGAAAGTATTACATGAAATCAAATCATATACCTTTTGAATTGAAAGGGCCCTTAAATATCGTCTAAAAATTCAACTTCCTAGTTGTAAAGGTGGGAAAATTAAGAATAAAATCAATCATAGAATGTAATTGGTCAAGTAATTTATTTGCCTATATACCTTCTTCCATTGTTTCTAAAAACAAAATCAAATCCTATTTTTCAGATTTAGCTTCTCTTACCACAGTACTACATTTTATCTTTTGGCATACCCTAGCCTTATGTATTAAATTTACATAAAACCATATGGTCCTTCATTCCTTAAGTTTAAGTAGAAGTGATACTCTGAACCAAACTTTGATTTCGTTTAATGAAGTATGATAAACAAAATTGTTAACAGATAGATGGAACTTATTTTAAATCTACATCAAAAACTAACGATGTACTGTATGGTGATTAACATAACACCATAAAAAAAATAAATCTGCAATCTTACATACTGTTCAAGCCCTCTAATCTTCAGAAAAGAAAGAGAGCTTTAGGGACTCCTGGGTAGCTCAGTCGGTTGAGCGTCTGCCTTTGGCTCAGATCATAATTCCAGGGTCCTAGGATCAAGTCTTCCATTGGGCTCCTTGTTCAGCAGGCTGCCTGTTTCTGTCTCCCTTTTCCCTTCCTCCTCTGTGTATTCTCTCACAGGATCTCTGTCTTTATAAATAAATAAAGTCCTAAAAAAGAGAGAGAGAGAGAGAGAGAGAAGAAAGAGAGCCTCATTTATTACCTGCAAAGTCACTATGATAGGGCCAACTTGAGTAATAGTGTTGTCCAAGGCAAAGAATATTATGTGAAAATAACAAAGGGAGAAATAAATGACTAGGCAAAGAGAGTATATGAGATGTCATCTTGAGAATAAAAGGTTGTTGAGTCAAACTAAGAATATATAAGATAATTTCAGGAGATCTAAGAGGAAAACAAGCTCAAAATCTGCTATAGCATTAGTATCAAACTTGCATTATTGCCTTTAATCATCCTTTCTAACTGTTTCATTTCTGCAATAACCACATCTACTTATTGTGTCAGCTGACATAAAGTGTTCTTCCTTTTATGAGAAAAGTATTAGGCAGTATGTGCTATTTTCATATTATTCATTATATTTGACTATTGAGAACAATATTTCTATTGGAAGTAAAAGTTTATTTTTTACTTTCTCCCATTTTCCCTCAATTTTTTTCAAACCCAAGATCTTTTGCTTAATACTTACCTGAATTTGGCACAAGCAGGCTTGTGAGAAACTATTTCTTAATCCATTAAAGCAATACTTAAGTTGCTATAGATGTCAAGTAAGATATAAGAATGAACATGTCTTTGTAAATTACAAAACATGGTGATGTTATGTAAGTTTTGTATGTCATGGCTCAGCAATTCATGTCCCTGGTAGGAGTGTAATAGGTGGGTGTGGCTACGTGTGGTAGGAGAGGTGATGGAAAGGGAATAATAGATCAGAAAAGTGTAAGGAGCTTTCATGGAAATTGAATATTAAATCTTTCTTGTCAAAAAGATGTGGAAAGGGGCACCTGGGTAGCTCAGTGGGTTAAAGCCTCTGCCTTCAGCTCAGGTCATGATCTCAGTGTCCTGGGATCGAGCCCCACATCGGGCTCTCTGCTCAGCAGGGAGCCTGCTTCCCCCTCTCTCTCTCTGACTGCGTCTCTGCCTATTTGTGATCTCTCTCTCTCTCTGTCAAATAAATAAATAAAATCTTAAAAAAAAAAAGATGCTGTAGAAGGAGAGGAAGGGAAGATAACTGGAAGAGCTCTCAATGTGATAATACAGATATGAAAGTTATAGTGACATAATTAATACTGGGGAAAATGGCACAAAAGCATGAATTTAGAAATAAAATTCAATGGTCCCAAGGGAGGAAAATTCCAAACAAAAAGCAGCATCTAATGTCACCTCCAAGAAACAAAGAGGCAGAGAGTGGATCCTACCCCAGTATTCTCCAGGACAAATGTTTCCCAATCCAGAGGAGAGATGAAATTATTCCTGCTTTCCTAGAAGTCTCTGTCTGCCACAGGAATTAATATCATTTCCAGTGTTTTCTTTTTTAGATTTTATTTATTTATTTGACAGAGAGAGAGAGAGAGATCACAAGCAGGCAGAGAGGCAGGCAGAGAGAGGGGGTAGCAGGCTCTCTGCTGAGCAGAGAGCCAGATGTGGGGCTCGATCCCAGGACCCTGAGATCATGACCTGAGCTGAAACCAGAGGCCTTAACCCACTGAGCCACCCAGGCACCCATTTCCAGTGTTTTCCATGTTTAAAAAAAGAAGTATAATTAAAAATAATTAAATGCATAGATCTTAAATATATAGCTCAAAAATATTAGAACAAATGCAATACCAGTATAACCCATACTCCCATAACAGATATGTAATAAAGACGAGTCCTTTGTGATACTTGCCAGGAAGCCCTCTTTCTTCTTACCCAGAGGGAACACTTTTTTTATTCTCAAAATAGATTTGTGTGTGTGCGTGTGTGTGTGTGTGTGTGTGTGCGCGCGCGTGCACACACACACAAACATGCATGCACCTGACTTCTTTCTCTATGTGCGCCTTTGAGATTCATTTGTGATATTTTATGTATCTATGGTTTATTCCTTTTCATTGACAAATAATATTTCATTTATTTTTAAAAATCTACAATTTGTTTATCCATGCTCCCTAATACATAGTTGAGATGTGCTGTTGCCAGATTGTGACTATTATGAATAGAAATGGTACTTAATTTTTTATTTTGTACAAAATTTATTTAATTTTGTACATGTTAGAACCATGTGTTTGAATCTTATTGGGTAAATACCTAGAAGCAAGTGGTTATGTTATAGAGTGTATATATTTTTAATTTGCAAAAATCTGCCAAATTTTTTCTCAAGTGGAAAAATGTGCAAACATTTTAACGCTCCCATCTGCCGTGTATGAGAGTTCTGTATGTTCTGTATCCTCATCAACATTTAGTGTTGTCAGTATTTTAAAATAATTTTAGCGATTCTACAGGGTATATAACAATATCTCATTGTGGTTTTATTTATTTTTTTAGGAATTTGCCTTTTTTAAAAAAATTCATTTGAGAGAGACAGAGAGAGTGAGCAAGAACACAAGCAGGGAGGAAGGTCAGAGTGAGAGGGAGAGGGAGAAGCAGGCTCCTCGCAGAGCAGGGTGCCTGACACGGGGCTCAATCCCAGGACCTCCAGATCATGATCTGAGCCAAAGACAGCCTCTTCACTGAGGGAACCACACAGGCACCCCATCATTGTGTTTTAAATTTGCACTTACCTGATGATGTACACACTACTGAGCACCATTTCCTGTGCTTATTCACTATTCATATATCTGCCTTTAGAAAGTATCTTTCACATCCTTTGCTATGACAGTCTGATAGGATGTACAATAAATATTTTTTCCCAAGGTCTGGCCTTTTTTTAATGGTGACTTCTAAAATTTTATATAATGTGATTTGAAATTTTTTGTTCTATATTGTGGTTAGTGCTTTTTGTGCTCTCTCTACTGACCATATAAATGCTGATCTATCCTTGGATTATCTACTCAGCTACATTAGCTCCATTAATCTACTTTTTTTTCTTCCTTACATCAATACCACACCATCTGATTGCAGTAATTTTTGAAATAAGCTAATGTAAAACCTCAGATGTTGTATTAGGTTCATTGCATATCCATATAAACTTTAAAAGCACCTTAGTAATACCTATTTTAAAACTTGCTCATGTTTTGATTGGGATTTTGTTGAATGTACAGATTATTTCATGGAAAATAGATTATCTTAACAGTATTGAGGCTTTTATTCAGAGAATATGGTATAGCTTTCCATTTATGTGGGTGTTCTTAGTATCGCTCAGCATTATCTTGTCATTTCAGTGTATAGGTCTTAAGTATATTTCACTAAATATGTCCATAATTATGTCAAGTTACATAATATTGTTAATGATAATGTTACTTTCACTTAATTACCCAGCTTCTTTTATATAAAAATAAAATTGATTTTTGTATATTGAGCATTTCTAAATTCAGTTACTATCTCTGCTATGTCTCGCAGTTTCAGGGGGAATTCCAGAGAAATGGCTATGTACACAATCATATCATATGAAAATGATGTTTCTTCTTCCTTTCCAAATATTACTCATTTTACCTCTTTTCCTTGCCTTTGGGCAGTGGATATGAAATCTAGCAAAAAGTTGAATAGAAGCGATGAGTGCACAAATCCTTGCTTTTTTTTTTATAACACATGCTGTAGTTTACATGTATGGATTATGAGTATAGTCATTTTCTTGTGCTGCCATAATGAGTCATCACAAATTTTAGTGGCTTACAATGGTTCAAATTTGTTATCTTATAGTTCTGTAGGTTAAAAGCCCAACACAAGTCTCCCTTGGTTAAAATCAGTATCAATAGGCTGTATTTTTTTCTTTTCTTTTTTTTTTTAAGTTTATTTATTTATTACTTTAGAGACTGTTGGGGAAGGGCAGAGGGAGAGGAGAGACAGAGTCTCAAGCAGGCTTCCCTCTGAGGGTGGACCCTGGAGCAGGGCTCCAGATAACAACTCTGAGATCATTAACTGAGCTGAAGTCCAGAGCAAGATGCTCAGCTAACTGAGCCACCCAGGCACCCAGAGTCTGTATACCTTCCTTGAGGCTCTGGGGGGATGTCTGTGTCCTTGTCTTTTTCAGGTTCTAGAGGCAATCCACATTTCTTGACCCTGGTCTCTTTCATTCATCTTCATGTTTTGTTGAGTCCTTTACATGCCACCATCTCTCTGGTTCTCTTTCTGGCTCAGCTGGAAAATGCGCTTTACTTTTAAGGACTCTTGTTCTTAGATTTACCCCACTCAGTTTATCAAGGATCATCTTCCAGTCTCAAAGCTATTAGCTAATATTAATTATATTTGTAAGCCCCCTTTTGCCATACAAGGGAACATATTCACAGGGTCCAAGGATTAGGACACAAGGCAGTGTTCTTTCTACCTTAATGATATCTATAGGGCTTTTTATAAATGCCGTTTTCCAGATAAAGAAGTTTTATTCTCATGCTAGTTACTCTGGACGATTTTATTTTTATCATAAATGATTGTTTAATTTTTTTAATGCTGTTTCTACTCTGTTGAGATGATCATGTGACTTTTCTCCTTTATTAATGTTATGAATATATTGATTTTTAAATGTAGAGCCCATCTTTCTTAGGATAAATATCTCTTGTTCATGATGTGCTATTTGTTTTTATGTCGATGGATTAATGCCAATATTTGATGAGTATTTTTTGTGTGTTCATAAGAGACTTGACTTTGTAAGTTTCTCTTTTTGAAATGTCATTCTCATTCTTATTATAACTATCAAATTGTGCTGACAAAAACAAGTTGGGGAGCTTATTTTACTATAAATATGAAAGAATTTTTGAGGTTAGTATTATATTTTTTCTTACATATTTAATAAAACTCACGAGTGAAGCCATCAGACCTGAAGTTTTCTTTGTGAAAGGCTTTTGAAATGAGAAATAAATTTCTGTAGTAGATATGGTATTATTTAGATCTTTTATTTATGACTGAGTATATTCTGTAAGTTTTTAATTCAAGGAATTTTTCAATTTTATCTACTGATGTGTTTCTGATTTTCAAATGTTTTGGAGCTTAGCTAAAGACATTGTTATTGATTTTAGTTCAGTCACAGTAAAAGATCATAGTCTGTGTAATGAAATCCTATGAAATGTATTAAAATTCCTTTTCTAATCAAGTATATATTCTATCTTGGTTAATGCTTAATATGCTCTTTAAAAAGTGTATGTTGCTGGGGCGGTGGGGTGGCTCAATAGTTAAGTGTCTGCGTTCAGCTCAGGTCATAATCGCAGAATCCTGGGATTGAGTCCTGCATTGGGCTCTCTGCTCGGTGGGAAGCCTGCTTCTCCCTCTCTCACTCCTCTTCCTTGTGTTCCCTCTTTCACTGTGTCTCTCTCTGTCAAATAAATAAATAAAATCTTTAAAAAGAAAAGTGTATGTTGCAAAATGTTGGTGGTATATCTGCAAATTTCAACTAATTAAGATGATTGGTAGTATTTTTCAAATCTCCTTCATCCTTACTGGCTTTTTGTCTACATATTCTATCTATTAGTGCAGGGAAAAATGCCAGTATAGTTAACTGAAATTGTGACTGTGTCTTTCTCCCTTTAGTTCTTCTAGGTTTTGTTTTACATATCTGAATTTCTACTATGTGCATACATTCTAAACTTGCATTGTCTTCTTAATAACTGACCCTTTTTATTATTAGGACATATCCTTTTACCACTGGTGTCAAACTCTTAGTTGAAGTCTATTTGGTATAGAGTCACACAGCCTTCTTATGCTTAGTGTTTCTACAGTTTGAATTTTCTACTCTTTTAGTATCAATCTGATTGAGACCCTAGTACTTAAAAAATGTGTCTCTTATATTTGCTTTCATTTCCTATGCTTTTGTTGTCATTTCCAAGAATCACTGCTTAGATCAATGTCATGAAGCTTTTCCCTTGTTTTCTTCTAGGAGAAGGAAAGTTTTATAGTTGTATGCCTTATCTTTAAGTCTCTAATCCATTTTATGCTAATTTTTATGCATGTATAAAAGTAAGGGTCCAATTTCATTATTTTGCGTAGTAAGTGGGATTACATCAAACTAAAAACCTACAGGGGCGCCTGGGTGGCTCAGTCGTTAAGCGGCTGCCTTCAGCCCAGGTCAGATCCCAAGGGTCTGGGATCGAGCCCCGCATCGGGCTCTCTGCTCTGCAGGAGGCCTGCTTCTTCCGCTACCATTCCCTCTGCTTGTGTTCCCTCTCTCGCTGTGTTTCTCTCTGTCAAATAAATAAAATCTTTAAAAAAAAAAAAAACTAAAAACCTACAGCACAGCAAAGGAAACAATTAACAGAATGAAAAGACCTGTTGGATGCAAGAAAATATTTGCAAACCATATATCTGATAAAAGGGCTAATATTTGAAAATACTAAAGAAATCTTACAATTCAGTTCCCAAAAAACCCCAAATAACCTGATTAAAAAGTGAGCAAAGAACCTGAATAGACATTTTTTTCAAAGAAGGCCTACAAATGGCCAGCAGGTATATGAAAAGATGCCTCCTATCTGTCATCGTCAGGAAAATACAGATCACAACTACAATGAGATATCACCTCATACCTATCAAATTTTAAAAAAATCCAAAGATGACATTGTTGAAGATGTAAAGAAATTGGAACCCTTGTACACTGGTGGGAATGGTGCAACTACTATGGAAAATGGGGTGGTCACAGAGTTTTTAAAAATAACTACCATATGATCCAGCAATCTCACTTCTGGGTATATATCCAGAGAAATTGAAATCAAGATTTTGAAGAGATATTTGCATCCCTATGTTCACTGCTGCATTATTCACAATAGCTACGATTTGGAAACTACCTAAATGTCCGTCAACAGGTATCTAAATAAAGAATATGTGCTATATACATACAATGTACAATACAGTAATAATTCAGCCTTAAAAAATAAGAGAATCTTGTCATATGTGACATAATAAACCTTGAGGATGCCAAGTTAAGTAAGTCAGTCACAGAAGGCCAAAAGGTGCATGATTTCACTTATATGATGTAGCTTAAACTCATAGAGGCAGAGAGTAGAATAATGATTGTCATTGGTTGGAGGGAGGGGTAAATGAGGAGTTACTATTCTATGAATATAAAGTGCTATTATAAGATGAGTAGGTTCTAGAGACCAGCTCTACAATATCATACCTACACTTACACAGTACTGCACACTTAAAAATCTGTTAAGATGGTAGATCTCTTGTTAAATGTTCTTACTGCAGTTAAAAAAAGTGTTTCTTTTTAAGTAGATATAGTGTCTTTAATTTGAGTGTTTAGTCAATGTACATTTATTATCTTCATTTGTATGCTTGTAGTTATGTCTACCACCTTGGTATTCGCCTTATATTTATTTCTTCTCTGTTCCTGCATTCCTGTCATATTGTTAATTATTTTTAATATTCCCATTTTGTTTTCTGTTGCTATTTTAGCCACACAGCTTTTGTATGTGTATGTGATTGCTCTGGAGATTTCAGTATATGTCATGATCTTATCATAGACAAATGTTCAAATTTTATCATTTTACAAGCAACACAAGAACCCTAAAACTGTATGTTTCCACATATCTCTTTTTAGTCTTTTATACTGTCAAAATTATACACTGTAATTGGGGCCATTATTTCTCTCAGTGATTTTTCTGCACCAGTTTCCTCTCTCCTTTCCTGTGGGACTCAAATTATAAGATATTAGACATCTTGCTATAATCCCATGAGCCAGTGGGGCTCCTTTATTTTAAAGCCCTTTAAATCTCTGTGCTTCAGTTTGAATACCTTGTATTAACCAGTTTTCAAATTAACTGTTTATTTTTCATGAAGTTTCTGATCTTGTACTAAGTTCATCCATCTATCTAGGGATATTTTGATTTTAGTTATTGTATTTTTCCATCTTGAATTTTCATTCAATGCCTTTTAATAGTTTCCATTTCTCTATTAATATTGCCTTTATTTTTATTCATAATATTCACCTTTCCTTTAATTCATTAAACCTATTTGTAATGGTAAGTTTTAATTATGTATCTGCTAATTTTAACATCTGTATCATCCATCATTTTGTTTTTATGACCGTTTTCTTTTCCTGGCCATTGTCACTTTTTTTTTTTTTTACTTTTTTTTTAATATAAACTTTGATTTTATGCTGGACATAGTAGATGCTATTTTGTTAAGAGTCTGGATTGTGTTATCATCCTTTAAAAAGTACTGAATTTTGTTACTACTGGCACAGATAGACACTTTTGCCCCTTAATAGTTCAGCTGTCTTCTGTGCCCAAGCCAGTCTGCTATTTCCTCCACTGCTGCCGCTCTTTGAGTTTTTTTCCCTATGCTACTCTGTGAAAAAAGTTTCTAAGGCAGAAAGCTGGTGTTGATGTAGTGCTTCTCTAATTTATTATGCCCTGGGGAAACAGCCTCATGCCATCTTTTGTCCAAGGCCTGAGAACAGTTGCTTTATATATTTTTCTAGTTTTCCGGTTTGTTTCTTGTGTATTTTTATGCTGAGAGGATAAGTTCAGTATCCACAAATTTATCCTGGATAAAATTATAGGCTCCATTTATTATTTTAGCTGGATTAAATAATTACTATTTCAGCTGGGAGGAGAAATTTGGATTCAGTAAATCTAATCATGTCTGTGCTAACTGTTCATTTTATTAATTTTTAATATATATAAAATAGCTTCTCTTTTTTCAGGATTGAATTGTTGAATTCCATATATCCTGTTATGCTGTGGATTTAATGTTGTGGTAATGTGAGAAAAAATTAAAATGTTCCTTTTTCTTACACACACTTAATGTGTGTTCTGTGTATGACATGGTAGTTTTAGTGTAAGTTAAAGAGACTATGTGACTATTCATCTGTCTTTTGAAACTAGAAAGGGAGGAAATAAAATGCCAGGATCATGTGTTATAGATATAATGTGACTAAAAGTAAGATTCTCTTGTCATTAGGAGTGAAATGAAATATATTTAAATATTAAAGAATTAAGTGGATTGGAATGGCAGTTTGTTATTTTAAGTACCCATTATAGACTTAATTGTTGTATGTTTATGCAAGTTTAAATAGCCTTAAATTTATAATTATATGAAGTAGAATAGATTATTAAAATATTATTTATGATACTAATTTCTCCTCAAGGAAATTATATTCCTTTGTTCACCAAATTTGAAATTCCTCCACTTTTTGTCTTCCTATCACAATATATCTGAGTGTGTGTATACTAATTCTGTCGGTTTCCAAACGTGCTCCAACATAAAGTCTCTTGAAAATATAAAGTAGGAGTACTCTTCTCTTTTGGAATAGGAAAACTGGGAAAATAGTATTTTATTTATCCTGAGGAAAACACAATTCTGGGGGAAGATTTTTTTACCTTGAGGATATATTGACATCTTAATCAGGAAATTCAGCATTACATCACTGTTTACATACTAAATGATTAACCTTTACTCCAGATATTTCAGTTTTTGATTAAAATTCTAGAAACTACATAATTATGGCATCATTAATATTATGACCAACATTTGGTAATATAAGGCTAAAAAATAATTGTAGAGTAGCCAACTTTTTTTTTTTTTTTTTAAAGATTTTATTTATTTGACAGAGAGAAACACAGCAAGAGAGGCAACACAAGCAGAGGGAATGGTAGCAGGAGAAGCAGGCTTCCTGCAGAGCAGAGAGCCCCATGTGGGGCTCGATCCCAGGACTCTGGGATCTGACCTGGGCCAAAGGCAGACGCTTAACGACTGAGCCACCCAGGCGCCCCTAGAGTAGCCAACTTTTAAACTAGTTTAACAGTTATATTCTTCTTTGATTTTTTTGAGCCACGCAATCAGAAAATTATTTTACTCCAACGTGTTTTCAATACTGAATTTCTTTTTAAAGATTTGTTTGTTTGTTTGTTTGTTTGTTTATTTGACAGTGAAGAGAGAGATCACAAGTAGGCAGAGAGGCAGACAGAGAGAGAGGTGGAAGCAGGCTCCCCGCTGAGCAGAGAGCCAGATGCAGGGCTCAATCCCAGGACCCTGAGATCATGACCTGAGCCGAAGGCAGAGGCTTAACCCACTGAGCCACCCAGGCACCCCTGCAGTACTGAATTTTTAAAAAAGATTTTTGCAATAAAATTGATACCAGGAGCATGAATTTCACACAGTAAAGTCCTCTTTTCCTTTGAACTCAACTTTTTATCAGCCCTTTTTTCATATCCTTGAAATTTCTATCATAGAATTTAGTAAACATGTCACTTCAGTTATTCAGCACCAACTGGACATTTTCTCATTGCCACATAAATCAAAATAAGAGATTTTCTTCCTACTGTTTTTGCTGGATAAAACTTCACCAGTTGGCTTGCTTTTTCTTTCCCTTAATTATTTTTGGTGAAGAGTTTGAATTTTTATTTGTATTATTATGAACATAGATTATGCCTTCAAGAAGCATAAAAATGTAATAGTAAGACATTATTAATGTTGTGAAATAATTAGAAAAAACTAGGTGATTAAGAGTATATGACTTTAAAGTCAGAATTACAAAACTACCCTGGAAGTGGGACATAAGCAGTGAAGGCTTCATGAAGGAGACTGAATGTGAGTTAATATTTATTATAAAAATAATATTTAATGAGTACTGTCAGGCATTTGTGTACTGTTTTTTCATGGATATTTTAATTTAGTTTTTACCAGGACGTTATAAGTAAATACTATAAATAAATTTTCTTGAAGTTCAAATGATGAATCAATTTTCAATAAGTAATAATTTGACCAGGGTAATATGGCAACACATGTTGCTTAGTTAGAATTTATCAGTTACTTTAACTAAGGGCCTGCTCTGTTAACCACAGTACTTAGAAGCAGAGGTTAAAATTGGCCCTGTGGAGTGAGAGAATCAATGTTGATGCAATAATATATAGCAGAGGTTGGCAGACTTTACCTGTAAAGAGCCAGATGGTAAAATATAAATAGTTTAGGCTTTTCAAGCCATACATTCTTTGTGGTAACTATTCAGTGATGTGGTTCTACCACAAAAGCAGACTTAGACAATACACAAGTGGGCAAAGCTGTGTTTAATAACCCTTTAATTACAAAATAGACAGTGGCCCAAATTAAGCATGTGGTTGCCAATAGATTGCCAACCCCTGATATATGGTCCCAGCTGGATTTTGTTTTATTTTGCCAAGGGAAACAAATGATAATACTCTAGTTTTAAAAGTACAATAGAATTGTTTATACCTTACGTCACAGAAATAAGTTTTTTAGATAACTCTAAGGTTACATATCTTAAATGTATAGATACAATACCTAAAGATATATAATGCATCTCTGTACCACATACATCAAATGCTCAATGCATAATTTAAAGATTTACAGTGAGGATCCTTTGTGACTCTTTCCCTTGCCTCTTGATACCATTTTTTCATTCAACAAATGTTCTAACATCATAAAAACCTATCTTTTATACAACTGGTCATATACAGATGTCATCATTAACTACCAGTAATTAAGTTGTTTTTGAAGCCCCTCTCTTTAAATTTTCAGCTCAACTTACTGGCATGATGGGTATTGTTGATTTTAGCTAAGTTGAGAAAAGAAAACCAGGACTACTTTCTAAGGTGAGTGCAGATGCAGTACATCTCAGGGTAACCAAGTCAAATTAGGCACTGCAAACCAACGACAATGGAATTCACATGGTTTAGGTTTTAAGGTTATATTTCTTCACAAGATTTTTGCTAATAGTTGGGTGTTCAGGAGAAATATTACCCATATTCATATTACTATGCAATCAGACTTTGCTTGGATTTAACCAGTTTTCCACTGATGGTTTTTATATTCCAGGGTATTTTTTTCTATATTGTCTTTATTTGTCACATCTTCTCCAATTTGGGTTTTTTTTTTCATCTTCTCCAATTTGTGACAATTCTGTCTTTCCTTGTTTTTCATGACACTTTTAACGAATAGGGTTAAGAAATGATGTAGAATGTCCTTCAATTTGAGTTTGTTTAATGTTTTCCCATGATTAAATTATGGCTGTGGATTTTGGGGGAAAATGCCACATAAGAGAAGTGCCCTCCATCCTATCAGGGAGTGCATGATATCCACATGAGTCATTACCATGACGTTAAAGTTAACCATTTGGTTAAGTGGTATCTGTTGGGTTTCTCCAATGAAAAGTTAATATTTTACCTTTCCATTCTCTGTTCTCTGGAAGTGAGTGACTAAGTCCAGCCTGTATACAAAGGGAAGGAAATTATGTTCCACCTGTTAGAGGGAAGTGTATAAAAAATTTTGCAGACATGTACTAAAGCAAGCACAATAAGCATGTTAACTCATTTCCAAACAAATGATGATATGCATTTCTGTATTTCTATACATGAGTTCAGACTGACATCTCCACCTCAAACCTGAAACTAAAGTGTGCATTATAGCATTCCTTCTTACTTGTTTGTAACTTCTGAGAGTGAGAAAACTGGCTCTCATTATATACAATCCTTTTACTCATTTGTTCAACCTTAATATATAGTAAGTATTGCTAAATTATAGCCTTGTGAGAAACAAAATTATCAAGTAGAGTATACTGTTTGTCTTTAAACTTACATTTATCTGGATAAAACATTGTTCCAAAATCATTTTAGTCAATTACTTTCTTTCTCATCTGCTTCAGTGAAGGTACAAGTTTTAAGTGAATCCATTTTGCAAAATCTCCATTGCATCTTGTCTTCCCCTGATATCCTGTTTGATTTTTCTGAAGCTTGACATACAACATCATATTAGCTTGAGGTACATGACATAATGATTTAATATTTGTATGTCTTGCAAAATGATCACCACATAAATCTAGTTAACATCCTTTACTGTACTTGGTAACAAAATGTTTTTCTTGTGATGAGAACTTTTAAGATTTGTGCTCTTAGAAACTTTAAAATATGTGATACATTATTGTTAACTATAGTTTTCATCCTGTACATGACATCCCTATGACTTATTTATTTTATAACTGGAAGTTTGTCCTTTTTGACTCCTTTCACCCATTTGGCCCACCCCTAGTCTCCACCTCCGGCAAACACTAATCCATTCTTCATATATATGAGCTTGTTTTGGGGTTTTGTTTGTTTGTTTTTTAGATTCCACATGTAAGTGAGATTATATAGTATTTGTCTTTCTCTGTCTTATTTCACTTAGCATTATGGGGACTATAGTTATATCTCAATTTTCATTCCAATGTTGGCAATTTGTGTCTTATTATTTTCTTGGTGAGTGAATATGGTTCTTACCTATTTTGTTCATTGTTATGTCCACATAACATAACATAAAAAATAAGCTGTGTTTTCATTGGTTTTGTTTATTGCTTTGGTTTTAGATTTGATTAAATTTAAATAATTTCATTATTTTTGTTTGCTGTTAGTTTATTGCTCTTTACTTTCTTAAGGCACACGCTAAGCTAACCAACCTAATCTCTTTTCTTTTTCTTTTATTTTTTTTTTAAGATTTTATTTATTTATTTGACAGAGGGAGAGAGATTACAAGTAGGCAGAAAGGCAGGCAGAGAGAGGGAAGCAGGCTCCCTGCCAAGCAGAGAGCCCAATGCTGGGCTTGATCCCAGGGCCCTGAGACCATGACCTGAGCCGAAAGCAGAGGCTTTAACCCACTGAGCCACCCAGGCGCCCCTCTCTCTTTCTTTTTCTAATATAAACATTTAATGCTATAAATTTCCCTCTAAGTATGTCGGCTGCATTCAACAATTTTTAAATGTTTTAACTTTTTAGTTAATTTTTATTTTAAATTTTCTTTCAGTGTCCCTTATTTATTCACATGTTATTTTTTCAAAAATCCTGTATTTCCAAATATTTTTGCTGATTGTTCAGACTGATTTCTAGTTTAATTTGTTATGATCTGAGAACATAGTTGGCATGATATTTGTTCTTTTAAAATTGTTAAGATTTGGGTTTTTTGCCCCATATTGGTGAATGTGCATATGTCCTTGTAGACAACATATTTTCTGATGTTGTTGAGTTTTTTTATAAGTCTCAACTGAGTTGAGTTGGTAAGCAGTTATTGTTCAGGTCAGCTATATCTTTACTGATTTTCTTTCTCCTGGTTCTTTCACTTATAGTATTGAATCCTACAACTATAATTGTGAATTCGTCTACCTTTTCTTTCAAAGGTACCAATTTTGCCTCATTTAATTTGTGGCAATATTGTTAGGTGCAGGGGCGCCTGGGTGGCTCAGTGGGTTGAAGCCTCTGCCTTTGCTCAGGTCATGATCTCAGGGTCCTGGGATAAAGCCCCGCATCAGGCTCTCTGCTCAGCGGGGAGCCTGCTTCCCCCTCTCTCTCTGCCTGTCTCTTGTCCTACTTGTGATCTCTCTCTGTCAAATAAATAAATAAATAAATAATCTTAAAAAAAAATATTGTTAGGTGCATATACATTTACGGTTGCCATATTTGCTTAGAGAATTTATTATATTATTATTATATAATATCCCTCTTTATCTCTGATTATATTCCTTGTTCTGAAATCTCCTTTTTAATTTTAGATGTCCTATTCTGCTTTTGTTTTGTTTTTCTATATGGCACAACTTTTCATTCTTTATTTTAGATATGTCTTTTTATTTATTTATTTAAAGATTTTATTTATTTATTTGACAGAGAGGAGAGAGATCACAAGTAGGCAGAGAGGTAGGCAGAGAAAGAGTGGGGAAGCAGGCTCCCTGCTGAGCAGAGAGCCCGATGTGGGACTTGATCCCAGGACCCTGAGATCATGACCTGAGCCGAAGGCAGAGGCTTTAACCCACTGAGCCACCTAGGCACCCTTAAATATGTCTTTATATTTAAAATAGGTTTCTTGGGGTGCCTAGGTGGCTCAGTCAGTTATGTGTCTGCCTTTGACTCAGGTCATGGTCTCAGAGTCCTGACATCAAGCCCTGTGTCAGGCTCCCTGCTTAGCAGGGAGGGGAGCCCGTTTCTCCCCCTCCCTTTACTGCTCCTCCTGCTTGTGCTATCATGTGCTCTCTCTGTCAAATAAATACAATCTTTAAAAATAAAAATAAAAAATAAATTATGTTTCTTAAAAACAGCATATAGTTCCAAGGGGTTTCCACCAGTGTTCTATGGACACAGATTTTGTTCTTCTTCCTACAAGGTTAAAATTTTTCTTCCATAGCAGAGATAGGGGAGTTGGATCTTGGCAGAATTTCCCCTCTGTGAGCCAGTATTACAAGAACAAGATTCCCCATGTTCTTTTGAATCTTCCATGTGACTGTGACTGCCTGTAAATTCTGTGGAGAAAAAGTCTGCAGGTAGGGTACAAGGCCCTGTATGTCTAGCAACCTGGGGCTTTACCTTTCCATACTATCCCACACTCAGTCTTTAGTGATATGTTTATGAAAACCCAGGTGAATCTTTTTGCCAGCTTATATAGCCTCCAGTGGCACCTTCCGTGGTAAACTAATGCTTGGGTGACTTAGTGCTTGAACTCTTACTCTTTGCAGGTACCTATCACTCCCCAGATGTCAGGTCAGTTCTTTGGCTTGTGTATTAGTTCATCACAGCTACTGTAACAGATTTCCACAAGTTAGTGGCTTAGACAACACAGTCTATTATTTTTACAGTTTTCTAAGTTAGAAGTCTGACATGGATCTTACTAAGCTTAAATTCAAGGTGTTGCCAGTGGTGCCTCCTTTCTATAAGCTCTGGATAGGATTTATTTCCTCATATTTTCCAACTTCTAGAGGATGCGCCTAGTTCTTTATCTTCAAAGTTAGCAATCGTGAGCTGTGTCCTTCTCATATCATATTACTCTAAGCTTCACTTTTCTACTTCTATGGTCCTTTGTGGCTACATTAGATCTATCTGAATAATTCTGGATAATATCCCTGTCTTAAGTTCAGCACATTAGCACCCTTAATTTTCCTTTTTTTGGTAACATAACATATGCACTGGTTCTGGGATTAGACATGGACATCTTTGGGCGGACCATTATTAGGACTACCATGGTGTGTCCTCTGGCTCCTAAAGATTCACATCTGATCCACATACAAAATGCTTTTATCCCATTCCAAGGTCTCTAAAATTCTCAACACATTATGCCATGGGGACTCAGGTCTCTGATAGGCTCAAGAAGATTAATCAATTTTCACTTTTCAGCTCTTTTGCAATTTATGTGTTTTATTTTTGGAAAGAAATAAAGTATAAAATAGCTAACAGTGAATTCTTACATGAATAGGAAGTTGACTTTTAAAGTACGAGTAAATAATTTACTAACTCCATTTAGCTCTGTTACATTTTTATAACATTGAGTGTATTTTGATATGAAATATATCTGCTTCCTACATATCCAGTGAGTTTAGTAATATCACAAGATCCCTTTTTTTATGTCATTCTCATCAGATGTAGATATAGGATATTAAAAACTAATGTAAGATATCAAATGGCTTGACATTTCTAAAATATTCCTAAAATATGCCTTCTAGCTGTATGTAACTCAGTATCTCTATTATTTATAAAATGCTTATGCTTTATTTAGATACTTGGAGTTATGGTCATGTTATCAGATAATACAACATTTAGCTAACTATTTAGATAATACCAGATTGTGTTCAATTGTATATGCCAGGTTGTATTCACGTTCACATTTTTCAGTCAATATATAAGGTGTCCTCAGAGCATCACTAAGCACTTCAAAGGATACATCAGAGAAAGCTATGCCTTCTCCCCACCCCTAAAGTGTTTCAAGTGTTAAGAAAGACAGGAAAGAACATCATACCTGAACATAATTAAGCACTATAATCATATTTCACATAAACAGTGAAAATAGAATAGTAATGTTCTTAGAGAGTAGACAAAAGGGAAAGCTATCAAGAAAAATTTTTAGAGAAAATAGCTTTAGATATATATATAAGAGGTTTTATGGCTCTTGGCTCATATTTCTGTACTTATACTTGTACCTGGAGCTGATAAATTCTAAAGAATGCATCCACAAACTGCTAGCCAGGAACATAAACTTATTCATATATATCCAAGAAGTAAAGTATATCATAGTCATCTATCAGGGTAGAAATGATACATAAAAAATCCAGGAAGAATATAGCCAGGCCAGATCTCAGTCTGTGTTCCCTGAATGTACTAAAAACATAATCAGTCTCTCTTATTTTGTTCTAGATCCCCCAAACTGTTAGATCTGTAAGGGCCAAATTTCACATGATAAAACAAATAGTATTATGTGGGGAAAGCTATTTATACTATACTATTTTCTTTATATTTGCACTATTAGAAGTATCTTGTCAGTATTCTGTAACTACATGATTTCACATTATCTTGTTTTACTATTTGACCTGCCAATCAAACACTGTGTTCAAGGAAGAAGAGTTTCTTGCTCAATGTAGTCAATATCATAATTTCATAATCTGTAAACTCTCTGTAGACATTTTAGAAAGCATTCCATAGTATTCTGATACTTTCAAGATCATTAGCATATTTGATCCCAAAATAAGATTCTTTTTTTTTTAAAGATTTTATTTATTTATTTGACAGAGAGATCACAAGCAGGCAGAGAGGCAGGCAGAGAGAGAGGGGGGAAGCAGGCTCCCTGCTGAGCAGAGAGCCTGATGCGGGGCTCGATCATGACCTAAGCTGAAGGCAGAGGCTTTAACCCACTGAGCCACCCAGGCGGCCCCCAAAATAAAACTCTTGGAGCACCTGGGTTGCTCAGTGGGTTAAGCATCTGCCTTCTACTCAGGTCATGATTGCAGAATTCTGGGTTTGAGCCCTGTACATACCCCCTGCTCAG
>CM053611.1:62332717-62363000 GCA_028646535.1 Procyon lotor
TTTGATAGTATAGAAATGGTAGGGTGTATAGAAGTTTTGTAAGTGAGGAACATTTACTTGGTACCTAAGCAGGGTTTTATCAATTTCTTCCCTTTTTTTTCTTTTTGGTTCTTGGTTCACTTCTAAATATTATTAAAGTTTAATTTTATTTGAAATAATTTATAAATTCAAATATTATTTATGAAACTTTAAAAACTGTTACTTAGCTACAGTTTCAAATCTTTTACTGAGTCAAATCTTTCCTTCCTGCAATGCTCTGAATACTTCTGATTAAATTTTTGAGCCTCACTGAAGTTCATTCTAATATGACAACCTTTCAATTATTGTGCTTTAAATTAAGTTTTGGCTCCTTTTACCCTTAGTTTCCCTAGAAACATTGTATTATATGATTATTTGGTGAATTCCAGTATGTGAACATTATTATCATCCTCTACAGTATTTTTTAAGTTCCTCAAAAATTATGGTACCTATATCAAGCACAATATTGCAGATATAGTCACGTTGATGGATATATATTGATGGATAGATTGGTTATGGGATATCTTGGTAATTGTTTCCTAAGGCAAAAAATAGTTCTAGAAACTTCCAGTTACAAAAGTTCAGTCATGTTCTTGAATGGGCAGGAAAGTTAAGGCTAAGCCAAGTCACTTAATCAGACTTCGGTGGCTACAAAATAAGAGTTATAGTAGATAGATGCTAACTAACCTGATGATTTAAAATTAAAATGTTAATTCAGTTTATCCAAAATAGTACTGATACAGACATTTTCACCCCCTAAATTCTTGGCTGAGATTAGAGTAGGCACTTTGAAGTGCTAGAAGCTTAAAAGTGACATTTTTGGTCTTATTATTTTCAAAATTTTCTAAAATATAGGTCTGGGAATATCTTCATCATTGGTCTCTACAAATTGCAGAAAATTTATAGACAGCAAAATAAAATGTATGTAAACATTCAAGAATGTGATCCCCTTAATAATGAGAGAAGCAAGTGTATGGTGATTTTGAGTAGCATTAGGAATTCATCTTAAGTCTCATAAATAGAGTGATATAGCAATAGTAAAGGATTATAGTAACTTTCACATAGTATTTCTTTATGAAAAGAGAGAAATGATTCCTTTGGGATACACCAAGTTATTTATTTGATTCAATAATTCCTTATAGGAGTAGCTGGTTGATTTATATCTATTTGCTAGTTTGTGATGTAATGCTGTGCTTGGCAGAGGTAAGTTAGTTTAACAAGCTGACCTGCTTACATAGAACTTATAAATATTGCATGAGTGGAAGCATTAATTGGGTCTTTTGATTGCACAGACTGAAATGAAGGGCTTCTCAGAGGAGTTTTATACCTTTTATAGCATTTGTCAGTTTAACCCTACTCAGTGAAAGGTCACTGGCTTGAAATACCTTCTGAGCATGTTTTGAGTTTGCTTCCTAGGCATTCTTCTAGGTTCCTGTGTATAATACGGGAAATTTGCTAACCAGTGATGAAACTGGTGCCTACATTAATCACTGAGGTCCTAGGCTCTTTAGTTCTGATGAAATGCAAGTGGCTTCCAGAGGTTTCTATGGAAAGTATTTCTCTTTAAGTAATTAGAAATATAGATAACAAAGGAAATTATTTACCTAGGTTTTATCATATGAAAAATAAATTAAAACTTTTTATCTCATATACAACCTGGTTTTATGCAATGCAAAGCAGAGAGTAATTCAGGTTTATAATTAACCTTGTAGAAATTATAAAAGCTGTCACTGAATATTTGAATAAAGTCCATGTTTTAAACTTTGAAGGTATGATGCAAAATAAATGCTAATTAATATGCTATTAGTTTACTGAATCTCAGTGAAATAGATTTTAAAATCAGTGGTGAAAAATTATATATTTTAATTATGTATTTAATATTGTATTTAAAGAATATTGTCTTTCAAAAACAGTGGCACATCTTAGTTTATAATAGCAAATGGAAACAATAATTTCCTTGATGTTTTGTAGCACAGCCTATACCCCTACTTTTAGATAAATTTGTTTCTTATCTACCTAGAAAGGTATATTTTCAGGATATAAATAAGACATAGAGAACCTCGTTGCCCCCATTTTGGAAATAGACCTTGAAACCACTTCTGAGACAGCTCAGATGTCTAAATGCTCTCTGGAAAACATTAAAATGCCGTCTCAGTCCTTGTTTAGACATTATTGATTTTATATTACAAGTAGATGAAAGGTCCACTTGGGGAATACTGCTATATAATTGCTGCAATGACCTAGCCATCTAATACTACCCAGGGCAAAAGCCATTTGATCAAAATCAATGTAAAATATACATTTATCCTCCTGAGACTATTAGGGTGTAGAGGAGAGGAGGCGGAAGACACCACATATGAAGAGTGCTATTTAATAATGTGACATCAGAAGTAACTGCAATTATATCTTTACTAACTCTCAAATGCAAATAATCCTACATGGCTCTGAATTCTGGAGCCGTATGGCTTATCGACAACAGAATAAACAAATCAATAACTTCTGCAGAAACTCAGAGTGTTTTGAAAAAAGGAATCTTGTATTAGAGCCAGGAATGTAGCTTTACAAAGAGCCCAAATGCCATGCCCTTTTGTTTGTTAAAGCACATGGTTGGATAAAAATATATTCAGGGCAAGACTTATTTTCTTACATCTTCGCTAACTCTTTCCTTATTTGGAGGACCCATATTATCAACACTTTATATCCACGTGAAAACTCTTCTCAAACAAAGAATATTAGTCACTTTTGTATAATTCAAGTTATCCATGTAGTTCGGTTTCTCATCTGATCCCAAAAACAGGAGAGTGTGGTTAGACACTGTTGATAGATATCTTTTATTAAGAGGTACACTTACCATGAACAAATGAAGTTTAAATTTCAGACCATCCTAGACAGGACCCTTTGTGCAGCCCTGGAAAGAATCTAGCAATGTATATATATTCATACATGTTTGTGAAACATGTTTGTTATTTAAAAAAAGTGAGATACTTACAATTTTCTAATTGATTTTGTAATTCTAAATAATGCAAATACTATTCATGATTTTATTTTTTTTCTTTTTTACTCGGTATTCTTTTTAAGTTCTTATTTACATTCCAGTTAGTTAGTTAACATGCAGTCTAATATTTGTTTCAAGTGTACAATATAGTGATTCAGCACTTCCATACATTACCTATTTCTCATCACAAGTGCATTCCTTAATCCCCAATCACCTATTTCACCCATCCCTTCCACCCACCTCCACTCTGGTAACCATCCATTTCTTCTGTATAGTTAGAAGTGTGTTTCCTGGTTTGTATCTCTGTCTCTTTCTTTTTTCCTTTGCTACTTTGTTTTGTTTCTTAAATTCCACATATGAGGGAAATCATGTAGTATTTGTCTTTCTCGGACTTATTTTACTTAGCATAACACTTTAGCTTCATCCATGTTGTTGCAAATGGTAAGATTTCATTATTTTTGATATCTGAGTAATATTCCAGTGTGTGTGTGTGTGTGTGTGTGTGTGTGTGTGTGTGTGTTTATATAACATACACACACCTTCTTTTTCCATTCCTCAGTCAGTGGATACTTGGGCTGTTTCTATAATTTGGTTATTATAAATAATGCTGTAAACATCAGAGTGCACTACCCCTTTGAACTAGTATTTTTGTATTCTTTGGGTAAATACCTAATAGTGTAATTACTGGATCATAGAGTAGTAGTTCTATTTTTTTAATTTTGTTTTCCTTTCAGATTTTTATTTAAATTCTTGTTAGTTAGTATACAGTGAAATAATGGTTTCAGGAGTAGAATTTAGTAATTCATCACTTACATATAACACCCAGTGCTTGTCATATCAAGTGCCCTCCTTAATACCCATCACCCATTTAGCCCATTCCTTACCCACATCCTTCCATTAACCCTTAGTTTGTTCTCTGTCATTAAGAGTCTCTCATGGTTTGGCTCTACCTCTTCCTGCTCTTTCTTTTTCCCCTTCCCACATGTTCATCTGTCTTATTTACTAAGTCCCACAGATGAGTGAAATCATATGGTATTTGTCTTTCTTTGACTGACTTATTTCACTTAACATAATACACTCTAGCTCCATCCACATCTTTGCAAATGACAAGATTTCATTCTTTTTGATGGCTGAGTAATGTTCTAATTCATACCACATCTTCTTTATTGATTCATCTGTCAGTGGACACTCAAGCTCTTTCCATAGTTTGACAATTGTTGATAATGCTGCTATAAACATCACAGTGCGTGTACCCCTTCTAATTTGTATTTTTGTATCCTTTGGGTAAATAACTAGTAGTGCAATTGCTGGATCATAGGGTAGTTCTATTTTCCACTTTTTGAGGAACCTCCATACTGTTTTCCAGAGTGGCTGTACCAGTTTGCATTTCCACCAGTAGTGTGAAAGTTTACCATTCTCCACATCCTTGCCAACATCTGTTGTTTCTTGTGATGTTAATTTTAGCTATTCTAACAAGTGTAAGGTCGTATCTCTTCATGGCTTTGATTTGTATTTCCCTGATGATGAGTGATGCTGAGCATCTTTTCATGTGTCTATTGGCCACCTGGATGTCTTCTTTGGAAAAATATCTACTTGTGTCTTCTGCCCATTTCTAATTAGATTATTCATTTTTTGGGTCTTGAGTTTGATAAGTTCTTTATATATTTTGGATACTAACCTTTATAAGATAATGTTATTTGCAAATATCTTCTCCAATTCCATAGACTGCCTTTTAGTTTTGTTGACTGTTTCCTTTGCCGTACAGAAGTTTTTATCTTGACAAAATTCCGGTAGCTCATTTTTGCTTTTGTTTCCCTCACTTCAGGAGATGTATCTAGGAAGAAGTTACTATCACCAATGTCAAAGAGGTTATTGCTTGTGTTCTCTAGGATTTTGATGGATTCCTGCCTCAGATTCAGGTCTTTCATTCATTTTGAATTTATTTTTGTGTATATTATAAGGAAGTGGTCCATTTTCATTCTTCTTCATATTGCTGTCAGTTTTCTCAACACAATTTGTTGAAGAGACTGTCTTTTTCCCATGGATATTCTTTCCTGCTTTGTCAAAGATTAGTTGGCCATATAGTTTTGAATCCATTTCTGGGTTTTCTATTATATTCCATTGATCTATGTGTCTGATTTTGTGCCAGTACCATACAGTTTTGATCACTATAGCTTTGTAACATAGCTTGAAGTCTGGAATTGTGATGCCTCTAGCTATACTTTTCTTTTACAAGATTGCTTTGGCAATTCATGGTCTTTTATGGTTTCATACAAATTTTAGGATTGTTTGTTCTAGCTCTGTGAAAAATGCTATAGGTAATTTGATAGGAATTATACTGAATGTATAGATTACTTTGAGTAGTATAGACATTTTAACAATGTTTGTTTTTCCAGTCCATGAGCATGGACTGTTTTTCCATTTCATTGTGTCATCTTCAATTTCTTTCATCAGTGTTTTAGAGTTTTTGAAATACAGATTTTTACCTCTGTGATTGGATTTATCCCTAGGTATCCTATGGTTTTGGTGCAATTGTAAATGGGATTAACTCTCTTGATTTCTCTTTCTGTATCATTATTGTTATATAGAAATGCCACTGATTTCTGTACATTATTTTTTGTATCCTGCAAATTTACTGAATTAATGTATCAGTTTTAGCAGTTTTTTGGCCAAGTTTTTGAGTTTTTTATATATAGTATCATGTCATCTGCAAAGAGTGAAAGTTTTGTTTCTTTTTTGCTGATTTGGATGCCTTTTATTTCTGCTTGTTTTGGCTTTATTTTTCTTACAGGAGAGTCAAAAGTGTATTATCCTGAGACACCATAAATCCAGATATGTTCCTTCTATTGATAAGTCCCATGAAATTATCCAGATTTATTTTAAATGGTAGCATGGAAGAAATGAATAAGGAAAGAAATTCTAGAGATGAAGCCAGGGACCATAGGCAGAATGATAAACTAATCTCTCTCTTGTTTGGCCTGATCTATAGGCTAATCTATAATGTTACAAGGGATATTTTAACACCTACTCAGCAGAATATGACCAAAAAGTAGTGCGTATTGTGGGATTTTTGACATATTGATCTACCTTTCTTCCACTATTGTATATTTGGCATGGAGGAAGACAGGTGCAATTAGTTAACAGGCTAATGAAGAGTAAAGAAGCCACATCTGGACCATGAAAAGGACTGTACGTCACCCAGAGATCCTGAGTTTCAAGCTAGATGCAATTCCTAATTTTAATTTTGAGCCAGATGCAAATTCTTAATCAAAATTTGGGATATTTTCCTTAGGAATAGAATAGGGGTATTCTTCAGGTAGGAAGAAAGGTATACATTTCCCACCCAAGGAATTAAGGGTAGTCAGAAAAGTGGACTGTGGGAGTAATGGTTTCTCCCCTAGTCTCACTATGTACTTGCAACTCGGAAGCAGCTACCCAGTTAAGAAATATATTCATTTGCTCTGCTTACATCTGTATGTGGTTTATGTGATTAGTTCTCATTGAATAATATGAACAAAAGTTATGACAATTACTTCTAGGCAAAGAATTTAATAAATTGATTTTCTTCCTGAACATTCCACTTCACCTTGTAATAGTAGATGCCAAAATGATGCAAGGGAGAGACGACAGTCCAGAAGGAGTTGGAGACCCTGAGTCATCCATGGAAAAAAGCCACCTTGAATTATTGTATGAGCTAGAAATAAAATTGTTTTGCCTTTGAGTCATTTAAAAAAATTAAGATATTAGGTAGTATCTGCTATCTAAATGTAATGCTAAGAGTGTGTCCTTGGTCTAGGTGATAGATTTTTGGAAGATTTTATTTATTTATTTTTAGAGAGTGTACATGAGTCGGGGGGGGGGGGGCAGAAGGAGAGGCTGAGAATTTCAGACTCCATGCTGAGCGTGGATACTGACATGGGGCTTGATCTCAGGTTCCCGAGATCATGACCTGAGCTAAAATCAAGAGCTAGATGCTTAAGTGACTGAGCCACCCAGGCACCCCTGGTCTAGGTGTTATTACTCAAAATATCTACATTCTTTTTCACCCCAATTGATCAGGTGCCAAATTAAAGGAATCAACAAGTATGAAAACAATACTCTACTGTTATGTTTTCTAGCAAGAGTAAAACTTATGTTTTTAATTCACACTTTATTGAAATAAATTTCTATACCTTTCCAAACAGGACATCATCATTTCTAGCAATTATACATTCCATCTGCATTATTTTTATACCCACTCATGCATACAATGATACCAAAACTTTCTTAGTTGGTTATTATCTATAAGAAATAAATCTGGGCAGAATGATCTCTAAAATATACTCTGGTATCCCAGGAATATATGCAATGTAAGAGTTGATATAGAGTCTATTATGCAATTCAAAAGATTAGAAAATCCTTATCTGAATTGGAAGCAGGAAAACACCATATTCAGGCAATTTCAGGTATCAAAGCTGCTCACTTTCAGCTACACCATTCTGCTTTCTACCTGTGCTCAATATAGTTTTCTATCCAAAACATAAATATATAGCCTTCATTTATATCAACTGATATGCAGCCTAAGGATTCATTCATTCCTTAATTCACTTATTTTAAGAAATATTTGAGTACATTTCTGAGCCAAGCGTTCTTCTAGAAATGGAGCGAGACAAATCCAGGTGCTACTTTTAAGGAACTTAAAATCTGGTAGAATTCTGGTGCCATTGCAGTTACTACCATGTGAACGAGATCAATCCTAAAGAGATAAGAGTGGTAAATCATCTGCCAGGGCTTTCTACCTGTTATGCTAGAGAAACCTAAGACTCATCATCTAAGGAGAGGCATTCAGGGATGAAGGATATCTGTCATTTCAGGTATTACTACTGGGATCCTTCTCATTATGTAGAATAAACATACATTTGTACTGTGGCCTTTTTGTTTTATGACCATACTAAGTAAATACAACAGATCCCACCCTATTACATTCCATAAACATATTTTTATAGCATATTGAATCTTCAGTGTTTCTTAGAAGGATAGAGAGATAGATAAGGGTGAGTAAGTTTTTGTGTATTTGCATGATGTGTGCATGGTGAGTGGTCTATTTTATCTTCTTTGGTGACTATCTTCTGGTGGTAAAAAAACATTTCCCAGCATGAAGCTGTAGAAAGAATCCAGCGCTTGAATTCTGGTTATAGTAAGTTAAATCAAAGATGTGGCACTTATAAACATGATCCTAAGTCCATTGCATTTGAGCCCTTTTCAGACCTCAAATTTTTATTCTTCACATAGAGTAAATAATACCTGTCTGACCAATATTAGATATCCTTTCTTTTTTAATTTATGTTTTAAATGTGCTCCATATATTACCACCTTGCCTCATTTAAATCTGAAAATTCACTGAGGTCAGGGATTATTATTTTCAAATCATCATTTTCCTTTCCTCAATATTAGTAATGATAACATTTACTTAGTATTTACTCTGTGGTATACACTCAATTGACCACTTTATGTTCTTCACTTATTTAATGTTTACAATATCCCTAGCCAGTTGTTATGACTTCAAGTTCTATGAGACTGCTTGACTTTGTAATTTAGCTCTTCTACTTATAAGCTGTAATATTGGAAAAACCACTTAGCCCCTCTAAATCTCAATTTTCAAATTTAATCATAGGTAGTTGTGAGACTCAGATGAATTAATAAAAGTACAGTACATAAATATTGCCTGGAGTATAGTAAGTTATTAGATATAAAATAACATTGCTTTCTGATATACCCATTTTTACCATTATCACCTCTAACTTGAATTATTATGGTAGATTTATTACTGTTCATTTTTTGCTCCTTTGCAGACTTTGAATTTCTCTTCATTAAATATGAGCAACAAACCTTAGCCTCACCTAGATAAGGCCTGCATATGGACTCTCTCCTTTCCTAAACATCCTCTATGGATAGAGTGTACTTACCCACACCATTGATGCTGGCCTTATCTATGTGATATTCTTTGGCTAATGGAATATAGTATGAAATGATCTGGTGCAACCCTATGCCTTAAGTAAAATCACTTGTTTCTGTTTACCTTTCTGAGAGCTTCTGAGAGCATGGGCCCACCATGGGAAATGAATGCCCCATATACCTGGTACTCTTACACAGAGACCCTAAGAGTGTGAGATGTGTAGAAGATCTTAACTCAATATGCAGGAAGAAGCAGAGCCACTCCAGCTGTCTAGCTAACACAGAGATCTATTAGCGAGTAATAAGGGTTCACTGTTTGCCACTGAAGTTGTGTGTTATTATGCTTTATAATATGGTAAAGACTGGCCAGTGTACCCTTTTCCCCCATCAACTTCTTTGATATATTACTGAAAGTAGTTTAAAAAACCCACAAATCCAAGGATACCATTTACTTCTACTTAGCACCTTTTAATGGTATGCTGTTTCATTTAAACTAAAATCAAACTCTTTGTTATAGCTTAAGAATATTCCTTTTAAGATTTTTTATTTATTTTAAGAGATAAAGACAGAGAGAAGACATGAGCAAAGATGGGGGAGTAGAGGGAGTAGACAAGCAGACTCTGTGCTGAATGCAAAGCCCCGCAGAGGGCTGATCCCATGACCATGAGATCATGACCTGAGCTGAAATCAAGAGTCAGATGCTTAACCAGCTGAACCACCCAGGTATCCCCTTCAAAGCTTATGAATATTTTTTATTAACATATAGTGTATCATTTGCCCCAGGGGATTTATGAAGATTTTAACTACCTCTTAGATACCATATTATATTTTTCTATGCATAGGCCATCTGTGCCCTTACTCTTTACATAAGAGCATTGCAAGTCCTTTTCCTTCTCAGGGCCTTCTCAGATGTTTTATCTTCCTGAAGGAATATTCCACACTTTTCTTTCCATGCTCCTCATCCTTCAGATCTTGACTTAAAAATCATCTCCTAAGAATGCAATTTTAACTATATATTTATTCACTTATTTTTTTGTCTGTCTCTTCTACTGTAAGTCCTGCGAGGTCAACACAAGAGCTAGATTTATTTACTATTCATTACCCAGAATTTAGTACAATGCCAAAAGCACATAAAACTGTACAAAAGCACATACGTACTGACAAATTCTTACAAAAGCTTACAAGTACTGACAAATTCTATTGGATAGATTGGTTTCATTAAGGAAATCGAGGAGCTAATGAAATATGTTTCATAGGATTATGCAATTGGTAACCGAGTGCAGAACTAAGACTCATGCTCAAATGTGTCTTGTTTGTAAAGAACCAGATATTAGGGGGAAATCATAAAAATACATATTTTATCTGTAATACATCTAGCCTTGACTTATTTACAATTTTGGTAATTCATACCCATGTTGATGAACTCATCATTGAATTATCCCACAGTAAATTGTTCAATAATTAAGTGACGTACAATTATAAGAGTTATATTTATACTACTTAAAGTAATAGGTTTCAACTAGCCTTAGGTACCTTATAAATACTATTAAAAATTCACAACCCAGATATATAGCATTATTTATTTATTTATTTAAACAGATACCCTTAAGGTTGTCTATTATACAACTTGATCTAGTTTTGTTTTTTATTTTTTTGTTTTTTTTTTTGGCCAAAACTTCTTCATTGAAGTATTACATAATACATGCTCAGAAGAAGAGCATAGCTTAAGTGTTTAGCTCTGTGAATTTTCACAAACTCAGTATACACCCATGTACTCAGCACTCCACCAGGGTTACAGGTGGTTTATTTTTTTTAAACTTTAAAAAATTTTGCGGAAACAATTAGGTGTCCAGGGAGGTACTGTGTACCCTTCACACAGCCTCTCCAGTGTTAATGTCTTGCATCCCTGAAGTATAGCACCAGAACCAGATCATCATGACCAATGCAGTGCACCAGACATATTCAGTCACATTTTACCAGTTTTATGTGCTTTCATTATGTATGTGTGTTGATGTACCATTTTGCACCAGCAATGTATGAGTTGCTCTGCATCTTCACTGACAATCAATATCATCAGAATATAATTAAATCTATTCAACCTTCCCAGTAGGTGTAGAGTGGAATCTCACCACCATTTTAATTTCTATCATTATGGACTGATTTTATCTATTTTATCTTTTTATTTAATTAACATCTAATGCATTATTTGTTTTAGGTGTACAAGTCTGTTATTCATCTGTCTTAGACAATACACAGCGTTCACCATAGCACATACTCTCCACAGTGTCCATTTCCGAGCCATCCCATCCCTCCAAACCCTCTCTACTCCATCAAACTTCACTTCGTTTCCTGAGATTGAGTCTGTTATGGTTTGTTTCCCTCTCTGGTTTTGCCTGGTTTCATTTTTTCCTCTCTTCCCCTATGATTATCTGCCTTGTTTCTCGAATCCCACATATCAGTGAAATCATATGATAACAATCTTTGTATGATTGACTTATTTTGCTTAGCATAATACCCTCTAGTTCTATCCACGTGGTTGCGAATGGTAAGATTTCATTTTTTATGGCTGCATAATATTCCATTGTATACATATACTATATCTTCTTCATCCGTTCATCTGTTGATGGACATCTGTGCTCTTTCCATAGTTCGGCTATTGTGGACATTTCTGCTATAAACATTGGGGTGCAGGTGCCCCTTTGGATTACTACATTATATCTCTGGGGTAATTACCCAGTAGTGCAATTGCTAGGTCATAGGGTATCTCTGTTTTCAACTTCTTGAGGAACCTCCACACTCTTTTCCAGAGTGGCTGCATCAGCTTGCATTCCTACCAACACTGTAGGAGGGTTCTCCTTTCTCTGCATCCTCACCAACATCTGTTGTTTCCTGATTTGTTAATTTTAGCCATTCTGACTGGTATGAGGTGGTATCTCACTGTAGTTTTGATTTTTATTTCCCTGATGCCAAGTGATGTTGAGCATTTTTTCATGTGTCTGTGGCCATTTGGATGTCTTCTTTGCAGAAATGTTTGTTCATGTCTTCTGCCCATTTCTTGACTGAATTATTTATTCTTTGGGTGTTGAGTTTGATAACTTTTTCATAGGTTTTGGATACAACTCTTTATCTGATATGTCATTTGCAAATATCTTCTTCCATTCTTTCAGTTGTCTTTTGGTTTGTTGACTGTTTTCTTTGCTGTGCAAAAGCTTTTAATCTTGATGAAGTCCCAATAGTTTATTTTTGCCCTTGCTTCCCTTACCATTGGCTATGTGTCCAGGAAGAAGTTGGTGCAGCTGAGGTTGAAGAGGTTGCTGCCTGTGTTCTTCTCTAGGATTTTGATGGATCCCTGTCTCATATTTAGATCTTTCATCCATTTTGAGTCTATTTTTGTGCATGGTGTAAGGAAGTGGTCCAGTTTCATTCTTCTGCAAGTGGCTGTCCAATTTTCACCATTTGTTGATGAGACTCTCTTTTTTCCATTAGATATTCTTCCCTGCTTTGTTGAAGATTAGATTACCACAGAGTTGAGGTTCTATTTCTGAATTCTCTGTTCTGTACTATTGATCTATGTCTGTTTTTGTGCCAGTACCATACTGTCTTGATGATTACAGCTTTGTAATAGAACTTGATGTCCAGAATTATGATGGCACCAGATTTGGTTTTCTTTTTCAACATTTCTCTGGCTCTTTGGGGTCTTTTCTGGTTCCAAACAAATTTTAGGATTATTTGTTCCATTTCTGTGAGAAAAGTTGATGGTATTTTGATAGGGATTGCATTAAATGTGTAGATTGCTCTGGGAAGCATAGACATTTTAACAATATTTGTTCTTCCAATCCATGAGCATGGAAAGTTTTCCCATTTCTTTGTGCCTTCCTCAATTTCTTTCATGAATGTTCTATAGTTTTCTGAGTACAGATTCTTTGCCTCTTGGTTAGATTTTTTCCTAGATATCTTATGGTTTTGGGTGCAATTGTAAATGGGATCGACTCCTTAATTTCTCTTTCTTCTGTCTCGAGGGTGTATAGAAATACAGCTGATTTATGTGCATTAACTTTATATCTTGCCACCTTACTGAATTCTTGTTTGAGTTCTAGCAGTTTGGGGACGGAGTCTTTTGGGTTTTCTACATAAAGTATCATATCATCTCCAAAGAGTGAGAGTTTGACTTCTTTGCTGATTCAGATAACTTTTATTTCATTTTATTGTCTGATTGTGAGGCTAGGACTTCTAGTACTATGTTGAACAGCTGTAGTAATAGTGGACATCCCTGCCATGTTCCTGACCTTAGGAGAAAAGCTCTCAGATTTCCTCCATTGAGATTGATACTCATTGTATCATTAGTTTTTCATAGAAGCTTTTATGATATTGAGGTATGTTTCCTCTACCCCTAACACTGTGAAGAATTTTAATAAAGAAAGGATGCTGTGCTTTGTCAAATGCTTTTTTCTGCATCTATTGAGAGTATCATATGGTTCTTGTCTGTTCTTTTATTAATGTAGTGCATCACACTGATTGATTTGTGGATGTTGAATCACCCTTGTTGCCCAGGAATAAATCCACTTGGTAATGATAAATAATCCTTTTAATGTACCGCTGGATCCTATTTGCTAATATTTTGATGAGAATTCTTACGTCCATGTTCATCAGGGGTATTGGTCTCTAATTCTCCTTTTTGGTGGGGTCTTTGGTTTTGGGATCAAGGTAATGCTGGCCTCATAAAATGAGTTTGGAAGTTTTCCTTCCATTTGTATTTTTTGGAAAAGTTTCAGAAGAATAGGTATTAATTCTTCTTTGAATGTTTGATAGAATTCCCCTGGGAAGCCATCTGGCCCTGGGCCCTTGTTTATTGGGAGATTATTTATAACTTCTTCAATTTCTTTGCTGGTTATGGGTCTGTTCAGGTTTTCTGTTTCTTCCTGGTTCAGTTTTGGTAGTTTTTATGTGTCTAGAAATGCATCCATTTCTTCCAGATTGTCTAATTTGTTGGCATATTGTTGCTCATAATATGTTCTTATAATCGTTTGTATTTCTTTAGTGTTGGTTGTAATCTTTCCTCTTTCACTCATGATTTTATTTTTTTGTATCTTTTCCCTTTTCTTTTTGTTAAGTCTGGCCAGAAGTTTTTCAGTCTTATTAATTCTTTCAGAGAACCAGCTCCTAGTTTTATTGATCTATTCTACTGTTCTTTTGGTTTCTATTTCATTGATTTCTGCTTTGATCTTTATTATTTCTTTTCTCTTGCTGGGTTTAGGCTTTATTTGCTGTTCTTTCTCCAGTTCCTTTGGGTATAAGATAGTTTGATCTATTTTTGAGACATCTCTGATAAATATTTAATAGTATCTAAATTTCAGTACTTTAAAACTATTCCATATTTTGTATTTTACATTGATTTCATTTTTTAATTGCTATCACATCTTTGTATCAGTAGAAATAGGTTAGATTGTTCTATATTCAACTGTAATGTCAAAATAATCAAGAACTACAACAACAAATATTTGTTTTCTACTCTATGTCTGTCATTGGTTAGCTTAGGCTCTGTTGCATATCTCCTTTTCTGCAGAACCCAATACAAATGAGTAGCTTCTTTCTGGGATTTTGTTGGTTGTCATTATAAAGGAAACCTAAAAGGTGATTTGAGTTAGCCTTTAAATCTCCTGACAAATATTACTTCCACTCTTGTTTCATTGATCAAATCAAGTCATCTTATAAAGCCTGAAATCATTGGGGCAAATTACTAAATGATTCCTACTGAGAGAGTGGTGTTGCATGTGGACAAAACTAATATGTCAACAACACTTTGCAACCTATTTTAAACCTATTTTAAAATGTCTTAAATATAGTTGGAAGTCATTAAAATCCAAAAGCCTATGATTCTTTCTTGGATACACCATTCAGGGAAAAATGCTAATTTCTAAGCAGTTGCCTATCCCAGTAGTTGAATTAATATTGACAATGCTTCAGAAAAGTGAGAGGCATATGAGGCAGATTGACTCAAATAAAAGAAAAATTTAACATTAAGTCATTGTACTTGGTCATACTTTTTTCTGCATGAAGATAAGTTTCAATAGAAAAATCACACTGTGGTCCATTAGATTTTTAAAAATGGGCAAAAACTAATGTGTATTTCTTACTATGCATAAAGGTCTATATATACAATTTTTTATCTTTAATACACCTTTCTCTTTAATCCTTAATATAATCTTTGATGTAGGTATTTTAATTATCATTCTATAAAGGGAATTGAAGCCTAAATAGATTGAATGAGGTGCCCTATGGCACATAGCTGATAGTGAATATCATGGATTAATAATTAATACAATTTTGCTTTCAAAAACCTACACTTTCCATTTACATCATGCAATTTTACTTCCTATTTGCACTATCAAAAATGGTATTGGTGTATATTTGAAACATGAAAATGAGATGATGCATATGGAAATGGTACTTACATCACTATTCTTTTTTTTTTAATTTTTATTAACATATAATGTATTATTTGCCCCAGAGTACATGTCTGTGAATCATCAGACTTACACATTTCACAGCACTTACCATAGCACATACCCTCCCCAATGTCCACACCCCAGCCACCCTATCCCTACCCTCCCACCAACCCCCCACCCCGGCCACCCTTAGTTCGTTTCGTGAGTCTAGGAGTCTCTTATGGTTTATCTCCCTTCCCATCCCTTCCTGTTTCATTTCTCTCCCCCACCCCCCCAAACTTCCGCCTTGCCTCTCAAATTCTTCATATCAGAGAGATCATTACATCACTATTCTTGAACCATTTATACTGAGTCTAGAGGAGCTTTCTTTCCATCAGTCCCTCACTCCTGAAATATGTGCATGCACCTTTGTGAACAACTTGATAAATCTTAAGATTTGATAGAAGGGTGCCTAGGTGACTCAATCAGTTAAGCAGATGGCTCTTGATTTCAGTTTAGGTCATGATCCCACAGTCTTGGGATTGAGCCATGCATTAGGCTCTGTACTCAGCTGGGAGTCTGCTTTAGGATTCTCTCTCCCTCTCCCTCTGCCCCACTCCCTGCCCACATGCTTGCACTCTCTCCCTCTCAAATAAATAAATAAATCTTTAAAAAAATATTTGCTAGAATTGCCTACAATATTCAGACTGCATATGGTATGGTATGTAATTGATCCTAGAAAGTAGTATGTTTAAAACCTAATTCTTGAACTTGTGGGTATTAGGTCCTTGGGACACAATGAGGATGGAAAAAAATAGATTGAGTATAAAAATCCCCTAACATGTGCAAAAAATGATGTTAGGTAGTTAACAGCACTTTCTGGCATCAGACTGAGTAGTAGCTCCCAGTACTGCTGCAAGTAATATTTAACACATTTGAAATTTTATTTCCATATCTGAAAAATGAAGATAATAGAAAAACTTTATCCCCATGTTTATTCTGAGGATTAAATAAGATAATGCTCTTGAAATGCTCAGAAGTTGTGTTTACAAAGTACATTCTTGCAACAACAAAAGACCTACAGTTTGATCTTCTATAATGAATATATATATATATATCAGTGGTATATATACCACTGCCATGGTCTGAATGTGGTCCCTCAAATTTCATGTGCTGCAATTCTAATACCCAACGTGGTGGTGTTAGAAGGTGGGGCCTTTGTAAGGTGATTAGGTCAAGAGGGTAAGCCTTTATGAATATGATTAGTATCCTTAAAAAGGCTCTGTAGGATACAAGTCTGCAAATCAGAAGAGTGCACTCATTGGACCCTCCTGGCACTCTGATAGAAACTTCTAGCCTCAGGAACTGTGACAATAAATAAACTCAATTTGTGCAGTTCTTCTGTTCTTTTTAGTGGCCTGAACAGACTAAGATATACACCATGCCCCAACAAAAGTCTTTAGAAATAATATACAAAAAAATAAAAAATAGTATGTTCAGTGCTAGAATCTTAGCTTGAATAAATTAGAAAATGATTTGTAAATATTTTTATTTTATACTGATTCTTGTATCAAAAATTGGATATTTGAATCCACTTAGAAAGAAGGATGATGTTGCTACTTATGTCAAGAGCCAGAGGTTAATGTTGCATGTGTATTTCCCCAAAATAATATATCATTAAAAATCAAGAATAATGATAAATGATAACATTGCAGGTAAATAGTTCTGGTTTGACCTAGTATGAATTTCAAGGAAGTACATTTCATAAATAATGCTGTAGATGACGGCCATCAGTTTACTCATTCACAGTGGTGACATTAACATGGATTAAAGTTTTCTTTTTAAAGAACAGTAATAAGTTCAGGAACCTCCCCGCAAAGTTTCCACAGTTTTCAAGGTTATCAAAATGCAGATATAGAGAATTCTGAAGCTAAGAAATTGATAGTCTAAGAAGAATGAGAAATGTTGGGATTGAGCGGCATAAGAAAATCGAGATAAAATCTCAGTTATATTACTGGTCAACCAGTTAGTCTGAACCTGATACTGACCAGCTAGTCTGTCTTTGGTTGGTAAATCAAAGGAATTCACATATTCTTGTCTAAAAATGGTATTTATTTTCCTAGAAAGCATGGAAAGGTAACCATGGCATAGTATCTAGGTAGCTCAGTCAAATTATTTTTTCAGCAGAATAACATACTAGATTGCTGTCATGTCCAGATAACACACTTCTTTTTAAATTTTTTTTATGTGGGTATAGTTGACACACAATGTTACATTAGTTTCAGGTGTACAGCATAGTGATTGAATTTTTCTATTTGTTTTGCTGTGATCTCCACCTCTTTATTCTACATGATTCAACTTCTCAATCTTCACTTGCCAGCTTCTTTCCCTTAGGTGGTTTATCATGTGTTAGAATTTGTTAGCACAATTAGACATAGACTTTTCTTGTCAGGAACATGATCATCATGTGGAAACATATAGCTTGGAGCCTCATGTGAGGGGAAATGAGTGCTGTACCTGAGTGCTGAATACTAACTTTCTTATATTTGTCTAGGCTAGTAGTAATTGAAAAAGATCATAGTATTCGTGGATCCTGATTCAGCTGAGTAGAATTTCCACCAAGGCTTCTGTTTAGGGAGTACTGAGAAGGTTGTGTTTGGCATCAGAACATCCTGTCTAAGTAGAATGTAGTAAGACAGCCACTTTAGACCTAACTTAGCAGTCTTAATCCTCTTTTAATTCCTTTTTCAATAGCCTTACCTCTGCCCAGTAGGGCTACTTTCTCACTTTCTTCCTCTTCTAGGGTTCTTTCATCAAAAGTGATGATATTTCTCATATTCACTTACTACTTAGACTTAGGAGGACCAAAAGTGTCATTGGGTGCAAATGAGATTTATATTAAGAAGTCGGATATATTAGGGACACCTGAGTAGCTCAGTTAAGTATCTGACTCTTGGTTTTCATTCACGTTATGATCTCATGCTTGTGAGATCAAGCCCCGTTTAGGGCTCTGCACTGGGCACAGAGTCTGCTTGAGATTCTCTCCCCTGACCCCATTCTTATACACTCTCTATGATAAATAGGTAAATAAATAGAGAAATAAATTATTTTTTAAAAAGTCAGGTATGTTAAAACAAGAAAATTTTATGTATACATGTATATATGATATGTGTATGTCTATGTGTGTGTTAACATGTGTGGGTCTAGGTTTGGTTCATTACTTTAAAAAACTAATTTTTTAATCAAAGCAGGCATTCCATATAAAAACATTGTTAATATGGTTCCTTTTCTTTTTCTTTTTTTTTTTAGATTTTATTTATTTATTTGCAAGAAAGAGCATGAGCAGGAGGGAGGAGCAGAGGGAGAGGAAGAAGCAGGCTTCCAGCTGAACAGGGAGCCCCCTGTGGGCCTCGATCCCAGGATTCTGGGATCATGACCTAAGTCAAAGGCAGATAGACACTTAACCTACTGAGCCACCCAGGCACCTCTGATTTCCATTTCTTTTATAAGGAAATATAATTGCAATATATTATTGTGACAATTCCTAATTTAGATACATATCACAGAAGAAACTTCAGCAGGGCTGTTTCTTACTTACCATTTCCATTCAATTGGTCTGTTTGATAAGCTGTCAACCACTGGATCCATTTTTTTAAATGGTTTAGACATTGGAGTAAATAATACTAAGGTTTTCATCAGATTCTATGAACTACATGTACTAGATTATAGTATTGTCAAAATATTTACTGTTCATTTTATTTGGACCTTCCCTGTAGGAGAATTATATTTATAGGCTCATAGATATGAGGCTTAGATTACTAACTTTGGACACGAATGTGTGGGCAACTGTCATGTGAAAATTCCAAATGGAAATCTTAAGAGTCATGGCATGGTATCACGATGTTTCTTCCTTCAGTTATGAGCCTCACAATATTCTAGATGTGGGCTCCTCTGTCAGACTAACTCTGGAGTGAAGTGGATATTGAACAGACTTAGCAGAAGTAAATATTGTGTAAGCATTCAAGAGTTGGTGCTCAGTGTTTTTTTTTTTTAACTATAGCAAAACTTAACCTAAGATTTATGAAGAAATATTTCCCAAAACAATGTAATACAAAGATGTAATTCAGTTGTTTCTGTTGTACAAGCACACAGGCACTAGGGATACAGCAAATACAGTCATTTTGTTAATGCTAATGTCATGGAATATAGTACTAGAAATTACTGTTAGACATAAAATTAATGACTAGTATTTACAGCTTTGGCCTTTCATACAATACAATGGGAGTGTACCTTGCTACATTTCTAAAGGGTAATTTTAAATATATGCTAAAAGTATTAAAATACAGTTTTTCATACAGTAGTCCTAACTTCAAGGAAAAAAAATAACAATACACACAAAACATATGCAGAGGAACAGTGATATTTTTTTTTATAAGAGTAAAAACATTTTGAAACAGTCTAATGTTCAAAAGTAAAAGATTGGTAACATCATCACCTGTAAAATGAAATTTTATGCAGCCATTAAGATAATATTGTGGAGGAATATCTAATGGTATAAATATTTTTGACAAAGAGCAAAAAAAGCAAGATAGCATTGTAAATAATGCATAACTTCAACTCTTTTAAATCATAATAAACATGTACACAAAGACTGGAAGGAAATGAATCAACATTTAACAGTGGTTATTAGTACATAGTATAAACTTTTAAAATTAAAATTACTCTTAGACCTGGAACACTGTTATGAATTTCATTAAAATAAAACAAAGGGGAAATAAAGACTGTATCGTTTTTATATACATAAAATTTCAAAATGTGCTATGTGAGTGGGTAAAGCTTTTTCCTTGTCTTTCCCTGCCCAATTTGTCTATCTGTGAGGTGTTAGGTGTTACATCACCTCATCTTGACATGCTGTTTAAAGTCCATTTTCACTGGTCTTAAAGTTGGACTGGTTGTGTTGCTAAATCAAAAAAATCCCAAATCTTTAAAGTCAAACTAAATGCAAGTCTCTTTACTATATTATCACTATTTCTCTTTTCAACTATTGTAGAGAGAGAGAATTCATGGTAATTAAATATTATTTAGTCATTAATTCCAGCTGGGACTGCTGATAATTATGTCCCAATATGATTTCCTCTAAGATATCTCACAGGCCATTGATAAACAGCTGAGAAAAAAAAAATCAAGGAATTAGCAGTAATTATCACAAAGTGGTTTGCTATTAAATTAATTGAATAAAAAGTAATTGGATTATGTATGATCTTCAACAGCTATTAGAGTTTAAACTTTAATTAAATTGTCATAGTCCTCATTCAAAAATGAATGTTTAAGCATAAACTATTTTTAAACAACAAAGGAGCAGAATACTAATCAGGACAGCCTATACCACCAACCTTAAGCTGAAAGCTCTGTCAGACTGATTACCAACCAATTTCCACACATTAAAATTATCGGCAAAAAAGTGTTTAGATATACTAATCATTTGCAGGCTTTTCAAATATTATTACTTGATAGGAAGTCAATTAGCATTGACTAAGAAAACTCTTAAACAGTTAGCTCAGTTCTGTGCATTAAAGAAAACCTAGGCTTTTAATTCTGCCTGGAAGCTGTTAGTTAGAATTCCCCAGCTAAGTCCAAAATTACAGTTTATCAACTACCACGAAAACCATTTTAAACATATTGATACAATTTTTCTTTTTTTTTGATACAATTTTTCATGTATTAGTGTTCTAAAGTAAAAATAAATAAATAAATAAAATATTTTATATGAAATAGTGTTTATATGTATTTGCATACATATTGCATGCACACATATATGCACACATATATTCATGCATAGATATACATACACATCATCTGGGACATCTTTCAGGCAGCTACTTGAAGGCTGTGAGGTAAATTGCTAAAGCTTTCTCTGAAGGAAAGACAAGCTGTTACTTTTGCTTTTCTAGTCCTGCCCTTCACAAAGATGGTTAAAATAGGAAATTGCTTCATTCACACATAAAAATTTTCAGTGAGAACTGAAGGTGAGAATTTAAGTTTTCTGACTTTAAGATTTTTTTAAAATACAGTATCTGAACTATCTTCAGAGAAATTTCTTTTTTCTGTCTTTTTGAGGACTGCTTGGTGAAATGCTTCTCAATGTGTACTACTTTGGATTTATAAAAAAATTTTTTTAATTTTTGATTTAAACCAAAGGCTTTCTAGAACTCCCTATGATAGATTTGGATCATTTGATTTTTATATTAATATTTTAAATATATATTTTTAAAGTTTTAATCTTTTATTATTAATTAGTCTTATCTATTTCAGTAATATTTAACTTCTTTTTTTTAAAGGAGATCAAACAAAATTAAAGTATATTTATATATTTGAGTGCCATTTTATGCAGGGTATATTATATGCTCTATCTCATTCATTTCTCCAAAAAAAAAAAATACTGTGAGAAACTTATTTGCCTTTGTAACTGCAGTTCAGAAGGTCTCAATACTTTGTTTAAGGTCACTCAGTCAGTAGATGCTACTAGAACAGAGTATTTAAGTCTCAAATGCTCATTACACCATCCATGAAAGACACGAGGATGCCCCAAGCTTAAAATGGAGTGGGGTGAAGATTGAGGAAAGAAGAGGTTGAAAATCTTCTTTTCTTTAATTAGTTCCCCACAGGCAGTTCCCTACCTCAAAGCAAATCCACTGGATTGACCCTTCCCACACTCCTTGATCCTAAACTTAATTTAGAAAGATTGACAGTTCTGTGTTTAAAATTAACTTGTCACATAATTTGGGATACCTGGCAGCAAAGTTAATGCCACTGGTTGAATAAAACTAATTCTAAAAGCAACCTATGTGATTATTTAAAATAATGCTGTCAAATAAAGATTTTAAAATACAAAAACAGAAAAAAATGTCAAGTAGTGTATAATCATTTTGTTATCCTGAGAACAAATGAAGTTTTTACTGGTCATTATTAAGGTATTACTGAATATTTAGGAAATAAAAAATCAGTAGCTTATACATAATCTCGGGTTAACCCTTAGGTACATACAGATCACACTTAAAATCAGTTTTATTCGTTCATTATTTCAGTACATTTTTATTAGCTAATTGTTTTGTGTCAGGCAATGAACAAGGCTCTGGAAATACAAAGATGCCTACGATACAGAATATGATCCTGAGGAACTCCTAGATAAAAAAAAACATTCATGTCATCAAGTCAAATAAGATAAAAACAGAGAGGAAGGTAAACCATTAGAGACTATTAACTATAGGGAATAAACTGAGGGTTGCTGGAAAGGAGGTGGGTAGGGTGATGGGGTACCTGAGTGATGGGCATTAAGGAGGGCACTTGATGTAATGAGCACTGGGTGTGTTATATGCAACTGATGAACTAAATTATACCCCTGAAACTAATAATATACTATATGATATATAAATAGAATTTAAATTAAAAAAAGATTCATGTCATCAAATCCTTGTAAATTACTGTGATATGCTCTACTAGTGCTAGAATCAGAGTCTTATGGTATCTGAGAAATGAAATAGACTAAATGAACTTGAATAGACATTTTCCAAAGAAACATGCAAATGGCCAAAATGTATATGAAAAGATGCTTAATCTCACTATTCATCAAGGGAATGGAAATCAAAGCCACAGTAATGTGTTACCTCACACCTGTTAGGATGACCATTTGAAAAAGAGAGAGCGTGCGCAAGTATCTGTGAGGATGTGCACAGTTGTGCACTTGTGCACTGTTGGTAGGAAAGCAAAATGGTGCAGCCATTGTGGAAAATAGTATGGAGGTTCCTCAAAAAATTAAAAATAGAACTACCATATGACTCAGCAATCCCACTCTGGTTATGTCCAAAATCATCGAAATCAGGATCTTAAAGAGATAACTACCCTCCCAAATCCACTGCTGTATTAATCACAATAGCCAACATATGGAAATAATCTAAATCTCTATTGATGGATGAAGAAAGAGAATGTGATATATAAATACAATGGAATGTTATTCAGCTTTAAAAAATAAACTTTGTCATTTGCAACAATGTGGATGAAACTGAAGAACATTTTGCTAAATAAATCAATCACAGAAGCCAAATACTTCACGATTTCACTTACATGTGGCATTTAAAATAGTTAAACTCATAGTCAAGCAGAAAGTAGAATGGTGGTTGCCTGGGGCTGGGGAGAGGAAGAAATTGCTGTTCTTTGCCTTGTAGTTTTCTTCATGATCTCCTTGCTTTGGTTTGGTGAGCTTCTTGGATTGGTGGGTTGTCATGAATTCTGGAGAAAGTGGTTCTTATTTCTTTAAATATTTTTACCACCTCCTCCGAGGACTCCAATTCACAAATATTCGGCCACTTTCTGTTATCCCACACATCACTGAAACTCTTTTCATTTTCTTCTAAAATGTTTTCTTTCTCTCTTGTTATTTTGGGTAGTATTTATCGCTGTGTTTTCAACATCACTACTAATCTTTTATTCTGTAATGTCTAACATCTCAATCTTATACAGCATATTTTTTATATAACATGTTATTTTATAGAAATTAAATTTGGATTTTTTAATAATTTCCATGTCATCACATGCTCAAAATATATTCTAGTTTCTCAAAACTGTGGAATACAGGGGTGCCTGGGTGGCTCAATACATTGAGTGACCAACTCTTGGTTTTGGCTCAGGGCATGATCTCATGGGTCTTGGGATTGAGCCCTATGTTAGGCTCCCTGCAGGGAGCCTGCCTGAAGATTCTTTTCCCCCCACTTATGCATATGTGTACTCTTTCTCTCTCTCTTTCAAAATAAATCAATAAATTTACTTTAAAATGTGAAAACCAGTTATCAAAGTGTTTTATAGTGTCCCTGCCACAAATTCTATCATCTGTTTCATTTTTTGGTCACTTTCATTTGATTGTCATTTCTCCTCACTGTGGAATAATGAAGATTGCCAGTCTGGCTGATGGAACCTGGTAATATGCTCATTCCTCTGTGAGCTTCACACACTGTTCCTTTCAATTTTTTCATAAGATTCTTTCTCTGTCTTCTAATAGTTTCTTCACATTCATGCACTGAGCGTTACTCAACTGAATACTTGAGAAGAATTCTTTGAAGATCTCTCAATTTTTTTCTTCCTGTGTAAGTTGTGCTTCTTTTTTAATCTTGCAACCAAATATTTTCCTCTATCCTAAAGGACACTACTTCTATCCTTCAAAGTCGTCTGCTATACAAACACATTTGAAAAGAAAATCCTGAACAAAAGCCAATGTAAGGTGGGCAAAAATAGGAGAAATCTGTGGGGAATTGTATCTTACCATCTGACCACCATTCTGAGCCAGGCCACCACTGTTTCTCACTTGGAATGCCCTAACTGCCCTGTAAATTATCTCTGCATCCATCTTTCCCATTCCAATCCTTTTGGCACATGGAAACTAGCATGAACTTTTGAAAATGTGGCTTTATATTTTATATAAACTCTTAGTGGACTCCCAACTGTATATAAAAATCAGTCACCTTACTAATCATGAGACCTCTTTATGAGCTGACACTTCTGTGCTTTCCAAATCTACTCTTTCCTCTCCCATTTCATACTTTTCAGTTGCAATGTCTTTATAAAGAATTCCGAATATTCCAAGTATTTCCCACATTAGGGCTTTCAAATATGCTACTGCATCTACCTAGAGTTCTCTTTCCTTAATATGAGTATATCCTTTACTTCATTTTGATCTCTAGTTATTAATATTCTCCTTTAAAAAGAGCCAATTCTGGCTATTGTTGTTATAATCAATACCACCTCTTTACTCAATATTTTTAACCATCTGTTTCCCTGATTACATTTACTTATTTATTTACTTAGATTTTATCCACCTCCACTTATAATCTATAAACATGTAGAAAGGACTCATGTCAGTATTATTCAGAGCTTAGCACAGGGTCACATACAATATGCTTGGTACTTCTTAAATTTGTTGATAAATACTTAAAAGTCCTAGTAAAATTATAATTATTTCTATATGGGATTTTCCCTATAGTTGTCAATAGTGCACTATTGAATTGTATGAGCTATACTTGGTCCATCTTCATAGTCTCTGTTGATTTGCCTGACCTAAAATGTTGTGTTCAATAGTTACTTTGAATGTGATATAACACATAAAGTCATTTATTATGTTCTAGGTCCTGAAAATACAACACTGAACAAAACAGGAAATGTTTCTTCTTTTTTGAGTTTACTACTTAGTGTAAGGAAACAAATTCTTTTTTTTTTTTTTTTTTAGGAAACAAATTCTAAACTAAAAAATATTTGATATTTATGCTTATGATAAGTACCATTTTTTAAAAGTTGGACTTGGTAAAGAGCAAATGTTTGTGGGTGGCTAATAATTAATTTAGAATGGTCAGGAAAAGCTTTTTGGATAAAATAACATTAAGTAAAATTATATAATTTCAGACAGAACAATATGTTTTTATTATATTAGGCAGCCCTGGACATAAAATGGTGTACCCAAACTCACAAACATGAAACAAACAAAGGCAATCCACCAAGTACCGAGAAAGCAATATTTTTAGGTCATGTATTGCTCTAAATAGAAAACTAATTCATTGGTATTATACCTTTAGCTACGAGGGTTTTTTAACTTTTTATGAGAATTTTCATCTCTTTGTATAGTCTCTTTTTTTAAGATTTTATGTATTTATTTGACAGAGAGAGACATAGCAAGAGAGGGAACATAAGCAGGGGGAGTGGGAAAGGGACAAGAAGGCTTCCTGCCAAGCAGGGACCCCAATATGGGGCTCGGATCCCAAGACCCTGGGAAAATGACCTGAGCTAAAGGCAGACGCTTAATGACTAAGCCACATCAGGTGCCCCTCTTTGTGTAGTCTTTAAATTGTACTCATGTATATGTATTCTATCAGTACAGAATGTAATTTCTCAGACTTTTACAGACTATACTATATGTATGTAAAAATGAAAGATGGAATGATTCTGAACTATTAGGTTATTGGAATGTGTTATTCTATATTGTACATCCAGGAAAGTCAAGTGTTTGATGTGGATTTCTCGACTCCATAGAAAACAAATTCTTCCAAGTGGAAAAAGTGTTAATTAACTGCATGCTGTATCGAATGATTTTTTAAAAGATTTTATTTAATTATTTGACAAAGAGAAGAGAGAGAGAGAGATCCCAAGCAGGTAGAGAGGCAGGCGGGGGGTGGGGGGGGTGGAAGCAGGCTCCCTGCTGAGCAGAGGACCCAATGCGGGGCTCTATCCCAGGACCCTGAGATCATGACTTAAGCCGAAGGCAGAGGCTTCACCCACTGAGCCACCCAGGTGCCCCTGTATCACATGATTTAACACACATAGAAAGTGATTTATATGGAAACTCAAAGCTTATTTAGTTACCATTTTTTGTCCCCCTATAGGTAAAATAAAACCAGAGGTAAGATATGACATGAGATTTGTTTCAGTCATAAGACACTGAATAGCAAAGAAGAGTTCTGAAGTTTTATAGATGTTGAAAATGGGGGTGGAAATGAAAGTGCTGAGACAACTTTTACTCCAAAAGTGCTTCCCTAATAAAATTTACAGGGTTCTGTGGTGTCTTAGTTCATGTCAATCTTCTTGTATAACTGTTGGAATTTAAATAGACCAAGAAATTGGAAAGATGACAACTTTGAAAATTACAATAGGGTATTTAGTAATCAAAATATTCCTAGAAAAACTTTAGGGAAATTTTTGATACAGATGTTTTTCAGAGATGGTGTTTTTATTGTGGTGAGAACACTTCACATGAAATATTTCCTCTTAAATTTGTAAGTGTGCAGTAAGATATTGTTAAATTCAGCACTGTGTAGTACAGCAGATCTCTAGAATGTATTCATCGTGCATAACTGGAACTTTATACTTATTGGTCAACAACATCACATTTCCTTTTTCTTTTAGACCCTGGAAACCATCGTTCTACTCTCTGCATTTATAAGTTTGATTGTTTTAGATACTGCATAGAAGTAGAATCTAGTAATATTGCCCTTCTGTGATTGGCTTACTGCACTTAGTACAATGTCCTCCATGGTTCACCCGTGTTGTTGCAAATAACAAGATTTACCTTTTTCTAGGGCTGAAAAATGTTTCATTGTATGTACCACATTTTCTTTATGCATCTGTCAATGGAGTTTTAGGTTTCTTTCTTATCTTCAATTATAGATAATGCTTTAATGAACATGGAAATGCACATATATCTTCAACATCCTGATTTCATTTATTTCAGATATACCCCAAAGTAAGGTTGCTGGATCATGTGATAGTTCTATTTTTAATTTTTTGAGGAACATCTGTACTATTTTCCATCCTGGCTACACCATTTTGCATTCTCACTAACACTGTACAAGTGTTCTAGTTTCCCTACATACTCTCTAATAGTTGTTATTTTTTTTTAATTATAGCCATCCATAAATATGAGGTAATATTTCATTGTGGTTTTAATTTGCAAAAATTAGAATAGACTTTAGGAACTAAACTCAAAATAAAGACTAAAAATATTGATCTAAAGGTGGAATTTAAGAATAAAAGATCTATCTTCTCAGTATTTGTAAAAGCTAATTCATCTTTGCAGAAGAGTTTAGAATCTCAAATTAAGAGTCAATATTTCCTTTTTTGGTTATATTTAATATGTTTGCTTTTATATATATATGAAGCAAAATTCTCCCATTACCATCTATAACTATCTCTTTAAAGCCTATTGTTATTTACATATCTGATTTATCCCCTTATAAGCCTTTAACTAAGGCTTTAATGGTTGTGAAACTTGTTTTTAAAACTAGTACACGAGGGCACGTGGGTGGCTCAGTGGGTTAAAGCCTCTGCCTTCCGCTCAGGTCATGATTCCTGGGGAATCATGCCCCGCATTGGGCTCTCTGCTCAGCAGGGAGCCTGCTTCTCCCTCTCTCTCTGCCTACCTCTCTGCCTACTTGTAATATCTCTCTCTCTCTCTGTCTCTCTCTCTGTCAACTAAATAAATAACTAAAATCTTAAAAACAAAAAAACTAGTAGACGATTGCTTTAGATAGTCTGTTCGTGAAAATCTTTGGTCATTTTTCTGAGACAAGACTAGTTTTGAAATGGTCTTGTATTTTTCAGAGATGTTTTGCTCCACAAAGAATATATATCTATGGACGAACTTTATCCAACCTGTGAATATTCTTGCTGTTTCTCAAATTTTGTTAATCATATTGTGTATCAAATATCAAACCATGATATACTGATCCCCAAATCTGTGAAATCAAAAGCTTCAGGAAAACTTGTCAAACAATACAAAGTATTTCTTATACAAATATTCAGTATTTTTTTTTGCTTTATCTTAATTACTAATTGAATATTACATTTGTAAATTTGCCATATGTACATATATTAATGACCAAGACAGAGGCTGTGCAAGTCATCTCTATGTTCATTACCCTCATTTTAAAAGATTCTTGCTTATTATACCTACACATATGTTTAAAAAAAATATTTTCCAAAGATCATTTCTAAAATGAATTGTTTTAAAATAAAATTTCAACTAAATTATTAAGACAGATATAACTATAGAATGAAAATAACTCTTCTTTAAATTTGTAGCTTATGGTAATACTGTGCTCAAACACACACACAAACTGATTTGGATAGTTAAGAAAATAATATACAAATGTAATGACTAAGCAAATTACTTGTAATCCTTGACAGAATTCCTGAGAAAGTCTGCCTTTAGTTAGAAGAGGTGTCGAACAGTGGTTCTTGGAATAGTATTTTAACTATTACTGGAATTTTTATCTTTAATATTAAAATAAATCAATATTTTATTTTTGTGTTATTCAGAGTAATAAGTCACAGTTTTTATAACTTAGAACTTCAAGAATGAGAACAAGTTTTATGTAGCAAATTTTTTGAATGAGAATTTAAGTGCCAAATAATTCCTTTTAGGAAAATGTTTGATTGTAAAGTCATGATTTTCATTTGCTAGGACCATTCAATTCATATGGACTCATAGATAGTAACAGGGTCTAAGATTAAAAAAGTTAGATTACACTTATCAGATGTTAATTAATCATGTGATAAGAAGTAGGCCAGCGAGGTGAGAGAATAGATTATATATCACAAAAAATGAATGTGAAAAGTCAAAAGTACATAATTTGGAATCCATATTAAATATTCTTGGTTAGATTCATTACTATGTTTTTTGTGTGCTAGTAAATATTTTGATGTAATTGAATCATTGACATATATTATGGTGTGGCTGTTGCTTCACTTCGTTTTGTTTTGATTTTAGAAATATATTGAACTACCTGACAAAAATAGAAATTTATTTAAGAGGTTTGCCAGATGTTTTATGGGCACTGTGAGCAATTTTCTATCATTCTACACTTGGAAGAAATTTTTGCTTTATTAAATTTCCTTCAAATCACATCATACTTAAAAAAAAAATGGTTCAAAACCATCAGATTGAGTGTGGTGAACTTGTTGCACACAGCTTGGATTGAAATATTTAAAATTTTAGTTAAAATGTAAACAGCAACATTGTCAGCCAGTAATTACTGCTTTAAAAAATACAAAGGGAGGGGTGAATGGGGGGAAACCAGAAGGGGAGATGAACCATGAGAGACTGTGGACTATGAGCAACAAACTGACGGTTTTGGAGGGGAGGGGGGTGGGGGTTGGGTGAGCCTGGTGGTGGGTATTGAGGAGGGCACGTATTGCATGGAGCACTGGGTGTGGTGCAAAACAATAAATCTTGTAACACTGAAAAAAAATAAATAAATAAAATTATAAAAAAAATAAAATAAAATCTGGAACTAACCAAGGGTCAAAAAAAAAATACACATTTTTATAAATGTGTGGGGCTATTCACGCTACATCAATAATGTATGTAAAACATATT
>CM053611.1:62363100-62384881 GCA_028646535.1 Procyon lotor
ACACATTTTTATAAATGTGTGGGGCTATTCACGCTACATCAATAATGTATGTAAAACATATTAATATTTAGGGGCACCTGGGTGGCTCAGTTGTTAAGCGTCTGCCTTCAGCTCAGGTCAGATCCCAGGGTCCTGGGATCGAGCCCCGCATCGAGCCCCGCATCCGGCTCCTTGCTCGGCCGGAAGCCTGCTTCTCCCACTACCATTCCCTCTGCTTGTGTTCCCTCTCTCGCTGTGTTTCTCTCTGTCAAATAAATAAAATCTTTAAAAAAAAAAAAACATATTAATATTTAGATCTAAGAAAATGAATTTTGTGTCATGTGTGTGACCGTGTGTATTCAATAAAAGCAAATTGAACAAATTTCTACAGTCATTAAAGATCGTATACATTAAACACTGACATTTTATACCACAAGATATTACATTAGCCTACAATTAAGTGTTCTTCTGTCTCATATTCATGAAGGACTACTTTGTAAGATGACCACACTCATATTCTTTTTAAAGTATAGGAACAGAAAATACTGAAACGTTTGCTTGTGACATCTAGGTGGGAAATTTTTCAAATAGTAATTAAATCTTATCCTAACTTTATAATATTCTTATAACTCTATAATATCAACAGGGGTTGATATATTCAGTATGTATTCAGTGAGAAAATTATTTTGTAGTTACTATGTCATAAATTAAAAATAAAGAAAGAAAGTAGAGGAATCAACTAAAGAAACAAGGATATTCTAAAAATATTGGTGCCCAAATGTGGGAACTTAGTAAAATCACCCTCTGGTACTATACATTACTGAAATGCAATTTTCCAATTCATTAGAATGTTTCTGATTTCAGAGACTTCAAGCACTTTCTTCAAATAATATCTCTCTAGCAGTGACTGGACTGACTGATAATCTTTTCTTTTGAACCTCTTTTAGGATTTTGAAGCATTTTAGTTTTGAAGAGTTCCTCTTTGGGAAAATGTAAGATATAAGACAGACCAGAAGGGATTGTGCTGACAGTAGCAGAAAAGAAGTAAGTACCCATTTAAACATTTTGCATTCAACTGACTTCAAGTACAAATTCTATATAGTTCAAATAGTATTTGATGAGGTATTAAGAACTTTTTGTGCACAAGTTATGCTAAAGCTAAGAATATGCAATTGATCCTCATTATTTGCAAATTCTTTATTTACTGATTTACTAGCTAAAATGTATCTATAATCAGAAAGTCAATGCACCCAGCTCTTTCTCAGTCATTTGTAGATATATGCATGGCAGTTCTAAATTTGAATTTCCTGTCATGAACATTCCCAGCTCAGGTGGAACATGGCAAAACTTTTTGCCTTTTTATTACAGCTCTTATTTTTTAAACAAGTGTCTTTCCATTCTATTTAGTGTCACTGGACTGTTTTCTTAATTGCCTTTTTGTTTGTTTTTTAGTGTAGAGAAACACAACTTATTTTTGTATGTTGATTTTGTATCCTGAAACTTAAATGAATTTATTTATTAATTCTACGAAGTGCGTGTGTGTGTGTGTGGTGTAGGTGTGTGTTCTTTAGGGTTTTCTAAATATAAGATCATTACATCTACAAACATGTAATTTTACTTCTGCCTTTTTAATTTGGACTTCTTTTATTTTTTTTTCTTATCTTTTTACTCTGGTTAGGACTTCAAGTATTATGATGAATAGAAGTGGTAATAGTGGTCATCCTCATTTTTCCTGATCTTAGAAGAAAAGCTTTTACCTTTTTACTATTGAGTATGTTAGCTGTGAGTTTGTTATGCATTACTTTTATTATTTTGAGCTACTTTTTATTCTATACACAACGGGTAAAGGATAGTACCTTCAAAAAATAGTGTTGGAAAAGCTAGATATAGACACATGGGAAAAAAATTAAATTGCATGCCCTTGTTTACAGAATACATGAAACCAAACTTAAAGTGGATGAAAGACTTAAACATAAAAGCTGAAGCTATAGAGCTCCTGGAAAAGCTTCTTGACTGAGATTGGTCTTCACAGTGATTTCTTGGGTATGATACAAAAAGCATAGACAATAAAAGCAAAAATAGACAAGTGAGACTTGATCAAACTAGAAAGATCTACACAACAAAGGAAACAGTCAACAGAAAGAAAGTCAACGTACAAGATAGGAGAATATATTTTCAAGCCATATATCTGACAAGGGTCAATATCTAAAATATATGAGTAATTTCTGCAATTCAAAATCAAATCAAAATAAACAAATAAAAAAAACCAAATAATTACGAACTGGGCAAAGGCCTTGAACAGACATTTTTCTAAAGAGGACATAAGAATGACCCACAGGTATATGAAAAGATGCTCAAAATCATTAATTATCAGGAAGAATACAAATCAGAAGTACCATGAAATATGATATTATATATCACATGACCTGTAGTATGGCTACATAAAAAACAAAGGAGATAATAAATGTTGGCAAAAATGTGGACACATTGAGATCATTATACACTGTTGGTGGGAATTTAAAATGGTACAGCCACTGGAAAACATTATGAAGGTTCCTTAAAACATTAAAAATAGAATGACCACATGATCTAACAATCACACTTCTGGGTATATATCCAAAAACATTAAAATCAGGATCTTGAAAAGATGTGTTCTCTCATGTTCATCATAGCATTATTTGTAATTGTTAAGACATGGAGGCAACCTAAATGTCCATCTACAGATGAATAGGTAAAGAAAATGTGGTATATACATACAATGGAATATTATCAGCCTTAAAAATGAAGGAACTCCTGCTCCTCATGATAATATGGATAAACAGGGAGTACATTATGCTAAAAGCAAAATGTAAGCTAGAAGAACAGATACCGGATGATTTCACTTATATTAGATATGTAAATTAGTCAGACTCATACAAACAGGAAATAACAGCTGCCATAAGGATTTAAGGGATGGGAGAAATAGGAAATTATTTTTCAGTGCGTATAAAGTTCTAGTTATACTAGTTGAATATAGTAAGTTGCGGATATCTGCTGTACAACGTAGTGCCTATAGCTGGCAATATGGTATTTTGTGTTTCAAAATTTGTTGTGTACATGTCATGTTAAATGTTCCAAACACACACACACACACACACACACACACACACACACACACACACCCCAAAAACAAGAGAAGCAAAGAGACATAAGAAAACTAAGTTATGTAGCACACCTATTAGCTTGACTATGGTGATGGTATCACATGTGTTTGGATGTGCCTCAAATCATCAAATGGTGTACCTTGAATGTGTGTAGTATTCTTTGTACATTAAGTTTTTCTTTGTAAATACTTCAATAAAGCTGTTTTTAAAAAAATAGTCCCAAACATAGTGCTTAACTATGCTAACTAAGTGCTCTCTAGTACTCCTGAGCACAAGAAGTCTGTGGTGTGCCTTTTAGAGAAAATGCATGTGTTAGATAAGCTTTATCCAGGCAAGAATTAATAAACTATTGATTGTTAGTTTAATGTAAATGAATCAATAGTGTGGTTCACCCAGGTAAAGGAAAAGGAAATTCATCAATCTGTATGTGAATCTCCCCTGAAAAGTGCTAAAATAACATCTAAACTGTATTATGAAATTATAGGAGAGATGAAAGGAGGCTAAATTTGAATATTCGTGAGATGACACCCAATTTTAAAATGCACGTTGTTAGGAAATTGCAAATGTAAGCAACCATGAGATACCACTACATACCTATTAGAATAGCTAAATCTAAAACAATGACAATACCAAATGCTGTGAGGCTGCTGTGGGGCTGCTGTGGAGCAACAGGTACTCTCATTTATTGCTGGTGGGAACACAAATGACACAACTACTTCTGCCAATTTCCTACAAAACTATATATACTTTTACATAGGATCCAGGGAAATCTGGAATCAACCAAGAGGTGCTTCTATAATTGCATGGATAAACAAATTGTGATACATGTAGGCAATCTAATATTATTCAGCATGAAAAAAAATGAGCTTACAAGTCATGAAAAAACATGAACACAACTTAAATGCATATTGTTGAGTGAAAGAACCTAATTTTTTTTAAATAAAGATTTTATTTATTTATTTGAGACAGAGAGAGTGTGTGAGTATGAGCAGGGGGTAAGGGCAGAGGGAGGGGGAGAAGCAGGCTCTCCACTCAGCAAGGAGCCCTATGCGGGGCGCAGTCTCAGGACCCCAGGATCATGACCTGAGCTAAAGGGAGACACTTAACTGAGCCACCCAGGCACTCTGAAAGAAGCCAATCTGAAAAGGTTTTATACTACACAAATATAGGAATGTGACATTCTGGAAAAACAAAACTATGGAGACAGTAAATCAATCAGTGGTTGCCAGAAGTTTAGGAAGATGGAGGGAAGTATAGATAGGTAAATACAGGGGATTTTTAAGTCAGTGAAACTATTCCGTTTGATACTATAATGGTAGATACATGTCATTAGATACTTGTCAGAACTTTTAGAATGTAAAACAACAGTGAATCCTAATGTAAACTGTGGACAAATAGGAACACTGTATGCATTCAGTTTATTTTTCTGTAAAACAAAAATTGGTCCAAAAACTAATATCTGTTAATTAACAAAAAACAGAAAACGTTGTGGACAGCATTTCTGAGACAGGAGCCTGAGAAATTTATCACTTTGCCCACATCAGGGAAATGTTTGACTCTCTTGATTAATGCTGTCTGCCTCCTGCATTTCAACAAGTGATATGGCATGAAAAATGTTAAACTTGCAAGTAAAGGAGGCTTTGCAGTTGAGGAGATATACTATTTGTTGTGCAGGAAAAGGTAAAATAGTGGATTTTCAATACTGATGAGACTGCCTTGTGCTACAAGGAAATTGGCAAATGAATCTATATAATGCAGATGGCATTTTAGTTGACAAAAATGTGACCTAAGGCTCACAGAAACCTAACCCTATACTTCCACTTGGAAAAATAGTACTTTATATATATATATAAATAGCATTAGCTAATTGAGTGTTTATGGCACCTTTAGAGAACAAAACTAGAGTGAATGACTGTAATTAACAAATGTTACATTATATAGGTATCAATTGTTAACATTAGGTCATGCCTTTTGAGTAAATAGTAGGCAAAGCAGTATCACATAGATCATGCTATGCTCTATTTCAATCCATGTTGAGAAAAATTTTTCCTTACAATCTTTTGTGCATTTATAGTTTGTATATAGAGTTTGGTATCACATGACAGAAACATTTTATATAATAGAATTAGATTAATTGCCTACCAAAGATGGAATTAAGTGAATTCATTAATGGTAAGTTTAAAAAAGCTATAGTTAGTGTAATTAGCTTTTCTGTTGTTGACTCAAAAGTTTTCCAAATTACCATGAGGGTAGATAAGCATTGTACAAAAAATATCCTGCTAATATTCTCCAAAGGAAAGAACAGAGGGTCCCAAATGAATGACAGATAGATATATATATCTAATTTAATTTATTATAAGTTATTTATTATGAAATTCTCTTCGAGAAAAGTGAATGTTGAGTTATAATTATATAAAGTTTATGTGCTGAACTTTTCATAAATGGGAATAGGAGTAAAAGCCAAAATGACATATTTGTCAGTAGAAATGCCAGACGTAGAAATTAAGGAACTCAATTCCTTCTTTAAATCTCTTTAAGAAGAGTTGAAATAATTCTATTTTTAAAGGGAGAATAACCTTTCTTTTAAAATTTTTTACCATCTCTGTCTACTCTTTTGCCATGTTATCTATCTTGTTTCCTATGATTTAGCTTTAGTTATATAGTGTGCGAGATTGACTATGGGACATTTGTTCTAAAGATTTAAGAGGGTATGTATTAATTGATACCTTATATATTTATAAGGTTATACCTTATGTATTTATACATTATACCTTATATATTTTATATATAAATATATAACATATATTTATAATATATAATTTATAATGTATAAGTATAAATTATATGTTATATGTTAATATTTTTATATATTTTCTATTATATTTTCTATAATTTATATTTCATATATTTTATATTATATTTTGTATATTATATATTATATACCTGGAAAATTATATATATTTTTATATATTTAATACATATTAAATATACATTATATTTCTATGTAATATTTTATATATTTATATAAGTATATAAATCATATATTTTATCTATAATTTATAACATTATACCTTAGTGTGAAGAATATTTTTAACCTAGAACATTTTAGGCTTTGTTTCGATAGCTCTAAAATATAGCATGAATGATTCAATCATTTTTAAAGTAGTTGGTGAAATGAACAAACCATTACCTTAATGGGAGTGACTTAAGTAATCTATAAAATATTGAGAGGAGTAGAAATTATATTCCCTTTATCCTAATGTACAGAAGCATTTGAAAAAGAAAGACAAGAATGATGAACATATTTCTGGAACTCTTGAGAACAGAATTATTTGGAAAATAACCAAATAGCTGAGAGCTATTTGAAGAAATTATTTATTTCCTAGAATGCTGTAGAGGCTATATTGAAGAGAAAATTAGCATGCAGATGTTGAGAAGGGAGGAATAAAGCAGATCATAAAATATGTTCAGTGAAGCTGGCTAGATGAGCCAACTTTTGAACCAGCTTTTTGCATTTAGTAGCAATTAATTTAGCTTCAAATGCACTCCATTTGTTCCTGATTTTTTGGGGGGTATGCAGTAAATATTTTAGTGTTTATAATTAGCCAATACATTGCTAACTTTTTATTAAACATTTTGGTAGAAGGGATTCCTTTATTAATTTTTCAGTTATATATCTAATTTCTTTTGGTACATTTTGCCAGTGTAAGATAGAGGACAAATGAGACACTGACATGGCTCCAAGTAGGAGTAGTTTAGTAGTGGATATATATATAGGAAATTTAATTTAGAGTGGCCATAGGATATATCAGAATGAACCATATGAAGTTGTTATTTTTAAATAAAAAATGTTTTCCTGTTGGCAACTTCACGTAGTTTAATATGGTACTGTGGCCTGAATGTTTATATCCCCTTAAAATTCATATGTTGAAGTCCTAAACCCCAAAAATGATGGTATTAGGAGTTAAGGACTTTAGGAGGTTCTTAGGAATGGGATTAGTACCTTATAAAAAAAACCCCACAGAGCTCCCTAGCACCTTTTGCCATGTGAGGACACAGTAAGATACCACCAATCTGCTACCTGGAAAAGTGCCCCTCACCTCTGATCATGCTGACACCCTGATTTTGGTCTTCCTGTCTCCAGAACTAAAAGAAAAAATTTTCTGTTATTTACAAGCTATCCAATTTGTGCTATTTTGTTACCACAGCCCAAATGGACTAAGACACATGGCATTATAATAACTGTTATGATGGAGGAATACCCAGGATCCAATGAAAGCAAAAAATACATTAATTTCAGATTGGGAGAAAAAAAGGCCTTGGCTTTCAGGAATCCTTGACATGAATTACATCTCATCTAGCAGACAATAGAAGATGATGGTGGGGCGGGGCGGGGTTGGGAAGAATTTGTAAAATAGCACAAGCAGTTAGGCCATTTGGCTTATCTTTAGTTCTCTTTCAAATCTTCAAGTCTGAAATGCATATTCTACCATTACAATAATTTGACCCTATTCCTAGAGTGACCAATTCCAATGATACTAAAATATCATCTTAGCTGGACTTTAAAAGTCTAAAACCAATTATCTATAAGAACTTGCACTGTATCCTCAACTTGTGTGAAACTACATTGGAATACAAACTTCAAAAGTATTTATTTGGAATTGGTAACATTGGTTAAAAAGAAGTATGGTCTTTGGTTTGCAATTCTTTCTGAGAGAATATCTTGAAATACTATTTATCAAAGAACTTGTATTTAAAACAAATATCTCCAATGATTAGATCATGCACAAAGACACTTCAGTATGCATGATGAATAGCAGATATTTATTTATAGAAGCCATCTTGTTGCCTTATTTCTCTGTTTATTTTATGAGAATATGGTTCATTACCTCTTCGAGGTGATAGCATGTGCTCTTTATTTTTCCTCTTAGATGTTGATACTTTTATTATCCCCCTAAACTTTTTATGATGTAATAAATCCAACACAGAGATGAGAATTAATGATAAAATATAACAAAACTCTGTGCAAAAGAGAAAATTTTGGAAGTATGGAAGGTTTATCAATAAATGACATTTCAAGTTTAAGAAGCTGCTTGTCAAAACAAATATACTAAACAAATGCTAAATTAGATCTTAATAAAACTAAAAGCAAAACATAAACCACTGCCTTTCCTTGCAGTATAAAACACTCCCTTTTAAACAGAATATAATGAAACATAATAAAACAAAATAAAAAATGGCATTGAAAGTGCTAGTAATGTTTCTTCCCTAGCCAGGAAACAATGACTATTTCTAGTATTTCTAATGTTTGGCTCATAGCAAGGTCAATTTCATCTTTTAGGGTGTCAAAAGAGTAAAATAAATAGTAACAAATAAATCTCACTACTTCCAGCTCTAGAGTGATAAATGTATTGCCAAAGTTCACTGAAATATATTTGATTTTTATTTCTAGCTAGGCTTTCTTTATATACATTGATAATTTTAAAATGTTTTATGCAATGACTTGATTTGAATTTTATGCCATTTGGATTGTGTTGCTGAGTGTTTTTTTTGACTTGTTTTCATTAATTTTAATTTTTGATCTGTGATAACTTTGTAGCTTTTCTCTCTGATAGTGTTTGTAGATTAAACTTTTATATCTTTCCAATTTGCATTTCTTACATATTCACATTCTCAAGCAATTGAAACAAGGCAAATGGGATTCTATAGACTCTTTTACAAATTATTATTTGTATTCTTAGTCTGATAGTATTGCAAATAAAAGAATAATATATGGACTATGACTGAATGCAGATTTATGGGTCTATATTTTCAAAGCATGCCATTACTTAATCTTTTTATTTCCTGTGTGATCCCATTCTTAATCTCTTATCTAGTATGGATCTTCTTTTGGTCCTGTGTTAACAAAATCTGTTTTCTTTTTTATTCTTTTGTTGAGTTACTTTCCATTTTTCTGTGCTGTACAATATTATTAGCAGAAACAAATTCAGTTTATTAAGAAAGTAAAGTCTCTATTTGAGAGTGTATTTCAAGAGGATGTAAGCATTTTTTCTTATTGACTTGAAGATAAATTTTGCTTCTCTTGAAAAAGTCTTTCCATCTTATCAGTATTTATTAAACATTTTGTACACTGTTGTCTCCATAAGTCTAACACTCCTTTTGTTTTGTAGTTCTTATGTGGTTCTTAGAAAACTGTCAAATTAAAAATGAATTATAATTCCTAATATGACTCTGTTCTTAAGAATAATGAGTTATAAAATAAATAGCAATTTTCATACTAATTAAAACTTTTCTCCCTGTTCCATCATTTCCTGTCATAAACTTTCTGGTATAAGATGTGCCCCATATTTTGAATTCTTTATTTCCACTGGATTTGACAAGGCTATGTGTGATCTCCCAGCTTTTGGAATCTCATTTGAGGACTAAAAAACAAATCTCTTAATGGACCAGTCTTAAATTATCCAAATAAGAAATCAAGGAAATCTGTGATTAAAAAAAAAGCATATATTCATAAAAATAATTCTATTCATTGTTTACTTCATGTATAGTAGCATCTTGTTTGTCAGTTCTCATGAGTAGTGCTTAAGGACTTGGGCTACCCAGAAAGCAGCAATAAACTCAAAATTTTGTACTGTTGGGCTGCCATTCCAAACTGACATTTCTGCCACTAGATATAAGTTGAGTAGAAATTGAAACAGACATGTAAGCATTACATCTAGATTGGTAGTTGATCAAGGCTAAGCTTGAAAGGTGAGGGGAACTTGTATCCGAGTCTCTTTTGCAACTCATACCAATTCTTATGCATTCTTTTTTTTTTTTTTAGGATTATTTATTTATTTATTTGACATAGAGAGAGAGAGATCACAAGCAGGCAGAGAAGCAGGCAGAGAGAGTGGGAAGCAGGCTCCCTGCTGAGCAGAGAGCTTGATGCAGGGCTCCATCCTAGGACCCTGAGATCATGACCTGAGCTGAAGGCAGAGGCTTTAACCACTGAGCCACCCAGACGCCCCCTTTCTCATTCTTTATGTTTGTTTTGAATTCTAATTTTTACTTCTTTAGTAAACCAAATAAAGTTTGATATTCTTAGCACTAAGTCACATAAAACCTAGGCAAATTCTAATTCTCCATTGCTTGCCATTTTCAAAGTGACTGTGATTTCCTTGTGAAATTCATTTTTATTATAAAATTTGGGGAAGCTCTTGTGTCTGTCTAATCTCTTGTGAAACCATCACTAAAGAATTAGAAACTGAATGGCTATAGTAACAGTGCACATTATAAAATGGTATAATGAGGTTGGAGAGTACTTGGCAGAATTAGATTTTAATCCTCTGTTATTAAAAACTTTAAAACAAATCCTTTCAAGTCTTTTTAAGTAGATAGCATAGTGTAGTGCTTAAGTGCATGGAATTTAGAAACAGACTGCCTGGTCACATACTATCTTTATCTATGTACCTTTCAGCATGGTACTCTCCTCCCAAGAAATAGGGAAAATAGTTGTCCAAACTACTGCAGATACCAGCCTACAGATGGCTAGACCTGATGAAGAGAAAATTTTACTCTTTTTTAAAATTTTATTTGTTTATTATTTGAGAGAGAGATAGAGAGATTGAGAGAATGAGTGGAAGGAGGGGGCAGAGGGAGAAGCAGACTCCCTGTGGAGCAAGGAGCCCAACGTGGGACTTGATCCCAGGACACTGGGATCACAACCTGAGTCAAAGGCAGACACTTAACTGACTGGGCCACTCAGGAACCAGAGAAAACTTTACTCTTAACTCTATGATTTTTATTACTAGTACTGGTCTCAACTTAATAAATATTGAACATATACTGTGCTTTGGAACTTAAAACAGACTTTTGTGGGTTTTTTGTTTGTTTGCTTATATGCTTTTTAAAATAAAAGAGACTAGGAAAGTCTTGAAGACTGCACTTTTTATCTTTGGAGGCAAAATAAAACTAGACAAATTAGTGGCTATAGGAATAGTGGAAACAAAAATAAAATTGTTTTATGATTACTGCCCTAAGTCCTGAGTTTTTGCAATAACAGTTACACACAGGTTTTGCAAAGATAAAGCCACTATCTTGAGAACTCCTCTAATCCACTGTAAACAGAGAACTTTACTGAATGCAACTTAATGAATAAATATAAAAGGGCCCTATTCCCTTCCTTGAAGAATTCTTCCTGACCTACTCATAGTTTATTTACTCCTGCTTAACCCCTGTCATATTATGGTTCTCTTAAAATAGTCATATATTTACTGAGTATTGGATTCCTATATTAAAAATAAGAATAATAATAAATTAAATATAATAAATAGGGTTAAATACCCCCAGGGATCTGTGTGAAGCAAATCTTAGTTTTCAGACTACTTGAAACAATTCTGTTACACTTTGTCAAGTATAGTTTACCACAAGCTACACTTTGTCCACTGCAGTTTACCACAAGAACTATATGGTACCACATAGTTCCATTTCAGTTCCTATGATCCTCTACTTATTCCCTGTATCAGAAAAGGTGTATGAATAAAAATAAATGGTACCATGTTCTTTACCCTCAGTGAGTCTTAAACACTTTATATAGTAAGGAGAATTGGAGGTTATATACAAAACAATCAACAGCAAATACATTACTCTCTTGCATTTGGTGATGAATTTACCTGACTACTTGGTTGATATAATCATTTACTGAGAAAAATTCCACTGTGGGCAACATACCCATGTGACTTTTTCGTAGGAAACATAGGATAATAAGAGATTATATGTCATTTTAAGCTAGGTATAAATATTGGGGATAGTTGCCACCAAATTAGCTTTTGTTTAGTATAATGTCCTTAGTAGTACACTGAGATCTCTATTTGGTTATTAAAAAATTTCATTAAAAAATAAATTGACGTTAGGGGGTGCCTGGGCGACTCAAGTCAGTTAAGCATCTGCCTTCAGGTCATGATCCTACAAGGGACTCCCTGCTCAGTGGGAAGTCTGCTCTTCCCCTCCCTCGTTCTCTCTCTCTTTCTCTCTCACTCTTTCTCTCCCTCTCAAATAAATAAATCTGTAAAATAAATAAATTGATGTTAGAATTCTTATAATGCTAAAGTTGTTTGAATATGGCTAACCTTGTATGACAATTTGAAAGTCTTGACAAAGTTTTACATTTGAATTTTAAACATGTATATGTACTTAAAAGTACTGGAGAGCAAATAAAATTAAGCTGAAATCAGAGGGGTTTCAACCCTTGAATGAAGGGAAATGCATTGGTTGAAATAAACATGCATTATCTTTTCCCCTGAGGGTACTGTCCTCTTTTTACAGTAGAGGGCAACTATAACTCAAGCAGAAAGTCACAGCCTTATCAGTTTAAGTTATAATATGATGGATGTTGGGGCTGTCAAAGCAGCTGGAAATTGAAGGAGGAAATATTAGAAAGGGGCAAGAAAAATAGAGGAGGATCCCCCAGATCTGTATCAATTAAATCCTTAAATCCTTGGCTGACTTTTAATGATTGTATGGGACTCTAAGAAGCTCAGAAGAAAGCATCAACTAAAAGACTGGAAGAACTGAACCAAATTTCAACTACAGTCTATTTCAGGGGACACAGATTTAAAATTTTGAGTCCCACTAAATTAGAAGGGCTTATTAAATACCTTAAGTTTTCCACTGAAACTCGAGAAGGGTTCCACCTTCTTAACAAAGATTATGTTGCAAAACAAAGCAATTTATGCTAGGAACACTGGCATACCAAAACAGCCTTCGTTTAAAACCGAATCTCCACAAAGTTCAATGCCATTATCCAGTAATTTAGCGGTACGCTACAAGAAAAGTTGTCTTCCTTCAGAGGAAAACAGAATCCACGATCTACTCTGTGTTACCCGAAATCTTGAGTGTATAGTCAGTAGTCACTAGACATTTTATAAAGAATAAAGAAAAATGTGATTAATAAATAAGAAAACAATAATTATGTTGAGATTACTTAGATATCAGAGTTAACAGAAAGGACCATAAATCACCTGTCAACATGCTTAAGGATTTAAAGGGGTAGATGACTATGATAGGTGAAAAAAGTGGGAAATTACAGTCAAGAAATAAATGCAAAGCAAAGCTGAGCAGGGAGCCCAATGTGGTACTTGATCCCAGGTCCCTGAGTTCCTGAGTTCTCTGCCTTCCCTGAGCCGAAGGCAGCCACTTAACCAGCTGAGCCACCCAGGCACCCTCAAAGTCAATTTCAATAATTTCAGCATATATTTAATTGGACCCCTATGAAAAGACGGAGAAATTGGAACCTTAATGCTCATCACCCAGTTACCCCATCCCCCTACCCATCTCCCCTCCAACATCCTCAGTTTGTTTCCTATAGTTAACAATCTCTTATGGTCTGTCTCCCTCTCTGATTTCATCTTCTTTCTTTTTCCTTCCCTTCCTCTATGTTTATCTGTTTTGTTCCTTAAATTCTACATAGGAGTTCATTTTCTGGGTTGATTAAGTGGAAGTTGCATAATAGCTTTCTATTTTATTCTGCTTCTCTTACTTGGCTTGTCTGTTTGGCTACTGGCCTGTTTGTGAGTTTATTTCTATAGGTGGGTTTTTTTATAAAAAAAAAATCATTATTAAACACAAAAATCCATAAATAGAGATCTCTACTATATAAGAAATGATGATCCACTCTTACAAGGAGATTCAAATCACCCCACAGAATAAAAGGCAGGATTGCACAGCTTCTATCCCCACACTTACTTTACATACATTGTCCCATTTTTCCACTGACCCCAGTGAAAGGAGACTTGATGTGCTCCTTGTATCACACAGATCATAGCATGAACTATACTTCATATGATCACGAGGGCAGCAGCATAATGAAATACTTCTCTTACCTAAAACTAAAAGCAGATGCTTCAAATTTCTCGTGTCCAGTTGTACCTACTTTTGTCTGACTATCCCACATGCTGTCCTTAAAATGGTGGCTTCTGTGACATGTGGAAAGGTTTGGGAAAATAAAAAAAGCTACTGTCAGTCTTCTTTCGGCTTTTTCCAAATGTGAAAATCAAAATTCTCTGAATGTGTAATACATTACAATATAAGGCTATAGTTGAAGCAGTATGTATAGTAAGTCTCTGAAGCTCAACCTACTTATTTTAAGGTCAGCATTTACTAAAAAATATAGTTAAAAATGAAAAATCCAGGACAAACAAATATAACCCATTCAGTTAAAATAAGAGGTACATTTATATTAATTATAAAAGAGTTACAATTGCATTATGATTAAGTCTTACAAAGTCTGTCTTTACATGAATGATTTTTTTGAAGACTGGTCAGGAATTCAAGCTTATCCATATTTCTACTATACCAGGTGTCTTCACTGTTTTTAGATCTATAGAAGTACAATGTTGTTTGAAAGGAAAAAATATAATTTAAGAATGAATTCACTTACTGCATCACCAAAACCAGCTGTAACTCAGACATATGTTTGTGAGATGGTTGTTCAGAAGTGTTGTTGATGGAAATAGAACAGAACAATGCCACTCTATACACAATGAGTAAAAGTCCATATCCTTGGCTTTTTAGTATAATGGTCTAAACAAGTGTAATAATTAACCATAAAAAAATCTGCTGTGGACTATCTGTGGACTGCACTGAATTTGGATTCTTATTATATACAAGAGAAGTTAGATAACTGTAAACAAAGTAAAAATCCTAATTTAAAGAATCATTGTGTCCCTAGATTCTTCAAGTTGTATGCATTAAATATGAACAGCTTTTTACAGTTAATCATATCTCAGTAAAGTGGTTTTAAAAAAAGATCCTTGTGAATTACTATGAAATAGTTCAACTATTTGCACATTGTAAATCATTTGCTATCACATGAACTGCACATTCTATATCATTAATACAAAGGACAGTGTTGGAACACACTCCATGACTGTGCAGAAAGCAGCAATTACACAAATATCCAACAAAAAGTTTCTGAAATAACTTTGGAGAAATATTTATGCAAATTTAAATTATATTAATATTGCTTCTATGAGATTCTAACAGATGCAAAGTCTTAGGCTATTGAAGGTAGATAGATGATAGTTAGCTAGGTGGATAGATAGATGTAGAATACTTTGCTGTTATTGCATACACTGTATTTTATGTTCTATGACCACTATAAAATGCATGGTCAGGCATTCATGCCCTCAAATATCCAAGCAAAACAAAATCTATTTTATTATAACATTCTTAGAAACATTAAACTGAAGGGCAAGTTGGGGCTATGTTATCATTAATAATTCAGTTAGAGTAAATATGTCTTTTTAAAAATAAGTTAGTGGTGATATGATTAAAGATATGGAATCTAGAATGCAAATTGTTTATACTTTTAAAAGTATTCACTTTTACATTTACTTCTTAGTACTATTTGACAAGATTTTTTGGATATTAATATAATTAGTAAGACGATGAAGAAGTAAATATTTAATGAACATGATGTCTTTGAAATTATCAGAGTTTAAAACATTCTCTGAGACTGCACAAAGTTTTGATATTTACAAAAAAATAGAAATCACTTTTAATACCTATTTCTTCAACTAAAAAATTACTAGGAAAGAAAGAAGTATGAATTATTTGTGAATTTCATCATCAGTGCATCTCATAGTTTGTCTCAAAACTACATGTAAATTAATTCACTTTCTGTATGTAGTTGCATCCAGAGATACAACATAATCTTAAGCTGAACCAAACCAAACAAACAAAAAATATGATCTGCTGAAGAGTATAATGGCCACTCCAGTGTAATAGAAACAAAAGTAGAAGACTGTAGCAGGAATAGTAACTCCACTAGAGATTCTAAAGCCATTGAAGAGATAATAGGAGAATATTACTTGAAAGTAAAACTTTAATATAGCAAATATTTAAATTTGGATGCAACTGATAAATAACTAGAAAAATACAACCTGTCAAAAATTATCAAGAAGAATTAAAAATTCTAAATATCTTTTATAGCAATTGAATCTGTAATTGAAACTTACCACTAAAGATATCTCTATACCTAGATGGCTTCATCAATAAATTCTTTCAAGCTTTTAAAGAGTAACATCGACCTTACAAACGCATTTTAGAAAACAGAAAAAAGAATACCTCAAAGCTCACTTCATGAAGCTTTCATGAAACTTATGAAGATATGATAAGAAAGGAAAATTATCTCAAGAATTCTAGACAAAGTACCAGCAAATCAAGTTCAAGAAACATATTAAAAAGGACAATACATCCGAGCCATGTTGTTTATTCCTGAAATGCAAGGACTTCTTAAAATTCACAAACCAGTCAATATAGAGAAGAGGATTCTGGGAAGATGGCAGAGTGAAAGTACCAGGAGACTGTCTCCCAACCTCAGCCACAGCTGCGCTGCCAGAATCTGTATGTTGTAACAGTTTTGAAAATCTAGTGTCTTGGGTTTGGCCAGCAACCCCTGGGGCGGTGAAAGAATAGAGTGTTCCAGACAACTAAGGAGGAGAAAGGAGAGAGTGAGGGGACCAGACGCTCTAGTTGCAAAAGGTCTGGAACCAAGCTCTGCCTCCATTTGTATTGTGAACCTTGTCAGTACATCAAGGTAATAAGGAAAAACAAAAAGTAGTATGAAGCTTTAATCATCAGGACAGTGACGCAAGGAGCATCGTGTGTTGAGAACAAGATGTGCTCGTGACGCGCGTGTAGGCGGGGAGTACGTGGAGTATATGACCTCCAAGGATGAATGCTTCTCCTGAGCGTTTAATCCCCAGATGAGTGTATTGAGCCACAGCAAGAATCTGGCTGTTGTCAGCCCAGAAACTTTAAAGGAGGCCCAGTTTTCTGGACACTCTTTGTCTTTTAACTAGTCTCATCCAGGGAGGCATGTGTTTATTAAATCTTATCTAGCCAGGAATTACAAATTCCCACAGTGTCTGTTGAAGCTTAAAACTTATAGAAGAAGGGGCTCCTGGGGCTCAGTCTGTTAAGTCTCTGCCTTCAACTCAGGTCATGATCCTCGGGTCCTCGGATCAAGCCCCACATCAGGTTCTCTGCTCAGTGGGGAGCCTACTTCTCCCTCTCACTCTGTCTGCTGCTCCCCCTCTTCCCCTGCTTGTACTCTCTCTCTCTCAATCAATAAATAAATCTTAAAAACAAACAAAAAACAACTTATAGAAGAAGACTTGGAAGCAAATTTTTAATTTCCACCAATTTCAGCTCATGGCCCAGTAGTTGCTTCTCATCCCCTTCCCCTCAGCTGCATGACAGGCAGCCAGGTTCATGTTCCTGGAGCAGCTTGAACATAGCTTATAGGAGCAAGAGTGGGCAAAAGGAGGACTCTGTCCTCTAAATACTGAGCATCTGTATTCTGATCACCGATTGCTGCTTCTCATCACAGCCTTCTTTGTGGACATACTAAGTTCTCCTACCTTTAGGATAATATGCCAGTGAGTGGGAAGTCCTATGGCATTTTCCTCCTCATTTGATTGTATTTTACATAATCCCCAGCAATGCATGAGTTTTCCAGTTGCACTACATCTTGGCCAATACTTCACATTATTATATTTTTATTTTAGTGTAAAATAGTAATTAGTTGTGGCTTTAATTTGTATTTCTTCTCTTATTAATGATATTGAGTGTATTTGAATATGCTTATTAAAAATATATCATAAATTTATTTTCTTTTTTGATAGAAAAATAAGGAAGAGCATGTTAAGAAGTAAAAATTAAAGTAAAACTAAACAAGCATAAAATAAAATTAGAGAGACGACTAAACATGATTATAATGCCCTGTGCACTGAAGAATAGGAGTGGCTCCAATCTTGAATCAGGAGACTATAGTATAAAATAAGTGATATATCAAATCAAATTTATATTGTTGTTTCACTAGGCACTATGTTTGTCACCTAATCCTTAAATAACACTGTAACGTAATTATTGTACCAAGTCTTGCCAGAGTGTTTGTAGTTATCTATGTGTTAGGAGGTTGGGGAAGGGGCAGTAAATTATCCCCTCACTGGGAAGGCACTTTGAGATTGGAGAACAAATCTATAGTTTACACAGTTTACACAATTACACAATTCAGAGTAACTTACGAGAGCACGGATCAGTTGGACAATGATTCAGCTGTGCATTTATTTATTCTCCACCAAAAATGGACCTCAGTCCACAGATTTCACAGAGCAAGGGGATCTCACTGTAGTGAGTTCAAAGGATTCCCAGGCACCTCAAAAAGCTTGCATGCCCCTAATTGACAGCTAATCTTTAATTAGGTATTGTGGCCCTACCTGTGCATCAGGAAGGGGAAAGACTATGTTTGTTATCTCTAACAGATTCATGGGAGGCCAAAACACTCCTCCCCCAGTCCTGGCCTTGGTAGGCATTTATGAAGTATGTATATCGATCTCCAAGGGACCTGGAACACATAGACCCAAGAGAGGTTTTCCAGTAAACCTGAACAAGATGGAGGGCTAAACGTAAGAGTCAGTAATGTCAGCAATCCTACACTTACAATTGCATGGCAAATGTAACCAAGATTTAACATGCCTAGAACTGGTGTTTTATTCATTACTATATAATTAATTACAATATTATCATTTTGCAAATGTATATCCAGTTTACCAATTTCCTAATCTGCTCAAAAAGTTCTATTTTTTGTATTTAGCTATTATATGTTGTTGAATATGTTTGCGTAATTTCAGTTTTAAACCAGATAGCTCTACCTATTTTTGTTTCCACCATAACATTTGATGAATAAAACTTTGTAGAAGGAAAGGAACTATTTTCTCTTTGGGCATAAACTTATTCATGATAATATCATTTTGGGAGCAGGTTAACTATATGAGATAAGGGTACTTCGAGACTGCAGGCTAGAAAGAACTAAACTAATGAGTCATGTGACTGACACCATTAATAACTTCTATTATGTTTTCCTATTCAGACTATCATAACATTTACTTGGTACTACATGCCTTCTTTCCTTTACAGTGCCCTTTATAGAAAAAATCAGTTGAGTTCAAAGCCCAGTACTATTCAGAACAATTTCCTCATAGCATTTGTTGGCTGGAGATTCAATACTACATTTTTCAAAAAGGGTTTCCAGTCTCAGGTGAAGAAGTACAATAATAAACCTACTTTCAAATTCTACAGATAAAGATATATGTCAATGCTTTCAATATAAAGTGTATTATTTATAAAATAATCAAGTATGCTTTTTAAAAAATGATGGTATATCCTGATGATACCAGAGTGCATAATGACATAATTAATATGAATATACATACCTTGGATGGATATATACAGAAAATTGTATTATTTTGTTTTTTTTCTGATATATTTCAAGCACTGTCCTATTAACTACTTCTATAAATGGCAAACCTTGAGGCCTATATTTACAAAATTATACAGTAATTTCTACAATAGTAGGAATAGCAATAAATGTATGCCAGTGGTATACACTAAATATATGATACTGAAACATACATCTTAAAATACTTAAGTATGTAAAAATACTTAAAAATTAGGTGTGAACATGTTATATATACCTATATTATTCAAATTAGCAACAGAAATCAAAAAAGTTAAAGCTACATAGGTACAGGTCTAAATATTTTGTTGAGTAGTCATTCACAAAGATCATATTATTTTCTTTTTTTTAAAGGATTTTATTTACTTATTTGTCAGAGAGAGAGAAAGAGAGAGAGATACAGAGCACAAGCAGGGGGAGAGGCAGGCAGAGGGAGAGGGAGAAGCAGGCTCCCTGATGAGCAGGGAGCCCGATGCAGGACTCCATCCCAGGACCTTGGGATCACAACCTCATCCAAAGGCAGCCGCTTAATGGACTGAGCCACCCAAGTGTCCCCATAGTATTTTCAACATAGTAAAGAATCATCGTTAGATTTATAAATATTCAAAATTATTTTTAAAGCTACTGCTAATTTTTTTTTACAAAATTTGTGTCCCCTCTTTCTTTATGAAACCACTCCATACATTCACTTCCCAATTCCACCTTACTTGGTACTTAACTAAAAGCATATTAATATGTAACTATTGGGGTTTTTTTATCTAGTACCTTCCTTTTAAAAAAAAAAAAAAGACTCTTTTAGAGTACTTTAAGATTTTCAACAAAACTGAGGAAGGTACAGAGATTTCCCATATATCTCCTGCCCCCACATATGCATACCTTCTCTATTATCAACATCCCCCACCATGGTAGTACATTTGATAAACCTACATGGACACATCACAATCACTCAAAGTCCATAATTTACATTATAGTTCACTCATGGTCTTGTACATTCTGTGGGTTTACACAAATGTATAATGACATAGATCTACCATTATAGAATCATACAGAGTATTTCCTGCCCTAAAAATACTTTCTGCTTTGCCTCTTCATTCCTCTTCCCCAAGAGCCTGCCTTTTAAAATGTTTCATTTTTTTTCAGAGTCTAGAATGTCCTAGTTGTCAACTATATGACTACTGTTTATTAGCTAGTAACTTGTCTCAGATAATATTTTCAGGAAATTACATGTAGTATCTCATTTGTTTTACAATATCCCTGTGAGGCTGGTTATTTAGTATCATCATCATCATCACTTAAATTTTAAGTGTGAGGAAATTGAGTCATGTGAAGATTTTTTATATAACATGAACAAAACCAAATAGCTTAAAAGCAACTGAGCCAAGGTTTGAATTAATTCTCTCAACTCCAATGTTAAGCTTTTAGCCACTACACCTACTTCTATACCAAAAGACATTAGAAACATTTATTTTGTCTAGACAGTTGGGGGGAAACTCTGATGCCATAATAGCAAAGTTATCCAACTCTAACTTTAGAAGACAAAAGGGATTTGTTAATTAATAGCTTTTTACCTACCAGGAGTGCTCTATCTTCATGGAAGCCTGTCATATTAGTTTTTCATGGAATATTTCTAACTCACTCTAGCTAATAAAGCATATATTCACCAAATACTGTGAAGTTACATTTATGAAAAGTACCTTTCAGGGCACTTGATTGGCTCAGTTGAGTGTCTGATTCTTGATTTCGGTTCAGGTCATGATCTCAGGATCATCAGGCTCTGCACTCAGCGGGGAGTCCAGATTCCTTCCCTCTCCCTCTGCTCTTCCCCTCCGCCTCTTAAACACACTCTCTCCTTCTCTCTCTCTAATAAATAAATACATAATTTTAAAAAGTAAAGTACTTTTCAGAGCCTTTCCATCAAGTTTTTATTTTATTTTATTTTATTTTAAAGATTTGATTTATTTATTTGACAGAGAGAGATCACAAGTAGGCAGAGAGGCAGGCAAAGAAAGAGGAGGAAGCAGGCTCACCATTGAGCATAGAGCCTGATGCACAGCTAGATCCCAGGACCCTGAGACCATGACCTCAGCCGAAGGCAGAGGCTTTAACCCACTGAGCCACCTAGGCCCCCCTAGTTTTTATTTTCTAAATATGTTTTTTTTTCCCAAATATGTTTATTTTATTTTTTCAGTGTTACAAGATTTATTGTTCATGCACCACACCCGGTGCTCCATGCAATACGTGCCCTCCTCAATACTCACCACCAGGCTCGCCCAACCCCCCACCCCCACCCCTCCAAAACCCTCAGTTTGTTGCTCAGAGTTCACAGTCTCTCATGGTTCATCTCCCCCTCTGATTTCCCCCCATTCCCCCTTCCCTT
>CM053611.1:62385381-62446869 GCA_028646535.1 Procyon lotor
CATTTCATTTCTTTTATTATTGCCAAGAAAATATTAAGAGGAAAATGGAAAGAAACATCAATATACTGTAACAGTATAATCATAAAGAATCAGAGTAAAAAACCAAAGACAAAGGACAATTGGTAAGTTTACATGAAGTCTGTGATATATAAGTATGATATAAAAGAGAATACTTTTAATATGTATTATGCATATTACGAAGTGACTTATTAAAGATATGATGGAAATAACTTACCCTAAATTGTCTAGAGATAGCTTGGAAATATTTTTTATCAACCAAAAGGACACTTTTAAGAATGGAAAGGGGCACTATTAAGAATTACACTGGGATAACAGGCATACAGTGAGACTGGCCCTGGTTGACCCTGGACATTAGATCATCCTACTTGAAAAGAAAGATGCCTACATCTCTGGTGTAGTTGAGGGTCTCCATCTGGAGTCTCTTCTGTGTTTCAGTTATAGACTCTCTGAAGTACACCACACTAGGGATCTTTATATATATCTGTAAATGTATTTTCATTGTAATCTGTGCATTGTAAAGTAAGCCTTCTAAGAATTCCCAACATAATTCCAAAATTAGAGCTCAGGCTCTTCATTATAAATTACAGAGAAAAACAACTATTTCATGCTTTATACAAAATTCCATGTGTTACTATAGGAGCAGAGGAGGACTAATTTACCACTTGGTTATATATGTGTATTCTTGAGGTAGCTCAGATGAAGCTTATATGCATTTGTACTAAAATGCCACCTAAGTAATATGCACTTGAATGATTATTTATAGAATTAAAAAAAAATCAAGTCATTGGTGTCAAGTGTCTATGATAAATTGTTAACAAGGGGCCTAAAATTTCATAGTAAAAAAGTACCTTAAAGAAATTCAGGCTAATACTCTTAATTTATAATTGAACAAACTAAAGTTTTAATCAGTTAAGTGATTTATCAAAATTAGTTAAGCAGCCTACTAATCTTGACAGGGCACATTCAGTGCTCTTTCCACTACAAAAGATTGTTCCCAATGAAGTGTCATGGCTGCAGTCTTAATTTGCTTTTGTCCTATTTCATCATGGAAAGTATTAAATATCCAAGGATCTGAATGTTCCATACTCTGTATTTTGTTAGTCCCCTCCATGCCCCTCGTTGTAAATAAAGAGGCATCTGCTCACCATAAGCAAAATATAATTTCCTTCCAGTCTTAAGATCTCCGTAAGTAGAAAGGGTTCACTCTTAAAATTCCACAACAATCTCAACAATATTGGTCTGTTTCCAGAATGAATAATTTCATAAAATATAATGATAGAATACAGAGTACAACACAGCAGAATTAAAGGTTAAAGTTCAAATGCTATAATTTCAAACTATTGATCAATGGTAATTTCTGGCACCTCTGGGTTAGTTTACCGGCATATGGCAAACAAGCGAGTTAGGTTGAGTATGAATGATTAATATCAAAATAACTCAATGATATCAAAAAAGTAACTCAATTATTTTAATTTTTGTAGATTTACTAAGCCAATATTTTCTTTTTTATTCCCATGGTTGGTCTATACTTCTAATCCATCCATTAATTTGTTTGTTTTTGGAAAATGATATTGCCTCTAATTAGAACAGAACTAAACGAAGAGGAAGAAGAAGCTTTAATTAGGACAGAGCTAGACAAAGAACTATCTCTAAATGAATCACTTGCTAAAAAAATGAGATCAAATTTCATCTTTCTAAAGGTATGATTAGCCATCAAATAATACTGTCTCATATTAATAAGACAGGATAGCAAAAACACTATCTGTTGATCACTTTTCAGTTTTCAAAAACAAGTATGTTGTACTTTTACCTGCCATTTTGAAACATGATAAACTGAAGTTATCAATCAATTAAAATATGTTAATATTCTTCAGTTCAAATATCATAGAAGGCTACATTTATACTACTTACATGTATAATATAATGGAATACAAATTAAAATGATTAATATTCAAAAAGTGATTTTGGAATATTTTGAAGATGGTTTCCTCAGAGCTATAAAAATTGTCAGTTATATTGTTATATTTTCCATGATGGCTCGGCAGTGTTAGATATTAAATATTTTTTTAACTGTAGTTAAATAAAAAAGGTCAGTGTGAAAATTCACATAGAACTTAAGGGAATACAAATCTGGATTAATAAGTGAATGTATTTATTTTGAAGTTGGAAATAAAGGCAAAACCCTTTTGTATTTCACCTAACTTACTCCTATTTATTAAGTTCAAAGCAACTTAGCAGTTTAATGTAGGTACGAGGGAGTCACCAAACTGCTGCTTTATGTCATATCCACACGGGAGGCTTCCCTGAAATTTTTAGTGCTTCAGTTCTTCTTTTTGCTCCCTTCTAGTTGTGTTTTCCTGGAGATGTCGCAACAGGAGAGTTATTGGCAGGGATAGGGAAATAGATAAGCCCCTTCCAAACAGAACACTCAGGAAGCAAAGTCTTTGACCTTCAGAATGTTTTATGATCACAAATCCACCATACTTCAAGGTAAATCTCTTTTTGCACTTGATAGATTTCTAAATTTGTTTAAACAAAGTACATGTTAACAAGTAATCAGACTTCACTGGTACCTTCAGTTAATGAATCCTCTGAATGTATAACCCCTTTATAAACATTTTGATATTTTAAAGAAAGGGGATAATCAGGTATCTTGGTAAGAAATGTTTTCCTGTTTTATATGTTGAAGAGTTGTTACCAGTACCAATTTATATTCTTTCTTCTACTTTTCTAACCCTTTACATATAAATATACATATGTACACATACACATATGCACAACATATAACATGTTTGTGTATCATTGCTCCCGCCTGTCCTGCAAGTGCCTGTGAGGAATAGAGTATAGATAAAGAAAAATTCAGCTCAGAATAACTTAATTATTAAAAAAATCTTGTCATCTAAAGTTCAGCTCAAAGAACAGTTACGATGGTATACTAGAGAAGTCACTGCTTCTATGTCAATTCCTTCTTCAGTAACTAACCAAATTTGTCCATCACCATAATTAGCACATATCTCATAAAATAGAGTAAATAATAAGACATAGAAAGAGTAGGTTTGAATATTTATCTTTTGAATCATATCATATTTAAAGATTTTTTTTTTATTGATTGATTTGATACACACAGAGAAAGATCACAAGCAGGCAGAGAGACAGCAGAGAGAAAGGAAGAGGCAGGTAGAGAGAAAGGAGGAAGCAGGCTCCCCGCTGAGCAGAGAGCCCAATGTGGGGCTCGATCCCAGGACCCTGAGATCATGACCTGAGCCAAACGCAGAGGCTTAACCCACTGAGCCACCCAGGTGCCCCTAAATTATATCGTGTTTAGATTAATATCTTCATCTTAAAGTGTTTGTTTTTCCCCTGATCTTTGAAATGATCAGTTAAGAAGCACAGGTGTAATTTCTGAATCAGGTGAAAAAGGTCATATATCCTTTTTCCACAATGCCTATCATCTGTATGTCAGAATTTCCAGGACACTTACATTGTGTTGGATCAATTTGAATAATTACATCTTTATATTTAGTTATCAATGTGAACTATAACCTGAGAAAATGCAAATACATAAGAAGGGTTTAATTTTTATCACAAAATGTCATGGCCAGAGAAGCAGAAGGACTCAAAAAGGACTAAACAAAAGCAAAACAAAACAACAAAAATCTACCTTATTAGGTTTTTAGCAAGTCACTATTTGTTACATAGCCCTCTGATTATCCCCAAAAGAAAGTGGTTAAGAAAAAAAAATTCAAAAGTTTTCTGTATTGCAGGCCATTTATTAATTTAGGCCTTAGAGCAACAAAGGCAGAAGTTGTTGTTTGTTTTGAATAGCCAGTTATAAAAATCAGTAGAAAACTTTCAGAGTAACTGACAAGAAATATTTAAACCATTTGTGCGGGTATGTGTGGCTGATGAGAGAGAAAGAGAGAGAGAGGTGGAGAGAGAGAACTTTAATTCTCCCAGTGGTACTTGATACATTCTCCATACATCTGTTTGCCATAGAATCTTCAAGTATCTCTGAATCTCTATTTTTGTAAGTGGCAATGTCTAGTAATTTAATTCTATCCTGAAGAAGGCAGGTCCTATACTTTTATTTTGTTGCATGTTTCTAAGTTGTATCAGGTTCTGTTCTAGCAAACAGACAGTCTGATGCTATCAAACCTTGGTTTCAAGCGTTGTTAGGCAGGGTCAAGTTTATTCTTTACTTAAGGACTACAGAGGTCTTACTTCTAAACACTTTTCTCAGGTTACAATAGAATGCCCACGTTCAATGAGGTATCTCCACTTTGGTTACTCCTGTGTCTGTATTCTTGCAACAACGTGATACCTCCAGAATAAGCAGTCTTCTCACTGCCCCCATGAGCTCTTCTCTGCCTGGCCTCACAAGTCTGTTGCGGTCCATGCACAGGCTGGCATCCATGCAGAGCCTTGAAGGCGACCCTGTGCAGTGCTCTAGATCTGCTTATCTGTGCAACTCCATCACTGATTTCGTTTCTTCCGAATTCCTGTGAAGTCAGCAGCCCCAGCCCCTGCGTATATTATAGATAGAGCAGACTCTTTAGGTTCTAATCCCCGTGTCACAGTTTGGGTGGTGACCCCCACAGAAAGCAAGGGTGGATGTGGAAGTCCCCTCAGAAGTTCCTTTCTTTCTAGCATCACAGCCCAGTGTTGTCCAATGCCTGATAAACAAGTGCTTCATATGTGCTTACTGTTTTTGCTTCTCAGTCGTTGAAGGTAGAAGGATACATATAAACCCTCCTACTCTCTTAAGACTCTATCTGAAGTTTCTTTCTATTTTTTTTTTTTAAGATTTATTTTCTTATTTTAGAAAGCAGGGGGAAGGGTATGGCGGGGCAGAGAGAGTCTTAAGCAGACTCCACACTCATCATGAAGACCTACATGGAGCTCATTCTCATGACCCCAAGATCAGAACCCCAGCCAAAACCAGCAGTCTTTCCTTAACCAACCGTGCCACCCAGGAGCCCTGATCTTACCTATTTTTAATGCTTCTTTGCTTTTTTTCATCCTCCTCTAATTTGTCTCTTTAGTAATATCTTGAAAATTATGCATATGTTCCTATTACTAAAATCTGAAATTTTATAACTATGATTTCCCACGCTACTTTAAAAAACACATTACTCTTGATACCTTCCATATTAGATAAAATATTTAAGATGATTTTACTTTTTCTTTTTACTAATGATGTTTTAGAAACAAAATTAATGTAGTTTTATATTGATAGATTTTCCTTCAGGGATTATTTTTTAGTATTTGTATTATCTCACTTTTTAAATGAGATTTAGATACGATTTTCCTTATTTTATCTCCACAATCAATGTAATTTCTTTATACCATATATTTTCCCATTGATGAATTTTCTATTACATGAAATAAAGTGTGGGGAAGCCTGGCCCAAGATAGGCATTTCATGAATAATATCTGCTATTACTGCTGTCATAATCATTGTCATCATTGTTAAATGGCACCACAATCACCAGCAACATCAAAATTTCTCAAGCTGCAAATTGCCTGCTGAATTCATTTACCAATCACAAAGATGATAGATCAAAGTCTTTTGGAAGTAACGATTCTCTCTCCCTTCCTGTCTTTCCCTCTCCCTTTCTCTCTCTCAGAACATTTTGACAATTAGTTGGGTATACAAATAAATAATAGTAGTAGAGGAATAAGCAAGTTCTATAGTATATTTTTTATAAGATTGTGATTCTAAGGACTAAAAATTTCTGTGAGATTATCTGATTTATGGCCTACTCTAGAAAATTTAAGAAGCATCAAGTGTCACTATAAAGTCACTATCTAATTCTGTTGCAGAGATAATTCATAGCATCTATAAATCACTGTGATTAGTTTAAAATAAAAACACAGGTCTTCTATTCAAAGAGAAATACTGCCTCAAATAAGCAGCCTTATATACTTATAGTGACTTTGACCAGAACACCAAGGACTTTGAACCTAAATTATCATTAAGAACTTTTCCTGACCCAATTCTCTCAAAAAGGATTGCAGTTATGAGTGTGGAAGTGATTTACTGTTGGATTCCAATCTGGTTTTATGTCAAATACCTACCTTAATTAATGGGAATAATGATGAGTTTCAAGAAGCCTAGAATTGGAATGCCAAGCCCTAACTTTCCCAAGTATCATTCCATGTATAAGCTGGAGTAAAGAATACATTTTGGATTTGTTATTAGTTATAGGAGGAAAATGAAGACAAAAAATTATGTTGATTACCATTTGTCTTTCCACTGTTATTCTATAAAGATTTTATTATATGTCAAGGATGATTTACTAAGCTCTTCTTCCATATACGTAAGTTTTCTGAGGATGCATTTGTGTATCCAAAAACAAAACTGTACCCCTTATATAAAATAAGTATGGAAATTCCATAAATAAAAGTTTGAATGAATATTGAAACTGTTTAGAAGTCCAAGTCAGTGGTGGAATATATGTGCAGACTTAAAGTTATGAATGCATTTGCATTTTTAAGGGAGCTTAAATCAATTTTCTTTATACATACCTGTCACAATTTGGGTTTAAGTTTTCTAAAATATGGTGTGAGAAGTGCAGGCCATGTAGCCCTTGTATTACACGTTGTTGTTCCCATCTTAGTGATGATATAATGAATCATGTTCATAATAAATCATTACAATAGCTTTCTCTGGTGGAATTCAGGTTCACACTTTCCTTTAGTATTTGATTCTTTAATCAGGCTATATATTCATGGGCTGAGAAGACACTTATGGGACTGGTGTTGTAGTTCTCCATATGACCTGATGATAGAACATAAACAAATATGGACCCCAAGGAAAAGTAGGTTTTTGAGTGTGAAAATTTATTCCCAGAATCCTCTCTCAAATTGGAAAACTAAAGTTTACACATACAATTCCCATTCCTCAGCATCCTCATATGTAAAATTACAGAGCTGATTATGATTATCTTCAAATTTGCCTTCATCTCAAAATTCTAGAATTTTATGAAAATTCAGTTATACAAAATTGAAATCCTTCTTACTGAGACTTAAGCTTTTCTTTTTTTTTCTTTTTTTTTTTTTTTTTTAGATTTTATTTATTTATTTGACAGAGTGATCACAAGTAGGCAGAGAGAGAGGGAGAAGCAGGCTCCTTGCTGAGCAGAGAGCCTGATGTGGGGCTCGATCCCAGGACCCTGAGATCATGACCTGAGCCGAAGGCAGAGGCTTTAACCCACTGAGCCACCCAGGTGCCCCGAGACTTAAGCTTTTCTAATAAGAATTTTATTTCCTAGAATATATTAGTGATACAAATTGGGAATCTCTTTTCCAAAGGATCTTAAAAACCATGATGAATACTTGTCATTCTGGAATTTTTCAGACATAACTGCCATTTTCCAGCTATGTTATATGTAAAAACCTCACTGAACATATCTAAGATATAAGCCCTTACATAGAGAAGGGACACATAATTTACCTGTCTACGTGAAGGGATTTTCTTCAGTTTTCTATTACTGCCATAATAAATCACCATTAATTCAGGAACTTAAAATGATGCAAACTTACTACTTTATAATTGCGTAGGTCAGAAGTCAGACACAGGTCAAGAGCAAATGTGTTAGATGGCTGCATTCCTTTCTGAAAGGTCTAAGGGAAGATCTGTTTCTTTTCCCATTCAGATGACTGGCAGAATTCAATTCCTTGCTGTTATAGGACTGATGTCCCTGTTTTCCTCGTGGGTTGTCAGTTCAGTGCCATTCTCTATTCTTCACCAGATACCTTAGCTTGTGCCCTCTTTCCATCATCTTCGTATCTAGAAAAGCTGGCCAAATTCATCTCAAGCTTTGAGTCTCTACTGTTTCTTGTACTGGGTCCCTCTGACTCTGTATGTGTAAATTTTTCTCATTTAAGGGGCTCATGAGATTAGAATGAACACACTTGCTGGATTCCAATCTGGTTTTATGTCAAATACCTACCTTAATTAATGGGAAGATATATCCAAGATATATCCATATCTCAGGATCTAAATGCTTGACCACATCTAAGGCATCCCTTTTGCCAAGTAATATAGTCACAGATGACAGGAATAAGGGTATGGGCAGCTTTGGAGGGCCATAGGTTGTCTTTCAAAGATCTCCCAGTTCTAAAATCTCATTATATAATATTGCTTCTTCAATAATCTCTTAGCCTTCTGAGAAGACTCATTGTGTAACCCAACTCCTCAAAGCCCCTTGAAGAGAGGTTTTTTCCTTGCTCTAAATTCCACTTGGACTAAACTTTTTAATGTCCATTTGCATTAAACATTTTTTACTTTTATACAATTACACTAATACATATGTTTTTTTCACATTCCATGCAGAATAAATATTGTAGCTCTGTGGTGATTAAGTCTTTCAACTGTGATGTTTGTCTATGTTCAAATCTAAGGACCATCATTTACTGACTGTGATAATTGCTCAAGTGATTTAGTTTCCCTTGTGGCCAGTTCCTTCATCTATCCTATGAAGGTAATAATACAATTTATCATACAGGGTTACTTTTGGTTAATAATTAATAAAATTAGGGGAGCCTGGGTGGCTCAGTCAGTTAAGCATCTGACTCGTGATTCTGGCTCAGGTCATTATCTCGGGGTCATGAGATAGAGCCCCATATCAGTCTCTGAGGTGGACATAAATCCATAAAGAATCTGTTTAAGATTCTTCTTCTCTTCCTCTCCCTCTGCTTCTCCCTCTGCTCTCTCTCTCTCTCTCTTTTTCAAAATAGTAACAATAATTAATAAAATTAAATGTAATAGACAATTATGTTAACAAGGTTTGGAAGAAATGAGGAAAATCCTGATACCTAATGAGAGCAAAATAATTGTTCATTGATAAGCATATATGAGCAATAAACTAAAAAGTTATATAAAATGTATACATTCCATTTGATAAAATAGGTTTTATAATTTGTGGCTAGACAGGGCATGCTTTTTAAGTTATTACATATAAAACCAGAGAAAGAGAAATAAATGATCCCAGTTCTCTTACTTTCTATGGTGATAGAACTTTCTATCCTGAATCATCCTGCCTCTTTGATTTAAATGTATGTTTGTGTAGTTTCAAAATGTTAATGCCTAAGATTATGAGAAGTCTAAATTTTCAGGAGGTTTGATGTAGTTTGATTCCCAAATTAGTGGCATGAATATTACTCATGCTGATTTTTGTATATTTTAGTTCACCTTGTTTCATAAAGAATTTAAACAGTCCACAAGAATACAAGAAGCATTTGAAGATAATATTACTTAAATGGTGATAAATAATGAAGAGAAGTAGGAATGAAAAATATTTGAACTAGGAAAAAGTTCACCTTATGTATAATAATCTGTTTTCCATAGTCAAAATGAAACAATAAATGCATTATCTTATGCCGTTGTCCATATACATGAAAAAATATAACTATTACATCTCCTTAAATGTAACTCTCTAAAGGTAGGGATGGTTGTCTTTTTTGCTCTTATTTGAGTGTCCTGTACTTCAAACATAATATACAGTTGTTGAAAAGTGTCTAAAAATGTTTTTATTACCTGAAAAATACCAATAGAGAAGAACAAATCTTGAATTGATATGTGTGACTCAAGCCAAATACACAGTGGAAAGTTTTCTGATACCTGAAAACATGTATCAACTGTCACATCTTGATAAATAACATCCATGAATGCTATTTATCTTAATTGAATTTCTGAGGCTCTTGTGTAGCAATTAGCTTAAGTTTTGTTTTCTTGGTCAGATACATATTAGGCAGTTACTCTTTATTGTCCTCCCTTCCCATCCTGGTTTTACTGAGTTTTATTCCCTGGTGGCTCTAGAGTGCAGGAGTGGAAAAACTTGACTATTAAATTTTAAATATCATTTATGATGTATGGTAATATTGTTTTTAGCAGTAACATTTATATTCCTTTAGTTTAATAACAAAATTAGTGAACCTTTCATTTTAGGAACTATCTAACCTGAAATAAAATTAGTTTTTACACAAAATTTTTAAAACTTGCTTTAAAAGAAGTTATACCCTTTCTAGGCATAGAATTTTAAATTCATTATGAGTTACTATTTACTTATTTATTAATAAATGATCTTTCTCTTCAGTTCAATGTGTTTGTTCCTATAGGTCTTAAAAATCTAGACTTGCAAAAATTTGGAAATAGAAATAGTTGTGAGGAAGGGAAATACGGTGAGAAAGGTGGAATACTAGGCAATAATGTGTCAATCATTCTTAGCAAACTCATTAACTTTCCCTGTTATTTTACCAGCCCAGTTAATGGAATAAAAGGGTTAGATTGTCATACTAGAGCTCTCACAGAAAATGGAAAGTATCTCCTGTGTTGCAAGTGGAGGAAACTGTGTGGTTCATTTTGGTTTTCTGGTCATTAACCAGATAAGTTGCCCTGTGATATGAGCTCACCTACTGAGAAGAGAAAAATAAATGTTATAAAATATATATAAGTATATAATATATATAAAATAAATAATATAAAAAGGGGAAAAGGAAAACCCTCTATCTTGCCTGTTTAGTCTCCCAGTAAAAAATCATCACATCCATTCATAAACTAATACCTTCCCTGGGCCTATGTCACAGAATAGTTTCAACAGAAGACTAGATCACATTTTAAGTCATACCAACTTGAATCCCACAATTTAATACTTTCTTCAAGAGAAGGGCCTAAAATCTCGAAATCTAAAGCAAGGGCATATTTGGAGTCTCCAGGTAGACAGTGGTTAAGAAACAAACAAACTTTACTATCTGTTTTTCTTTTCTGAGAAGCAAGAAGCCCCCAAGGAGTACAATGGGAGTAATTCTGTCTATGATAGTTTACAGTCATCCAGAAGCCTAAGGTTTTACAATAAAAGATGACTCCCTCGCCTTCATTGATGAATGGCTATAATTTTCTATTGGACATCCTGAATCGGCTACCCTGCCAGAACAAGGAAAAGAGCTCTCTAACTCTGAATTGAAGGTTATAATTTTAAAATATAAGACTTTACTGTGCAAAAATAACATGTTTTCTAGGAACCCTTGACATAAAAGGAATTGTAGAGAAAAATAACAGGATGGGTATTTACAGAGTACAGACATTTAGATAAATTTACAAATTTCATTGGAGAGAACAGAATGGGATAAGGAAATAAATATTCAGAACAAAAAAGTTGGAAATTCAGTAAAAAATGATTTTCAAACAAAGCTGTCATCTGAGACACCACCAGTCAGATCATCTTAAGTGCCTGTTTCTTTCTCAATCTTGTAATAAAAAAATATGGTGGCAGGGGGCATGTACTCGCTTCTGCATAGCCCAGAATCTCACATTCTATTTTAAAGAACGTACAGCATATACTAGATAAACTCTTTGATAAATGCCTAAGTATGACCATGGTTATTTTACTATAAGATAAATGATGCCTCTTCTTTGGAGTTTATAAACTGTCTTTTCGCTTATGTTTGTTCCTTCTCTATGTTGTGGTGCTCCTCAAAGTAGTTACTCTTCTCTATTTTAAGGTATCCCAAGTTGACTTATGCATTCCTTTTTTCTGAGGGGTCAAGAGCAAAGCTATTTTTTAAACTACTACAGCATTAACATTAGTAACTGTATTGCATTTAAGAGATTTATATTAATTTTTTAATATCAGGAGTTAGTAATTTGGTCTAATTACTATAGTCACCTTGCAATTTGGGTATTAAGATTACACTATAATACATAAGTATTGGCAGCTACTGAATAATTTGCCCATTCAATGAACTAGGAAGACGCAATATTAACTCCATGTAAACAAATACTTATATTTCCAAGACAGTGCTAATGATGAAGAAACAATAATATAACTGAATGAATAATTAAGAAAATTGCCTGAGTTTCTGTTGACAAATTAGTTATTTAATAGTACTTTTGTGTAGAAAGTATCAAGCCTTCTCTGTTTTTGCCCAGTGAATCCTTTCAACTTGGATTCCAATAGAAAAGTATTTTTTCCCTAAACAAAAGCAGAATATTACTATGTCAGTGGATAAAACACATGGTTCTTTAATAAAATAGATGGACAGTTAAGCTCATATAAACAGAGTTTATATGAGATAATAGAGCTGTAGCCCTTGGCAGCTCCTATGTTTATATAGAGGAACAAGCTGGTCATAAATCACCAGGGATACTCTTTGGAATCAGAAGTATTTGCTTAGATTGCGTACTTATGTGAAGTAGCTCATGGTACCAGGTAGATTATTCCCAAGATATCCTTTGATGTCCACTTACCACATCACCACACAAAGAAGACAATCAGTTCCTAAAGTAACTAATAAAAGAAGCAATCAAAATTTTAAGATTTGGGGGGCGCCTGGGTGGCTCAGTGGGTTAAAGCCTCTGCCTTCGGCTCAGATCATGATCTCAGGGTCCTGGGATTGAGCCCTGCATCGGGCTCTGCTCAGCGGGGACCTGCTTCCCCCTCTCTCTGCCTGTTTCTCTGCCTATTTGTGATCTCTCTCTCAAATAAATAAATAAAATCTTTAAAAAAATAATTTAAGATCTTGGAATAAGCACTACTACTTAGCAATGTAACAGTGCAGTGATCTTAAACTCAACTTTAAATAGATTGAGAAATTGAGAAAAATTAAGAATGTGAACTCTGATAAGGAGACATGAAAGTATAAAATCTTAGAATAGAAAATTGTAATCAAACAGACAAAAGCCATATTAGCCATTTTTAGTTGACCTCTCTGTTATTGTGTTAAAAAATTGTATTCTATCCTTGGGGTTAGGTGATTTACTCACTTCACCTGTCATTACATGAGAGGAAATTAAGACTTTAGAGCAGAAGTCCCAATTTTTAGTATTTAAAAACAGATGCATGGATCTTTGTACTTAAGGTGAATTTAAGGTAATTAAATGTAGTTTCATTCAATAAAGTTTATTCATTATCAAAAAAATTTTTTTCATAAAATTTTCACTTAATAATATCTCATCTACCAGTAAGCTGAAATGATCTGACCTAAGTAATTCTCAGTTTTGCCCAGGTTCCTATCACAGGATGGATCCTGATTGGAATGTGTAACAGGAACATCAGATTGTTCAGTGACTTAATTAGACTCTGCTTCTAAGCCGTGTCTATAACTGTGTTGCTATTTTACATGTCAGTACCTTGAGTTTACTGTCCCTTCTCTTGGATTATTCTTATTCTTGTCCCATGTCTGCAATTCTATTCATTCTCAAAAATTCTATTAAAACTCTTGATTTTTTTTTTTTTGCTACTCTGCTCTCCCATATATAGTTGACCAGCATTTACCTTCTGTATTTCTGCTCTTTAAAAGCCCTATGTATTATTTAAAATTTCAGACATTACTATATTTATATATAAAATATGTAACAAATGGAACATATACTATTATATAATTTTTGTATATAATGTATATGTTATATATCTTATATATATAACATCATATATTCTCTATTACATAAATATTTATGTATGAATTAGTATAATTTGCAAGTTTAAACTAATTTCTCTCTCCTTTTGGAATGATAGTTTCCCCCCAATGGCAAAGCTAACACTCATATTTCTACTTTGCTTTTCCAGAATCAAATAAACATTCATTAAATCTATGTTGACTCAAATAGAATGCCTCCCTAACATTTATATACAGTCATAAGTAAACACCAGACAGAGAGTAAACACCAGAAACAGGCAACTTCAAAGTGGGAAACAGTAAATTGAGTGAATTTTTTTCTTGCTCAGATGAAAAATTTGAGGTCAAAATATAATTGAAAGTACTAAATGTAGAGGAAAAAAATAATTTATCTGTTATCTCCTGTATTAAAATTAGTCTCCAGCGCTGGTCAGATGTGTTTGTTCTGGACCACATTTAACAGAAACAAGAATAGAAGCAAACACTGACCAGCTGGAATTTCAGTGATTGTTCCCTTGCTGTCAAAGGCCCTTGAGAGTTTTGGTAAGCCCAAAGACAAGAATGACCCCTGCTACCCGAAATACATATTCAAAGAAAGAAGAAAGAAATTTTAAATCCTTCAATTGAATGAAAAGTGAGGGCCATAGCTCTCCTTGGAGGAAGGATAGTTTCTTCTCTAAAATACTGCTAAATACCAGATAGATCACATACTAGGATTACCTGAAAGCAACTGAAAACCTAACTTAGACCAATGAGGCTCAGGAACTAAAGCTCCTGGGACTGATACATAATCAAGCACAGCAAGCCTTGAGCTTGGAGAGGAAAGACATTTTTCTTTTCTTGTTGTGTTAAAAATGACCTCGGGGAAGAATAGGGCCTCCTGAGAAACAGTACAGGAAAGTAAAAACAAAGCAAAACAAAAACACCACATTCCACAATCAAGTGGAAATATTATGCACCTAGAACTACAGAATATTTTGAGATTTTACCTTTTCTGTTGACTTGGATTTATATAGCTGCTATTCGCAGTAAATTTTTACAAAATGAATAACTTTGTTTTAATGGGAAAATTACATTACTTCTTAAAAGTATAATACAGTGCTTGGGGCTTAGTATTCTTAGCCAGCATACTTTAAAAATAAAATGTTCTTACAAAATAAGGTAAGTTATAAATCATTATGCAAATTTAGAGAATTCAAAGCTGTTAGACCCAAAACTGTATGTAAAGACTGATGAATGATGGGGGATTCTGGGAAGAATGCATAAACCTAAATTCTCCCTCTTCTCTTTCCCTGCTGGAGGCCTACATACTATGATAAGCCACTGGTGAAAACTGGAAAAAAAACCATGATAGTGCTACAGTGCCAGCTCTTTAGGTGATAAATGTTGGTCTGGGGTACAAATGTGTGTGTAAAGGGTAGAGAGGCCAGAGAAGGGGAAAAAAATTGAACATAGATAAAAATTCTTTTTTTAAAAGATTTTATATTTATTCTAGAGAAAGAAAGAATAAGAGAAAGAGCAAGGCAAAGAGTAGAGAGAGAGGGACAAGCAGACTCCATGCTGAGCATGGAGCCCATCTCAGGGCTCGATCTCAGGACCCTGAGAAAATGACCTGAGCCAAAACCAAGAGTCAAATACTTCATCCAGTGAGCCACCCAGGTGCTCTATGAATATAGATAAAAGCCAAGTTGGTAAACCACTAATCCTTCTATTGGGAGAATTAATTAGAAGACTTTGACTATGCCCTTGAATTGAGCTGGGTTGGCACTGCTGAATTGTTTATGTCATCCTGTACTGTTTCTACTAATGCTGACAGAATTGGAGATGGGTGCAGTTTGTACTGAGAAGTCTTCCTCCTTTCCTATTTCTGAATATAGACATTTTGTCTTCTCTAAACCTCAAAGTCGAGGTCAGAGCTTCCCAAGCTGAATTCTATAAAATTAAAGAAGAAAGGGAACTCATCGTTTTCTACTACTGCTTACCAATCCACGGCTACCTGTAGATCTCATCAAGCAGCCTCACCTGGGGAGTGAGTGGTCCCACATTGGACTTAAATAGGCAAAAAATGAATTCAAGCCATTTATAAGGGGGATTAAGAAACACAGGTCAGCAAGTGAATATTGCTGTAGTCAAGCAACACAGACTCTACCACCTGATAAATAACAGGTTTACCTTTCTTTTTCTACCATTTACTAACTTAAGAGCTTTGGAAAATTACTTAATGTCTCAGAGTCTCAATTTTTTATCTATAAAAAAGGAATTGCTATATCTAACTGGTGGAGCATTTTTAAAGAATTAAAATGAATTGATCTTTATATAAAGCCTCTATATCTCTCTGTGCACACAAAGTATTATATATGTTACATATTGTGATACCCTAGCAAAATAGTTGAATTAGAGGATCAATAAAAATAAAAAATAAAACTTCTAGATACACAGAGTATAATATACTCAGGAAAGAAAATTAGAAAACCATCAGTCTTTTCATGTGCAATGCTGAAAATAACAAAATATCAGTGAACTAATATTGGACTATTGTAAGAAATGGCCAGTAATTAAAAAATAAATTACCTTGCTATACCATCATTCAAAAGAGAGTAAAATACCTTTTTGGATACACAAGTATTCAGAAAGCAACGCATTCTTACAGTATTTTTGAGAATAATCTCAACAAATTATCCTTTTTTTTTTTAAAGATTTTTATTTGTTTGAGAGAGAGAGAGAATACAGAGGGAGGGGCAGAAGGAGAGGAAGAAGCAGACTCCCCACTGAGTGCAGAGCCTGATGTGGGGCTCAATCCTAGGACCCAGAGATCATGACCTAAGCCAAAGGTAGACACTCAACCGACTGAACCACATAGGTGCCCCAATAAATTATTCCTAAAAAATAAATTTAAGTTGGGGCACCTGAGTGGCTCAGTGGATTAAAAAGCCTCTGCCTTTGGCTCAGGTCATGATCTCAGGGGTCCTGGGATCGAGCCTGGCATCAGGCTCTCTGCTCAGCAGGGAGCCTACTTCCCCCTCTCTTTCTACCTGCCTCTCTGCCTACTTGTGATCTCTATCTCTCTCTGTCAAATAAATAAATAAAATCTTGAAAAATAATAAAAAATACATAAATTTAAGTTTATAAAAATGTTATCCCAGAAATGGTAAAAATAAAACAGATGAACAACATGAAAGAAAGAACAATATATAGTGAAAAATATTATAGCATATTAAAGTGATGATGAAATCTGAACTCTAATTTATGCTAAAGTATGGATTATTAAAATATTTATGAAGATTCATGGAAGTCACAAAGACACAATAAAAACAACAGAAAGCCTAAAAATATCTTGATGAGGTTAAAGTTGAAAATTAAAATATACTCGGAAGGGACATAGTCATATTTTCAACGTTATCTGTTGATAAAAAATAGGTTTTCATTGAAAGGAGCACCATTGACTGATAATTTCCAGTTGCAGCTCCTTTCAGTGCACCGTGTTCATTCTGAGTCCACTCTAACCTTGACCCAGTTCTAAAAGATTAGCGACCTCTTTATTAGGTGACTTTGCTTGGAGACTTCCCAATATCCTCACTCACTAAGACATTCTCAGAACTCTGAATAGTCAAACCTGGAGAAAGACAGGCATCTAAATATTTTTTTAAGATTTTACTTTTAAGGAATCTCCACACCCAATGTGGGGCCTGAACTTACAACCCTGAGATCAAGAGTTGCATACTCTACCATCTAAACCAGCCAGGTGCCCCAGGTATCTAAGCATTTTTGGAATGTCAGCATCAGGTAATAGAACTCCTCTGAAAGCTAGCTTTAAAGAGGCACCTGGGTGGTACAGTTGGTTAAGCGTCCAACTCTTGGTTTCAGCTCAGGTCATGATCTCAGGGTTATGAAATCAAACCCTATGTTGGTCTCCATTCTTAGCCCAGAGTCTGCTTAAGATTCTCTCTCCCTGTCCCTCTGCCCCTCTCCTGCTCCTGTGCACACACACTCTCTCTCTCAAATAAATAAATAAATCTTTAAAAAAAAGCTAGCCTTAGAGTGATTCAGATGCAGACCTCTGCATTTCAAATTCTGAGAAGAAATAATCTAATTGCTAGGCTTGTGTGTATGATGTTCAACCCTAGGTCCGATATATATCCCTGAATCAGTCAGTCATGCGTGGGATGAAGCCTCTGACAGAGGTAATGAAAAGATTATGCTGTGTTATCTAATATAGATATGATTGTCACACATCTATGCATAGCAGTTTCTTTTTTTTTAAAAAAAAGGAGAATTTCATTTCTTACTATTGCTGTTTACATTTTTTAGTGGGTCTTAGAGAAAAATAAGCAAACAGAAAATAATTATTTCTAAATTCATCTTAAAGAGATGAGCTACTGAGGTTCTGTGCTCTTACAAATGAAAAATTTCAAGAGGAAGATTAGAAGTAGAAGTGGGGAAGCACTGATTGGGTTTGTGGCTAATATGTTATACATCTTCCCCAGTGATAAGTTGAACTCTATAAATTTCCTGAGAAATGTACAGAAAAAAGCAAGCAGAAGCCAGGTCACAGTCTTGGTCAAACATGGGTCTTTAATTCCCTAGCTGCCATCCCCTATATCCTTCCCAGTGGAGAATGTCTGAGTCAACTGTCTTCAAGTGCAAACATAAGAAGAAACTTGAAGGACCAGTAGTTCATGTCATTTATTTTCCTTCCTTTGTCCAATGGCTCGATAAATATGCTGCTTTTATTGCTGCTACTTTTTTTAAATTAACATTTTAAAGTACCATTTTAGTCAAGGAACATGAATGTGTTGAAAAGAATTAGAGTAAATTTTAATTCCTTTACCTGATTCAGAAGTCCAGTTTGATGGTCAATAGAAAGTTTCTAGCAAAACAAGGCAATGAGCAAAGTTTGATTTTATTACACCTTTTAAAACCTTAATCTTTTCTTCCTATCTCCTCTCACCTCCAGGGAGCCCATCAACTCATTTTATCCACAGTGAAAATTTTCCCTGTACTGTTCTCAGAGGGGATTACTTCAAAATTGCACAATTGTCACATCAAATGATCCAATTCCCCAAGGGTCCAAGTTGCGGCTACCTGCCCCAGGAAATAATCACACGAACCCACCGTGACTGATACCACTGAATGTTACATAATTTTAGTTTGTGGTAGCTATGAGAATGCCTGTGTGTACAGTCAGCTTCCTAACGAGTAAATAGAACATGGATATTATTAGATAACAAAACAAAATAAAAGTGTGTAATATTTTTTTTAAAAAAAGGAACAAAATCCATAACTACACTATTAACATTTTTTGCCATTCCTATTCTGAACTTTTGGTTGTTATTAAAACTATGCTTGTTTTTATCCCCTTCAGTTTGTTTTTCAAATGTTTCATTCTCTCTGTGCGTGTATGTGTTCGTGTATACTTTTAGATATTTTCCCAATAAAAAGTGATTGAGATTTTCATATTTCTAACTCCAGAGTAAGTTGCTTCTTAAAACCTATTATTTTTTAGTTTAATTTATTTGTTTGAGAGGGAGAGAGAGCATGAGCAGGGGAAGGGGCACAAGGAAAAGCAGTTTCAGTCTTAGAGGACTGAAGAGGGAGCCCAACATCCCAGGACCTTAGGATTATGACCCTCACCAAAGGCAGATGCTTAACTGACTGAGCCACCCAGATGACCCTTAAAATCGTTTTTTTTTATTAATCTTATATATTCCTTCAGTATTGTATTTCAAGCATTCTTAACATGACAGAGATCACAGTGTCCATAAAATTTTGTGTTATTATTCAGTGTAAGTGTTATTGAGAAATAATCATGCAGAGAGTACATAATATGTATATATAGTCAAAGAATATTTATGAAATGAACACTTAGTTAACTAAGTGTAATGTATTTGATTACATCTCTCTCACTGTCTCTAGAGTTAACCACCATCTTGACTTTTGTGATGATCTTTGTCTTGATTTTTGAAAGTTTTTCCAAATAATCCAAAAATGGTTTCATTTTTACCTATTTTAAAATTTTATATAAATGAATATCAAATTATATTTTTGTGACTTATTTTTAATATTGCTTGTGAGATTTATGTAGTTTAGTGTGTTTAATTATATTTTTATTTGTGCATTTAGTATCCTATTATAGGATACACTAAAATTTATGTATCCACTTGCATTATTGTGGTTAACAACACCCTGAGGTCAACAAAAGACCCAGGGTTAGGTTGCAAAAAGTAGCACCTAAAGAAGCAGACAATAAACTGCACTTCCCTGGATCAACTTCTATTCATCTTCCTTCAATATGTTAAGCAGTGACTCTCAACCATGGAAAAAGGGATAGACGGTATGCAGTATGTGGTCCAGGGAATGAACTGGTCTCTCTCTGTGTCTTTCTCTCTCTCTCTCTCTCTCTCTCTCTCGGCCTCTCTCCCAACCCCAGCCCTGACCCTAGCCTTGACTACTGCTCAGTCCTAGCAAGTGTATCAAATGGTCACTGCTTGTGGATATCAACACAAGGGATTAAAGTAGTCTATGATCAGTGCTTGGCAGTCTGCAGCTAATGCAACATCTTTTGAACAGAGAGTAAACGTTGGTGTTATTTAGCAAAGCCAACTTGTATGCCAAATGGAAAGATCCTGAGAATTTAGAATGCGTCTAACATTTTATTGGTCTTTTGTTGCATCAGCCATAGTCTGATAGATTACACTCAGTGTCGTATAGCTTCTTACATATGTTATATGACTGATTTACCTATTATACAAATTTTGTAACTCTTCAACAGTACATTCCAGAATGTTCTGGTACTTTCCAAGACTTATTTACTGCAATTGTCTACAAATTTGAGGTAATCACTTTTAAAAGAAAAAAAAAGTGTTGTCTAGCAACCAAAAACTTATAGAGTGAAAGTCAAGCAATGAAGGTATTTACACTGCTATATGAAAATGTGAGATGAGACATGCTTTATAAGCTTCATTTGATGCATAGTAAACAATTCAGCAGTTGGTCCTTGTATTAATTCAGGTCTTATGAGAAGAGAAGTAGACACCAAGATAATGTTAAAAATGCAAAAAATTTGGAGTGCCTGGATGACACGGTTGATTAAGCATCCACCTCTTGGTTTTAGCTCAGGTCGTGATCTCAGGGTCATAAGATCAAGCCCCACATCAGACTCCATGCTTAGCTCAGAATCTGCTTGAGATTCTCTCTCCCTCTCACTCTATTCCACCTGCTTGTATGCTCCCTTTCTCTCTCTCATAAATAAAATTATTCATGGGATGATATTCTGTTAAAAATAAAGTAGGGAGTACCTGATGGGCTCAGTCAATAGAGCATGCAATTCTTGATCTTGGGGTCATAAATTCAAGCCCCACATTGGGTGTAGAGGTTACTGTAAAAAGTCTTAGGGGAAAAAAAAGTAGAGGGAGTACTCAGGAGAAGCCTTCAAGTTATGACAGAGATCTGATGGCACTATAGGAAAGGATTGAGCAAGAAGAATCTCAGACTACAGGGCAATTCTTTTTTTTTTTTTTTAAGTGGATATTTTATTTATCTGTACTTAAACCTATCAACCAACCAGCCAAACTGGTACTATTATCATGATGCATTAAAATACAAAACATCTTTCAACAAATACTAGAATAATGAACAAGTTAACAGTTCTAGTAAAACATCACAAGGGGCAGAGGAAATCAATGAAGCATATTATAGATTAACCCTTCACCATTAACAATTGAGGTTATTAACAAGAAAAGCCTTACAATATCAGAAAATACAAATTATCCTTCATCTCACGTCTTTATATCTTTACTTCCTATTCTTGAGGTTAGATTCTAGAGTCTGAAAATACCTACAGTAGTACCGTATCCAGCTATCTACAGCCAGAAACACCTGTTATCATGTTGTGCATAGCAGCCAATGCTACTGAAACCTTTTACTCCAATCGTACCTCCTCAATAGATACAATAGGAATAATGGGAAACACAATATTGGGTCAGAGATAAAGGACCCTAAAAGACAAAGCCTCGGAGAGGTAATACAGCCTCTGCCCAAACTGAGATGGAATAATCTACTCATCATCACACATCTTCAGGCTGAATGTTCACAGAGTAATTTGGGAACAAATCCATTATTTGCTGGATAGAAAAATTCTTAGCAGACTGCTGTATTATACTATGGCTTTCCCCAGAAGTTTCTAAGATGGACTCCAAATTGCTGACGGAATTTTGCTAGAACTGGATCTGGGGCTGCAGAGATTCCTCTCCACAGCTATGGAGCTGACTGATCCAGGCTTGGGGGCACCAGATCTGACTGGTTCAGGAATGGTTGCTCCTAGACTGGCCGTTCTAGGAGTGGTTGCTCCAAGATTGGTTATTCCAGGTCTGGTTGCTCCATATTGGAAAGTTTCCAGAAGTGTTCATCAGATATCCCATTGAGGCTTGCCATTTAATCCATACTTTAACCATTCCTAACTCTGTCACGTCCCACACAGCAGGGTCTGCAAATTGTATGTTCCAAGTGTCACACTGCATATTGTGCTGTATGATTTTTTCATATTCTAAGCCCTTCTTACACATGACCATCTGGTATGTTCCTAAGTGTGGACTCTGTTGTGTGCAGAACCCAAAGAGTTGTATAAGACAGTATTATTTCTTTCTGATAAGGTTATAAGATGAAGCAATGTTTTAATGTTGTTGTTGTTGTTGTTGTTATTTTAGAAGGGATATCTTGGCATACTCCTCACCACTAAACACCTAAAAATGTTCTGAAGTAGCAGGTACTTGAAATTCCTTAGGTTACCTGACGCCCTCTGGAGTACCTTTGTTCTTAACAAGAGTTTCAGGATACTTGCCCTCGCTTGCTTGACTTGCTTAGTCAGCCTGCCATGTTTGCTTTATTGTTATGATCAGTGTTATGGTTTGTGAGATTTCCCAGTGATCACTCTTTGTACCATATTCAAAGAAGATGGGGGAATGACATAGCCCTGGAATAGAACCGTGAGTGAACTGCGGAAGCTATTGCTTCCAACTGAATGCACCATTTCTGATTCCCCCCCTTTTTGTTAGAATATAAATGGTAATATATTTGCCAAATTGGTGGCCATATTAGTCTGCTTTGGCAAAAATGCCATTTCTTGGCACAGCAGCTAGGACCAAAGCTGCTATAGGCATTCCCTGACATGCACAACAGTTAATTTCTATAAAGTTACCAATGAACAGTGAGTTAGCTGAAGCATCACTTCTAGGGAAAGTGTAGGGTTAAGTTTCTGTGAACTTCTGGCCATGACATTTTTTATCAACCAATAAATACATATAGTATTTTGTGTGTATTTCTTTTTAAAGATAACTTATTTAATATATATTGTTGATACATTAGGTCTGAAGTCATAGCCAACAGAACTATAGCTCATACTTGAATGAAGCTTATCTAACAAATGTATCTTCTCCATTAAGCATATTAATTAAGCCTTCTTGCATTTAAGAACATTAGGCACTACTTTAGCCCTATGCTTAGAGACTATTCTAAACAACAAAATAGATCTTGATTTTTTTTACTAGGATGATTTTTCTCAGTCTTCTATAATTCCATTCTTGCTTTCTATGATTTATAGATTTGAAGCAATAACTTAAAATGGTTAAGTAAGTTAAGTAAGATGGTTGCTTACTCATCTATTTTTTCAATTAAAATCTTTTTTTAAAGTTTTATTTAAATTGAAGATAATTAACATACAGTGTATTACTAGTTTCAGGGGTAAAATTTAGCGGTTTATCAGTTGCATAGAACACCCAGTGTCAATTACATCAAGTGTCCTCCTTAATACCCATCACTCAATTACCCCAACCCTACCTACCTCCCCTACGGCAACCCTCAGTTTGTTCCGTATAGTTAGGAGTCTCTTACAGTTTGCCTCCCTCTCTGTTTTTTTTTTTTATCTTTTTTCATTTTTCCTTCCCTTCCTCTATGGTCATCTGTTTTATTTCTTAAATTCCATGTAGGAGTGAAATCATATGGTATTTGTTTCTCTGATTTATTTCATTTAGCATAATAACTTCTATTTCCATCTGTGTCATTGCAAATAAGTGCAAGATTTTGTTACTTTTAATGGCTGAGTAATATTCCAGTATACAACATCATCTATATTGACTGTAGGGACTTCAAGCTGTGCTAATCATGTCTACTACTCTTAGTCAAACATCTTGGCTGTTCTTCTGACCATTCTGGTTGATACAGTAATTTTGGCCCCCTGACTTCTAGCAGTAAAATGCCACCACCTGGACACACAACTCTGGAGTTCCATTATCTATGTGACTTTGATTGAGTTAAGCTCAATCAATACATACCATCAACTCTGGTGTTACGGAAAAGCCGCCACTGGCATTTTTAGTGATGTGGTGCTTCTCTCATCAGCATATTCCTGATGTCCTTGAATAGTAGTTTGATGCCTAGTCCCTCTTATGGAACATAATCTGCTGAATCTCCTGCCTCACACATTAAAACAAACCAAAAAACTAATTATATATGAAAATTGAGGCCTTTTCAAAGGTAAAGTCTTTTAAAGTTTTTAATTTGTAATTAATGTCAGGGGAAAATAGTATTGGTCTTATAAAAATATAAAGCCATTTATTTTCCTCCAGAGAACATACGTAATAAAACCCCAAAACAAAAATATATCTGGGTTAAGTGCAAAATTTGGTTAGAGGCAGGGATTCGTGGCTCACAGAAGATTGCATAGGAAATGCCTTGATCCTATTCTTCACCCTTGAAAAGACCTTGGGAACTGACAAAGAGACTAGGTCTTTGATCTGGCTGAATGCTACATGGAGAATGCTGCAATGCAGGGACCACCTCGACACTGACACACCATAAACCAAACACTCATATTGTAATTTGACCTAGGAAAAAGTTAGGGATTGATGCACGGAGAACCTAGCATCTTCCGCAATGAGTGAAGGACTCCCAGTGCTCACTAGAGTAGAACCTACCTTTTCTAAACATCAGAAGGATAGACAGAATAAGGCAAGGATGGGTTTTAGTTGAGGGGTGAAAGAAGAGAAGATGTTTTGTCTCAAATAATAATCATACATTTCTTTTATGGTAACTACCATCCATAAATAGAGATTGTTTCTTTGAGCAAGGACATCATATCTTCAATAACTTCCTGTTAAATTACAAATATCTCTTAAAAAAAAAAAGAAATATTCCGTTAACAACTTCACATGAGATAGTTTTAAAAAGAACCATGAGAGACTGTGGACTCTGAGAAACAAACTGAGGGTTTTGGAGAGAAGGTGGGTGGGGGGTTGGGTGAGCCTGGAGGTTGGGTGAGCCTGGAGCCTGGAGGTATTGAGGAGAACAGGTATTGCATGGAGCACTGTGTGTAGTACATGAACAATGAATCTTGGGACACTGAAAAAATTAAAATAATTGAAAAAAATTATTTCCCAGAAAGATTTGCCTAAGTATTAATAGAAGCAGCCATGCATTTTAGGATGGCGGTGAAAAAGAAAAGACAAATGCATATTGTCAACCATTACAATTTACTATAATTTGCAACAAAATAAAGTTGATATCCTTGGCATAGAATCTAAAATCTTTCCAAATCTAGGTCTTGATTACTTTTTTATTACCTGTCTCCCATTTATATATCATTATTTAGCTATATCAACTTTCTACTCTTTCCATTGCCTCAACCTATCCCCTGTCAGTTAACTGATAATGAGAGAGTCCAAAACTGCAAAACAGATGTAAAATTAAAAATACTGTCTCAATCACATATTTTGCTGAGAGTTACACTAGCCAAAATATGTATGTATTTATATTTAATATTATATAATTAATATAGAAGTATACACACACACACATAGATCTGTGTATTGCTGCATAGACCCTATGCCCCTTAATAAAATGAAGTTAGCTCTAGAATTCTCATGGAAAATTACTTTTATAAATCACCAGAGTAAAGATCCAGAAATTATAACTGTTTGAGATATTTGCAATAACTAGTAACATAAAAAGAGAGTAAACTAAGTGGTACACATTATTAAACATTTTTTTTCTTTTTCAAATTTTAAATTCCTTTTGCATTTAAATATTAAAAGCTTAGACTTTAGAGGAAATGAAGGCACCATTGATGTCTCCAGTGAGATGCTTCCATCCACTGCTCCTGAATCAGTGTCAATATTTAAATGTTCAAAAAGTCATCTTTGAACAGAAGAAATTCTTCATCCTAAAATAGTTTGCCTTTGGTGCAGCCTAAGAAACTACAGATGTTTATTTCAGAATCTGCATATGAAAAAACCTCCTCATTTATAATGCAGGTTAATTTGCCACAGAGTCACTGATGTAAAATTTGGCTTCCTTTTTCCACATCCTTTGCTTCTTTTAGTAATTGAGATAGTAACTATTTATTGAATGACTTCTTTATTCTGGGGCTTTCTATGAATTATCCCTCGTCCTCATTCCTAATTAAGTATGCTATCTTTATTATAGAGATGAGGGAGCCCATGATAAAAAGAGGTAACTGACTCAAGTAGTAGCTGCAAATATCTTAGGGTATAGAGTTTTAGGAAAAAACTTTTCTGGGGAGTCAGTTGTTTAAGACTATACTAAAAGTAAACTTTGAGTATTTGTAGGCACAAAGATGAAAAGCAAAGTAAAAGATCTAAAAACAGTCACACAATCCCAGTAAGAAAGTGTGGAACATTTGTGACATGCAGGAAAGAATTAACAGAAAGCAGATAATAAAAGATACTATCATGAAAGATGTTATTTTCTTACCCCAAGAGTTTTCATACTTTTCTTTGTGAGAAAACCAAAAGTACAGATCAAAATCTGACATTACACTAATCTTAATTTTTGTCTTTAGTTTATGTATTTGCTTTCAGAATGTATAGAATTATTACTGTAATAAATTATTTTATCACTTCCAGTCTTTAGATATAAAAAATACTGTCCCTTCTTTCCTCCCTCCCTCCCTCCCTTCCTTCCTTCCTCTTTCCATTCCCTTTATGTATCTATCTATCTGGGTATATATATGTTCTATATATATACATAAAAGAAAAATAATGATACCACAGAAATATAAGGGATTATAAGAGAATATTGTGAAAAATTATATACCAACAAATTGGGCAACCTAGAAGAATACATCTATTCTTAGACACATTAGTAAAATATATTGACTCTAATACATGTGTAATATATGTATATATAATATGGGTATTATTATAGTCAAAATTATAAAGATGGAAGTTAAGATAATCAGGTGAATAGAGCCCCTAATAATATGTCTCTGCACATTTAGATTTGTTCGTTTAATTGTTTTTTTTAATTATATAAATATTAGGCCACTAATGAGCGAAGATTGATAGGAAAAATTTGAATATCATACATAGAGCAAAGAGGAAGGAATAGAAGATAAGTATGAGAAAGAGAAGAATAAGGAGAGGAGGAGAGAATGAATGATTATGAAGCAGTTTTACAGATTTTAAATTAAAGGTGTAAAAATACTTTGGATCATATATAAATAAGTTAGATTATGATGGGAATGCTATGATCATATTCCAGTTTCTTCATTGTTTCAGCTGAGTCACTGGGCAGGAGAACAACTAAGATATGACCATAAAAAGGAAGATTATTTAAAAAGTAATAGTTAATCTGACTGTTTATATACTTAGGAGATATATTTGGGAGATCAATTTATTCTACCAGTGATAACTTTGAAAATTATCACTTCAAATACTAGGTTTAAAAATGTAAATGAATTGCCTTGACTCCAAAATACAGTGTTGAATCATGTGTCATAGAAAAATAAAGCATGAAATGATACCTAGAAAGCTAATACACCCTTGCCAGGGCTAGTAAACAGCATACTTTATCATGAGCATCCTATCATTGGCCAAGAAAAGATCTGCAGGTGAAAGATGCCTCACCATTAATAGTTTGCTATTTGAAGCTGTATTGATGCCAAAGAGAAGTTTCATCTATGATTCTCATATGCCATATACCACATTAAACATTCAGTTTACACTCTCAAAATTATAAATATTACAACCTAGCACACTGGAGTGGTTATTCTGAAAAGCATTGATGTTAAGAAAAAAAATTAGGTGCTCAATAATGTCTTATGAGACTCTCATAGTGCTGGCCACAGAAATAACTTTGCTGTGTCCCCAGAGGATAATTCCTTTTGTAAATTTCCAAGTTCTGCAAGAGTTTTTGAGAGAAAAACTATATAAAATATATGAAACAAAAGAAACAACAACAACAAAAATATGTTGGAAAGAGTTGAAATTAGAGAACCAAGTTGTTATCACATAATTGTAGAAATCTGAAATAAATCATATCACATAAACAAGAAAAGTAATGGCCACCTTGCAAGAGCATTCTCTGGCTGCAAAATACTGCTTATCCCAAAATATGGCTTACCAATACTTTTAGTGCTTAAATGGCCACTAGAAAGTTTTCACTCCACAGACATGTACCTTGGGGCAAATAATACATTATATGTTAATAAAAATAAAAAAAGAAAGTTTTCACTCTTTTCTATCTCAATGAATAATCATCTTAATAAAAAATTATAGTAAGGATAGTAATGACACAAGTCTTAACATCACCGTTAAAGTTTTAGTTCATATGTCACTGTATCAAAGATGCCTTCTAAGATTGCTTAAACCGAAACAGTTATTTCTAATTTGTGTCTAGCTCATTAGTTTCTGTGATTCACCACATAGTACTTAATCCTATCTGGAATTCTTGTGATTATTAATTTTATTATTATCCAATGTCTACTCTTAATTGCAAGATTAATGAGTAACTGGGGCTTTGTTGTTGCAATGTCTAGGAGTTAATATATAGGCAGTTGCTTAAGAAATTATTGCTCAATCAGTAAATTATAATTCAAATTTATTTACATTGTACTGTACTATAGGTGCAAAGTTAAGCACGTTATATTTCATCAGAGACAATTTTAAGAATGCAAAAATACCCTGCATAAGACACTATTTTAGTTATATCAGCTAATATCTTTCATGATAGTAAAGAGAAATTTGAAAACAAATTAAATTTAGCACTCATTCGATATCCATATGACAAAATGTGTTATCGTGTTCTATATACAATAGCTATGCATAAGTTTCATTTTATATAGATTTTCTGACTTAATCTTCACAACAGCTGTGTGAGATCATTATTTTGTCATTAGTGTAGGGTAAGGGAAATAGAATTCAAAAAACTGCAAGAAGTGAACCACCACCACAAAGTAAGAATCAATACTTCTAATTGTAAGACACTGTTCTATGTTTTTCTATATATTTTATGTACTTTTTAAAATCCCAGTATAATTAATGTATCTAGTTGTATTACATTCAGGCGTACAATGTAGTGATTCAACAGTTCCATGCATTACTCAGGACTCATCACAGTTCAGTGTGCTTTTAATTGCCTTAACCTATTTTACTCATCACTCTGTCCACCTCCCCTCTAGTACCACCAGTTTGTTCTCAGTAGTTAAGAGACTGCTTTTCTATTTGTCTCTTTTCTTCTTTGTTTCTTAAATTCCACATATGAGTAAGATCTTTTGGTATTTGTCTTTCTTGGACTTATTTAACTTAGCATTATATTCTCTAGACCCATCCATGTTGTTGCAAATGGCAGAAATTCATTCTTTTTCATGGCTGAGTAGTATCCCAGTGTGTATGTGAGAGAGAGAGAGGCATCTTATTTAAACATTCATCTATTGATGGACATTTAGGTTGCTTCCATATTTTGGCTATTGTAAATAATGCTGCAATAAACATAGGCTTGTATACAGCTTGTCACATTAGTGTTTTTATATTCTTTGGGTTAAGTACCCAGTAGTGGAATTACTGGATCATATAGTAATTCTATTTTTTAATTTTTGATGAACTTCCATACTGTTTTCTGAAATGGCCACACAAGCTTGTATTCTCACCAACAGTCCCCAAGGGTTGCTTTATCTCCACAACCTCGCCAATATTGTTGCTTCTTATGTTTTCAATTTTAGCCATTCTGACTGGTGTGAGGTGATATCTCATTTTAGTTTGGGTTTGCATTTTCCTGATGATCAGTGATGTTGAGCACCTTTCATGTGTCTGTTGGCCATCTGTATGTCTTCTTTGGAGAAATGTCTGTTCATGTCTTTTGCCCATTCTTTAATTGGATTATTTTGGGAGATGTTGGGTAGTGTAAGTTCTCTACATATTTTGCATACTAACCCCTATTTGGATATATCATTTGCAAATAACTTCTATTCAGAAGGTTGCTTTTTAGTTTTGTTATTTCCTTTGCTGTGCAGAATCTTTTTATTTTGATATAACTCCAATAGCTTATTTTTGCTTTTGTTTCCCTTGCCTTAGAAGACGTATTTAGGAAAATGTTACTATGGCTGATGTAGAATAATTATTGCCTATGTGGTCTTCTAGGATTTTAGTGGTTTCATGTCTCACGTTTAAGTCTTTAATCCATTTTGAATTTGTTTTTGTGTATGATGTAGGAAAGTGGTCCAGTTTCATTCTTTTACATGTTGCCATCCAGTTTTGCTAACACAATTTATTGAGAAGACTGTAATTTTCCCATTGCATATTATTGTTTCCTTTGTCATAGACTAATTAACCATAAAATTATAGGTTTATTTCTGGAGTCTTTCCTCTGTTCTATTGATCAATGTGTCTGTTTTTGTGCCAGTACTATACTGTTTTGATTACTATAGGTTTGTAGTATATCTTGAAATCTGGATTGTGATAACTCCATTTTTGTTCTTTTTCAAGATTGCTTTGGCTATTGGGTCTTTTGTGGTTCATTTGTATGTGGTACATACAAATTGTACGAATTCTTTAGTTCTTTAAAATATTCTATTGGTGTTTTGATAGGGATTTCCTAAACTCTATAGATTGCTTTTGGTATTATGGACATTTTAAAAGTTTTTGTTCTCCTAGTCCATGAGCATGGAATATCTTTCCATTTGTTTATGTCCTCTTCAGTTACTTTCATCACTGTTTTATAGTTTCCAGAGTATACATATTTAACCTCCTTGGTTAAATTTATTCCTCAGAGTTTTATTATTATTGATGTAATTGTAAATGGGATTGTTTTCTTAATTTCTCTTTCTGATACTTCTTTAGTAGGGATAGAAATGCAACAGATTTCTGTATATTGATTTTGTATCCTGGATTCATTTATCAGTTAGCAGTTTCTTGCTAAAGGGAGTCTTTAGGGTTTTCTCTTTATTTTATTATGTCATCTGCAAATAATGAGGTTTACTTCTTCCTTACCAATTTGGATACCTTTTCTTTCTTATTGTTTGGCTGCTTATGGGTAGGACTTCCACTATTATGTTGAATAAAGGTGGTGAAAGTGGATATCCTTGTCTTGTTACTTATCTTAGGGGAAATGCTCTCAGTTTTTCACTAGGATGTTGTTAGCTGTGGGTTTCTCATATATGGTCTTTATCCTGTTTAGGTATGTTCCTTCTAAATCTACTTTCTTGGTGGTTTTTATCATGAATAGATCTTATACTTTGTCAAATGATTTTTCTATATCTGTTGGTCATATCTTTTTTTATCCTTTATCTTGTTAATGTGTTTTATTGTGGTGATTGATTTACAAATACTGACCCACCTCACACCCCCAATAAATCCCACCTGACTCTGCTGAATGATTTTTTTAATATATTGTTGGATTTGGTTTTCTAATATTTTGTTGAGGATTTTTGCATGTATGCTCATCAGAAATATTGGCCTGTCATTTTTTCTTTGTAGTGTCTTTACCAGGTTTTGGTATCAGAGTAATGCTGCTGGCCTAATGAAATAAGTTGGGAAGCTTTCTTTTCTCATCTATTTTTTGGAATAGTTTGAGAAAAATTGGTATTAACTCTACTATAAATGTTTGGTAAAATTCACCTATGATGCCATCTGGTCCTGTTGATAGTTTTTTTTTTGATTACTGATTCAGTTTCATTGCTGATAATCCATCTGTTCAATTTCTACTTCTTCCTGATTTAATTTTGATAGTTTATATGTTTCTAAGTATTTATCCATTTTCTTCCAGATTGCCCAATTTGTTGGCATATAATTTTTCATAATATTCTCCTATAACCCCTTATATTACAGTGGTGTTGGTAGTTACTTCTCCTCTTTCATTTCTGATTTTATTTCAGCCTTCTCTCTCTCTCGATGACTCTGGGTAAAGATTTATCAATTTTGTCAAATTTTTCAAAGAAACAAATCCTGCTTTCATCGATGTTTTTGTTTTTTGTTTTTCTTTCATTAGTTTCTTTTCTAATCTTTATTATTTCCTTTATTCTACTGGTTTGTGGTTTTGATTCTTCTTTTTCCAGCTCCTTTAGTTATAAGATTAGGTTGTTTTTTGAGATTTTTCTTACTTCTTGAAGTAAGCTTGTATTGCTTTAAATTTCCCTCTCAGAAGACCCTTTGCTTGCATCCCAAAGATTTTGAACTATTTTTTTTTTCATTTTCATTGGTCTCCAGGTATTTTTTAACTTCCTTTTTGATTTCTTGGTTGACCTATTCGTTGTTTAGTGGCACGTTACTTAACCTCCATGTATTTGTGTTATTTCCAGATTATTTATTTTGGTTGATTTCTAGTTTCATAGCATGTGGTCAGAAAAAATGCATGATTTGATTTCAGTCTTTTTTGAATTTGTTGAGACTTGTTTTGTGTCCTAACATGTGATTTGTTTTGGACAGTTTTTCATGTGCCCTTGAGAGGAATGTGTATTCCTTTGTTTTAGGATGAAATATTCTGATTATATCTCTTAGCTCCATCTTCTCTAATGTGTCATTCAAAGCCACTGTTTACTTAGGGATTTTCTGTGATGTAAGTGAGGTGTTAATGTCCCCTACCACTAATGTATTAGTATTGATTACTTTTTTTATGTTTGTTTTTAGCTGCTTTATATATTTGGGTGCTCCCAAGTTAGGCACATAGATATTTACAATTATTATATCTTCTTGTTGGATTGTTCCCTTTATGATTCATAGTATCCTTCTTGGTCTTTTGCTACAGTCTTTGTTTTGTCTGATATAAGTATTATTATCCTGGCTTTCTTTTCAATTCCATTAGCATGTGAAAAGCTATTCATCCCTTCACTTTCAATCTGCATATGTCTTTAGATCTGAATTGAGTCTCTTGTATGCAGCATATAGGTGAGTCTTGCTTTTTTTATCCATTTTGTCACCCTATGTCTTTTGTTTGAACCATGTAGTCTATTTACATGCAAAGTGTTTATTGATAGGCATATACTTATCCACATTGTTACATGTTCTATGGTTGTTTTTTTAATTCTCTGTTCCTTTCTCCTCTTTTCTTAAGTTTGATGGATTTTGTGATATACTTAGATTCTTTTCTCTTTATTTTTTGCATATCCATTACCTGCTTTTGAATTGTGATTACCATTAGGTTTATATATAACATCATATGTATATAGCTGTCTATATTAAGTTGATAGTCACTTAAGTTTGAACACATTTTTTACTCCTCTCTCCTCCACATTTTAAGTGTATGGTGTCATAATTTGCTTCATTTTGTTTTGTGAATCCCTTGGCTGATTTTTATAGGTATACTTTATTTTACTGATTTTGTGCTTTCTTCTTTTCTTACTCCTACGTACGTTCTTTCCTTTCCACTCAAAAAGTTCCCTTTAACATTTCTTGTAGGGCTGGTTTAGTGCTCATGAATTCCTTTAACTTTTGTTTGAGAAACTCTTAATATCCCCTCTATTATGAATGATAGCCTTGCTGGATAGAGTATTCTTGGTTATAGGTTTTTTTCTTTCAGCACTATCAGTGTATCCTGCCATTCCATTCTGGTCTGCTAAGTTTTTGCTGAAAAATCAGCTGATAGCCTTATGGGGTTTCCCTTGTATGTAACTGTTTTTTTTCCTCTTGGTACTTTTAAAACTTTTTCACTACGTTTTCCCATTTTAATTATTATATGTCTTGATATGGACCTCCTTGGATTGATTTTGTTGGGGGCTCTCTCTACCTTATGAATCTGGATTTGTTTCCTTCTCCAGGCCCAGGAAGTTTTCAGCTGTTATTTCTTCAAATACATTTTCTGCCTCTTTTTCTCTCTTTTCTTCTGTGATCCCTATACTGTGAATATTATTAGGATTGATGGTGTCTCTGAATTCCCTTAATCTATTTTCATATTATATTATTCTTTTTCATCTCTCCTGTTCAACTTGCTTACTTTCCATTACTCTCTATTTCAGGTCTCTGATCCATTCTGCTTCTTTTAGTCTATAATTATTGCTTCTGGTAAACTTTTAATTTAGTTATTGACTTCTTCATGTCTGTTTGGTTGTTTTCTATCTCCTTGTTGGGAGTCTCACTGAGATCCTCTGCTCTCCTCTTAAGTCCAATCTGTGTCTTTATGACCATTATTTTAAAATCTCTCTCAGGCTTATTACTTATCTCTGTTTCATCTAACTCTCTTGCTGTTCTTTCATTTGGGACATATTCCCCTCATTTTGTCTGACCTTCTGTGTCTTTTTCTCTATGTTAGTGATATCAATTATATCTCCTAGTTTTGAACATTGTAGACTTCTATAGAAGAGGTCCTATAGTGCCCTGTACTGCAATATCCCTTGTTCACCAGAACCTGGTGCTTCAGGGGTATCTCCTATGTGTGTTGCATGCACCCTCTTGTCACTGAGCCATGTTTGCCTTTAATCCAATCATCTGCAATGTTTCTCTTTGCCCATTGTGGGCAGGGTTTGGTCCCTGTGTTGTTAATGAGCCAGTCTGGGGTTGCCTTGTGCTTAGATTGAGTTAGACCAGGCATTTTCTAGAGCTAGTCACACAGAATTACAGAACACTCTCCCTGTGTGGTCGCCTGTGAAGATTTTGTTGGTGAGTGGGTTCTATAGTAATATTACCTGACTACCTGCAACCCACTCCTCAGGTTGCCGTAGAACTGGCATGTGTGATTATCTTCCCCTCTTCCCAGGGCAGGAGATACTTTGGAGTGTTGCTGGCTTCTCCTGGTGCTGCTTGCACACTGCCATGCTTGTGGTGCTCCTTTTGGATGGACTCCTGCTTAGGGCCTGTTGGAGTGGGAGTCTACAGAAGTACATGGTGGGGGAGACAAAATCTGTGCTGGTTTGCTACAGATTAGGATCTGTAGCTTCTTTGGAGAAATGTTGACAGTGAGTGAGAGGGGTTGGGTCCTCAGGAGAGTGTGGAGTATACTCATAGCAAGCTAAGTGGAGAGTATTTGTGCTGTGCTGGTTCTCACAGTGTCCATGTATCTAGACGTGGGGTGTGGAGGGGTGAGGGGGGAAACGGCACCTGCCATCTCTTTTGTTTTTAGAAAGTTCTCCTAAAGAAATTTACCCCTGGGGCTCCTGGATGGCTCAGTGGGTTGAATCCTCAGCCTTCAGCTCAGGTCATGATCTCAGGGTCCTGGGATCGAGCTTCACATCAGGCTCTCTGCTCAGCAGGGAGCCTGCTTCCCTCTCTCTCTTCCTGCCTCTGCACCTACTTGTGATCTCTCTCCTCTCTGTCAAATAAATAAATAAAATCTTAAAAAAAAGAAAGAAAGAAAGAAAGAAAGAAAGAAAGAAAGAAAGAAAGAAAGAAAAGAAAGAAAAACTTACCCCTCCAGCACATGTTCTGAGATTAGTACATAATTCTCTTTTCCAGGTACCCCAGGCAATTTTCAAACTGCTGCTTCAATGCTCAATGGGACTGTTTGTTACACTGTCTCTTTAAGGGTGAAGACTCAGTTTCCTATTATCCTCTGACTCTCCCAGAACAGAGCCCACAGATTTTAAATTTCCAGGTGTTAAGTCCTACTGATTATAAGAAGTCAGGAAGTTAAGCCCCTCTGGTTTATAAAGCTAAATGTTATGGGTATTTGTCTTCCCAATGCAGGTCTCCCATGACTGGTATGCCTGGTAATGGGTTCTGTTCTTCTTCATTCATTGTGCTTGCTGTGTCGCTTTCTCCTGCAGTCTTTTGGGTCAGTTAGGTTCCTGACCATGTCTCTGTCCTTCCTACAGTTTTTGGTATGGCCCTTTTTTCTGTGAGAGTCTGTTCTTCTACTCTGCTGATTGTTTTCTGGATTATTTACACTGATATGGGTGTTATGCAGGTGTATCCATAGGACAAGGTGAGCTGAGGATCTTCCTACTCTGTCATCTTCCCCAGAACTCATAAAACACTCTTCTTTGTACCACATCCCAGGTAGATAGCTAGGCATTTAGATTATCTGGAAGATCAGAGCAGATGACCTAATCTTATATTTACATTGATTTTATACTTGTATTTTTATGTCAGACTAGGAAGAAATCATTGTCCCATAAATATCTCAAAAGTTTGAAATGCTTCAAAACTCTTAATATATTTTGAAACATAATGAGCCAACCTCTTATTTGGATTAAACAAGAGGAATTGCCAGTATCTTAACAAGTGATTGAGTATCATGAAGGACTACTTCAATGATATTAAATAGCTCTTTTTTTCTAGAGATCTTGCTTCATTTCAAAATTCTGTTGGCTTGTTATGAGCCCATGAGTAGGTTTAGTCTGGACTTAGTAAGATTCAGATGCAAGAATGAGTAAAACAATTTTCTTAATTCAAAATTCATTTTAAGAGAGCCAGTAGAGCAAGGAGAAGGGTAAAAAAGCTTCCATATTTACGTACTTGCATGCACTGTTTACATTATTCAGAAGTGCTGTTATCTATGGTGGGGAGAAGGGGAGGCAAAGAGGTATATGCAAACATGAAAATAGGTTTAGAGGATGACTTTTACAATATTTTTTATGATGCAGGGGTTTGAAGAGATGGAAAAAAATAAGCATCTCTTTAAAGCTGTAAAAGTTCATGTTTGTCTTTATATAGGTGTGATAATGCAAGCAGATGTCCGTAAGATTCTGAATTTGTATTTTCTCTCAATTCACTTTCACTTTTTTAACTCTTAAGATTCAAAACAACATCCCTACCAACTTTGGAAAAGTAATAGAAACTTATCTTTCTTGGGGGAGGTATTTGAAATCTATGGGGAATAAAAAGTTTATCAAGCCACTATGCCAGCCCATAGACCAGAAAACATGACAGCAAATCAGAGGGGAAACTCCTACATGAGCAGCTCAAAGCCACTCAGATTTAACCACATCCAGGGCTACTTCTCTCCAAGAGGAAGAATAAGATTAAAATAGGGAAAGGATATGGCTACGAGTTAACAGAGTGAGGTTATTTTCAGAATTGTTCACTTTTCCCCATTATTATTTATTTAGTAATTTAACAAATATGTGCTTATTTTATGTGTCTAATAAATTATGCTTTTAAATTTGCTTATCAATAAAAATGCTAGGAAATTATAATTGTCAATATACAGCAGATAGTATTAGAATGAGGCTGATTATTTCAAAGATCATATATTATAAATACCTGTCATGTTTCAAAGAAAGCAAGAAAAATTAGGAACTGAACTATTTTTCTTATTCTGGGAGATAGGGTTATTCTGGGCATTTCTGATGCCCTTATATATTCCAGCTTAACTAAAATATTATTTATTGTTCTATAAATATAAATAATTCCAGTCATTAAACATGAGAACATAGTCTAAAGGATGTTTCTCAAAAGTAAATGGCCTCATACTTGTAACAGCCAAGAAAATAAACCAAATCCTAGCCTTTACAGAATGCACTATTGAATTGTTTCTTTTGACATAGTATAAATATCAATGGGAAAGGAGAAATTATTTTTTCCGCATATAAAATGCTATTTTATGGGTGGTTTTTACATCATGAAGTACAGTTATTGTTTATTTGTTTTAATGGAAATGTTTGTTATCTTTGCATTTTCACATCTTCATGCATATAATGGGGATGAAGTTCAGGCTACACAATTGTGTTACTCTAATTAATGATCTTTCATGATACTCAAGTGGACGATATATAATTATTATATGATATGTAATTATTATACAGCATTTAAGTTTCTATGATCTCAGGGTACCTGGGTGATGCAGTTGGTTATGTTTCTATGATCTTCATGTTAATTAAACATAAAATAGTTTATATTTCTCTTTGACAAGAGGAAAAATAGTTACATAATTTCTACCTTCCCTATTAACTTTGGCAAAATTAAAATGTATCTGTCAGGGGCACCTGGGTGGCTCAGTGGGTTAAAGCCTCTGCCTTCAGCTCAGGTCATGATCTCAGGGTCCTGGGATCGAGCCCTGCGTTGGGCTCTCTGCTCAGCGGGGAGTCTGCTTTCCCCCCTCTCTCTGCCTGCCTCTCTGCCTACTTGTGATCTCTGTCTCTCTGTCAAATAAATAAAATAAAATCTTTAAAAAAAAAGTGTATCTGTCAATAGACTCAGATTCTCAGTCAGGTGTGTGTGTGTGTGTGTGTGTGTGTGTGTGTGTGTGTAGAAAGTGACAGGAACTTGTAGGCAAACTGAAAAAGTTAACAGATGTTTCATATTTACTACCCATATAACTGTGCCTTCCTGAGAATAGAAGAAAAGAATAAGTTAATACAATTCATTCACATAAGTATAGGTATCACAGTGCACGAAGGGAAAATGTTACGTATGTCCCAAAAGCCAAATTATTGTTCTCTGGTCCCTTTCAACACCATATGTATTACAGACTGTTTCCTTCCTGGTTTTGTAAGCACCTCATCCCTTCTGCTAGCTCCATTGGCTCTATTGTGCCCACCGTGACCGCGAAATTGTGTTAATGTGGCTCCTCACAGTGTTGCCCAGCTCTTCTCAGAAAATTCTGCCTCGTCACAGCAAGCTGCAATGACTGCTTTAACAATCAACCTTCTTTTTTCAGTGCAGAAGATTCATCTGTATTTTGTGAAACAAAATGTTAACCCACATGTTTAGTAGCTCAACATTCCCTTCTTAAAACCCATTCTGCCTCTGGCTGCTAGGAAGCAGCTCTCTGCTGGGTCTCAGTTTTCTTCAGAGGTTCCTCCTCCCAAGTCCATGAATATAGGAGTGCCTCAGGATTCAGACCTTATGCTCCTCTTGTCTGTCTATACCTATTTCTGAGAAAATAGGAGCCGGGAGAGCTCACCCATCTATTGGCTTTAAATGCTGTGTATATGCCAGTGATGCCCAAAGTTTCTTTCACATTACCAGGCTCATGCATGACAACTCAGGACCTCCATTTCAGTACTTCATATACTATTTATACTTCATATATTCTAAACTGAACTGTTTTGTTCTGTCCCGGATATCTATCCCCTGTCCATCTTCCTTATCTCTGTAAATGAGAGATCATCCCTCCATATGTTCAGGAGAAAACTCCTTGGAGCCATCCTTCATACTCTTCTTTTTCTGCTCTTCCACAGATAATCCATCAGAAATTCTTCTTAACCTCAAAATATATTGGTTTTAATATTTTTCCACCATTGTTTTTTTTAATCCAAGTCATCACTGTCCTCTAAGGTATTGTAACAAATATCTGTTACAATCTTGTTCTAAAGAAACCTGTTCAATATTATTTAATGCAGTATTTAAATAACTTGACCATGAAACTACTTTATTTGGTAACATGTCTTTTGTTGGAGATAGAATATATTTTGGAAAATACTGTTCAGAAAATGCTCATTTGTTAGGGCAACCCCAGTGTCTTTTCTTTACATCCCTTTAAGTAATTTCTCTCTCACACTTTTCAGTTTAAATAAATCTTGCTCTTATTGTCCCTCCTTCCTATCATATCATATCTCAACAGGTCACAAATCAGATATAACCTGTGTGGACATACATGATCAGTGGCTACACGTACATATCAATTCGAAACGCAAGGACTTCTCTTTGTTTGCTCATCCATGAGTAGTCATGATGATGTTTTTAACATGTTTGAGTTTGAGTCTTTTTATATTTGGCTCACATTATTGCCATTGCAAGCCATCCTAAACTCAAAATATTATGTCTAATGTGAACAGTATTGAAAAATCATATTTGACTTCTTCACTACAAAATTCAAGTAGCATTATGACATCCTAAAAGAAGAGAAGGGGGCTTAACTTATTTTCTTTTATTCTAATGGAAGAAAACAAGAATGTATTTATGACCCCAAACAAATTTTTCAAGCAGATGAAATAAATGGTATATTTTACCCTGCCTCTCATTTTATGTTGCCTCACTGTTTATTGAAGCAATGAAGATTTTGACCACTTATCTGTGTTTCTCTCTGTAATCAAACTATTCCTTTCCTGGAATACAGGGATCATAACTCATTAGGAGTTGCAACTCTATTGCATGACAACAGAGTACAGTCGCTCAATGAAATACTCCTGAAGGAAACTTAGGTTAATTGACACTCTGAGATTCAGACTTAAAAATTTACGAAAGAGTAAGAATAATATAGAAGAGAAAGCTTCCATATTTGCAGCAGAAAACAAAACTCATCGTCAATTTAGTGATGAATTTTATCTATGTGGTTAGGGAAAATAAAATATTTCAATGTATTTAAATAAAATGTTACCATTCCTTTTAAAATCACTACATAGTATTTAAATATGAGCTATGTTATTCGTGGTTTTTAAAAAGCTAAATTACAAGTGTTTTTTATGAATTATTCCACAGTTTTAGAGACTTGTTTAGTAAATAAATTTGATAAAAGAATCCAGCCCTAGAATACTGACTAATTGGGAGAAATACTTTATAATTAAGAAGATAATCTATTACAATTTCCTGACCAGGAAAAAATAAAAAGGTTTCTTATTTAGAAGAAATCAAAATGACCCTTTACAAAGAATATAGCCAAGTAAATCTGACATTGGTGTGATAGTTCTCTTTATGTGGTCTTTAAAATATAAATTAGAGTGTGATTGAACTGAATGACTTTTTAAATTCTTCTAGTTGGTTGATTTTTACATATGAGAGTATTTCTTTTCACTCACCATAGTATTGGAGGGATACTGCCTTGGAGGCTTAGGCAGTCATGGATATAATCCTGAATCTGAGAGGTCAATGGTTCATAAATAAGCCTCTATCTAGTCTGGCACAATTCTGAATATTTGGCAGGATTTATTTAAAATAGGTCCAAGATGAGAATAGCAGAGACATTGCTGGCAGAAACATATAAGGATGCTTGCCTTCTCTGTTCTTGGCTCTAGCTGGTGCTATTTAGCCATCATTTTATGAAAACATGAACACAAAGCTCAGTCATGCCTTTATAAATGGAGAAAAAAGAAAGCTAAAAATAGGCCATCATTTCATTGAGCTTCAGTCATGCAGTCTTACCTGGTGTGCGTTTGTTGTTGGCTGGAAGACTTCCCCAAAGTAAATGGTGGAGTTTTCCTGGCTATCCTTTCATGCATAGATATTACTCAGACTATGATGTTTTATTCAGTGCTCACTGCCATGGCCCCCAAATTTGCCTTGTAGCAGCATAGTGAATATCAACTCTGGTTGTGGAATACTTTAGTTGCATCTAGGTACAGAGAGTGAAATTTGTTTCCTTTTTAAAAATACATAATATTGTTGAATTTGTCTTTTTATGATTAATTTGGTTTTATAAGACATCTAATGGAATGGATTCTTTACCAAGAAATCCCTTTCGACCTAGGTGCTCAATGGGCATTATTCAATGATATTTAAGTTTGATCTCATTGTGGAGGAAAAGAAAACAACTCTTGATGGATTGTTGAGAATATAACCATCAGTTTTTCCACCTAAACATGTCGAATACATAATCCATTTTGCTTTTCGTAACTAACATATTTTTGGAGGTGATGTTTGCTAATCATATGAAATAAATTTAGTGGATTTACAAGTAGTATTGTTATGTCCAGATCGAGACCCTCCCAAAATAACCCACAAAAAGGCAGGCTAATATTTCATATTTGCGGTTTATTTCAATGCTTGTATCAATTATATTCTTATCAAGGGGAGCACAATAAATGTAAAAATTTAAAAATTTTTAGTTATTATGTTGCAAAAACAGGATTTTAAAACCTACTTTTTGATCCAAAATGTTCCTAAATGATTAATAACTTTTCTGTTGGTGCAGTGATAGACCAAAAAAAGAAAAACACAAAGAATCAATTTCACTATCTCCAATTCCATAATCCTACCATCTTGAAGTAACCAGTAATGAACATTTCATATATATTTTTAAAACATTTTCCTTCTCAAATAAATATACTTGAAAATATTTTTTCCATTTCTTTATAAAAATGGTATCAACTAATTCTATATAATTAAGAGTTAAATTATGTTCATATTTTAAAAGTTTTTCCTTTCCAAGTTTGCCCCTATTTAATTTTCATATTATTACAAAATACTTCAGCCAGAAGAATGGAATTCTTGATCATGAGGAACAAATTTCTGCAACTTTCTGGACTCTGCCAAATTCCTATTAAGAAGTTTTAACAATTTATATTCCAAATTAGGGAATTGTTAGATTTTTTTTTCAAACCTCTAGAATGCAAATGCTATCTCATTGATATTTTAATTAGGCTTCAGCATCAGTAATTTGCCAAAATATTTTGCCTGCTCAAAATCTCTCTCAAACATGTCAATACTAAAATGCCCAAAACTGACTTTCTGATATTTATTTCCAAATCTGCTCTTCCTGTCGGTTTCTCTATTTCTGTTAGTATCAATTCCACCTTTCCTTTCTTGTTCCCCAGGTCCAAACTCTTGGAATCATCTTTTACATCTCACGCACATTCCTCAGCAAATATTGTCATCACTGCTTGAAAAATATATCCAGTCTGTTTAACTTCTTACTTCTATCACTGCCTCTACCTCATTCCCAGCCATCATTTTTTTTTCCTGCTTGGAATGTGACAGGGGCCACATAACTGGTCTCCTTGCCATCTGTAGTTTATTCTCAGAGTGAAATAATGGCATTCACTGTTGAAACCTCTCCCCATTCTAGTCCAGGTTAAAAAGTGAATCTTTAAAAAAAAAAAAAAAAGTGAGTCTTTACATTGGTCTATAAGCTCCTGCAGAATCTGGTGTGCTTTTCCTTCTCCTCTGTCCTGTCCCAGTATTCCCCTCCCAACTTACTCAGATGCTCTGTCTTTCTAGAAGACACACCAGAGATACCCCAGCTTTAGGGTTTTCTTCGTGGTCTGCCCAACCCTCTCTACGTAGATTGCTTTTCTTCAGTTATCATAGTTTCTTCATCTTTTATTATTATTATTATTATTAATTTTGGTCTCCAACATCACCTTCAGAGTGATTACCTGTCCAGAGACCTTCAGAGACCTTACCTGTCCATTTTTTTTAAATTTGCAAAATACACTTTGATATGTTCTTGTTCTGTTTATTTTCTTCCATAGCACTTATCATCAGCTAACATATTACACATTTTACTGACTGACTAACTGTGTATGTATTTATCTTTCATCCCAACATTTTGTCCTGTATCACATTCCATCCAGGGTTGAAATTATTTAGCCCTTCATGGCAAATTCATTTTTGTTCATCTGAATTTTTTCACCCCCTCTTCTGATAATGATATATTAATAATTACTTTTCTTTTCAGTGAGAATTTGAGTATAAAACAGATCCCACATGAATAGGAGACATTGTGGCATAGTCAAAAAAACACAGGATTCGGAGTCAGAGGACTTGCATTCATTCTGGTCTTCACTATTCAACAAATTAATTGTGGAATTATAAACCAATATTTTAATCTCTAAACTAACTCCAAAAATGAGAGAATAAGACAACATGATCTCCAAGGTCTTTTCTTGTGCTAATTTTTACAATTTTAAACTGTGCCAATGAAATAGTGTGTTACCAATTGAGGCTTGGTTGCTATGTCATGAGGCACAATGATGTAGACACACAGGGATAAGTTCTAAAAACTTCACTGATGTGGTAAGCCCTTTGCTATCCATAGGTTTTATCTACCACCCTCTAAAGTATATATACTTACCAAGGCCTCCAATAATCTTGCCAATTTTTAATTACTTAATTTATTTAACATAGTATCATGAATATGTAGTTTTGATATTCACTATTCTGATTGTGTAGGTACCTTGGAATTATATTAGAGGAAAGGAAAGTAGACATATATAGCCCTGAGATCACAACTTAAGTTTGTGGTAGTTCATTGTTTCTCCACTAGGATTTATTTGCTTTCTGGTGGAATCCAAATGGTGAATTACAAGGCAGGAAATAATCATCCCTGAATTTTTAAGTCTTTGAGAGATTGTAATTTCTGCCATTTACCTCTCCTCCCAACCACCCCAACATAATTACCATCACAAGGTGAGCAGCATTGTTTTGCAAAGGGACAGAGGGTAAGGGGAGTAGTTTCAGAACTACTAGTTTTGCCTCTCTTTTCCCACTGCTCAAGGAATCAAGGTGAGGTTCTGCCAGCCACCAAGTATGTTCATAATAATCATGTATCATGGACCTAAATAAAAGACCACTGGTTAGGTCCATGGACCTAGTAGACAAACTCTAAGACAGATCTTGACACCAAAATTTCATTTGTTAACCTTGTTTACAAATTATTTCCTCTTTAATGAATAATATTGGTGGAACTTTTGATTCTTGAATATCAATTCAGACCTCATATCCAATAATCATTGAAAGGTTTGGTACTCTGTTCTCCCAATGAACAGTTTCCCAAATGTATTAATCAGCGTTTTCCAGAAAAACACAATATATATAGAAAGAGAGAGAGATTGATTTAAAGGAATTGGCAAGTGGTGTATGTGATTATGGAGGCTGGCAAGCCCAAAATCTGCAGGATAGGCTGGCAAACTGACAACTCAGAAAAGAGTTAGTGATGCAGTTCAAGTCCAAAGGCTGTTTACTGGCAGAATTCTCTCTTCTTCTAGGAGATCAGTCTTTTTCTGTCAAGGCCTTCACCTGATTCTTTTAGCCTGCAATTAATCCACCTAAATTGTGGAGGATAATCTGCTTTACTCAAAGTCTACTAATTTAAATGTTAATTTTATCTAAAAATTAACTTCACAGAAACGCTTAGAATAATGTTGAACCATATATCTGGATACTGTGGCTTAGCCAAGTGAACACATAGAATTAACGATCTCATCAAGTAAATAGGTCCCATTTGGGAATGACTGGAGAGATTACTATCGAATATTCTTACTGTCAAATTGTAGGGTCCTTCTTTATCAAGATATGTCCTCTCATTTAAAGACTTAATGTTTTGAGAACTGGCTCAGCTTCCCAGTCATGCATCTCTGATTTCTTTTTATTGCATACATTTAGCAACACACTTGGCAACTGCATATCTCTTTTGCCTTTAGGAATACCTTGCATAGTTAACCAACACCATTGTTGTCTACAGATCACACAACCATTACAGCCCCTCTGATCTTGCTGCTCATTATAATAAATGTACCCACCTTGAGGAACACCTGAAAAGTGTTTGACTCTTGGTTTCAGTTCAGATCATAATCTCAGACTCAGGAGACGAGGCCCACATCGGGCTCCATGCATAGCACAGAGTCTGAGATTCTCTCTCTCTCTCTCTCTCTCACTTCCCCTCCTGCTCATGCTCTCTCCCTCTCTCTAAAATAAATACATAAATCTTTAAAAATCAATAATAATAAATGTACCCACCTTGAGTCTGATGTTTAAGTAATAGCACCTGAATTCTATAATTTTGAGATCCTACCATTGTAGTCAGAAATCCTATTGCATGCAGACTATCGCCATCACTGAGCTTCTGGATTATGTTAGTGCCATCTTAACACATCATCCATTATTGCTTTGTTAAACAGATTTTACTTCAGAATCTTTGCAGAACATAGCTGGTTGATTTTCTAGCCTTCCTATTTTACCATTTTATCCACCGCTCAACCATTGACTTTTTTTCTCTGCTACCTAATATTGTATTTTGAAATCTGTCAGTTCATTTAGTGCAGGCCATCAGTTTTCCCAATCTTCAAAGATACAGCCAACTAGTATATTAACATTTTCTCTCAGATTCTTTGCCAGGGTCCCTGTCAAGGAATCTTAGGTTGGCAAATGTTTTCTTTCATCATTTTAACAGCATTCTTCCACTATTATCTTGCTTCTACTATCTTTTCAGTTAAGTCCGCTATCAGTCTTATATTTTCCCTGTAAAAGTATTTTTTCCTTTTTCCTGGATACTTTTAATTTATTTGTAATGTTTTCAATTCTCTTAAATCTTCTTTCAGATTTAAAAATTACTATATTATGGATAATATGCAAATTTTTTCTTCTAGCCCACTTATTTTCTTTTCATTTTGATGTTGGGAAGATTCTTTTTTTTTTTTTAAGATTTTTTATTTATTTGTAGGCAGAGAGGCAGGCAGAGAGAGGAGGGGAAGCAGGCTCCCCGCTGAGCAGAGAGCCCAATGTGGGGCTCCATCCCAGGACCCTGAGATCACGACCTGAGCTGAGGGCAGAGGCTTTAACCCACTGAACCACAATATTGGGAAGATTTTTTTGTATTATTTAATATCTGGGGATTTTTGATGATGACTGATTTTTCTAATTTTTTTACTTTCTTCAATATTTTAAATACTTTAATAGTTAATTTAACAGTTTATAGATTCTCTTTATTCATTATATAATATGAAGTTCTTGAAAATCTTATCTGCTATTTTTAGTGTCTGATGACTCTTAACATATCTACAATACCTAAAATCCCAGTTTCTTCTTTACCAGACTGTCACATCTCTTTGAACATCAGCTCTTTCTTACCTTAGGATTTTTATTTCACTCTTTGTTTTGATTTCCAGGAGTTTACATTATTGTTAGCTCAACCAGATTTTTAAAAAGTAAGCATTTATGCCTTATCCAAATTTTTTTTCATGTTTTGACATGACATTTTTTTTAAAGATTTTATTTATTTATTTGACACACACACATACACACAGATCACAAGTAGTCAGAGAGGCAGGCAGAGAGAGAGGAGGAAGCAGGCTCCCTGAGCAGAGAGCCCAATGTGGGGCTCCCAGGACCCTGAGATCATGACCTGAGCCAAAGGCAAAGATTTTAACCCACTGAACCACCCAGGAACCCCGACATGACATTTCTGAGAGTGAAATATTTTTATTTAAGGAGTCTTTTATAAATTCTGAGAATATTTGTGTAATTTGGTTTTTCTTAATTCATCAATAATTATTAATATATTTCCATTTAAACACATAGTTCTATTAATTCTCTTTGGAAACTATATTGCTTTTCATTTTTTAGTGTACTTTGTTTTACTATATTTACTACTTAGGCAAATTTTCACTTATCATTGCTGAATGATTTAGCAAACATTGCTGAAATAAATGCCATTTATATATGTTTATTGACTAGAAGTTTTATGTTCTTTAAAGAATCACTAAAAGTATGATTACAGGAAATGGGTACTTAAATTTAACACACTAAATGATTAAATGTATATTATTTTATTAGTCTCTTGGCTTCAGTATTAGGATTTTATGTCATAAATGCCTCCGTCCTGAAACAATGTATCAGTACAGTCATAGACACATAGAAAAACGTATGGAATACAGAGCGTGAATCAGCCATGCTGTTTTATAGAGAACAAAAGGAAACAAACAAACAAAAAATGAGGAAGAAGAAAATCCACTCCAGCAATTTTAAGTACAGTAGAGGTTTGTAAAATATTGAATTTGTCAATCAAGTCTTAGATACAACACAAAGGCATGACCAAAAAGAATGAAAGAATAGGTAAATTGGACTTAATAAAAAAAGAAAAAAAACTTACATGCATCAAAGGATCACACTATCATAAATGTGAAATGACAATCTATAGAATGTGTGAAAATACTTGCAAATCATGTATCTCATAGGGTTGAGTATCCAAAATATATGAAGAAAATTTACAACTCAATACAAAAAGGCAAGCAATCCAATTTAAAAATGGGCAAAGGATTGAGTAGAAATATCTCCAGTGAAGTTATACAAGTGTCAACAGGCATATGGAAAGATTAGTCATTAGGGAAATAGGAATCAAACCCCACAATAAGATACTAAAAAAAATTACTAACCAAAAATTCAAATTAATCCATTTAATTCCATTACATTTAATTCAATTACAAGAATGGACCCCATATACAAAAATAGAAAAATAGATGGAGTATTTAGGACTCTATTTTGACAAAAGATATGAAAGACCTGAATGTCGAAAATTATAAAAACATTGCTGAAGGAAATTAAAGACCTAAATAAACAGTGAGTTATACATATTTATGGGCTGGAGAACTCGGTAACTAAGGTGTAAACTCCCCTCAGATCTATAAATTCTTCATTCAATTTCACACAAATTAAGAGCAGACTTTTTGTTAGAAACTCTCAAACTGAATCTAAAATTAATATAGAAGAGTGAAAGACACGTAGCAGGTAAAACAACTTCAAAAATTAAGAAAAAAACAAAGATGAAGAATTGGTTTTATCTACTTTAAATGTAATGTAAAGCTGAAGTATTTAAGACTGTGTGATGTTGGTACAAAGACAGATAGAAAAACGGAACGGAATCCGATCATACCAGATCATACTGATTTTAAGCAAGGAAATAAAGACAATTTGATAGAGAAATGATAGCCTTAAAATATTGCTGAAATAACTGGTTTATGCAACTGGATATACAAGAAAAAAAAAAGACTTCTGATCTATGCCTGACATCATATTTAAAATATATTTCAAAATAAATCTTATACCTAAATGGAAAACCTAAAGTTATAGGAGAAAAACAAAAGCATATATCTATATGAAAACTTCCTGTGACTGTTCATAGGAAAAAACTAATAACAGCTCATGTCTAGCAATAGCTAAATAAATAACCACACTATTATATATACACACAGTGGAATGCTAGTCGGTAATAAAAATAATGAACTATTGATACAATCTACAACATGTATCTATCTCAAAGTAATTATGCTGATTGAAAGAAGCAAGACAAAAGAATGCATAGTGTATGATTCAATTTAAATCAGTGTCTAGGTAACACAAAATAATTTATAGTGACAGAAAACAAATCAGAAGTTGCCTAGGGATGGGGTAGGGTATGATTGTATGGAGGGATTACAGAGGTTCATGAGGAAACTTTGGGGTGATGAGTATCTTCATTATCTCAATTATGGTGATGTTTTCATGGTTATATACACATGTCAATACTTAACAAATTTTATACTTTAAATATGTAAAATTTGTGTATACTACGTCTCCATAAACTCTGTTAAAATTGGAACAAATTTGATGTTTGGAGCCTAACAGTTTTGAACTTTGATTTTTCAATGTAAATAAAGATAATAACAATACAGAGTGGGGAATGATACATGTAAATGCTTGAGTATTTTTTACTAAATTGTGTCAAATAAGGCAGATTGTGCTTTAACCTTCAGCACTTCTAAATAGTTCATTTGTTAGAAAAAATGCAGGTACCAGATGTGCTATAGTTTGTAGTTTATGTAATATAGGTTGATCAATCTGGAATAATAGGGGATGGATGGATGGATAAGCCCATAGCTGAATGCAGGAATGGGAAAATACAGCTAGATAAATAAATTGATAAGTGCACACTTTTATCTAACCTTGAAGTTTACATTTTTGGGTAGTGTGTAATCCAGAGTAAACCAAATGGTATTTCAATTTCTTTTGTCAAGCGGGCAGGAAGAATCACGATATGGATGGATTCTTAAGCATAGGGGAGTCTCATTTGCAACTGATAACCCACAAGAGAAATGAAAATGTGATTAAGCTAACCATGTACAACACCATTTTGTTTTTATCTTTCTACACATTACCTTTCCTGCAAAAAGAATTTTTTTAAATGATGCTATTACTTTAATAGCTTCTATTTGCATTCTGAATTTTCATTGTGCCAGTTATCCAATTCCACTTATATGATGAAATTTGTGGGCCTCATGGCTATTTTAATGTGATGCCTTTTATAATGTAATTGAGAGAAGTCTCCAATGAATAAAATAAATGGTTTCAGAGGGTTCTTAAGCCCTCAACAGACATCAGCTAAAATGTTAAGAGTGCCTCCAGATCCCACTGGTGCTATATTTTCTAGCCATGAAAGAAATGTCATTATTGTAAATTCCCAGCTTTTGTCTGAAAATCTTGTACTAGATCCCTTGAGCACCAGTTCAGTTAATTAATTCAAACAATTTCCTCTCTAATCTCTAAAACATTTTCATATTTAAGACAATAAATGAGGTACTTAAGGGGCTCACTCATTGTTGGTCATTAATATGCCAGGGAATTAGAAAAATTACCCCTAGTCTTCAGTGACATGAATAATGTCTTTTTTTTTCTTTCAATGGTTCTGACCTGGACAAGGTTAAAAGCATGGTTTCTCTGCAACTGAATTTAAGATAATCCTATTTTCCACTTGCTTTGGTTTTAACACATATATCCAAATACTCTTCCTTTTCTTTCAGCACTAAATTTAATGCAGAGTTTGATAGGTTATACCAATTTAAAGATTAAATTAGTTAATAATAACTTTGAAATTAGTGATTAGTTTAGAAGAAGACTAATTGCATTTTCCTTGAACCAGTACATAAGGTTAATGTAGTTGGGAATGTGATGGCTCCAGTAACTTTGACACTAATTGGCGATTGTGTTACATGTTAAGATAGGGAGTCAGCATGAGCAAATTCTCATGAGATTTGCAGGAAGACAAAGCTATTTGTTCAGAAACCTACTTTTCTCCATTTGAACGATTGGTTTAATTTTATAAAAGGTTGGAATGTGACCTTCAGGATAAAATTTCATAGCATTTCATGCCATAGACTCTAGATTATCAAACTGAAACAAAGCATAGAAAACAACTTTTTATGTAAGGCAGAATCAGCTGTCTGTCAGTATGTGAGTCTAATTGTATAATTTCTAAATTGACTATCTCTTACAGGCTGGGGATTGGGGAGTGTAAAGTGAAAGGAATACCAGTCTTGTAATTGTTCATAATGCTTTGTGTTTATATAGCCCTTAACCCAAAGTCTTCTAAATCATTTTATAATAATTATAAGTTTAATTTCTTAATAAACACACACATGCACATTCCTATAAATGTGATTTTGAAGAGTTGAAGAGGATTCTATATATTTGGGGCTAGGGTAGCAGTATTATGTGTAGTAAATTGCCCATAAGATAATTGAGGCAGAAAAGATCCAATTTTTATAAATTCTAGGGCAAGGATATATCTGTTGTAGGATCAATCTTGTCTCTGGCTATCAATTGAAAGCAGCAATGTTTCAGCTCTAAACAAAAGCTCCCTATTATATTTTTTTATTTGTAATTTTTAAAAGTTTAGTCATGTATGCTAGTCATAAATCAGTGTTTTCCTAATCAAAGTGTTAAAATTTGACATCAAAAATGTATAATTTATTTGAAACATTCATTCACCTATATATCATCTTCATAATAATCAATAATTTTCATAGTGAAAAGCATATTTAGCCAAAACAGTGATGTAGGTAGATGCTACAAATATATTGTTTAACCTGTTTTTAAGTACATAATTGAACTATTTAACAATGTTACATTATAAGTCACAACTTTTAAAAAATTATTTGAGGTGTTGAGAAGAAAAAAATTTTTCCCTACCCTTCTTGATTCTTTGGCTGTGCTAATAATCAAATTAACATAGGGCATAGTAACAGAAAAAAAACAAATTTAATTACATACCTATGGGGCCCCATAAGAATATCACACACACACACACACACACACACACACACACACACACACACACACACCCACCCCAGAGATTGAGACTTATGTGGTATTCTGAACTAAGGAAAAAGGGGTAGGGGTCAGGGACTTCAGAGGTAAGGACAGCAATTCTCACGAAGATGGGAATAAAGAATATTTGGTAAACAAATGTTTGTCATGCTGTGCAAAGACAATATGAAACAGAGAATTTGATCTCTAGGCCCTACTGAGCACCCCCACCCCAACAACAGCTTATTGCATCACCCCATATTCTTTGTAGTTAACTGCAGTGATGTTCTCTTCCTGGGCCAGGCCCTCTATCTAAATTCTTGTACGTAGCATTGGAAAGCCAAAGGTTTTACTTGAATCTGCTGGGTCCTGATTGCCTTCAGCTCAGAATAGTCTACATGCCAAAGTGGGCACATTTTGGGAACACTTGTTCTGAACCCCTTCAGTAGTATGTGTACTTGACATTGCTTTTCCTCACCATATATAATTTGTTTTTGTAACTTTCAGGGCTCAGAAAAATATTGGGATACTGTTTATATTTTCCATTTTCAAACGGGTTTTTTACATTAAAATTAATTATTTGGGGTGATTCTTTTCTTTTAGTCACTAAGTGAAAGTCAAGACTAATATAGTTTAATATGAAAAACTAGAGACTTGTTTTCCCAATACCTGAAATAAATTGAATATCATACAAATTAAAACATATAAAACCCATGGAAGGAACCTACTTAAAGGAAATATTTGACTAACTTTAAAAATAACACATCTAATTATTTTTGGTCAAACTCCAACTAAATCCAATATTTAAAAATAAATATTTTCTTGGGTGCCTGGGTGGCTCAGTCGTTAAGCATCTGCCTTCGGCTCAGGTCATGATCCCAGGGTCCTGAGATCGAGCCCTGCATCGGGCTCCCTGCTCGGCGGGAAGCCTGCTTCTCCCGCTACCACTCCTGCCTGTGTTCCCTCTCTCGCTGTGTTTCTCTCTGTCAAATAAATAAAATCTTTAAAAATAAATAAATAAATAAATAAAAATAAAAATAAAATAAATATTTTCTTAAATATTATTCAAATAGGTATAGCCAAAAGACTTTGCATTAAGATAGATGAGCACTGAAGTCACAGTGTCATGAAAGCTTGAAATGTTTTGTGTTGACTTAGAGAAAACAGAACACATCTGAATGATAAGGTGCCTACTGGCAGCTTTGTTACCCAATCTGAGCAATGTATAATTTTTCATCTAACTTCTGCTTCTGCCTCCAAAGACCATTTTATTCTAAAAATGATAATACACAAGAAAAATAAGATATTCAGAGAGACTAATAACTTTTAAACAATGTAAGGAGAAAAATGAAAAGATAAAAGATAAATACAAATTCAATATGGGAATGTTTTCTAAAGGTTTTTTTGGTAGGGAAGATAATCAAAATTTATTTAAACATATTTGAACATATTTTTAAATAACAAATTAATAGTTAATTAGACTAATTTCCTTAAGCATATTTTAGTAATTCTGTGTGTAATTCTTATTAGTTTTAATTTCAAGTTAATTCTTAGTTCTACTTGTCTAAAATATATGTATTATAAGAAGAACATAAATAACTTTGCTACCACCTCCCTCATCACCCTCATCACCACTTTTTAAGTGCAACATAATAAAAAAATGCAGATACAGTCCCACTGTCTTGTGTTTTTTTGTTTTTTTTTATCTTTATAGATTTTCAGGAGTTGAGTTGTTGGCACAAAACACAGGCTGGCTTCTAATGTTAATAGATCATGCTAGAATCATTTGCAATAAAATTGTAATAATTCACAAAATCCTTAGCAATAGAGGGAAATATTTCTTTTCCCTCTTTTCCTGATTCTAGCACTAATAGATGGTATTGAACATCATATTTTGTTTGTTTGGATTTTTTGTTTCTGTTGTGTTTTGTTTTATTCTTTGACTGTATGAAACCAATGTTCTTTTACTGTTGGGTCATTATTTGCTTTTTTTTTTAAGCCACTAGTAAAGTATCTTATCTTAAATTTATCAGTCATTTGCATTTCTTCTTTTGTGAGTCATCAGATTCTCTCCTTTTCTTTATTTTTATTCATAAATGTTATATTTCTAAGATTGATATATTTTTTCAGTGTGCTCCAGAGAATTAGAACCCATAAGGTATATCAAGAAGGAGAGATTTATTTTAAGGAATTGGCTCATGTAATTATGGGGCAGACAAATGAGAAATTTGTAAGGCAGGCTGACTGGCTGGAAATTGAGATAAGAGTTGAATTTGCAGTATTGAGTCTGACATCCATAGGGCAAGCCAGCAGGCTGAACTCAGGTAGGAGTTCTATGTTATAGTCTTGAGGCATAATCTCTTCTCTGGGAAACCTCAGTTTTTGCTTCTAAGGACTTTAACTGATTGAGGCATACCCGCATTATGAAGTATAATCTGATTTACTTAAATTGATTGCAAATTCTAGTCATACTTACGAAACACCTTTACAGTAATACCTATCATAGTGTTTGACAAAACAACTTGGCAACATAGCCTAGCCACATTGATATGTAAAATTGACTATTGTAATTCATGTCTCTACTTCATTCATTATGACTATGTATAATAGTTCATTGACTGAGTCTTCCAGTTTATTCATCAATTTTAGTATATTTAGGTTGTTCCTTGGTTTTTGCAGTTGTGCATAGTGTTTTATAGATATTCTTGTACATTTATTCTTCAGTAAGTATTACAGTTTTTCTTGGGGAACTAGTACAATTCTAAATGAAAAGCAGAGAGTTAGGCCTTGCCTTATGACATGTCAAGACATGTTATGAACCTATCCTAAGTAACTGTATGGTAAGGCACAAGAATAGGTAAACTGATCTGTAGAATGGAAGTGAGAACCTAAGTACTTTTCAATAAATGTAAATGGAAAAAAATATCCCTGTGAAGACAGATGAATTGAATTTCAACTTCCTATTGTAAGGAAAAACAAAGACACTAAATAAAATCAGAATATGATAGGAATACAAATGGGAATAGAATGTCATAATACAAATTGGAAAATATACTAAAAACATATGTAAAAATACCCTTTACAAATTAGTAACAAAAGCACAAACAACTTGAAAGTACCATAGGTAAGGGACATAATCAATCCAAAGAAAACATATAGAGCAATGCTAAACATTATTTTGATTCATGAAAATTAAATCAAACTCTCAAAATCATTCACATAAATCACACACATAAAAATCCTATAATCATTAAATTATTTGGTTTTATGATGTGGGATGCCTTTATTTATAGAAATTTACAGTGTTTTAGAGATGCTGCTTTTTTGCTTGTTATATGTTAACGTTAAACACCTATTTCTAGTGTATTATTTCTCCCTTTAAAAATTATTGCTTATATTTTATAATGTTGGTTAGTATAAATGAGCATTTATATTTAATGTAGCCAACATGTCTACATTTTTCTTTGAAACCCAATATTACACAAATAATATCCTAATTATTATTTTTAACAAAAAATACAAAACCACCATGAAAATCTCTTATTAAGTAATGGAATTATTATTTTTAACAAAAAATACAAAACCAGCATGAAAATCTCTTATTAAGTAATGGAATTTTGAAAATTGGTTCAATAAAATTTGAAAAATGTACAGGATGATGGCTTTTCCAATATTATTCAACACTGACTATGTTCTTAGTGAAGACATACACAGAGTAGTAGGTGAAGCTAATCTCCCTTTCATTGAGTTTTTAAAAACATCATTTGACAAGTGATATAGTTATTGGTGGAAGGCACTTATTTTAATTACAGCTGTTTCATCACTTGGGCTTTATTGTTCAAAAATACTGTGATTCACTTTAATGGATCAGTTGGAAATTCCAAATATACCCCAGATATCAGCTAAACTGAATCTCTTTGAGATAGAAATATAATGTCCTAAAATTTTTATTACAGCAACATTAAAAAATGCATTGCCCTCCACAGGATTTCTGAAAATTCACAAGAGGCATATGTTCTTATAATTATGTATGGCTAATAAATCCTGCTTCTGCTAAACTCTTTCAGTTTAGCAATCATATACTATTGCATTTGGACTATTTTTGTTCTCCACCACATGTGCCCAACTGTACAACTTTGCCTTTAGTTTCTTTTTATACACACACACACACCACCACCACCACAAACCCTGTTTAAGTCAACTCTGTATACCATGTGCTCTAGCGAATGTCAGTAGACAAGGAAAGATGGAGAGTATATATTATTTCAATTTAAAATGCCATATTCTCATCATTACTTCCTATTTTCCAGCTCATTTCCTCTAATAGTCCAACTTAACCCTCAAGACAAATCTGAATGTTCTTTAATCCTTAGATCTTTTCTGGTTTTTCACTGTCTATGACCTGCTTCATACTCTTACTTTCCTCCTTACCTGTCTTACACTACAAGGAAAATCATAATCATGTAAAGCTCTCAAATTCTTTCTACCTTCATAGTACTGAAAAAGTTAAGTCACAGTCCTGGTTAAATCTAAAATTCTGCCCTTCATATGTACTTACACAGGTGAATATAGCTGAGAAAAACTTGTGAATTGCTTTCATCTTAAATTCATGATCAAAACCTCAATCGAGCGCTTAAGTTGGTGGCAATTAGACTGCATTGAATTTGGATATTCACATTTTCACTTTTCAGTTAATTATTTCATAATTTATTCTCTTTTATCAAACTTCAGTACTTCCTTTCCCATTATCACATCAACCTGGTGACTTCACTGCTTATTTCACCAAGAGAATTTCTCACTACATCTAACTACTTTCAGTCTATTTATTCTTTTTAACTATCCTTTCTCATAAATAAGGCCAACCACTTTACCTATACAGTATATCTCAGTATTTCTCACTTATTCAAATAGTTTATTCCAGAAAACTTTTACTTCCTCCTGCATCATTCATATTTATGACTTTTAGATTATTATTATAAACCATATAAACATGCTATTATTTTCCTACTTTAAAAATTTTGCAAGGGCGCCTGGGTAGCTCAGTGGGTTAAAGCCTCTGCCTTTGGCTCAGGGCATGATTTCAGAGTCCTGTGATGGAGCCCCGCATCAGGCTCTCTGCTCAGTGGAGAGCCTGCTTCCCCCCGCCCCCTCCTGCCTCTCTGCCTACTTGTGATCTCTCTGTCAAATAAATAAATAAAATCATTTAAAAAATTTTGCAAATCTCTTCAGTTATGACCAGTATGGAATAACTGGAATCATACTTAATTTTTTGTTATTAATTATAAAAGATCTCTATAATATAAAAACAACTGTTTACAAAATTTGGATAAGAATTGGCAAGTCTATAGTCAGTGGGTCAAAGGAAGAAAATAAACAGTCACTGATTCCTCCTATTAATTTAGGCCTTCTCCAGGAGACCATTTTCCAGATAATTATGGAATAAGATATAAGAGTGCAGCAGGGATTTCAAGTTACATCTGTCTTCCTGAATAGAGGAAACATAGATTGGAGCCAGAGCTATTTTGATGCCTTTGGACTCTTTGTGGGATCAGGATTCGTTAGAGGGAGATTTGCAGAAAAGTAACCCCATAAATTTGTGTAAGAATTAGTATAGTTCCTTGGATGACCCCTATTCTTGTATATACAGAGTGAAATTCTAAGGGACTTAACAGAGAACAGCCGCTCTATGTTTGGAATACTTACCAGAAATTTTAGAGGTTGCTCAAGGCTGAGAAAACATTGAAGTTCAAACACATCTAGAGTGGGAAAAAAACTCTTTTCAAATGCACAGGGAACATTTTCCAAAATAGATCATATGCTGGCCAAAAACAAAGTTTTGAGAATTTTCAAAGAATTGATTTTATACCAGGTATGTTCTCTGACCACAGTGGAGTTTAGTTAGAACTCAATTACAGGAAATTTCCTAGAAAAAGTTTTTAAATTAAGCAGTATTCTTCTGCACAATCCATATTTTGAAGAAGAAATCAGAATAGGTATTAGATAGTACTGAACAGGAGCACCTGGGTGACTCAGTCAGTTAAGTGTCAGATTCTTGATTTTGGCTCACTTCATGATCTCCGGGTCATGAGCCCCATTTTGGGCTCTGTGCTCTGTGTGGACTCTGATTGAGACACTCTCTCTCTTAAAATAAATAAAATCTTTTTTAAAAAGTACTGAACAATAGCCGAATAATAATTAAAATACAACATTAGAAGTTATAAAAATACAGTTGAGGTAGTTCTAAGAGGAAATTTATAGCTTTAAATGCATATATTGAGAAACAAAAATTTTTAAATGACTATCTAAGCCTCCAATTCAAGGTGCTAGAAAAATAAAAGAAATTAAGCCTGGGGTGCCTGGGTGGCTCAGTCATTAAAGCATCTGCCTTTAGCTCAAGTCATGATCCCGGAGTTGTAGGATCAAGCCCAAGGATAAATTAATAAAATTTTGCATGAAGTTTTTCAGAGCATACAAAAAAATGAAAACAATTGAGACAAGCATAAATGAACACCAAAACCTTAAATAGTCATTAAAAGAAAGGAAAATAAGGTAATATACTTCTTGTAAGCCCTGAGACGAATATCATTAATAAACTTTTAACAAACAGAATAAAGAGATCTATAAGAAGGATAATATACCATGATCAAGTCATATTTATTCTAGGAATGAAAATTGTTTTACACTTCAAAAATTATTTAATGTGATACTCTAAGAAAAGGAAAAATATATGATTTTCTCCACACATGCAAACAATGCTGTCTCATATTTGTATATGGCATGATTGTTTATGTGGAAAATCCAAAGAATCAAATACATTTAGAAATAATAAGTAAATTTTCTAGCATTTCTTGACATAAAGTCAATATTTTTAATGGATTTCTGTAAATTAGCAACTAAAATTTAGTGAATCTTAAAAACATAAATGTAGATAAAATATGAAATATAAATATAAAATATAAATCAGTAATGACCTAAACAAAAAGAATCTACCATGTTTTTTTTATTTAAAAAGTCAATATATTAAGGTTTCTACCCAAATAGCTCTGTTGAGTCTATATATCAATAAAAATTTGACAGGTGTGTGTGTGTGTGAGAGAGAGAGAGAGAGAGAGAGAGAGACCTGACTTTATATTTTATATGGAAATACAAAATACCTAGACTAGTCAAGGTAACATTATAGAAAAAAGAGAAATAAAGGTATTATTATACTAACTGATACTGAAATTTACTATTAAACTATAATCATTAAGACAGAATATATTGGTGCAAATATAAATAAAAGTTCAGATACAGTGAGGCAGTAGAACAGAATAGTGTACACAAAAACAAATCCACACATAGACATTATCACCTAATTTATGACTATAATTCAGTATGTAACTTTGATCTTTCTCAAAATTGGTACTACAATTCAGTGTGGATCTTTGATCTTTCCCAATTGTATATCTCCTGCATTGCATGACAAACAAAAATCAATTCAATCTGGCACACAGATTCTGCACTAAGAGGTAAGACCAAAAACAAAAAACAGGGGCACCTGGGTGGCTCAGTGGGTGAGGGCCTCTGCGTTCGGCTCGGGTCGTGGTCTCAGGGTCGTGGGATCAAGCCCCTCATCATCGGGCTCTCTGTTCAGCGAGGAGCCTGTTTCCTTCTCTCTCTCTGCTACTTGTGATCTCTCTCTCTCTCTGTCAAATAAATAAATAAATCTTTAAAAAAAAAAAAAAACCAAACTTTTAAATGAATATGAAGAGAATAATCATGTTTTTTATATAGACAAAGATTTCTTAAGATAAGTCAGTAACAAGGGCGCCTGGGTGGCTCAGTTGTTAAGCATCTGCCTTCAGCTCAGGTCATGATCCCAGGGTCCTGGGGTCGAGCCCTGCTTCCGGCTCCCTGCTTCGGTGGGAAGCCTGTTTTTCCCTCTCCTATTCCCTCTGCTTGTGTTCCTTCTCTCGCTGTGTTTCTCTCTGTCAAATAAATATAAATAAATAAATAATTTTTTTGAAGTCATTAACAAAAGAAATATAATAAAACAGACTTCAGTAAAATCAAGCACAACTGTACCTCAACAGTCACCATTAAGGCAGTTAAGATAAATGCACATTATAGACTGGGAGAAGATATTAGCAGTACATATATCTGAAAAAATCTCATGTCCAAAATACATGAAAAATTTTTTTTCTACTGAAAAACTTTTTTAAATACAGCAAAATTCATTAAAAACAGATGAAATATTTGAACAGGAACTTTGTAAATGTGGGTTTCAAAATGGCCAATAAACAAACAAAAAAAGTTCCATATCCTTATACATGTGAGAAAAGCAGCCACGAGAATTACTCCATCTGAAGTCTGACATTACCAAGTGTCTATGAGGATATGGAGCAGATGGAAGAGTCTTACACGGTTCATGGGAATGTAAATTGCTACACCACTTTGGGAAACTAAAAGTATCTACTGAAGCTAAACATATTTATTCCCTAACACCTACAAGTCTATTCGAAAATAATTTTTTAAAAATAGTATTAATGTCCATGAAAAGAGATGTACAAGAATGTTTATAGCTGTTTTACTAATAGAAACAACCTAAACATCCATCAGTAGCAGAATGGGTGAGTTTCTGCACAGTCAGAAAATGGTTACTACACATTGTGATATTAAACAATGAAAATGAATGAAGCTTTTCACAAAAAATGTATATGAATTCATACAAATATTTTATATACCTGTTATTAATTTTCATATTCCCATTTTTGGTTTCTGTGCTTCAGATTATAGTTTCCTGCCATGTTTCTCAGGCTCAGCCTCTTGCCTTCCCTCCTGAGATGTTTTATGAACTTTGACTTCTTCCAAATCTAAAATATAGAGCAATTCAGCTCTCTCAATTCCCAAACTCATATCCAGGCCCTTACTTTCTTAATAAAATCCATGGAGATTCTCAAAAGAAAAAGAATCCTTTTATTTAATGATATTCACCTTCCTGAAAGAAACTTTGCCTTTCTGTTATATAAACATGGCTTAATTCAGTTTCAAAATATACATAGATATATTCCCCTCACCCCTGCTATACTTGACATCCTCTGGGGTATGTGAATATCTTCTCAACAGGATTATTTCCCATGTTTTTATTCATGGAAGCTGATGGAGAAAATCTCTGTAGGTTTTGTGATAGAAGGTATAATCAGGGTATTACTGAATGTACATATTTTTATATAGAATATGTAAGACAGGACAGGAAATATACAGGTCTCAAAAGATCAATAGGGTACTAATTTACTTTTATAAGCCCAAAGTGTAGAATATCTAGATTATCATAGAAGTAATCAAAACAGAAATAAAAGAAGTAATAGGTGCTACTAAGGAATAGGTGAATTCAAATGATTGTTTTTATAGAGGAACATTTTCTCTATAGAAAGAAAGAAATTAATAACAGTCAAGATGGGAACATTAGGAAAGAATTAAACCATTCCTGTTATTTTGAGATTGTGCCTCCTCTAGAGATATAACCTTTAAGTCATAAGTTATAAAGATAGCACGTTAGTGCCTGATGCCATATCAAAGACATCTTTTCAAGCATATTCAGAGTACATTTTCATAAAACATCAATTTAGGTTCTGTCAATTACTTCTGTTCCTGAGAGATTTCATCAGTCACATTGTGTTAAATCACATGACCGTACATGAAATGATTGATAGCATACAGATAGAACACATCCAAATATGTAGATTTCATTAGAAAATTTTGAAATAACCCGTGAGAATTTCATATAGGCCTCAAATTCCAAGTATTATAGTATGACTTTATTCTACAAACAGGTTGTAACTCAAATAGTTAAATAAACAAAAAATAACACGTTAAAGGGTCAAATTAAAAAGATGATTTTTTTCCTCTCAAAAAAGTGTAAGGCCTTATGGAATTTTCTTAGAAAAAAGTACAGAATATTCAAATCTTTTAGTGATTTAAAAATAACATTTCATTTCAAATGATTATACAAGTATTATTAGGTCTAGAGTTTTCAGTTACCAAAATCTATTAAAAAGAGCCAAACTCATTGTCAGTGAAGGAGAAGTCATATTGGATGAGGCTTTGGTAAGACTATTCTTATGAAATTCATTTTATTACTTTACATAAAATCTGTGAAAACTGCCTCTCTAATTCCTTACCTATTTCCTCAATCTCCTCTTTTCATTATCTTCTGAGATGTCATAGGGCATATTACCTGCAAGAAATATACTCAGACTTACTTAAGAAAGGAGTCTTACGTTAAGAATATCAAACCCATTAAAAAATCATGTTTAGGGCACCTGGGTGGCTCAGTTGGTTAAGCAACTGCCTTCAGCTCAGGTTGTGATCCTGGAGTTCCAGGATCCAGTCCTACATTGGGCTCCCATTCCATGGGGAGTCTGCTTCTCCCTCTGACCTT
>CM053611.1:62456225-62500665 GCA_028646535.1 Procyon lotor
ATTTTACAAGTTCAACATTACTTTGATTTCAAAACCACACAAAGAGCCCAATAAAAAAATTATAAGCCAGTATCCCTGAAGAACATGGGTATAAAAATTCTCAACAAGCAACTAGCAAATTGAATCCAATGGCATATTAAAAGAATTGTTCACCACAATCAAGTGGTATTTATTCCTGAGTTGCAAGGGTGATTCCATATTCAGAAATCAATCTATGTCATACACTCTATTTCTAAGGGAAAGGATGATAATCATAATATTCTCTCAATAGATGCAGAAAATGGGTTTGACTAAGTACAGCATCCATTCTTGGTAAAAACTTTTATCAAATAAGGATAGAGGGAGTATACCTCAACATCATAAAGGCCATATATGAAAGACCCACAGCTAATATCATCCTCAGTGGGGAAAAACAGAGCTTTTCCTCTATGATCAGAAACAAGCCAGGGATTTTCACTCTTACCATTGTTATTTAACATAGTACTGGAGGTCCTAGCCTCAGGAATCAGACAGCAAAAAGAAAAGGCATCCAAATCAGCAAGAAAGAAGTCAAACTTTCACTGTTCACAGTTAAAATTTTAGTCTATGTAGAAAACCCAAAAGACTCCCTCCAAAACTTGCGACAACTGACTGATACATGAATTCAGCAGAATTGCAGTATACAAAATCAACATACATAAATCTGTTGCATTTCTATACTCCAATAATGACAACAGAAAGGGAAATCAAGGAATTCATCCCATTTACAACTGCACCAAAACCCACAAGATACCTAGGAATAAACCTAACCAAAGAGGTAAAAGGTATGTACTCTGAAAACTATAGAACACTAATGAAAGAAATTGAAGGCGACACAAAGAAATGGAAAAACAGTCCATGTTCATGGATAAGAAGAAGGAGGAGGAGGAGGGGGAGAAGGAGAAGAAAAAAAGAGAAGAAGAAGAAGGAGGAGGAGGAGGAGGAGATTGTTAAAATGTTTATACTACCCAAAGCAATCTACACATTTAATGCAATCCCTATCAAAATACCACCAGCATATTTCATAGAGTTAAAACAAACAATCCTAAAATTTGTATGAAACTGCAAAGGCAATCTTGAAAAAGAAAAACATAGCTGAAGGCATCACAATTCTGTACTTCAAGTTGTATTACAAATTGTAGTCATCAAAACAGTATGGTACTGGTGCAGAAACAGACACATAGATCAATGGAATAGAATAGAAAACCCAGAAATGAATCCATAAATCTATGGTCAACTAATCTTTAACAAAACAGGAAAGAAAATCCATAGAAAAAAATCTCTTCAACAAATGGAGTTGGGAAAACTGGACAGTGGAGGTTCCTCAAAAAGTGAAAAATAGAACTGCTCTACAATTCAGCAATTGCACTGCTAATTGTTTACCCAAAGTATACAAAAATACAGATTTGAAGGGACACATGCTCCCTGATGTTTACAGAAGCTTTAGCAACAATAGCCAAATTATGAAAAAAGCCCAAATGTCCATTGACTGATGAATGGATAAAAATGTGGTACATACACACACACACACACACACACACACACACACTGGAATATTACTAGCCATCAAAAAGAATTAAATCTTGCCATTTGCAACAATGTGGATGGAGCTATTGTGTATTATCCTAAACAAAATAAGTCAGAGAAAGATCAATACCATATGATTTCACTCATATGTGTAATTTAAGAAACAATAGATGAACATAGGGGAAGGGAGGAGGAAAAAAAGGGAGGCAAACCATAGAAAACTCTTGAGAAGAGAACAAACAGAGTTGCTGGAAGGGAGGTGGGTGGGGGGATGGGCTAGATGGGTGAGTATTAAGAAGGGCACTTGTGAGGAGCACCGGGTGTTATAGGTAAGTGATGAATTACTAAATTCTATTCCTAAGATGAATATTACACTGTATGTTAACTAACTAGAATTTTAATAAAAACTTGAATCAGGAGCACATGGGTGGCTCGGTCCTTAAGTATCTGTCTTTGGCTCAGGTCATGATCCCAGGGTCCTGGGATTGAGCCCCATATCGGGAGTCCCTGCAAGGCAAGAAGCCTGCTTCTCCCTCTCCCACTCCCCCTGTTTGTGTTCCCTCTCTCACTGTCTCTCTCTCTGTCAAATAAATAAATAAAATCTTTTAAAAAATATATTGTTTTATAATCAATGTTAATGAAATGTTATAACTGAACGAAGTAGTTTCTTCCTAGGTAACTAAGTGAAACCTCACATTCAACTTATAGTCCTTTCTCTCACTTACTGCCCACAACTAAGAAATCCCTAAGCCCAGCTGATTCTCCTTTCTTAAATATTCATTCTTGTTGTCACTCACCTCTAACCACATTTTCATGTGACCTAATTCCTACTGCTGCATTTCCTTATCAACTCCTGCCTTCAAATTTCTCACAGCCTTTCTTCATTTCTTTCCAAATGTTCTCTGTATTGCCTCTAAAATGCAATATTACTCATTAACATCCAACAGAGATTCTTCATCTCAATGATCAGTGATTCTCAAATGTTAGTGTCCATGAGATTCACCTAAGAATTTTATGGCCTGGCTCAAACTGAGGACTCAGTGCTATGTGTTGTAAAAACAATCACATTTAAGTTTGGTTTTAAGGTACAGATAGTCATGAGCTAAGTAGAAAAGGCAGGATATTCTAGGAAGAAAGCATACTCTGTGAAAGAAAAGGGTTTTTTTTTATTATCATTTTAGTGGGTCTATAACAGATTTCCTACCTCTGGGCATAATTAGAAAACACTTAATAAAGCATCATATAAAATTGAAAGAAATAGATTTAAACTTTTTAATTCATATATCAGAATACTGTACCTGGGACATCTTGTAATTTGTATTTTTCAAAAGGCTTTTCATTATCTACATTTTACCTTATTTTAAAATGCTAACTTCAAAGCAATATTAACTGAGACTTCTTCTTTGATGTGACTATTACCTGACTGGTTTCTCTGTAAAAGTAACTATAAAACTTGAAAATTATAACTTAGGAAATAATGGTTTTCAGATTTTAACCAACAAGCAGCACAGGATGGTGTTTCCTAATAAAAGTAAAACAAGGCAAATGTTAGGAGTCAGTTCTCCCTGGGGGTCTCACATTTCTGCACATACTGTCAACAAAGATATTAACAGCTTTTTTGTCCCAATCCTCCTTTTCAAGGGCATTTGAATAATAAGTAAGAGATAGTAAGACATAGTATCTCCTTTCTGGATAAAAATTGGGCAAGTTTACTTGCAAACCCCCAAAAAAGATTGAGACTTGCTGTGTTCAGGGTTCTTCAGTTCTAACACAAACTTAGTGCATGTGTAGCATCCACCTTGGCCCACATCTGGGTCATACCCATTAGTCCTGGGGGTGAGAGCCTATTAGAGGAACATTAAAATCATTATGTCTGCTATACCATGAGTAATAAAGTCCTTTGGCTCTGACGTAAGGGGACTAGTCTCTTCTATCAGCACTCATGAAACTATGGCAGGATAACTGATTAGCTTGCAAGTAGAGTGAATCCCACTCATTACAGTTTTTGACATTAAGTCAGACAATTGTTCTGGCTTTCAGTAGTCCTGTCCAAACTGTGATACAAGAAAGGCAAGTCCAGAACATGATGGGTTTTTTTTAAATAATTTTATTTATTTGACAGAGAGAGGGGGTAGAGAGAGAGCACAAGCAGGGTAATCAGAGGCAGAGGGAGAAGCAGACTCCCTGCTAAGCAAGGACCCCAATGTGGAGCTCGATCCCAGGACCCTGAGATCATGACCTGAGTCAAAGGCTGACACTTAACCAACTGGGCCACCCAGGCAGACCTGAGCATGATGGTTTTATCATGAGAGAAAAATATTAGAGTTTGAGACTAATAAATCAGCTGGGATTTTTTGAATACGGAACCAGAGGGAGATTTTTTCTTAAAGTTCCAGAAATTTTATAGGGATTCCATTGAATATTCCATCATATGCTAAGCTACTCATGCTCAGGTCAATGTTTCAAGAGATCAGACAAAGAACAACTTACTATTTAATCAACACTTGCCATAGAAAGAACAATTATTGGAAAACTGTAAACTGGACAACTACTAGAGCTCAGATGAGGTGGTGAAATATTTGATTTTCAACTAGTGAGAGTGGAGTGATCTCTTGGGATTACCAAGAATTTTGTATGTGCCCTAGAAAGGTAAATACCTTGAGAAATGGGGTTATCTAGTCCTAGGATAAAGACTACTCTAGATCCATTCTAATACAACTCAAAAACAAGCCTATGGAGGACCGAAATGATCTGGAAGTAAATTAATTTAATACTCTAAAAAGAAAGCAAAATTTTGAAAAACAAAATGCTATAACATCCATAATGTCCATAAAAATTATTAGATAATGAAAGAGGGAGAAGATGTGACCCATAACCAAAACAGAACAAAAAGTAGAGACTAGAAGTGTCAGAAATTTTAGAATTACTAAATAAATTCTTTAAAACACCTATTAAGAATACATTTAAGGATATAAAGGAAAACATGAACACAATGAGGGAACTAAGAGGATGTAAGAAGAAATAGAAGCTGAAATAGTCAATGAGAAATTCTAGAGATTAAAAGTATAGTCTTTTAAGTGACAAATTTACTGAATGCACCTAACAGCAGATCAGACACTTCAAATGAAAAGATGGGTAAACTTGAAGAGAGGGCAATAGTAATTATACAAATTGAATATAAAGAGAAAAAAGGTTGAAAAAAATGAACAACAACATGATCCATAGGACAATATCAAACAGTTAATGTACATGTAATTGAAGTGCCAAAATAAGTGAATAGGAAGATTGGATTATAAAAATGTGAAGAACTAAGGACACTTGGGTGGCACAGTCAGTCGAGTGGCTGACTTGGTTTTGGCTCAAGTCGTGATCTCATGGTTGTGAGATCAAGCCCTGAGTTGGGCTCCATGCTCAGCACAGAGTCTGCTTGAGTTTCTTTTTTCCTCTCCAACCCCCCCCATGCTCTCTCTCTCTCTCCCTCTCTCTAAAATAAATAAGTAAATCTTTTTTAAAAATGTGAAGAACTAATAGTTTAAGACTCTATAACAATTATCATATAATCTCTCTAATATGAGGAATTTGAGAGGCAGGGCGGGGGGGTTTGGGGAGTAGTGAAGGAAAAAATGAAACGAGATGGGATCAGATGGGAGACAAACCATAAGAGACTCTTAATTTCATGAAACAAACTGAGAGTTATTGCAGGGAGGGGGATAGGGATAGGGCGGCTGGGTTATGGACATTGGGCCGGGTGTGTGCTATGGTGAGTGCTGTAAAATGTGTAATCCTGATGATTCACAGACCTGTACCCCTAGGGTAAATAATACATTATATGTTAATAAAAAATTATTTAAAAAAAGACTCTTTTTATAAAAATTATATTCCCTGTGTTCCAAGCTCAGTGAATGTCAAGTAGAATGAAGTCATAAAATAACACCAGAGCACATTATCATCAAATTGCTAAAACTCAATAATATATTGAAAACTTTAAAAGCAAACAGGAAAGTAAAGACATTGCATTTATACCAAGAAGTAGTGATAATGATAAGAAAGCAAATAATTATAATTTGTGGAAGTATTCAAATATAATTATATTTATCTTTGTGAGCATGAATAATTTAAAAAAATTTTTTAAAGATTTTATTTATTTATTTGACAGAGAGAGACACAGTGAGAGAAGGAACACAGGCAGTGGGAGAGGGAGAAGCAGGCTTCCTGGCAGAGCAGGGAGCCTGATGCAGGGCTCTATCCCAGGACCCTGGGATCATGACCTGAGCCAAAGGCAGACACTTAATGACTGAGCCACCCAGGTGTCCCAAAGTTTTGATGTATTTGTTTATTTTTAAAGATTTTATTTATTTATTTGACAGAGAAAGACACAATAAGAGAGGGAACATAAACAGGGTGAGTGGGAGATGGAGAAACAGGCTTCCTACCTAGCAGGGAGCCAGATGCGGGGCTTGGATGCAGGGCTTAATCCCAGGACCCTGGGATCATGACCTGAGCTGAAGGCAGATGCTTAATGACTGAGCCACCCAGGCACCCCAACCATTTTGATGTATTAAAAGGTATTTCATAAAGCAGCAAGTATTACAATCGCCAATTTTAATTTAAAGGAGTTTTAAAAAAAAACTGAGTTAATGTCTTTAATAACTATTTATTTAAAAATAGTTGTTAGGGGAACATTTTTGAAGAACCAGAAAAGTAAAACATCTTGTAATAATTCTATAATTTTGTAGAATTTTATATATTTCTATAATTTTAAGATATATGTTTAATAACTTATTTTAATTTTTGGGAAATAAAACACAACTGATAAAGATATGGTTGCTTTCATATTCATCTGCATACCCTTATTCCTCCCAAGAAGCAACTACTACCATTAATTTGGTGAATAGCCATCCAGTATATATATAGATAGCACAGTTATAGGTAGTAAACATATATATAATGTATATATGTATATATACCAATATACAACATGGTTGTATGATATCTGATTAGTTATATAGCTATATCATACTGCAAATATCTTTTTTCAACCCCTTTTTCACTTAATAATATTTTTGAAAATCTTTTCTCAGAGATGCATCAGTTTTTGCTGCTGTGTGGTATATTATGTTCTGTTTAAAGAACTCTACTAAAAGATATTTAGTAATCTTTGTATTATCTTATTAACATTTGTCAGTGTTTCAGTAATATTTTCACAAATTCAAACAATGCCAAAATAAAATTAAACATATCTACTTGTAAGCTTGTGTCCAAGTTTTATGTAGAATAAAATGACTTCTACCTCCCAAAAGAAAATTGTATTCCATTAATAAACATGGGAAGTATTTTTTTTCCTTAAAAATTAGAAATGAGAGTGCCTGGGTGGCTCAGTTAGTTAGACATCTGACCTCTTGTTTTTAGATCAGGTCATGATCTCAGGGTCCTGTAAATCAGGCCCATGATGGACTCTATGCTCAGCAGAGAATCTGCTTGAAATTCTTTCCCTCTCCATATGCTCCTCCCCCCACTCTATAAATAAATAAATAAACAAATAAATAAATAAAATCTTTTTAAAAATTAGAGATGACTACATTTAGTTAGAGAAGCTTTTATGTTAGCTCTGATGGAATCTTCCTAAATGGAAATCACAAATATTTAGTAGACTACCAATTTCATTAAAAGATGATTCTTTCTTCACTAAATTATGACCTTCTGCTGAAATATATTACTTTTATTTTGAAAATGATATTGCCCTAATAATTCAATTCCGTTTCTATCCTGTTTAGTTTTTTACAATGGTAAAATGAAGTCCATTTTCCTGATAGAAGAAAGGTAAAAACACAGAATTTACTTTTCTACTATTGAAATTGTTGTCATTTCTACAAAAAAAAAAAAAAAAGATGCATAATAAGACAAATCTTACACTTACACCTTCCTCCAGTAAAATCTACACCCAAGCTGTATCTGTAACTCTTTAAAGAAAAAAGAAAGAAAAGGACAGTAATGAGTATGTATTGCATGAATAACATGTCCTGACATATACATATAGATTATGAAGGAAATAGGCCAATAAATATGTGTTCCATAAAATACAGTTAAAATTCTAGGTATTTTGGTGGGAGAGCTATCTGGTCATTTGATGTGGTATATTTTTGACTAGATTTAGTCAAACTAGAGTTAGAAGAATTCTCAAAAATCTAAGATTTTGGAAACCAGCTCTATATATGTATGTATGTATACCAGCTGTATATATGTATATATGTAACTATATACATATTACTTAACTATTCTTTCTGAAATATTAGAAGTATAGAATTTGGTGGACCAGAATAGGAACTCTAACAATAGTTTATTTATTAGTCTGGGCTTTTTTTCTATAAGATGAGAAAAAGTTTACCAAAAGAAGTACATTTTCCATTTAAACACGGTCTCTTTAAAATGTTAAAATGAAATTAGGTTTCTGGAAAGAATGAAATAACTAGTACTGAATTTATATTGCAATCATAGTCTTCTACAAAAATTGATTAAGTAAATGAGCAAACTGTTTTATACATTGGTCAATGAGAGGCACAGGGTGGTTATCCCTGAGAGAAGGGAAACAAATATGATTTTCCTTCTTTCAAAGACAGAACCAAAGCTGAGTGTGATACTCACACTAAATTGAGAAGACCGAGTTGAGAACTTGGGGAGCCTAAAGAAGCTGAAATTTGTAGGTTGAGTACTAGAAAGGAAGAAGCCACATCAAGTAAAAACTCTCAATATTGAATACCTTGGGTCTTGAGAGGTAAAAGTACAAATGGGTTGGTTGAGACTCCACAAGACTTGGCAAAGAGCAAGTAGTTATAAAAGGGACAATTTCGGGTCTCCTGGGTGGTTCAGTGGGTTAAAGCCTCTGCCTTCGGCTCAGGTCATAATCTCAGGGTCCTGGGATCAAGCCGTACATCAGGCTCTCTGCTCAACAGGGAGCCTGCTTCCCCCCCTCTCTCTGCCTGCCTCTCTAAATACCTACTTGTGATATCTCTCTCTCTCTCTCTGTCAAATAAATAAATAAAATCTTAAAAAAAAAAAAAAAAAAGGAACAATTTCTGGAGCTCATCAAGACCTGGAAGATACTTGAATTCTGATCAGAGAGAATCCAGAGACTGAAAAAATACAAGGTTTCTTTAATATAAAAAACAATCAATGTGACTTCTTATATTAATAAAGGAGAAAAATCATTATTATGTTAGTAGATACAGGACAAGCATTTCATCAGAATTCGACATCCACTCTTAAGCAGCTTCCTCAACTGATGAAAAGCATCTACAAAAAATGTACAACTAATATCATACTTAATAATAAAAAAGTTTTTCTTCTAAGACCAGAAACAAGACAAAATATTCTACTAAAAAAAGAACTCTACTAAACCTACTAAAAGAACTCTACTGACCACTTGTAGTCAACATTGTACTAAAAATCCTTAAAAAAAGGTATTGAATTGTTTTAGTCAAGCTAGAGTAGTTAGGGAAAGGAAATAAGATCTATACAGATTGGTAAGGAACAAGCAAATTTGCAGTTATTTACATAGAATATCAAAAAGAAACTCAATATTTAGGAACTCATTTAACAAAATACATTAAGATAAAACTGAAAATTATAAATCATTGCTGAGAGACTAAATACATAAACATATTCAGAGATATTCTATTTTATGAATTGAAATTTTCAATATTACAATGTCAAATATCTCCAAATTGATGTATACATTTAAAGCAATCTTAATGAAAATCCTAGTTGTGTTATTCTCTTATAGATATTAATAAGCTGGTCTTACAGTTTATGTGGAAATACAAAGTACCTAGGATGGCTAAAATGATTTTGAAATGGAGGAACAAGGTAGGAAGAAATTTGCCTGACATCCAGACTTACTATAAAGCTATGGTAATCATGACAGCATACTGGCACAAGGATATACATACAGAGATCAGTGAAACAAGAGTAGAGAGTCCAGAAATAGACCACATAAGTATGCTTAATTCCTTTTTTACAAACACAGCAATATAACTCAATGGGAGAAAATAGTCTTTTCATCAGATAGGGCTGGCAAAATTAGCAATCTGTAAGAAAAAATAAGTAAGTCTTGACTCTTAACAAACACAAAATCTTGAAATAGTTCATATACCTACATACAAAATTAAATCTTCAAAATATATTGAAAAACAATTAAGAGAAAATCTTCATGGCTTTGGAGTAGACAGATTTCTTAGACATAAAAAGTAAAGCAAAGTTCAAGAAAGATGAAATTGAGGAATTGAACTTAATCAAATAAAGTACATCTCTTCTTTAAGGACACTTTATAAAAATGAAAAGACAATTCTTAGATGAAATATTCAACTAAATATACCTGAGAAAGGACTTATATCCAGGGTATATTAAGACCTTCTATGACTCACTCTCAATTTAAAAACCAAATCACTAATGTGCAAAATGTTTGAAAAAAACACAAAGTTGATGTACAACTGACCAGTAAGTAAATTAGGCTATGCTAAATATAATCAGTTATTAAGGAAATGCAAATTAAAACTAAAACTAGATATAAGCCCATTATAATAGCTAAATTAAATAATGGGCAGGCACCTGGGTAGCTCAGTCTCTTGAGCATCTGCCTGCGGATGAGGTTATGATCCCAGGGTCCTGGGATTGAGTCCCACATCAGGCTCCACCTGCTCTGTGGAAGCCTTCTTCTCCCTCTCTCTCTGCCTGCCACTCCCCCTGCTTGTGCTCTCTCTCTGTCAAATAAAAAAGTAAAATCTTTAAAAAGAAATAATTAATGGGCAATACTAAGTTTTGGAAGGATGTGGATGGATCAGCTAAAACTTTCATACATCACCAATGTGAAAGTAAAATGCTATTTTGTAAAGTAAGTTATTTTGTAAAGTTAAATATACATTTACAGTATGATCCAGCAATATTATGTCTTTGTATATAGCCAAGAGAAATGAAAGCATATATTGACAGAAAGACTTCTATATGAATATTTAAAGCAGCTTTATTCATAATAGTCTCAAGTTGGAAACAACCTAAACACTCATCAATAGGTGACTATATAGACAAATAACAGTACTTCCATAAAATAGAATACTACTCAGAAAGAGATAACCTATTGATACATGTAACAGAATAAATCTGAAATTATCAAGCAAGCAAAGTAACACATAGTGACAGAAAACAGATTATTGCTTGAAGCTCTTTCACTCCAAAGGGACACAAGGTAATTTGGGGGATAATGAAAATATGTCTTGATAACAGTGATGGTTACTTGAGGGTATACTTTTATCAGAACTTATCAAAGTTTGTACTAAAAAATATATTTTATATAAATTATAACTCAAGTTGATTTCAAAAGTTAATAGGAAAAGGGGGTGCCAGGGTGGCCCACTCAGTTAAGCATCTGAGTTCTACTCAGGTCATGATCTCAGGGTCCTGGAATAGGATCCTCACCTCAGGCTCTGTGCTCAGCTGGAATCTACCTGTCCCTCTCCTGCTCCCTTTGCCCCTCCCCCTGCCCCTACCCCCACTCATTCTCTCTCTCTCTCTCAAATAAATAAAATCTTTTAAAAAATGTTAATAGAAAAAGAATCCAACTCCACCTAAAACTTTTCAGTTGCTGAACTTTTTAAACCATAAATTAATTCTTATGGAGCATACATTAAAATCAGAATGTGATAATGGTTTTCACCACAAACTGTATGACTAGATTTTAGCATAATGGTATATCAAAAATCGCAAACTTCAGACACTGGCAAAATGCAACTTCCACTTAATTTGGCTACATAAGCAATTCACAATTTTGCCTCTTGTTTGGTTATAAGTGATATTGTTTAATATTTGTTTTAATGAGCAAAAAGCCACAGGGGCACGTGGGTGGCTCAGTCATTAAGCATGTGCCTTTGGCTCAGATCATGATCCCGGGGTCCTGGGATTGAGCCCCGCATCAGGCTCCCTGCTCAGTGGGAAGCCTGCTTCTCCCTCTCCCACTCCCCCTACTTGTGTTCCCCCTCTCACTGTCTCTCTCTGTTAAATAAAATCTTTAAAAAAAAAAAAAGATGATGAACATTTTTTCATGTGTCTGTTAGTCATTTGTATGTATTCTTTGGAGAAGTGTCTGTTCATGTCTTCTGCCCATTTTTTGATGTGATTATCTGTTTTGTGAGTGTTGAGTTTGAGGAGTTCTTTATAGATCTTAGATATCAGACCTTTGTCTGTAGTGTCATTTGTGAATATCTTCTCCCATTCTGTGGGTTGCCTGTTTGTTTTGTTCATCATCTTTAGCCATCAGGAAGATTCAAATCAAAACCACACTGAGCTACCACCTTACAACAGTTAGATTGGCCAAAATCAACAAGACAGTAAACAATAAATTTTGGAGAGGATGTGGAGAAAGGGGAACCCTTTTACACTGATGGTGGGAATGCAAGTTGGTGCAGCCACTTTGGAAAACAGTGTGGAGATTCCTCAAGAAATTAAATTAGAGCTACCCTATGACCCTGGAACTGCACTACTGAGTATTTACCCCAAAGAAGCAGATGCATTACAAATAAGGGCCACATGTACCCCAATGTTCATAGTAGCAATGGCCACAACCACCAAACTGTGGAAAGAGCCAAGGTGCCCTTCAACAGATGAATGGATAAAGAAGATATGGTCCATATATTCAATGGAATATTATGCCTCCATCAGAAAGGATGAGTACCCGACTTTTGTATCAACATGGACGGGACTGGAAGAGATTATATGGAATGAAATAAGTCAAGCGGAGAAAGTCAATTATCTTATGGTCTCACTTACATGTGGAGCATAACGAAAAACATGAAGGGCATTGTGAGAGGGAAAGGAAGGGTAAATGGGGGGAAATCAGAGGGGGAGATGAACCATGAGAGACTATGGACTCTGAGAAACAATCTGAGGGTTTTGGGGGGGGGGGTGTGAGGGCACGTATTGCAATGGAGTACTGTGTGTGGTGCATGAACAATTAATCTTGTAACATTTAAAAAATGAAATAAAAGTATTTGGGAGAAAGAAAAGAGCAAAAGCCACAGAAAAAATGTTGAGTACTGTAAATGAAAAGTAAATCCATCCAGGGGCACCTGGGTGGCTCAGTGGGTTAAAGCCTCTGCCTCTGACTCAGGTCATGATCTCAGGGTCCTGGGATCGAGCCCCACATCGGGCTCTCTGTTCAATAGGGAGCCTGCTTCCCCCTCTCTCTCTGCCTGCTTCTCTGCCTACTTGTGATCTCTCTCTCTTTCTCTCTCTCTCTCTCTGTCTGTCAAATAAATAAATAAAATCTTTAAAAAAAAACAAAGTAAACCCATCCAATTAGTAGTATGATTATTAGGTTCCAGAAGAGTCACTGAGCACTGAAAGGACAAAAAGGATGATGGAACTTGATCCCATCTAGTCTACGAAAGGATTGTCGTGTCTTAGCAAATTATAAAATAAGCCCACTTATATGGGTGGAGAAAATGATATTCCAAATAAAAATAAAAATAATAGGCAATGGGGATAAAAATGTGAAGTGAATTTTGTTTTCAGTTGAATTATATAAAAATTAATATATATTATAAGCTATTACCAATTTATGTGAACTTACATTTTAAATATAAAATATTTGTGTGCAGGAATCAAATGATTATTTCACAGCCTTAACTAAATTAATTTATTTTATCTAAAAACCAAAATTAAATTTCAAAGTCTAAGTTTGACTTGATGAAATTGTGAGTTTGCATAAATTTATTTATTTAATGCCTTTTTTAGTTCATTACAGCATTTAAATTTGATTAATGACATGGGCAACAAATGAGATGATGAATCAGAGCAGTGTAATTATAAAAAAAAAAGAAAGGGTACAGACTCCAAAAAAAAATGCATTGAACCTTCAGTTTAAAAAGTCACACTTTCTGTGAATTTTAAATGAGAGGAAAATATTGAATGACAGGAGATTTTATATGCTCACTGTCTATGAAATAGACTATTCAGGATACAAGTATATGATTAATGAGAATGACTTTGTCCCCAGGTCATAAACTATTTGTTTAATGACATAAGACACATATGGTTAAATATTTGACACAGTGCCTGGCACATAATTGAGACTTTATTTGTTGAATATTTGAATGTGTCATCATCAGAACATGTGACGGTATTATGAGTTTAAGAGCACTGACAGAATCCAAAAGCTAACTATATAAGAAAAAAAAAATTATCTGGAATGATAGCAATTCAGCAATAAGCAACACAGAAACAATTCAAGAAAATAGGCATTTGGGGTTTAGGATAGTCATAGTCTAGGTGTTTGAAGGAAAATATGGTCAAAAGGGACATTTACCAATCTGAGATGTCTTAGGCACAGTTCTTAGAACGACGAAGCATTAGATGAGGGTTAATGTTCATAAGTAACAGAATCTCCGTGTTTTAGAAGTAGTTCTAAATGCTTAACATGCATAATGCTATTATATCCCATCAGCCTATGAAATAGGCACTATTATTACCCCCATTGTACAGATTAGGAAACTATAGTCACATACATTCAACAGTTTATGTCAGTCATACAGTTAAAGGAGAAGCTAGAATTTGAATGCAGGCAATTTAAATCTAGAGATTAGAATCTTGACTGTTTTGCAATACTACCTCCTCATAAACCCAGGATTTAGTTTAAGCCACTTTGGGAAACAACACAGCCAGAAAAATTGGTTGAAGCAAGGATGATGAATGCTGTGACTGTAATGTTTTAAAGTCACATCGCACTCAAAAGAGGCAACACAGGCAGAAAAAATATAGTGATGAAGAATGTAGATAGATTATCAGGTAAGGAGTTTATTACTTAAATTGTGTATCTTTCAGGAAATTTATCCATGTGCAAAATGATCCAGAAACTGAGACATATTCTTCAAAAGAGCATTATTTGAAAATACTGGATACGATGAAGGATACATGGACTGAAAATAAAAATTCCTGAAATGTGGTGATTTTTAAAAATTTCTTTATCACTTGGAAATATTAGGCATTATGAGAGCTTCCGAGAGCAATAAAACAATCTCTTTCTGTAAGTACTAAAACAAGCTTTTTCCCATAGGCTAGTGTGGGAAAAAGACCTATGCATGAAATGATTTTAAAAATTAATGACTAATAAAAAAGTTCTTGGGATGTGAGAAATCAAGTTCTGCTTTTAAGACTCTGATACATCAGTAAAATTGATTTTAAGGTCAAGGACATGGTCTTTAAGAAGATAAGATATGAGCAAAACTTGTCTTTGCTAGCACCTGCCCATTTTCAGAATTTCTCCAATATTGCTCCTATTACCAGATGTCTGTTGATCTTTTGGTTCCTGTGACCACATCAACACCACAATATGTTTTTAATTTAGGCCACAAAATGATTGTATATTTTAGTATTTTAAAATATAAGGACTCTAACCCATGTGATGTTGGTACACACTATAAAATTACAGTTTTGTGTTGGTTCCTAAAGACATGATTTCCCCATTCATGGCTATTAGAGAGTGTTCACAGAGGAGAATGAATTTGGAAACCAAAAATGGTGAATGTGTTATCCCTTACGAAAATGAAAGCAAGACTATTCGCCATGCTAGTAGGCTAATAGAAAGCTGAATATTTTAGCAGAAACTGGTGACAATCTATATTTTTACAGATGTCAAGTTCTTCAGATACCGTCAGACTGGTATTTTACCATATCTGACAAAATTTGAACTAACCCTAGGAGTCACTCAGGAACAATATTTTTTTGCTTCTAAGTTTTTATTGAAATTCAAGTTAACTCACAGAGTGATATTAGTTTTAGGTGTACAATTTAATGATTCAACACTTCCATACAACATGTGGCGTACATCACAACAAGTACACTCCATAATCCCCATCACCTATTTCACCCATACCTCACCCCCACCTCCCTTCAGTTTGTTTGCTATAGTTAAGAGTCTGTTTTCTTGGTTTGCCTCTTTCTCTCTTTCTAAGATTTATTTGTTTTTAGAGAAAAAGTGGGGTGAGGGGCAGAGGGACAGAATCTCTAGCAGATTCCCCTCTGAGTAGGGAACCTGACACAGGGCTCAATCTCAGGACCCATCAGATCATGACCTGAGTGGAAGTTACAAGTCAGGCACTTAACCAACTGAACCACCTAGGCACCTCTCTCTCTCTCCTTTTTTTTCTTTATGTTCATTTGTTTATTTCTTAAATTCCACATATGAGTGTAATCATATGATATTTGTGTTTCTCTGACTTATTTCACTTAGCATAGTACTCTCTAGCTCCAAATGTGTCATTGCAAATGTCAAGATTTCATTCTCTTTTTGGGTGGGCGCCTGGGTGGCTCAGTAGGTTAAAGCCTCTGCCTTCAGTTCAGGTCATGGTCTCAGGGTCCTGGGATCTAGCCCTGCATGGGGCTCTCTGCTCAGCGGGGAGCCTGCTTCCCTCTCTCTCTCTGCCTGCCTCTTTGCCTACTTGTGATCTCTCTCTCTCTGTCAAATAAATAAATAAAATCTTAAAAAAAAAAGATTTAATTCTTTTTTTAATGGCTGTGTAATATTATATTATATAATATATATTATACATAATGATGTATTTGTGGCTGTATAATATATAATCATATAATATATATTATATCAAATAATAAGTTATAAATGTATTATATATAAATGTATGTAAATTATATATAACATAATTTATGTAGTATATGTTTTATAAAATTATGAATTATAAATATATGATCATATTATAAATATACATAGATATATAATATTATATAATTTAACACAGCCATAAAATATAGAATGAAATCCTGCCATTTGATTTTACACACACAGACACACACACACAGGCAGTCAGTCAAAAGACACATGAAAAGATGCTCCACATCACATCACTGATCATCGGGGAAATGCAAATCAAAACTACAATGAGATATCACTTCACACCTGTCAGAATGGCTAAAATCAACCTCTCAAGGAAGAACTTCTTATTGAAAATATAGACTAGAGTGCATGACAACTATAGTCAATGGTAATTGGTGTTAGTATTTATTGAGTGCCTGATAACTTATAAATTTTTATTTTAAATGAAGATTTTAAATAGAAAATGGCATGGTCAGAAGTGGGTTTTATTTTTTAAAAGAATTTACTTTTAGAACAGTTTTATAATTGCAGAAAAAATATCAAGGTAATATAAATGTTTCCTGTCTACTCCATACCCAATTTCCTCTATTATTGACATTTTACATTAGCATGGTACATTTATTTTAATTAATGAACCAACACTGATACGTTATTAACAAAATTCATTCTTTATTTAGATGTCTTTTGTTTTTACCTAATTTTCTTTATGTTTCAGGACGCTCATTCAGGCATCCATATTATATTTAATTCTCATGTCTCCTTAGGCTACTTTAGGCTGTAATATTTTACACAAATTTTCCTTGTTTTTTTATGATTTTGACAATTTGGAGAATTAATGGTCAGAATTTTATAGGATGAACTTCTATTGGAATTTTCTAATATTCTCGTGATTAGGCTAGGTTTGGGGGATGTAGGGAGGAGGGTCACAGAAGCAAGGTACCATTTTTATCACATTAATATCAAGAGAATATTCTATCAACATGATTTATAACCATTGACGTTGACCTTGATCTCCTGGACAAGGTAATATTTGCCAGGTTTCTCCACTTTATTTATTTTATTGGTTTTTTTAGATTTTATTTATTTATTTGGCAAAGAGAGAGATCACAAGTAGGCAGAGAGGCAGACGGAGAGAGAGGAGGAAGCAGGCTCCCTGCTAAGCAGAGATCATGACCCAAGCCGAAATGAGAGGCTTTAACCCATTAAGCCACCCAGGCGCCCCGGTTTCTCCACTTTATTTTTTTTATTTTTTTATTTTTATTTTTTAAGATTTTTTTATTTGACAGAGAGAAACACAGCGAAAAAGGGAACACAAGCAGAGGGAATGGTAGCGGGAGAAGCAGGCTTCCTGCCGAGCAGGGAGCGCGATGTGGGGCTCGATCCCAGGACCCTGGGATCATGACCTGAGCGGAAGGCAGATGCTTAACGAATGAGCAACCCGGGTGCCCCATCTCCACTTTAAAGTTACTCATTCCCACTTCCCATATTGTACTCTTGGATGGAAGTCCCTAAGCATCACCTACACTAAGAAGTGAGGAGTTAGGCACCCCCTCTTTTAGGGTAGAGTATCCGTACAAATTATTTGTAATTCTTTTGCACTGAAAATTTGTTTCTTCATTTATTAAATTATTTAATCATTTATTTATATCAATGTGGATTACTGATAAAGATTCTTCCTATCTTTCTGTAGGTTCTAAATTATATCATTTTCTTTTTCTCTGAAGAACTTACTTATGTATTTCTTTCAGGGAAAGTCTGCTATCAATGAATTCCATTGGTTTTGGTTTGTCTGAGAAAGTATTTCTTTACTTTTGATGGAAGATTTCACTAGACATAGAATAATAGGTAAGAAATTTTTTATCCTTTTCAATTCTTTCAATATTTTATTCAAGCATTTTCTTCCTTGTCTGGTTTCTGATTATAAGTCCAGTATAATTCTGACTTTTGTTCCTCTACAGGTAATGGAATTTTTTTTTTCCTTCTGACTTCTTTCAATATTTTTCACTATATCTTTGGTTTTTTGCAGTTTGAATGTGATATGCCTAGGAAAAGGTGTTTTTAGTTTGTTTAATTAGTTGGTTTTGTTTTGTTTTTTATTTATTCTGCTTGTTGTTATCTAAGATTCCTGGATCTATTATTCTGTCTATTTTGAACTTAATTTCCAAAACACAATACTGGTTCTGCTAGTTCTGGTACTTAGGATTTATGTGTGTAGCTTTCTGATTGCTGAAGTTAAGACAAAACTCTTAGAAGCTGCCCGGCCAGATTCAACATCACTGAAGTTTTTAGTGATACTCTCTGAAATGAAATGTTGAGCCAATTAATAATAACATATTATTTTTTAAAAATTTTGGCCATTAATATTTCAGATATTTCTTCTGCTGTGTTCTCTTTTTCTACTTCTGATAGTGCTATTAAACATATTGAAATCATCCCACAGTTCCTGGATATTCTCTTTACATTTCAAAATAATGATAATAATAGAATAATTTTTGAAAAATATCTCTAAAAATTAAAAGTTGTAAGTAATTCAGTGTGTCTTTAAGAAAATAAAAAAATAATATATCCAACTATGTTTGTGGATACATTGACATAATGGCAATGAGAACAAAGTAACAACAAAAATAATGAATCTATTATTAAGATTGACTGCAAAGACCTATGTCTACAAAAGATAATGATATTCATTTTTTTAAGATAAAATATGTCGGTAAGTTTCTACTTTTATGAGTTCATTTCTTCATTCAATAAAATCCTATAGGGCATGTACTAAAGTGCAGGGAATTTGCTCTGGCTAAGGATAAAAATATAAAAACTCATTCCCTTCTCCAACTTTGAAGAACTCCAATTTTAAAAAGCAACAGACATTAAACATAAAAGCTAATAAAAACAATAAAATTTGAAAATTAAATCATATATCTATTATAGAACATAGAAGAGAAATCACATAATTGTGCTAGGGAATTCAGAGACAAGTTAGCAGAAAAGATAGCTATTGAGTTTCTTGAATAATGGATCAGAATTTTGCTACATGGACAAGAGTAGGATATAAGACTTTGTTAAGAATAAGTAAGAAAGCCCAGTATAATTATGAACTGTAAGTTGTATAGCATTTCTGAATTGTAGAATATAAGAAGGGAAATTATAAAAAGTGATTCAGAAGTGTAAACGGGGACCAATTCATTCAGGGCTTTCTACACTGTGTTCCAAGGAAATTCAACATGGCTGTTAACTGAATACATTTCTGCAAATTCAACATGACTATTCTGAATACATTTCTGGACTATTCTGAATACATTTCTCCAATGGTGTGTTTCCAGTGTAATTATTTTTGTAAGAGGACTAAAGTTCCTCTTCAACTTGAAGAAAGAAAGAGGCATGAAAATTTTGATGTACTAAAAAAGCGAGTTGTCAAAGGATAATAATCAATTGAATATAATTTCTATCTCTCAAATAAAATTGAAAAGTTTTAGGTAACTAAGTATTCTGACTTCAAAAATCCTCCAAAATATTTTCCACTCAGTCTCCTTTGTTTCAGAGCATAGTCTTTACCTGAAAAAGACATTCCTTTCATTGTAGAGGAAATTATCTCCTTCCCTTATGCCCACCAAAGGCACAGCCCTATAGAACTTGTGGAGCAAAAAAGTATGCTTCTAAATGATAAGATGAATGAATACCAGAGGGTAGTTATGAAGACCACCAATATACAACAGCCTACAACCTCAGTGAAGTCTAAGAAACTGAACTATCAAGTAAAAAAGTATATGTATTAAATCACATGATCTCTAGAATTTCTTGCAGATTGATTAATTATTGACCAAAAAAGTGATTCAGAGAATCTCCTTTAACACTATTAAAAAGGCGGTATTTTTAAGTAAATTAATTTTTGTAATTATCTGAATACATTTCTAAGAAAACTGCCTGCAAGATAAAACTTTTACAACTAATTCCTTTAAATAAATCTTATTTTTCTGATCTAATGAACAAAAACCCTCCTATTATCCATGCTTAATCATTCATGCATCTGAATATGGAAAATATGTTTTGATATTTTAATGATAAAATCAAATGTATGCAGCATGCAAAGCAGATTGGGTTCAACCATTTTATTACACACAGAAGTTTTGGTACCAATTTGGAGGTATTTCTTTTTGTAATACCTAGCAATATAATTTTATAGTTTATTGCTGAACATTCTCTTAAATCATAAAATAATAATAATTCAATTAAATCATCAAAGAATATATTGTGATTATTTAAATTATGTTTTAACTGTCTCATTAATATAACTAGTCTTAGATAACAAACATGATTAGACTCCAGTAAGAGATGAGATTTAATTGGCTCATTTCCATAATTGGAGCTATCCAATTTGCCTTATAATTTTTCTCTTAAAAACACAATTGTTTCAGGGCACCTGGGTGGCTCAGTGGGTTAAGCCTCTGCCTTCGGCTCAGGTCATGATCTCAGGGTCCTGAGATCGAACCCCGCATTGGGCTCTCTGCTCAGCAGGGAGCCTGCTTCCCCCTCTCTCTCTACCTGCCTCTCTGCCTACTTGTGATCTCTCTCTGTCAAATAAATAAATAAAATCTTAAACACACACACACACACACACACACACACACACACACACACACACACACACAGTTGTTTCATTTCCACAGAATAAGCCTTCTGAATTAGATATGAGAGGTAAAATTATGGTGAAATTAAGCATTGGTTTCCATTATTTGTTCAGTGTTCCGAGATTCCGAGATCAAACCCAGTAGACCTGCTCCTTAATTTTAATTACTGATCCATGCATGTAATACACATTTTGCCTGTGGCATTCCTAGACAATTCAGCTCTATCTACATTTGGGGTTTTAGTCTTCAAGAAAAAAGATATTTCTCCTCATATAGATATTAAATTAATAAAATCAGGTCATAGCTTTCTAAAACTGTGATATTTTGAACTTAATTTCTAAAATGCAATATTGGTTCTGCTAGTACTGGTAACTTAGGATTTATTTGTGTAGCCTTTTGATTGCTGAAGTTAAGACAAAGCTCTTTTAGAAGCTGCCTGGCCAGATTCAACATCACTGAAGTTTTTAGCAATGCTCTCTGAAATGAAATGTTGAGCCAGTTCACTCAGCAGAGTAGTAAGAGATCCAAGAAGTGGTTTACTGAGAGTGCTTCATCTATAAACATTCAAAGAGATCTGTAGGAGTTGACTTAAGTTGTGTGAGAGCATCACATTAAAAAATATCACTCAAGAACCCCAGCTCTAGATTTGTGCTAAGGAGTACTTGGTTATCTATATATACCAAGCAAGGTGGTAAATTTGGGACAAAAAATTGCATACACCATTCCTATTTTCTAAGCGAAGATACATAGTTTTCTTAAATACTACCTCTGGGAACCAAGTTAAAATATCAGACAGTTTAACCTTTTTTTTTTTTTTTAAGATTTTATTTATTTATTTGACAGAGAGAGAGAGATCACAAGTAGGCAGAGAGGCAGGCAGAGAGAGAGAAAGAAGCACGGTCCCTGCTGAGCAGAGAGCCTGATGCAGGGTTCGATCCAAGGACCCTGAGATCATGACTTGAGCCGAAGGCAAAGGCTTTAACCCACTGAGCCACCCAGGTGCCCCCAGTTTAACCTTCTTAACACTGTTTTAATATACCCTGCCAAAACTTCCATTTTTTTTTTCAATGAATTTTATTTTATTTGTTCAGTGTTCCGAGATTCATTGTTCATGCACCACACCCAGTGCTCCATGCAATATGTGCCCTCCTCAATACCCAACACCAAGCTCACCCAGCCCCCCGCCCCCTCCCCTCCCAAACCCTCAGTTTGTTTCTCAGAGTCCACAGTCTCTTGTGGTTCATCTCCTCCTCTGATTTCCTCCAATTCACCCTTCCTTTCCTTCCCCCAATGTCCTCCATGTTTTAACTGTCTCATTAATTACATGTATGTGGTTTCACATGTAAGTGAAACCATATTATAAATGACCATTTTATAAACCATATTATAAATCTCCTTGCTTGATTTATTTCACTCTACATAATCTCTTCCACTCCCGTCCATGTTGATACAAAAGTTGGGTATTCATCCTTACTGATGGAGGTATAATACTCCATTGTATATATGGAACATATCTTCTTCATCCATTCATCTGTTGAAGGGCATCTTGGTTCTTTCCACAGTTTGGTGATTGTGGCCATTGCTGCTATGAACAATGGGTGCACGTGGCCCTTCTTTGTCCTGCATCTGCTTTTTTTGGGTAAATACCCAGTAGTGCAATTGCAGGGTCATAGGGTAGCTCTATTTTTAATTTCTTGAGGAATCTCCACACTGTTTTCCAAAGTGGCTGTACCAACTTGCATTCCCACCATCAGTGTAAGAGGGTTCCCCTCTCTCCACATTTGTTTATTACTGTCTTGTTGATTTTAGCCATTCTAAGTGGTGTAAGATGGTATCCCGGTGTGGTTTTGATTTGAATCTCTCTGATGTCTAATGATGATGAACATTTTTTCATGTGTCTGTTAGCCATTTGTATGTCTTCTTTGGGTAAGTGTCTCTTCATCTCTTCTGCCCATTTTTTGACATGATTATCTGTTTTTTGAGTGTTGAGTTTGAGGAGTTCTTTACAGATCCTAGATATCAGACCTTTGTCTGTAGTGTCATTTGCGAATATCTTCTCCCATTCCGTGGGTTGCCTGTTTGTCTTGTTGACTGTTTCTTTTGCTGTGCAGAAACTTTGCATCTTGATGAAGTCCCAAAAGTTCATTTTTGCTTTTGTTTCCTTTGCCTTTGGAGACATGTCCTGAAAGAAGTTGCTGTGGCTGATGTCAAAGAGGTTACTGCCTATGTTCTCCTGTAGGATTTTGATAGATTCCTGCCTCACGTTGAGGAATTTTATCCATTTTGAGGTTATCTTCATGTATGGTGTAAAAGAATGGTCAAGTTTCATTCTTCTACATAGAGCTGTCCAATTTTCCCAGCACCATTTATTGAAGAGACTGTCTTTTTTCCACTGGATATTTTTTTCTGCTTTGTCAAAGATCAATTGACCATAGAGTTGCAGGTCCATAACTGAGCTCTCTACTCTGTTCCACTGGTCTATGTGTTTGTTTTTGTGACAGTACCATGTTGTCTTGGTGATCACCGCTTTGTAGTAAAGCTTGAAATCAGGCAATGTGATGCCTCCAACTTTGTTTTTCTTTTTCAACATTTCTTTTGCAATTTGGGGTCTTTTCTGGTTCCATACAAATTTTAAGATTGTTTGTTCCAGCCCTTTGAAAAATGCTTGTGGAATTTTGATCAGGATGGTATTGAAAGTATAGATTGCTCTGTGCAGTATAGACATTGAAACAATGTTTATTCTTTCGATCCATGAGCATGGAATGCTTTTCCACACCTTTTCAGTTTCTTTCATGAGTGTTCTGTAGTTCCTTGATTACAAATCCTTTACCTCTTTGGTTAGGTTTATTCCCAGGTATCTTATGGTTCTTGGTGCTATAGTAAATGGAATCAATTCTCTAATTTCCCTTTCCATATTTTCATTGTTAGTGTATAGGAAAGCCACTGATTTCTGTGCATTGATTTTGTATCCTGCTACATTACTGAATTACTGTATGAGTTTGAGTAGTTTGGGGGTGGAGTCTTTGGGTTTTCCATATAAAGTATCATGTCATCTGCAAAGAGAGAGAGTTTCATCTCTTCTTTGCCAATTTGAATACCCTTTATTTCTTTTTGTTGTCTGATTGCTGTCACTAGGACTTCTAGCACTATGTTGAACAAGAGTGGCAAGAATGGGCATCCTTGGGGCGCCTGGGTGGCTCAGTCGTTAAGCGTCTGCCTTCGGCCCAGGTCAGATCCCAGGGGCCTGGGATCGAGCCCCGCATCGGGCTCTCTGCTCTGCAGGAAGCCTGCTTCTCCCGCTACCATTCCCTCTGCTTGTGTTCCCTCTCTCACTGTGTTTCTCTCCGTCAAATAAATAAAATCTTTAAAAAAAAAAAAGAATGGGCATCCTTGTCGTGTTCCTGATCTCAAAGGGAAGGCTGTCAGCTTTTCACCATTGAGAATGATATTCACTTTGGGTTTTACATAGATAGATTTTATGAAGTTGAGGAATGTCCCTTCTATCCCTATACTTTGAAGAGTTTTAATAAGGAACAGTTGCTGTATTTTGTCAAATGCTTTTTCTGCATCAATTGAGAGGATCATGTGGTTCTTCTCTCTTCTCTTACTGATTTGTTCCATCATATTGATTGATTTGCGAATGTTGAACCACGCTTACATCCCAGGGATAAATCCCACCTGGTCATGGTGGATAATCATTTTAATGTGCTGTTGAATCCTATTAGCTAGGATCTTGTTGAGAATCTTGGCATCCATATTCATCAGGGATATTGGTCTGAAATTCTCCTTTTTGATGGTCTCTTTGCCTGGTTTGGGGATCAGGGTAATGCTGGCTTCATAGAAAGAGTCTGGAAATTTTCCTTCTGTTTCTAGTTTCTGAAACAGTTTCAGGAGAATAGGTATTATTTCTTCCTTGAATGTTTGGTAGAATTCCCCAGGGAATCTGCCAGGTCCTGGGCTCTTGTTTTTTGGGAGGTTTTTGACCACTGCTTCAATCTCGTTACTAGATATTGGTCTATTCAGGTTGTCAATTTCTTCCTATTTCAGTCTTGGAAGTTTATAGGTATCCAGGAATGCATCCATTTCTTCTAGGTTGCTTAACTTATTGGCATATAGCTGTTGATAATAATTTCTGATGATTGTTTCAATTTCCTTTGGGTTAGTCGTGATTTCCCCCCTTTCATTCATAATTTTGTTAATTCAGGTCCATTTTTTTACTCAAATTTTGTTAATTTGGACCATTTGGGTCCAAAACTTCCATTTTTATAAAAGTTTCAGAGCTTGAGAAATAATAATACTAATACAAACAAATGTTTATTTTACTCTTGCTATGTCCAGGAAATGTTTTAAGTATTCCGTTATCAAATGTAATCTTAAAAACAAGCCTAAATGATGATGATTGTCATTAATGGAGACCAACTTTTAACTAGGTTTCCTGGTTAGAGTTTTCTCCCTCCCTATATGTCATTATATTCATAACACTTTGCCTTTATCACTAGTTTTATTTCCTTTACCCTTCTGTTTTAAATACAGTGTGTGTAGGTACAGTGTCTGTGCTAGTCATCATGTATGCCCAGTTCATAACACAAATATCATAATAGATATAAAAGCAGTTATTGGGTTTAGAATGAAGGGAGGTTTGAGTTAGCAGTTAGAAAATTAGTACATTCTTCTTCATGAACTGTTAAAGAAAATAAGTTAAAGAAAATAATTAGGTGCTATAAATGTGTGCAATATGAATAATTTTAATGAATAAAAGCAAGAAAATCATTGTTAAAATGCCTCAATTTCACTAAAATATATGAACAATGAAGATTTAGTGACTTTCAAACTCCCTTCTTTGGCCAAATGTTTAAAAATAAATACATGAGTATATTTGAATGAATTAACACACTAATCATCTCCTTCAGTGGGGTTACACAGGGCTTATTCCTGCAAGTGAAAGTAGTATGTCTTAAAAACTTAAAGCTAAAATGTTCTCTGATCCTGGGTCAAGTCGTGGTTCAGATCCCTAAAGTCTGTTATGCCAATCAGCATGTATGAACATGGGTTTCAAGTTTGGAGTATGCCATATTGAATACTCTACCAGCTGACTGGGCTTTGTATAAACCTCTATTATCTCTAGTCTCTATTATCTCTAGTCTATCCTGTTTCTCTTCATTCTTGATCAGTTACGGTCCCTGCAGCGACAGGGGAACAAAGCAGTTGCTTTAGCGGATCTTTTCCATCTCTGGTTTCTGTTTTCAGCTTGCATCATTTCCAGCTGTTTCCTGGTACTTCTCCTGTATGTATGAAAAAAGACCAAACCCTAAGAAGCATACAAAATAAATTCAAGGGATATTCCTCTGAATTTAAAAAGCCAGATGTTCAAAGAAATCTTTTACAGGGAAGTTGTTAGTCTTTCATGTACAAAGGTTTATATTTATAGCTTCAGATAACAGTAAATGTAATTTGGTTTATTGCTTAACAAAGTGAAATGAAGATTTTCATTTTGCACATTTAACTTAGATATACAACAGTTGAAATTTTGTTAAAAACAAATTATTTAATTTAAAAGCATGTTAAATAAATAAATATAAGCATATTAATTTGTAGACATTATTAAGCTAACAACCCATTTCATGATCAGAGCTTTATTTCTGAATAAAAGGGATACTAAGTTATTTATATGATTAATGGTTAATCAGATTATTTGAATTTTTAACTATAGAAAATTAATATTGTTGCTTATAGGGTCTTGAATTCATTTCCTTTTGTATTTAAGATTTTTCTCTCCCAATTTCTTAATGGACTCTTGGATTTATAAATGAGTCAATTTCAGCATTTGATCCCTAGAAGTCCTACTAATATCAAAATGTGCGCACATATTTTATAATCTTAATTTTGAAGTATGTGTTAATGTGTAATGATGACAAATACTTATATAACATGGAGTAGGTGCTTACTATTGTAAGTAGTTTACAAATATTAACTCCTTTTGCCTTTGTAAAAACCGTATATAATATGTAAACTTTTTATTATCATTTATAGATGAGAAAACTTGAATATAAAGAGATTATATAATTTGAGGTCACTCAACTAGTAAGAATAGAACCAAGATTCAAACCAAGGATTGTAATGGAAGGCACTATGCTCTCAATCACTACACCCTAATACAGCTCTACATAAATGACATGAATCTGGAACATGAGAGTTCTTAAAGTTTATTTCAGTTGGCTCAAAATATATTAGACATAAAAGGGGCCTTCTTTTTAAATGTTTGCATTCTTTCACAAGCTAAACACTCATCCATAACAACACTTTCTAACATCTGACTCTTAATCTCAGCTCAAGTCTTGCTCTCAGAGTTGTGAGTTCAAGCACTGTGTTAGGCCCCACGCTGGGTATGGAGTCTACTGAATGAATGAATGAATGAATGAATGAATGAATGAATGAATGAATAATATGTAAAAAGTGGGGGCATCTGGGGGGCTTAGTTGGTTAGGCATAACAACTCTTTCTTTCAACTGGAAAACACTTGTTGGTGTGCCTTTAAAGAAAACCATTTCCAAAGCTTTGGGAAATTGTACAATAATTGTTAGAGTCAGTGTTTTTGCATATAGAAAATGCTTGTAGGAATTATTCAATGCTTGGCCTTGAGTCATTTTTTTCCCTAAAGCATAAACTAAAATGGAGTAAATATTAAAATATTGCCTACAGTTTTAGGTAAATAATTTCTTAATATTATACTGTACATTGAATGCATTGAATAATGACAAGTATATCAGTAATAGGAGTAAGGATAAAAATAATTCTCAAATAGAGATATACCACTTCTGACTTATACTGCTACATAACATATCATCAAAATTCTAGTGGCTTTAAATGACAAAGTTCTTTATTCCCATGTTTTGGTGTGTTGACCGGATTCAGTTGGTGTCTAATAGACTGTCAGATAGCCAAAAAGCTAAATATGGCCTTATTCAAAAGGTTAGCAGTTGGGGCTGGCCTCCAGGTGGGAGATCAGCCAGGATCATTGAGAGACCTTAGTACTTCGACGTGCGGGCCTCTCTACATGATTTCTTGGACTTCCTCACATCATAATGGTTTAGTTTCAAGAAGGAGCATTTCAAGTATGCCAACAGCAACAAGTAAGCTCTTATCCAGCTTTCACATTCATCAGGCTTGTTGATATTCCCTGGCCGTAGCTGGTCACATAGCCAAACCCAGAATCAATATGGGTGTGGACTACAAATGGGCATGAATAGAGCTGGGGTATGGTTCCTTGAGTGCCATCAAACTAATAACTACCATTCAATAAAAAAGTACTATTAGACCTTACCTAATTTGCCATCTCTGCTTTAAACAATGGCAAGTAGAACTGAAAATCTAGCCCCTACCATCTTTGCAGACTCAAAGTCTCAGCATGACAATAGCATGGCAATATTATTTTCTCATTGAATGCCTCGCATATTGTATTTTAGAAATGAATATAGACACTCCATCCATTGTTTGAATTGACTAGGATTTTGTCTTTATTCTCTTTTCTGACATTTTATCAAAGTATCTTAAAATTCATTCCCTCTCTTAGATTCAAGCTTATTTCTGAAAACTAAGTCTGCTTATCTAAATGCTGACCTCTGTTAGAAAAGATTCACAAGCATAGAAAATTTGTTTTAGTAGAATTCTAGCAAAAATTCAGTTATATGCTTATGTGATTACTCAGTTCTGGAGGATCCCATCGTTTAATAAGGGATCTGGCAAATTGCAATAATTTTTTTAAACAAATATTAATATTTGTGTGTTTCCTAGGTGCTGTACCTTGCCAAACTGACTACACTTTCAGTGTCCATCTAATACAACCCTATTTTGTAAAGTTTGCCAATTTTGATAGTGTAAATTCTCCTACCATGGCACAATGGCTGATTTTAACCTACTAAGGTAACATCACCGAATGTAGAGTTGGAGAAAAATTTGCAATAACACACTGTGATACACTATTATATTATTTCTACCTTTCAAATACAGTATGAATATATAAACTAAGCATAGATAAGAAATAATAAGTTTTGAGTATTTGTTATATATCACTTAATTATAAACCTATGTAATTCAAATTATAATAGTTCTTTGTTCAACTGGCTCACAGAAATCCTGGAAATTTTACAGCTGATATGAGCCAGCTCCAATACAACACTAACAAGAGTTGCCTATTCTGTGAAACAAATGCCACATCAGTGGAATTATTCTGTATGTCCTCTTTTGTTTCTTTTACACAAATAATGTTTCTAAGATTCATGCATGTTATTGCATGCATCAGTAGTTTATTGTCTTTTATTGTCAAATGGTAATCCAATCTATGAATAGAAAACAATTTTTTAGCCATTTACTTCTTGATGGATATGTGTATTACTATCAGGTTTGGCTCTTACTCATAAAGCTATGAGCATTTGTGTAGACTTATGCTTTTACTTCTCTCAGATAAAATCCTAGACATGTGTTTGCTGGGTATGTTTAGCTTTGTAAGAAACTGCTAAAATATCTTCAAGTAGTTTTATAATTTACTGTCCCACCAGCAACGTATGAGAGTTTTTGAATCACATCCTTGCCAGCACTTGGGTTTCCAACCTTTGTAGTTTGTTTTGTTTTTGTTTTTGGTTTGTTTTTTTTTTCATTCTAGTGGGTATGTAGTGGTATTTTATTGTGGCTTTAATTGGATTTACACTAATAAATAATTGGTACAAAATTAGTTCCTAACGTGGTCAGTGCCTCCATCTTGGACCTGAAAGGCATTCATGGCAGTATCAATTCATTGTATCAAGTTGTTATGACTGAGAGAATTGAGAGAATTGCCCTGGATTTCCTTCTTGCAGGCCAAGGTAGAGTTTTTGCAACCACTGATATATCTTGCTATATCTTGGGCTTTAATGTGCGGGCCAAGTAGAAAAGGTAATACAGAAATGGAAGGAGAAAGCCACTTGGCATTCTAAGGTAGATATTGATGATTTATGGGAATTGTTTTGCTAGTGTTGTATCCTGAATTCTGGGTTTCAAAGTTGAACTCAGTATTGCATATTGGTCTCATCCTGCTGTGTGCCTAGTAGATAATAGTATTAATTAAATGCTAGACTTGACCCCATTCTCTTTTGGTCATATAAATCATCAGAAAATTCACCAGAGGGGCGCCTGGGTGGCTCAGTCGTTAAGCGTCTGCCTTCGGCTCAGGTCAGATCCCAGGGTCCTGGGATCGAGCCCCACATCGGGCTCCTTGCTCGGCAGGAAGCCTGCTTCACCTGCTACCATTCTCTCTGCTTGTGTACCCTCTCTCGCTATGTTTCTCGCTGTCAAATAAATAAAATCTTCAAAAAAAAAAAAAGAAAAGAAAATTCACCAGATGCCAAGGTGATAGAGGGAAAAGAGTGGATATAATTAAGAAAACATTTATCCAAGGCTTTCCTGCAGTTCTACATATATTTTGCAAGTAGAGACCCCGGCTGCCCTTTGTTCTAGGCTACTTTTAAGGGTTATTTGTATTGCAAAAGCTTTGGAAATAGAGATAATATCTTCTTTTGAAGATAATACCTATCTTGTGAAAGATAGACATTCTTATACAATTGTAATAAAATGTCTCCTTCTGAAGTAAAGTAGCTACAAGCTTATTGCTGATTATAAAAGATTTGAGGGGCGCCTGGGTGGCTCAGTCGTTAAGCGTCTGCCTTCAGCTCAGGTCATGATCCCAGGGTTCTGGGATCAAGCCCCACATTGGGCTCCTTCCTCAACAGGAAGCCTGCTTCTCCCGCTACCATTCCCTCTGCTTGTGTTCCCTCTCTCGCTGTGTTTCTCGCTGTCAAATAAATAAAATCTTTAAAAAAAAAAAGATTTGAGTTCCCTAAGCTTAGTGTTCTTTTGCTGTAACACAATCCACTGTGTAGACAGTTAACTGGCCCTCTTCATGGTGCTCTATGGGAACTTGGACTCAGAATGCAAAAAAAAAAAAAAAAGCTAATATTTTGGCTACTATTCTTGTTGTGATTAATAAATTATCTTTCTCGGGGTGCCTGGGTGGCTCAGTGGTTTAAGCCTATGCCTTTGGCTCAGGTCATGATCTCAGGGTGCTGGAACGAGCCCCGCATCAGGCTCTCTGCTCAGCAGGGAACCTGCTTCCCCCACCCTCTCTGCCCGCCTCTCTGCCTGATTGTGATCTCTCTCCTCTCTGTCAAATAAATAAATAAAATCTTTTACAAAAATAAATAAATAAAAAATAAATTATCTTTCTCTTCTGACCCATGAAACTATGGCAAGCTAACATAACCTTGGAAGAAGGGTAAAATCTCAAACATTTGCAGTCCTTGACAGTGTCTATGTCCAGCAAAATCCAAGTAAATGAATGGTCATAGGTGTGTTATTTATTAACAACCAAACTCTGGAAATGAAGTGTCTATTAAAAGGATAATCAATTTTTAAAAATTGTTATATCTATATAACGAATACCATATAGCTATAACTACATGGCTACAAAAATTAAAGAAGTGACAAAGCCAACAACATGAATGCATCTCAAATAAAATATGTTGTATGATAGAAGGCACACACAAAATGATATATACGGTATAATTTCATTTATGTAACATATAAAAATGAGTAAAGTTTATCAATAGTGACAGATGTCAAGATAATGGTTATGAAGGGGGGTTAGGTATTGACTCAGAAGCAGCATGAGGCAAGATTCTGAAGAAGCAGGAAATGTTCTGGGATATACTTTCATATATATGTGAATATACATATGGAAAAATGCATTTGTCAGTGATTAAGAATAGTATACCCTTGTTGTTTTACTGTTATATGGTACATCTTAATGAAAACATTTTTTAAATTATTTAAACTTTAGAGTAACTTTTCTTAATAAACTATGGGCTGCAATATTGAGGAAATTGTAATACTGAAGAATACTTAATATTCTAAGAAAATTGAAAGGAGTTATTTTCCTGAATTAAACATGGTATCTGTTGTCTGATAATATTCCTGATTATACCTTATCAAGAAAGAGAAGGAAGGGAGGAAGGGAGGAAGGGAGGAAGGGAAGGGAGGGAGGGAGGGAGGGAGGGAAGGAAGGGAGGAAGGAAGGAGGGAAGGAAGGAAGGAAGGAAGGAAGGAAGGAAGGAAGGAAGGAAGGAAGGAAGGAAGGGAGAAAAACTCCAAGTAATAGTCAACTCAAGACTTTATTTGAAAATGATTTAAATTAGTTTAGGTAAAGAAAAGTGTTTTTTAGAAGCAAGTGTAATATCAAATTTCTAAGATATTTATGTGTGTCTCTTGTCTTCATTTATCTATTGCTTGTTTAATTGCTTATATTAATTATTGCAGGTAAAGTTAATTTTAGCTTAGTTTCAAAAACAATTTTATCAAAGCTTAGACTCAATGTGTATCATTTTTGAAGTGTACTTGCTAGCTTTTTACTGATCAAAAGAAATATGCTGTATTTAGATAGAGGTTTCTTTATTTTTTATAAAGATTTATTTGTTTATTTGAGAGAAAGAGAGCACATGCATGCAGGTGGGGCAGAGAGAAGGAGAAAGAGACAAAATCCTTAAGCTATCTCCCAGCTGAGCTTGGAGCCTGACCCCAGGACCCTGAGATCATGACTTGAGATGATCCTATTAGATCAGGGTTTTAACATATGAATTTTGGAGAGACACACTTCAGTCCATAACAATGAGTATATATCAAAGGGATACAGATCAGCAGAAAGGGCTCCTAAAGGTCAAACGTGGAACAAATTGAGCAACAAAACAAATCAAGATCAATGAGTCCCTATGTTGCAAGTATATGAGTGAGTTAACAAATAAATAGATAAGAAGTATACAATAATCTACATAAATAATATGTCCTCAAAGGGAAGGAATGTAGCTCCTCACTCCTAAAGTATAGGTTATGCATGGTGACTTCCTTCCAAAGACTACAGTCTGGGAGAGGGAAGTAATAATGTTACAGTGGAACAAACTGACAAACACTAATTCAGCCAGATGCACAAGGTCAAATCAATAATGGTAAGTCATGTTGATAATATGTTCTTTTGATATGATATGATGGAAATTGTAGCTTATCTCTGTGATCTTCCTCTTCCTCCCCAAAACATGGAACCCTCGTTTAATCATGAGGAAAACATATACAAATTCTAATAGAAGGACATTCTATAAAACACCTAACCAGTACACCTCAAACTGTCATGGTCACCGTAAATAAGGAAAGTCTGAGAAACTATCACACAAGAGAGCCTAAGAAAACATGACAACTAAATATTTATGGTGTACTGGATAATACCCCAGAAAAACAAAACAAAAAAATGTATAAGGGAAAAACTAAAGATATCACATCAAAATATGAAGTTTATTTAATTAGTAATAATATATCAGTTTATTGGCTCAATTATGACAAACATAACACTAATCATCAGGGAAACTGTATATGGGCATGAGTAGGAACTCTCTATGCTATCTTCACTTTCCTATAAATCTAAAACTATTATAAATAAAAGGCTTATTTAAATTTTAAAAAATTGCCACATATCCTCAGAGAGAGAGATTAGCTGACTTCTAAGGCACATGACTATTACCATTTTTAAATGTTTTCCAATTTTCCCTATTTTTTGCAATTAGGCTGTTTTACCTCCAACATTTTCTATTAGTATTTAATCATATTTTCAAGGCCACTTAGGAACATAATCAGTATCTAGTTAATTTGCATGTAGGGGTAAGTCATCCATGGGTCATTTTCCCTTAGCAATTCTTTATTATTGATGTTTATACACGACTTTATATTGTGCTTATAGACAATATTTATTATAAAGAAATCAACTGACTCCATAATAGACCCAGGATTATACTGTAACAATTACCAGTGTTCTATATACATGTTATAAGATTATTATATTAAATGATTATTGTCTCTTGCTAAAAAGTGAAATAAAAATAATTTGATATTTAGTGTCTCATAAGCAAAATATTATTCCAGCAAACAGGAAAATTAGATCTTGACCATAATACTTTATAAATTGGGAGCATTTTTTATAAGCTTTTAAATTATTGTTGCTTAATTTTAAAAAACTCTCATATAAATCTGGCTTCAAATTATCAAATTTGCAGAATTGCAGATACCAACCAATTGTCATTTAACAATTTTGTCAAATATGCACATTACTAAAGAGTTTATAATTTGTTCCATTGACCTGTAAGAACTAGATATTTCAATGAATAAAATGGAGAAATGGAAAATCAATAATGACCTTGACAGAATATAATGCCAAGTCTAAAACAATCTGGTAGCACAGGAAAAATGGTCTGATCCATTCATTTTATACTGACCATAATTTTGGCAATTATTTCTTTAAGTAGCATATTTATAGAAATATCATAGATAAGAAATCCAGATGTCAAATCTGATTATAAATTCATGTAACATTGTGATCATATCATATCTCTAGATGTTTAAAATAAAAATTTGAAAATTATTTATGTAAATACTCCTCAGAAATTTTAATAATTTAAAAATAAATTTAGTAATAATTTTGAAGGGTTCATAGGCTATACAGTTTTCTGTTACTACCAATGTCAATTGAAAATCTGGACATAAACTGACTAAAATGTTAATAATTTTTTAAATTGCATTTGTAGCCCAAGTGTCTTATTAATCTTTTTAGAAATTTTGTGAAAATATATACCCTACTATCTCTTTTCCTTACAAGAACTCACCAATGTAGAACTGAATTCTCTTTCATATTTAATAAAGCTACAAGTACACATGTATACATGAATAAAACTTTCCCCAAAAGTGTGAATACATACCTGGAAATAAATTTTAATCTGATTTCCACTGAAAGGAATATATACCTGCACTCAGCCTGCCTAGTCTTAAGCAAGCTAATCATTTAATAAAAAATATGTTCCATATCAAAAATAATTTGACAGGGGCGCCTGGGGTGGCTCAGTGGGTTAAAGCCTCTGCCTTTGGCTCAGGTCATGATCCTGGGATCCTGGGATCCAGCCCCGCATCGGGCTCTCTGCTCAGCAGGGAGTCTGCTTCTTCCTCTCTCTCTGCCTGCCTCTCTGCCTTCTTGTGATCTCTCTCTCTCTGTCAAATAAATAAATAAAACCTTTAATAATAATAATAACAATTTGGCACATGAGAGGGACTGGACCAAGTTTTTATTTTCCAAATGAATATATTTGTAATACATTTTGCAGGAAGAGATTGCTAAATCAATGTGTAGTTTTTATATCCATTCCAAATATTAGGGTATTATAACAGAATTTTCTAAAGGAAAGAATATGGAAGGAAGAAAAGATATTTTATTCGTATGAGTTTTCCAGATTACTCAGAATTGAATTTTTTCTTTATTTGTTATTGTAGTTTTATTTTATCTCAAATTCCATTATAGGAATAGAAGTAGGTATCCAACAAAATATAATGAAGTCTATAGACAGAAATTACATTGCGGTAATCGCTACAGAGATGCTAGTAGACACACTGTTGACTTTTCTTTTCTTTTTTATCTTATGAGACCCATAAAGGGCAGCCTTTTGTTTAATAGCAACTTTTGACATTTATTACTTTGCTTCTAACCCTTCTTTTTCTCTGAAAATTTATTACATTATAAGTGTATCATCTATTTTCTTGAATATTGTGTTAACACTAATATTCTTTACTGGTTCTTATTTCCTCTGGTCTACATGCACAGGGTTCTAATACAATGTCCTTGAATAATGAGCAAAATGTTTGTGTCTGTATAGCTAGTATTTCCAATGATATCAGTAAGCTTTTCTATTCAGTGGAAGATAAGCTATAGCTTAAAACTTAAGGTAAAAGAAATTATGTATATGTATGACCCTCCAGTACTTATGTGTTCTTGTATGAATGTAAGTAGATGTATGCATGTAGTTGTGTGGTGGGAAAACCACACATAAAACCACATGTAAACATATCCTCAGGGTGCCAGGGTGGCTCAGTCAGTAAGCATCTGCCTTCCACTCAGGTCATGATCCCAGGGTGCTGGGATCCAACCCTGCATCCGGCTCCTTGCTCAATGGGAAACATGTTTCTCCCTCTCCCACTTCCCTTCCTTATGTTCCCTCTCTCGCTGTGTTCCTCTCTGTGAAATAAATAAATAAACAAACAAACAAACTGGAAAAAATTTAGTATAGCTTCTAAATGTTCTGTTAATGCATTCCTTATAGAATATTCCATGGTTATTCAATTGAGAATTCTGATTTGGCTGATGTAGTGAATATTCAAGTAAAATTCAGGAAACTTGAGGTGAGACATTTGTATTATCCTGACGTTGGCTTTTCCTTTGTTAAATAAGGCCACTATCATAGGTGATGTGTAAGATCCTTTCCCAAATCAAACTTCTCAAGCTACACCTGTGAAACAGTTCCAAACCTGGGCATTCCCTCTTGGAGCACCCAAACTTTGATCACTTTGGAATCCCCAAAATGAACAACCTCAAGCTAAATTTAAAAAGTAACTTCCTTCAGGAGCCTAGGTGGGTTGGTCAATTGAGTGTCCAGCTCTTGGTTCCAGCTCACGTCATTATATCAGGGTCATGCGATCGAGCCCTGTGTTGGGTTCTGTGCTTCACATGGAGTCTGTTTAAGATTTTTCCCTCTCTCTCTGCCTTTTCCCCTGCTTTCTCTCTATATATAAATAAATAAAATAAAATCTTTTTTTTTTTTTTTAAAGTGGCTTCCTTAAGAGATATACACAACTAGAAATTGAGAAGTTTGGAACAGAGATTTGTTTGAGTAGACTGATTACAAAAGAATCCAAAAAGAGCAGAGAGCAAAAAAGTCTTAGTTTGATTCTGGGCTAACTTTGTGATTCCTGCTCTGGTTCTCATTCCTTTCAAACATCAACTTTCTAGCACCCATTGGCCAGCAAACCTGGTATTGTTGTAACATTAGCAACTGAGATGTACTCAAAAGAAAGGTGTTTTCTTGTTTATAATTCAAGACATCTGTTAAAGAGTTGTCTTTACCAGAATTTTGTTTGTCAACATGATCTGGTCATTTACGAAAACATTAAAAAATGTTAGAATAATATGACATACTGATGTAGGGATTCAAATCTAGATCCATAGAAATAGATGAAAAACTTGAATTATTAGGTCTACTGATGAAAAGATTTGGAGAAAACAATGTTGTTTAGTGCAAGATAATTCTATGAAAACATGGTATTTCTGAGTTAAATAGTATTTTTTATTTGTTGTTAGAAAAAAAAACTATAGAAGATTTGGGAATAGTTCAAAAAGAATATTTGGTCTCTTTCATTTGGGAGACTAGATGCCTTCTAGCGTACCTGTCTGAATTGTTTCTACCTTTTATTGGTCTTTGATCTATTTTACAACTGTGTAAATTATAGAAAAGGGAAAATAATGCATATTAATTATACTCACAGAAAAGCAAATTAGTTGTCTCAGTGTACTAATTATTGTCCTGTGGACAGACTTGTTTGTACTACGTGTAAATTCATTTCAGTATTCCTCTTCTGTCTAGGTATATGTGATACTTTAATTTTCCTTTAGCTACCTGAAACATTTTATGGATTCTTTCATTAAATAAGTAAAATCTTTTACACCTGTTTATTTTATATTGTTATGGGAGTCATTTTACTATTTTTATTCTTTAGTAGTATTCAAGCATATATGTTTACAAAAATCGGATCAATAAGGATAATAAGTTATTTTTATCTTGGGGCTTTCATTTTTTTTTTTAATTCTTTTTTACCTGGGAGATTCAGAAAGGTGCTGATCATTTGAAGGCATATCACATATGTGTTGCCTTGCTATGTATATAGTATACATGTACACACATACATACTTCACGGTTCAAGTGTGGCTTATATGACTTATCTGTATTTTCTACACTATGTTAGTGACAAAGATGTCCTTTGAGCTCCAGAAAAGACACAGCTATGACCAGACATTATTTTTATCTACAAAGGCTCAGAAATTAAATCTAAAAATGTATTAGTTTTGCTTTAAAAATGAATTAATTTTAATGGGAACAGATTTTCAAAAGATAGTAGGTAAGTCTCTTTATCTTTTTGGTAGGAATATAGACTTCCATTATCTATATTCATGCAGTTGCAAGCTATCTGATTTAGTTATGATGTGACATGCTTAAATAAAAATCCCCTAGCTTCATGCCTGAAACTAATATATATATATTTACTATGAAGGTTGTTCTCAATTCCTACAGATGCATATTTGCAAAATAAATATTCAAGGCATCGCAGAACAGAAGAACTCAAATTGACTCTATTAGCCTTACAGTCTATGCACAAACATAAACAAGGCAAAGTCTCTGTTAAATTATTGATAACCAGCTATAGCCTCTACTAATTCTTTTCAATGGAGAAGTAAACATTCACATTAAAGGCCATAAAAATGGTCAATTAAGTCATAACTACTTGCCTGGTAGCTGTTTTCCCTTCATAGGTCTAAATCATTCACATTTATAATTTTGGGTTTATTGTATATCCTTAATTTATAAATAGCCATTTAACCAATTTAAGAATAATAAGTGTCCTCTGTTATTTTGTTTTATTTTTCTGAATTTGCATGTGGAAATAGTATATGATAATTTTTCAATATCCGTGATAATACTATAAATTATATTTTATAATTAGGGACCTTTAATTTATTAGTAGCAGATAACATTTTTGTATGTTTAACCACAGAATTTATTTGAACAAAATTATTTATTTGAATAAAAATGCAATTAAACTTCCGTTTCAAGTCTATATACTATGCAAAAGAATAGTCTCTGAGCTTCAAAAATGTCAAGGAAAAATAAAGCAAAATCACTGGGGCACCTGGGTGGCTCAGATGGTTAAACGTCTGCCTTCAGCTTAGGTCATGAACTCCAGGTCCTGGGATCCATCCCCATGTCAGGCTCCCAGCACAGTGGGTAGTCCACTGCTCTCTCTCTCTCTCTTACCTCTCCACCCGCTTGTGCTCTCTCTCTTTCTCAAATGAATAAATAAAATCTTTTTTAAAATAATAATAATAAATAAAGCAATATCACTGCTTTATGTTATAATGGCAAAAACATGAAGATTACAGTTAGTTTCTTTGATTTATATAGCTTAGGAAAATTAATATACACATGTAAAAATCAATACCTATGATCGTTCATGGGGTACTTTGGGAAGAGATACTCCCAAAAAAAGGAGGATTTATTATTAATGATTGCTATGATCTGAATGTTTCTATCCTGCCTCCCTCTGCAAATTTGTATGTTGAAATCCTAACTGCCAGTAACGATAGTATTAGGAGATGGGCCTTCGGGGGTGATTAGGTTATGAAGGTGGAGGTCTCATGAATGAAATTAGCACCTTATAATAGATTCTCCAGAGGGATCTCTAATCCTTTGCACTATATGAAGATATAACTAGAAGGTGCTGGCTATGAACCCGGAAGAGGGCTCTTGGTAGAGAGAATCATGCTGGCATCTTGATCTTGGACTTCCTACCTTCCAAAACTGTGAGCAATGAAATTTTGTTATTTACAAACTACTTAGTCAGTAACATTTTGTTGTAGCAGCCCAGACAGACTAAGACAATGATATAGACACATAGCAGAAATATGTGTTAAAATAAAAACTTATCAGTTAAATAAATATATTTTTTGTCACTTTGTTGCATCAGTAAAATCAAATGAACATATTTTTCCCATACTACTAAGTTTTGAACGTTGAGGCTTCCATAACTTTAAAAAAGTTTTGGTCCTAGTTTTTCAGTTGTAATCATTTTACTTCCAGAATTATTAGAATCGTAAGCAGTCCCTGGGAGACTGTCCAAGCAGAGAGGTAGCCAATGAACCAGGATTAGGCAGATAAATATTTTTACCAAAGGTCACCATAAGAAAAATCTGAAAACAAGAACCTGGTAGGAGATGAGAAGTTGCTGCTGACTGCCTCACTTCCACAGATATAATATCCTGTGCCCAGGGCCTAAATGAGTTAAGTTACCTATTAGTATGTGCAGAGGGTATTTACCTTTGATCAACTACCACCTCTAATTTACTGACAGGAATGGCCATTACCTACATCATAAGACTACATCTGTGGACAACTACTTATCTAATGACTAGGATACCTAAGCTGTCCCACACTCCCACCCCCCAGAAAAGAGGACATAGGTCCATAAATGCAAGTTGAATAAGTGAAGAAACTAAAATACTTTTGAGATTTTTTTTAATTAAAAGAGTTGTTTATGATACTAAGTTATAAATAGAATCTATAAAATATATCTGAATTGGCATATATTCATGAATTGATGTCTCCCATTTCACAATATCTGAAGAAATGCTCTATAAAAACTGAAGGTAATATATGAATAGAATATATACAAACATGTTATACTTACATTTCTTTGGTATATTGGGTTGTTTATTCTAGTCCCAGTATCTAGGACTTATCCTCTTCTTACTTAATTCTTTCCAAGAGAAGAGTAAATATAAAAGATATTACATTAACTAGGCTGCATAATCAAGGATAGTTACTTTATCTTTAAGCCTGAAATATACTTTGATGCGTCTTTTTGTCTTATCTGACTTATGAATTGTTTATGAATATTATCTCCTCTCTTGAGTAATCTATTGACTCAATCTATGATTGAGTAATCATCATACAAATCATATTTGTATGATGATTGACACCTAGTTTTCATGGGCCCAGTGAAATAGGTAGTTTGTAAGAGAAATTGATATTCAGAAGGTGGATCATATAATCCACCCAATTATTGGGAGCCACCTCAGATTGGCATTTGTTTGCACATTCACATGGCACACAAATATTTTCATGTCATGAAATTATTCCAAGAGGTTTAGCCACATATCTAGCCTTGAAAAATGTTCTCAACAATCAAAAATATCATTGATTCCAAGAACCAGATGATTATCAAAACACTGAATCATTGATTCCAAGAACCAGATGATTATTAAAACACTGAATTTTCTAGGTCATAAGAATCAAGAAATAAAGCAGGCTAAATTACATTTGGGATCACCTAAAAGATATTATTTGTTTGAATCTGATTCCAAGGTGAAAGTCTTTCAAATCAGTTGAAGTAGAACATCTAGTTGTGACATGTTTTCTTCAAAATTTAAGGAACCCCAAGTTTTGTGAGTTTTTCTTGGTAGCTTGGGGACAAATTGCATAGAGACTTATCTTTCACTGTGAAGGCTATATGTCATCATTCCAAGTATATTTGAGTCTCAGGATTTCAGTTAATTGTCTGGTTCCTTTATTTTTGTGAAATTAGTTTTCTACTTACAGACAGATATTTGTCTTCTCAAGTGAACATTGTATTGTTGCTATTGCTGGGTTTTCAGATCATTTCAGCATGATGTCCTGTAATAAGGTGAGAAAATCTAAGACAATGGGAACCAGATTATGACACAAAGTAAGAGAGATGTTATTGCCATAAATCAAGATGTTTCACTTGTAGCTTTTCCCTGAGAAATCTTACCAATCTGATATTTTCTATTAACTGGGATTGGGAGAAAAAGAGAATTTACCAGATCTGCAATTGTATACCAGCCCCACTGTGCTCTGCTGACTAGTTTTAATACAGAGAACAACAGGGAAAAGTAATTGCTCTAGAAGTAATCAGCAAATTAAGTTTATTATAACCAAGATCCTTATGTCTTTTTACCTGCCAAAGAGTTGAAATTCCAGTATTGTAGCTTCAGTTTCTAGATTTAAGCACTAATCTCTATGATTTCTCCAAAGTTGCTACTGTTTTTTTATTTACTCTTTTGGTCAGGAGGCATTGTAGAGCCTCTACATGGTCATTTTTACTATGGAAATTCATATTTTGTGGGTCAGGATGTCAAGGTAGTGTTTGTGACTTCTGTCACTTGTTAGATATATAAATAGATAAATAGATACATACATGCATGCATGCATATTTTTGCTTTCAATATGCAGAAACATGGAAAGTAATTATAAGAAGACAGTAGGGTTTCCAGTCATACCATTTTGAGGCAGACTCAGGTTAAAATTTCCATTATCTGACACCACTGTGATTGTCAAACTACCCTTTTCCAGAGATTAGTATTGGCTCATATCCAGTATTGAATTTCTACTAAGGATATCTCAATTTTTTTCCAAAGTATAGTTGCTTGTCATTGATCCTCTTTTGAAACTTCTGAGGAAAAGATCCACAGGATATACTTGTTTTGTTATTTTTAGGTTGTATTTTAAAAATACTTGAGCTTCACTTTATTTAAAAAGTATTAGATCTATGAACTGGCATATTTGGAAATTGGATGAGAAGCTGTAATTCTCTTATATCTGCTCAAGTCAGACCTATGTGTTCACATTTAATTTTTGTTTTTTCCAGTGCAAAACTTAATATTAACTTAGTGCCTTGCCTTACTATATCAGTCCTAGGACCACAAGACAAACAACTTCTGAAGGCTAGAACTCTTAATCTGTTAAAGCCAGATTAACAAAGAATCCTTCTTCTCATTATGACAAACAAACCCACTTTGCATTCAGAACTGAAATACCATTACTTGGTCTATGCCTCGGTGTGAAAACAGCATTCCTATGGAAATGAGAGAACCCACTTAAGGCATCTTTCACCAGCAGCTCTGACCTAGCAATGTCCGTCTCTGCTTTCCAGAGATATAGCTCTACCTTCACCAACATGCTATCCATTGCTTAGTTGGAAAGCATGATTATGGATGCTGTGCAATAAAGTTTGAAAGTATGTACACAGATTGCTTTTAATAATTCCTCTAAAATATTCTTACCCAAATCTCTAAATTATATCCTGTACCTTAGCCAAAGAATTCTGCCTTCTTGACTTAAGTTTATCTACTATAGACCTGGGTTTCCAACAATCATCCAAATGGGACAAGTGCATGTTCCTTCAGCCACTCCTACTAGCACTTTGATACCAGAATACCTGATAGAAATCCCCTGCTGATAATTTCACTTTTTTCAAAAATTATACATTTCTATATTTGATTGAACATCCCTGCTGTCAATTTTCTTATGTATCCTTGTGATTTTAATTTGCATATACTATCTCACAATACATTTGTCTTTGCAAGTGTATACTATTTTGTTCAATATTCGACACTGTAATTATCCTTCCTACTTATTTGAGTAGCACAAATATAACTTTACTATAATTAAATAGGGATTACAAAGGATGGCCCGTTTTCATTATGAAGAGAATTGGCCTCTCCTTTTAGAGTATCAGCCTCTTCAAACCGGGAAGGAAAAGTCTTATCAAATATGGAGAGAAGATCTGCTTCAGCTGCTAAGTATGTTTAAAAATTTGAGAGTTCAGGACTTAAATTATAAAAATATCTCCATTCTATTTTTTTGCCAATCAATGTGAACATATCATATTAGTAACCTGGAGAGTCTATGGATTTAAATGTCTTTTGAAATTCAGTAAAGCACAGGCTCAAAATGTGAGTTTGATTTTAGTCTGCCTAAAAACTATGGCTTCAAGGGGTTAAGAATAAAACTCCTCTATGATCCAGCAATCTCACTACTGGGTATTTGCCCAAAGATTACAAAAATACTAATTCAGGGGCACCTGGGTGGCTCAGTGGGTTAAAGCCTCTGCCTTCAGCTCAGGTCATTATCTCAGGGTCCTGGGATTGAGCCCTGCATTGGGCTCTCTGCTCAGTAGGGAGTCTGCTTCCCCCCTTCTCTCTTTCTGCCTCTCTGCCTATTTGTGATCTCTCTCTCCCTGTCAAATAAATAAATAAAGTCTTTAAAAAAAAAAAAAGACAATGTTGTACTATTTCAGGATTAAACAAAAAGGTCAACAGAACAAAACATAGAGCCCCAAAATATAGCTACTCAAATATACTCAAATATATTCAACTTATTTTTCACGAATGCCCAAGGCAATCCAAAGTATAAGAATGATCTTTTCAACAAATGATCCTAGAACAACTGGACAGTATCATGGGGAAAAAAGTAAGAAATTGACACTGACTTTACATCTTTTTAAAAAATAAATTCAATGAATCATTAGCCTAGCTTTAAAGTGCAAACTATAATACTTCTACAAGATAATATAGGAGAAAATCTAGGTGGCCTTGGGTTTGGCAACAGATTTTTAGATACAACAAAGGAATGATCCATGAAAGTAAAAATGTATAATTTGGACTTGACAAATGCGCACGCACGCGCGCGCGCACACACACACACACACACACACACACACACACCCCAAACTTCTGTTTTGGAAAAGATATTGTAAAGAAAATAAAAGTACATGCTACAGAGTATTTCAAAATATATATTTTCAAAATATATATTTCAAAATATATTTCAAAATATATATCTAATAGAAGACATGTATTCAATATATACAAAGAAGTTTTAAAACTCAAAGAAAACAACTCAATTTGAAAATAGGCAGAAAAGATTTTAATGGACACCTCATCAAAGAAGATATACAGGTGGCAAATAAGCATATGAAAGATGCTCAACATATGTCATAAGGATTTGCAAATTAAACAATGAGATATGACTACATACATATTAGAAGGACCAAAATCCAAAACATTGACAAGACCAAATGCTGGTAAGGATGTCACACAACA
>CM053611.1:62501165-62605553 GCA_028646535.1 Procyon lotor
TTTGAAAATAGGCAGAAAAGATTTTAATGGACACCTCATCAAAGAAGATATACAGGTGGCAAATAAGCATATGAAAGATGCTCAACATATGTCATAAGGATTTGCAAATTAAACAATGAGATATGACTACATACATATTAGAAGGACCAAAATCCAAAACATTGACAAGACCAAATGCTGGTAAGGATGTCACACAACAAGAACTCCTGTTCATTGTTGATGAGAATGCCAAAGTTTGGTAGTTTTTTTTTTAAAAATTGATCGTACTCTTACAATATAATCCAGCAACTGCACTCTTAGGTTTTTTCCCAAATGAATGAAAACATAGGCCCACACAAAAACATACATGAGTGTTTATAGAAGCTTTATTTATAATTGCCAAAAATTGGAAGCAACCACATGTCCTTCAATAGGGCAATGGATAAATATACCATAGTACAACCATATAGTAAAATATTGTTTAGCAATAAAAATAAATGAGGTATCGAGCAATGAAAATACATGGGAAAACCTTAAATACATATTGCTAAGTCAAATAAGCCCTTCAGGTGTTATGATTCCAATTATATGACATTCTGAAAAAGGCAAAATTATGGAGACAAAAAATTAGTATATTCTAAGGGTTATGGGGGCAGAGAGGATAGGAGGGATGAAAAGGTTATATATGGGGGACTCTTAGGGCAATGACACTATTTATGTGTTTCTATAATGGTGGAGGCTCTGCATTTGGCAAACCCACAGAACTCTGACACTGGGGTGTCTAGGCGGCTCAGTAAATTAAGTGTCTGCCTGCAGCTCATCATGATCCCAGGGTCCTGGGATGGAGTCCCAAGTCAGGCTCCTTGCTTAGCGGGGAATCTGTTTTGCCCTTTCCCTCTGCCTCCCTGGACTCCTGCTCCCTCATGCTCTTTCTCACTCTCAAATGAATAAATAAAATCCTTTAAAAAAAAAAAAAAAGAATTCCAACACCAAGAATGATTCCTAGTACAAACCATGATGTTATAGTTTATAATGTATCAATATTGATCTCTCAATTATAACTAATGTACCACAGTGCAAGATGTAAAAGTGGGGGAAGCTTCTGCCTAGTTGGTTCAGTCAATTGGGTGGACTCTTGGTTTATGCTCAGGTTGTGATCTCAGGGCCATGGCGCTGAGCCTGGTGTTGAGCTCCATGCTCTGTGTGGAGTCTGCTTCAGATTCTCTGCCTCTGGCCCTCTCCCTCTTGCATTTACACACACTCTCTCTCTCAAATAAATAAATAAAAGATTTCTTTTAATGAAGAAGTTATAAGATAGAGGTAGAGAGAGTATATGGAACTCTATTTTCTGTTCATTTTTTTTCCGTGAACCAAAAATTGTCCTAAGAAATAAATACTATTAATTAAAAATAAAATCATGACCCTCCATGATTTGGACCATCCACAGGCCGATAAGGAATTTGGAGTGTCCATTACAAATCCATATTTTCTTATGGACAGGTGCCTACATCAAGACTTTTGAGGATATATTAGGAAAACTCATTTTGTTCTCTGTCCTATATTTGAGATGTACTGTCCATTTTTATGTCAATAATAAAACTAATATTCTACTTTGATCCTCTTATGATTATTCTTTAAGGTGTGGTATCCAGAGGAGAGAGAAATTGAGTTATTAGGACCTTCAGCACTATGAACATATGCTCATTTATGATTGTATACACAGTAATCTGAATCATTCTTCCACTGTGGTATGTTACTTTTGAAATTACTCTTACTAACATTATCAATGACTTTCTAATTGACAAATCTAGGATCTTTGACAAATTGACAAATGACAAATCTAAATCTTTTCAATTCTTTCATTGAACTCTTCTTTTCTCCATTCCATATAAGAGAGAGAAAGGGAAAAGAGCCTGTGGGAATTCCTAGCCATTTTTTTTTCCCCTTCATCTCTGCTTACAATGATATTTGGTCACCCTGCTTACTGTGACATTGCTCCAAAGCTCCCCTTTGTGATACGTGGTAAGTCAAGTCATACAAGATAACTTCATAGTAGACTTTGAGTATAGCTCTCCTTGTCTTTGTTCTTAGATCCTGTCTAGTATTGACAGGAATGTTCTACCTTTCATCACTTTTTCTTTTTTTAAGATTTTAGTCAGGTTTAATTGTTGTGGAAAATACACAGATGGCTTACTTTGGCTCTAAGCCTGGTAGACAATATAAATTACATTTTAAAATATTCTATACTTGATCTAGCAACCTTTGGGTATATAGTTCCTCCCCAGACTTCTAAGGAAGACTGACTATTCCGGGTACAAGATTCTTATTCTTAAAAATATTTGCCTTATATGATTTTTAAGCCAAACCTTAATAACTCTGTGTTCTATTAATCCTATCCAAGCTATCTTTATTAATAAAGAAAGAGGAATTTAAATAGGAAATAAAAAATCACATATTTTAATATATTTTGCTTAAAAAGAACTGAAATGTAAAACAAGATTACTTGGTGAAAAGGAAACTTATTTATACAAGTAACTGAAAATTGCAAGATGGGACTAACTTTATATTATGGTTTGATCTACAGGTTCATTTCTTTGTCATTGCTTTGACTCTGTCTTCTACTATTCTCTAATGGTAGTAAACATGGTTTTAGACATTTTAGATAAGCAGCTGAGAGGTCTGTGCATACTATTGTTAGCAAAATTCTTCAAGTTCACCCTAATTGAGGACTTATTAGGACCTATTGCTATGACCAGGCAGCTATGATGATCTGATTGACTTAAAGCCAATAAGAACACAACCAAAGAGGTACACTTAGGGATAATCCCAGACAAATTATAGTAGGACATAAGGATGAGGTTGGCAGATGCCCAAGTGTGATGTTAGAAAGAGGGAGAAGTGGAATGAATGTTGGTAAATAAAAAAAGAAGTATATGTAAAAACATCAAAATACAATCACATTCAAAAGGATTTAAATGAATTCATGCATCCATTATATATCTGTAAAGTAGCTTTTAAAAGAACATTCAGAGAACAGAGAAACTTCATCACATAAAAAAGGAATTACCTAGACAGTGTTTCCCAGTCTTTTTCTCCTCATGACACATTTAGAAAGTAGGGATATTTTCACAGCAAAACAAGGTAATTAAACAAGGCTATTCTGTATGAGAAACACCTGGCCAAGAGCTGCTGGCTACCCCTGGTTTCCTTCAATGTCACAGGTAGGGGAAATAAACATTTCAGGCATTTCTCTACTCCAGCCACTTCCAATAGATATATTCTGCCAAGACACACTGATCAGAAAGTTCTTGACTACATTTTTATCAATATTCTTCTCAATTCTAAAATTCATTTTCGACCATCAGGACAAAACTGTGTTCATCTGGTAGCACAATAGAAAAACACAGGCTCTTTCCTCATTTTTGTAAGGTCAAGATCACAAAGAATAATTACATCCTCTTCTAAAATTAGTCCTTTCAACACAACAGAAGAGACTGCCTAAGAGGTTTGAGAGACATTTGATCAAACTTGATATTTTGTCTTCCATTGATTCCTGTGAAATATTCCAGTGAATTCTGACTCTAGTTTTATGACCCATTAAAATAAATAAAGGAACTTTGTTCACTAAGGGTAAGGTAGAAAAACCTAGACTTTATTAATACAATCACAAAATGAAACACAATTCATATTTGTGCATTTTAAAGCATCCAAAAGGTTTCCAAAACCTAGTTATTTGCAGAGTGCTTAGAATAATTTAATTGCTACTTTACAAGGAAAGTTTAAAGTCACTCTTATTTTGTCTTTCAGATCATTATATATGCTATCCTTCTGCTGATTGAAACTTGGCAATGACAACAATACCATGTGTCAAGTATCAAAAAATGGAATGTAAAAAAATAGCAAGTCAGGAAACAGGCTCCATCAGAGAGGACATTTTATTAATATCCCAGAGTCACCTAGTGGCTCTCAACATTCCTTTAAATGCCTTCCTTGGACAAATAAAATCACACTTTGGTAATATAGTGATGATCTGATAGGTGAAATTGAGCTGGTTAATCTTATCTCAATACATCCATTCTTTTCCGGATGCAATGAATTTACTAGTCTGTGGAATTCCATCCATGAGGAACTTCCTACCATTGGCCTAAAGAATCAGGAAGAGATAACTGCAATATACCACACTTTTATTGATTGCTGAATGCCCATAAATAAGCTTTTTTTTTAAATTTAATTTTATTTTTTTCAGTATTCCAAGAGTCATTGTTTATGCACCATACCCAGTGCTTCATGCAATATGTGCCCTCCTTAATACCCATCATGAGGCTCACCCATCCCCCCACCCCCATCCCCTCCAAAACCCTCAGTTTGTTTCTCAGAATCCACAGTCTCTCATGTTTCATCTCCCCTGCAATTTACCCCAATTCACTTTTCCTTTCCTTCTTCTAATGTCCTCCATGTTATTCCTTATGCTCCACAAGTAAGTGAAACCATATGATAATTGACTTTCTCTGCTTGACTTATGGCACTCAGCATAATCTCCTCAAGTCCCATCCATGTTGATACAAAAGTTGGGTATTCATCCTTTCTGATGGAGGTGTAATATTCCATTGTATACATGGGCTATATCTTCTTTATCCATTCGTCTATTCAAGGCCATCTTGCCTCTTTCCACACTTTGGTGGTTGTGGCCATTGCTGCTATGAACATTGGGGTACAGCTGGCCCTTCCTTTCACTACTTCTGTATCTTTTAGGTAAATATCCAGTAGTGCAATTGCTGGGTCATAGGGTAGCTCTATTTTTAATTTTTTGAGGAATCTCCACACTGTTTTCCAAAGTGGCTGCAACAACTTGCATTCCCACCAACAGTGTAAGAGGGTTCCCCTTTCTCCACACCCTCTCCAACACTTATTGTTTCCTGTCCTGTTCATTTTGGCCATTCTAACTGGTGTAAAGTGTTATCTCAAGGTGGTTTTGATTTGAATTTCTCTGATGGCTAATGATGATGAACATTTTTTCATGTGTCTGTTAGCCATAAATAGGCTTTTTAAAGGAAAAAGAAAAGATTTTAGAAAGTATGGCAACATAGATTTTGTATACTTGCATTCTTATACATGCTTGCATTTGTATATACTTTAACAATTTCAGTAATTCAGTAGTTATTCATTATTTATTTCAATAATTTAAGAAAATATTAATTTATACTGTACAAGCAATAAATTGTATAATCATGTTTCTGGTTTTCTATGCTCTTTAAATCAATTTCTTCAGTAAGAAAAGGTGTCATCAGGCAGCAAAACTCATATTAGACAAGACTTTACATACAAATTAAGATATTCAACATTGCCCAACTCTAGTCTCTGCTTCTGACAGCCAGGTCTAGGTGGGTGAATGAAGGGCTAATGCGGGGATATAGAGTACAGGCTCTAGGGTCAGATTAACTAATTTGAATTCCGGTTCTACCACTTGTCAAATTTCTGATTTGGGGCAAAATAAATCACCTATGTTTTAGTTTTCTCATCTATAAAATGGGGAAAATAACAATAAATATCATGAAACTGATACCCACTCAATAAACCAGTGTGTTCTTAGCAGTCATTTATAGACACTATCCAGTATACGTAATCTGTGCCTCATTCAGATGCATCAATAAACATACAGTCGTCTATTATAAATCTCAGGGAATTGAAGTTCTGTTAGGTATTAGTTGAGAGAAAAGAATCCTTAACTCCTATGCCATCAAGATGCTTGAGCCAAAATATTTTAGGTACAAAATTTGGGATAGAATGCACTGTTTTCTTGAGAGAGGTCTTTGACTTAAAGAACTAGTAGTAATCATTATAAAGCCCAGAGAAAGGCTACCTAGGGTTATTCTGTAATGTGCAGTTCTTCTAGGGGTGTGTGTGTGTGTGTGTGTTTAAGAGTCAGAGAGAGAGAAAGAGACACAGAGATAGAGACAGAGACCCTAAAGAATTTTGATGTCTATGGAAAATTGCTGAAGCAAGATAAAAGTATTCAGCTGGAACATCCTAAAAATGGTAGTTAAATGTGAATTTAGCTAAGGGCCTCTCCATTGTTGTGTACCCCTATAACCTCAGTGGTTAAGATAATAGCTAGGTGTAAGTGGGTTTAAACTATATGCAAGATCTTAACTTTTGATAATTCAATACATTTTTAAAGTGTTCAATTTGATATATCAAAGAAGGCCTGGTAACTTATACTATATTAGAAATAATTCTTTTGTAAAATTGCATTTTTCTATGACACTCATAGATCAAGGCCTTATTTACGTGAACATGTCACTTTAGGAGAAAATCCGACTTCCTGATTTTTTTACCCTACAAATGAGGCATAACAATAACAAGTTATCTTAAGTGTATTTTTGGTGAGAATTTTGCATTGGTTTTTCATTTCCAGAATGAACTAATAGAGCAAATTATATTGCAAATATATATATATATATATATATATGACTGTGTAGTCCACCGCTTCTCAGCCTTTTGGCTAAGATCAAGTGTATGAAGGTGTAGTCCACACCACTAGATAAGTGGCATGTCTCATTCCGTGTTTATACTGTACTAAAACTAAGTGAGAAATATTATCATTGTTTTTTTATTAAGAATGTCATGACAGCCTTAGCCCTGAGTTCCTTCTTGTTGGATTAAGATATGTCCTGAGGGGTTCAGCTCTCCCACACTTCACCAAATAATCTCATTCTCTTTCCTTAGAGAGCAAAGATTAATCATTCAGAAACTTAATGAGCTGGAAAAACAAATACCAGTAGAAGAAAGGTGCCTGAGAACTTTAAATAAAATAAATTAGTTTCCATTTGAAAAGTAAATTAGTTGATTTACAAATCTCCTTTCTTCTTTTTATTCTCCATTTGTACTTCTCGGCATTTTTACCATCTTCACCAGACCCTCTGTCCTTTCAAAGGTAAAGTCCAATTATGAGAACTTTTTTGTCTTTACTATTTTAGAACATATCTTCTGACCACCAGATACTTTTATATTTTACATATCTTTTCCTAAATTGCCTTTCTTTCTAAATATTTTCTTTTTTTTCTAAATATTTTCTGATGATTTTGCTACTGATCAACTACAATTGACTTTTGAAAAATCATAAATAGAAAAATGAGAGAATAAAAATCAAAGATGAAGAGGTATTTAGTATCCCTTCAGAAAATATTTTCAGTTTTGAAATGTTCCTAAATGTTATTATCATGCTTATTAATAAGGTGTCTTTTTAAAATTTTATTTTTTCTTTCTTTTTTTTTAAGATTATATTTATTTATTTGACAGAGAGAGACAGAGTGAGATAGGGAACACAGGCTGGGGGAGGGGGAGAGGGAGAAGCAGGCTCTTCCCTGAGCAGGGAGCCTGATGTGGGGCTCGATCCGGAGACACCTGGGATCATTACCTGAGCTGAAGGCAGACGTTTTTTTCTTTTTTTCAAAGGCAGACACTTAACAACTGAGCCACCCAGGCACCCCTAAAAATTTATTTTAATAGTCAAATATTTTCAAATATTTTTTATTGTGGAATTTTATTTAGAAATAAATTTTATAACAAACAATGTAGGAAGGCTCAATAATATTTTCCTAATTTATAAAGAGGATTCTTGGAATTGAGCTACAATCTTTATATCCTTTCTCTAAACAATGCTTTAAATTTCGAACATTTGATCTATAATTATGCAAATAGTAATATGAGTTATTATAAGATAAAAGGTTTCTGGAAGTATAAATATAAAAATAACCTGGGCACATACATAACTATTAAATTATTATTTACTTGAAAATACACTTTTCTTCTTCTACAACTTGTTCCATCGAATCACCACTCCTCAACTCTTCCTAAAACGTTCCTATATATCTTTTTGATTATAGCTTAAATATGACTTCTCCAAATGCCTTCTCTGACCCCTTAAATCTGAAGTACCAATTCAAGAACTGTGTTCCCATAGGGCTTTTACCAACCCTATCACTGATATATTCGTTAAATCCTCTAGCACCCAGATCATGATACTGAATTTCTGCTCAACATATGCTTTTAAGTTGTCATCTAGAAAATTCATAACTTTCCTTGATTTTAGAGAGCTCTGACTATTTACCTGTGAATGTTTAGGGGATCAATGACAGGCCTTAATTTGAGGGAAAGAATAACTCAGGCAGTGCTTCCTTACAGATTCTGTATAGTCTTGTATGTCACATTAAAAGGCCTGGATTTAGTCATTGAGCTTATGAAACCACTGGAGGAATTTAAGCAAGAATGAGACACAATAATTTTTCATATGGAGGGACTCCTCTGACAGTGCTCCAAAGAATAGATCTGAACTAGGGAGGTAAACCATGAGAAGCATGTTGACCAACAGATGGAAGGTGGCAAGTTCCTAAATAAAGACAATTGAAGTAGGAGTAGAAAAAAAGTGACAGAGAATAAAACTATATAGGAGATGAACATATTAGGTAATTGACAGTTAATTGTGAAAAGTAAGAGATGAAAGAGGTAAGATTGACGGGGCGCCTGGGTGGCTCAGTCGTTAAGCGTCTGCCTTCGGCTCAGGTCATGATCCCAGGGGCCTGGGATTGAGCCCCGCATCCGGCTCTCTGCTCTGCAGGAAGCCTGCTTCTCCCGCTACCATTCCCTCTGCTTGTGTTCCTTCTCTCGCTGTGTTTCTCTCTGTCAAATAAATAAAATCTTTAAAAAAAAAAAAAGGTAAGATTGACAAGGTCCTCGGTTATACTGACACAAATGAAGAATCCTCACACAGTGTTGTCTGCTGTTCGTGTGTGTGTGAGACTGTGTGGCAGTGATGGATACTCATAAAAATTTTTCCACTTTTTTAGATAATATAATGAAATGTGAGGATTTTCTGGATCTCTTTGTGCCAACTATTCTTTATTTTTCTATCTTATTTCAGTCATAATATTTGACTTAGAATCATGTGAGTTGGGACATATAAATGAAATTTGTTGACTAAGGAGGAAATTAGAGAATACATATAATGGGAGGCTGAGGAGATATTTAAAAAATCATTGCCATCAGTTTGAACCCTTAAATGTCCTTTTATTTAAAAATATAATAGCTCTTACCTAGATTTGCCCATTATCTCTAAAAATGAATTGTTCATTAAATTTGTAAATGAAAGGAAATAGGAATTGATTATAAGTATTAAATATTCATTTCTATAAGATATGGGTATTATATTTATTTTAAGTAAGAAGTACCTTAAAAATAGTATTTGAAGTGAATGACAAAACAAAAATTCTATCTTAAATTAGATTGCCATCTCTCTCATTTTTGTGAATCTAAATATTATCTTTTTTGTCTCAAATTTCAGATGTCTTTATAAGCAGAATAAAAATGAATTTTGATATCCAATAATCCTTTAGTACAGAAAATCTCTCCTAAGATTGTTCAGTGCAGCCAGTCATCAAGTCAAGACAAGCTGTCTGATGAATATCAAGACAGACAAGGCAACTGTCACTGTATGAGTTATAATTGCATTTTTAGAGTCACAAGTCCACAAAATTTATGTGAAATCAAGTAGTAATAACTATCATGAGTGAATATTCTTAGGTAAAAATCCTCATGAAAAGCCACACGGGGGGGTGGGGGGTGCCTGGGTGGCTCCTTTGGCTCAGTGTCCAACTCCTGGTTTTAGCTCCGGTTATGATCTCAGAGTCTGAGATTGAGCCCTGAGAAGGTGCAAAACTCAGCATGGAGCCTGCTTGGGATTTCCTTTCTTCCTCTCCCTCTGTTCCTCCCCCTACTCTCTCTCAAATAAATAAATAAATAAAATCTTTTGAAAAATGTAGGACAGTTGTGGTTTGATATCAAGATCATTTCCACTTCAGTGACAATGGACCAGTTGTTTTTTCTGCCTCTCAAATTCTTGCTTCAATTTTTTCTTGGTTGAGCACCTGTCATCATTCAGGCCTCAACCCCAAACTTACTTCTTCGGAGAGTTTCCCTGAATACACCATCTAAAGTAATGTTCCACCCCTGTCACACCTCCAGTGCTTTCTTCTTTAGCTCTTTATTTTCTTCTTGGTGTTCTTTAAAAATTAAAAATTAAAAAAAAAATAATATGTGTATGTGTTCAATAGAAATGTGCCCCAAGGAGGCAGGACTGTTCCCTGACTTATTCACTGCTGTGATCTCAAAGCTCACGATAGGGCCTAACTTGGTAGAGGAGCTCAAAAATAGTTGTAAAAAAAAAAGAAACTAATAAATGTAATTTGTTATAATAAGATATTCTTAAAGAATATTACAGGTAATTTTTCTTAGATTGCATAAATCAGGGCTAACTGATACCAATGTCATTTTTGGTCTTACAATTATATATTGTATGTTATAAATATCAGCCCCTTCACCAAACTAACCTCATAGTGACTTTTAAGAAATTTGATCTTTTCTTAACCTCTTGTTGTTTGGCTCTCGATCAGCTTTCAATCTAATCTGTCAATTTTCCTTACTCCTTGACTTTACATCTTACTTATCTTTACATCTTACTCATCAATTTCTGGTGCCAAATATTATAAAATGTTTCCTGAAAATTTCATTAATATATGATGTTTGTTTCATACCTATTTTGATCCAAGTTGTAAAACCACATAAAATGCCAAGAAACTAGTAAAGAATGACCTCCTTTGTTTGAAGTTAGGTTAAATATATATGTTCTTCTTTTCTGGAAGTGCTACTGATAATTTTAGTAGTCTATCTGTTAATCTGTGACTACACCTATAGTGAAAGTGTTGTTTAAAGGTCATTCCTTCTTATCTGTCCTTACCTGGCAATTTCTTTGCCATTATAATTTTCTTGCTCTGTGTGCATGTGTGTGTGTGTGTGTGTGTGTGTGTGTGTGTATGTCTATGTACAGGAAAATGCCAGATAGAATACAAATATAATTGTTTTTAATTTAAATTTTTTTTAATTTTTATTTTATTTTTTCAGTGTTCCAAGATTCATTGTTCATCCACCACACCCGGTGCTCCATGCAATATATACCCTCCTCAATACCCAATTAATTAACATATAATGTATGATTTGTTTCAGGGGTACAGGTCTGTGGCTTCATCAGTCTTACATTATACCCAGTGCTCATTACAACACATGCCTTCCTTTTTTTTTTTTTTTTTTAAGATTTTATTTATTTATTTGACAGAGAGAGAGAGATCACAAGCAGGCAGAGAGGCAGACAGAGAGAGGGTGGGGAGGCAGGCTCCCTGCTGAGCAGAGAGCCAGATACGGGGCTCAATCCTAAAACCCTGAGATCATGACCCAGGCTGAATGCAGAGGCTTAACCCACTGAGTCATCCAGGTGCCCAACACACACCCTCCTTAATGTCCATCACCCAATTACACCCACGCTTCTCCCCTCCCAGCAATCTTCAGATTGTTTCCTAAGATTAAGAGTCTCTTATGGTAAGAGACTCCTAGACTCACAAAACAAGCTAAAGGTGGCTGGGAGGCAGGGGGTTAGGGATAGGGTGGCTGGGTTGTGGACATTAGGGAGGGTATGTGCTATGTTAAGTGCTGTGAAATGTATAAGCCTGACGATTCACAGACATGTACCCTAGGGCAAATAATACATTATATGTTAATAAAAATTAGGGGCACCTGGGTGGCTCAGTCATTAAGCGTCTGCCTTTGGCCCAGGTCATGATCCCAGGGTGCTGGGATCGAGCCCCGCATCGGGCTCTCTGCTTCTCAGGGAGCCTGCTTCTCTCGCTACCATTCCCTCTGCTTGTGTTCCTGTGTTTCTCTCTGTCAAATAAATAAAATCTTTAAAAAAAAAAATTAAAAAAAAAGAGTCTCTTATGGTTTACAAATATTGTTATGAGTACCTGAATATGGTACTCTTGTTTCTATTAAACGGAAAAAAAATAAAGACTCCTACACTTAAGGTGTTTAAAGAGTGAAAAAAATTAACTATTATGAAGATAACTCCTGGTAATAAAAGTCAGATATTTTCTGATACCAGGTATATAAATGTCTCTTCCATTCTTTTCAATGCTAAAAATTATATTCAAATAAAAATATTTCAATATTTAATTTTTTATAAATGACAGTAAAAACTTTTCTTGAATAAATAGTAGTATTATGTAAATTGTAAAATATTTATTTTGTTTCCATCTCAGTCATATTCTACCAAAAAAATGTGAATGAAACCTTGAATATTTGTTTCAGTCCAACAGCCTTAGTTGGACTAAGCTTCAGCACTCTTCACTCTGTTTTCTTTCTTTGTTGTGCTTAATTTTGACATTACCTGGGCTGGGTGTGTTTATTAAGATGGATGTGGTGCCATAAATTTCTGACTTGTGAAATGATTAATGAGTTTTTCTTTTTGCACTTTTTTTAAATTTATTTTTTAAGATTTTTTAAGTAAATTCAGATTTTCAGATATTAAAAATAAGATGAACAATTATCTTACATCTAGTGTATTATTTAGTGTTTTCTCTTTGTTTCTGTCTCCCCAGTTCTTAGGGATTCAGCAAATGTCCTAAGATTAAAGTTTCCAGATTAAGCAAAATATTAAAAAAAAAAAAAACCAGTACACCCAGTACATTTGAATTTTAGATAATAGCCAATTAAAGTATTAGTACAAGTATGTCCCATTCATAATTTGACATACTTACATTTAAATAGTATTTTCTGTTTATCTAAGCTTCAAATTTAATCAGGTGTCCTGTATTTTCCCTGGCAATCCTTGTTGAGATAGCAATCAGTCAAGAGGTTTAGGCCCCCGTAGTTTTCAATATAGCACTCCAGCCAGGTGTGACCACCAGAAACATGGCTGGTTTCTCTACTCCTCTCACTGGCCCTATGCCTGGGTCAAGCTTAGATTCACAGTTCCTGACCTGCAACCAGGACAGGCAACCAGAATAGTCAGAATGTTTCCAGAGACAGCTGCAGAACCTCAGCTCATCTCTCAAAGTTTATCACCTCTGTTGAGTTTTACTCCTTGTAGTCCTCATTACTTCTTCGGCAGTATGTAGACATTAAAATATGATTTTTATAATTCCAGATTTTCAGAGTGCCTGGGTGGCTCAATCAGTTAAGCCTTGGACTCTTGATTTCAGCTGAGGTCATGATCTCAGGGTGGTAGGATGAAGCCCTTGGTTGGACTCTGCACTCAGCATGGAGCTTGCTTGTCCTTCTCCCTCTGCTCTTCCCTTACCCATCTATAAAAATAAATAAATACAAAAAATTATTCCAGATTTTCCTATTTGTTGTCAATGGAATGTTTGAGTTATTGCAATCTACTCCATATTGCTGAGCATTCAGATTTTTTTTCAAATGGTATTATATGAACTATATTATATTACCTTTTATGTTAAAATACGTTTTTAATCTTTTTAAAATTTATTCTTTGACACACAAGTTACTTAAAAGTGTATTTTTAAAACGTGTGCCATAGCTTTTTCCCAACCCCCGCCAAGTGCCACTCTGGCTGGAGCTCAGGCTCCTGCTAAACTATCACCACCATCATCTCCCTCCAGCAGGAGGCAGGATCATCTACAAGGACCTCATCAGCCATAATGAGATGTTCTCCGACACCTACAAGATCTGGAGGATCCCAGATGGGCTGTGCCTGGAGGTGGAGGGGAAGATGGTCAATAGGACAGAGGGTAACATTGATGACTCATTCATCGATGAAAATGCCTCCACGGAAGGTCCCAAGGGCAAAGTTACCAAAACCACAGTGGTTACTGGTGTTGATATTATCATGAGCCATTACTTGCAGGAAACCAGCTTCCCAAAAGAAGCTGACAAGAAGTACATCAAAGATTCTAGGGGCGCCTAGATGGCTCAGTGGGTTAAAGCCTCTGCCTTCAGCTCAGGTCATGATCTCAGGGTCCTGGGATCGAGCCCCGCATTGGGCTCTCTGCTCAGCAGGGATCCTGCTTCCTTCTCTCTCTGCCTGCCTCTCTGCCTCCTTGTGATCTCTCTCTCTGTCAAATAAATAAATAAAATCTTTAAAAAAAAAAAGATTCTGTGGAATCAGTCAAAGGCAAACTTGAAAAGAGGCCAGATAGAGTAAAACCTTTTGTGGCAGGGGTTGCAGAAGAAATCAAGCACATCCTTGCTAATTTCAAAAACTACCAGTTCTTTATTGGTGAGAACATGAATCTAGATGGCATGGTTGCTCTGTTGGACTCTCTGAGGATGATGTGACCCCATATATGATTTTCTTTAAGGATGGTTTAGAAATGGAAAAATGTTAATGAATTTGGCTGTTAACTTTGGAGGTATCGCCTATTGTTGGAACCCACTGCTGCTTTTCATCCATAGGATGCCAGGACTGATGTCATCTTGAGCTCTTCATTTATTTTGACCTTGAGTTATCTGGAGTGGAGGCATTGTTTTTAAGGGAAAAAAAGTCATGTAGATTGTCTAAAAATGAAATGCATTTACTCAAAAAAAAATTTGGCACAGAGCTTTTCTAAAACACTCTTTATGTCCTTGGTTTATGACTTAATTATATTTTGGTTAGAGGATGTACTCTGATTCAAATGCTTGAAACTGCTTGAGAGTTTCTTTATGATTCCTTATGTGGTCCAATTTTATAAATATTCTATGTGTACTTGACATACACATAGTTCGTGCAGTATTTTATGTGTGAATTTAGTCAAACATGTCAATTATATGGTCTAAATATTCTATATTAATACTAATTTTAACCAATTTTTCACTGAACAACACAAACCATATTTATTTATAGTGACACTTTATTATTTCCTAATATTTTCTTTTTTTTTTTAAAGATTTTATTTATTTGACAGCGAGAAACACAGCGAGAGAGGGAACACAAGCAGAGGGACTGGTAGCGGGAGAAGCAGGCTTCCTGCTGAGCAGGGAGCCTGATGCAGGGCTTGATCCCAGGACGCTGGGATCTGACCTGGGCCGAAGGCAGATGCTTAACGACTAAGCCACCCAGGCTCCCCTGGTTTAATATTTTTTTTTCCCCAAAAATGTTTATTTTATTTTTTCAGTGTTACAAGATGTATTGTTCATGCACCACACCCAGTGCTCCATGCAATACGTGCCCTCCTCAATACCCACCACCAGGCTTGCCCAACCCCCACCCTATTTCCTAATATTTTCAATATTTTCCTTATATTGCTGGATTATTTTAGACAGACTGACAATCTTTTTGTCTGTTAAAAAAATTTATTGTTTTTTAATTGCAGTATAGTTGATAGACAATGTTACATTAGTTTCAGATATACAACACAGTGATTCAGCTTCTCTGTACAATGTGCTATGTTCACTCCAAGTATAGCTACCACCTGTCACCATACAACACCATTACTATACCCTTGATCATTTCCCTATTCTGTATCTATTTTTCCCATGACTTACTCATTCCATAACTGAAAGCTTGTATCTCTTATTCCCCTTCACCCATTTTACCCATCTCCCAACCCCCTTTCCCCATCCATTTGTTCTCTGTATTTATAGATCAGATTCTGCTTTTTGTTTGTTTATTCATTTGTTTTGTTTTTTATATTCCACATATAAGTAGAATCATATGGTATTTGTCTTTCTCCAACTGACACTTCATTTAGCATAAATACCCTTTAGGTCCACCCATGTTGTTGCAAATGGCAAGATCTCATCTTTTTATGGCTGAGCAATACTCCATTCTATTTATATACCACATCTTCTTTATCCATGCATCCATTAATGGACACTAAGTCTGCTTCCATACCTTGACTCTTGTAAATTAGGCTGCAGTAAATATAGGGGTGCATATATCTTTTCAAATTAGTGTTTTTGTTTTCTTTGAGTAAATATCCAGTAGTGGAATTGTTGTATCATATGATACTTCTGTTTAATTTTTTGAGGAACCATACTGTTTCCACACTGGCTGCACCAGTTTGCATTACCACCAACAGTGCATGAGGGTTTCTTATTCTCCACATCCTTGTTTAACCTCCCTAATCATCAGGGCAATGCAAATCAAAACTATAATGAGATATCACCTTGTACCTGTCAAAATGGCTAAAATCAGAAAGACAAAAAAATAATAGTCTTTGTCTTTTAAGTGGAAGTTACATTGTTCATTGATATAATTAGACAAACACCAGTGCATTATTTGGTGCTTGCTATTGTTCTTTCTCATTTTTCCCACTGTTTTTTTTTAACCTTATTTTTTTTTTCATCAGTACACGCACTTCCTTCTATTCACTCTGGAGATATATACTTGATTTCTTTTAGAAGTTGCCTGACATATGTAAACATGAATATCTGACCCTCCAAAATTTGAGATAATTAGTATCTTCACTCCCTTTTTGAATAGTAGACATTAGAATACTCCATTTAGTCCATATCACTTTTGTGCTATTACTGTATTTTTTAATTCATACTTTTTAAATCTCACTATATTAATTTGCTAGGATTCTGATAAAATAGCACAGACAGGGTGTTTAAACTATGGATACTTACTTTCTCATAATTCTGGAAGCTGGAAGTCAAAGATCAAGGTGTGGCAGGTTTGGTTCCTTTGAGGCCTCTTTCTTCATCCTGCAGATGGCTTCCTTCTTGCTGAGTCCTTGCAAGTCCTCTGTTACCTGTTTGGGCACCAGTCAAATTTGATTAGGGCCCACCCTACTGACCGCCTTTTAACCTAATTATGTATTTGAAGTCCTTGTTTCTAAACAGAGTCACATTCTGAGGCTATGGGGTTTAGAACTTCAACATATGAATTCAAAGAGAACACAATTCAACCCATAATATTCACTGAACTTATTATTATTTTTATTTTTTATTCAACCAAACTGGTTAATCTTACTTAGATGAACCAATTTATTAATTTCTTGATATTTATTTACATATGCATCTCAGGCCTCATTACGAAGTTGCTTTATTTTCTTCTTAAAATACAGATTTGTAATTGCCATTGCTGAGGGTCTACTTGAGGCAAAGTCTCTTGGTTTTTGTTAGTCTGAAAATGAGTGTATTATTTTCCTTGAGTACATTGAAAATGTCATGTCACATATTTTGGCCTCTATCATTCCTGATGAAGAGTTTTTATTGACTAAATTCAATTACTAATTGAATTTTTATTGACTAAGTCAATTAGTAATTCAAAATGATATCTCTTTTTTTATAATGATTTTAACACCATTGCTTTGTTTAGTATTTCACAGGTTCACCATGATGTATATATGTATAGGTTTTCTTTTCATTTGTTGGCATTTTCAATATATTTTTTTAATCTATAGAATTTAGGTGTGTATAATGTAAATGATAGGTGATAGAAAGTATGGCAAAATATTGAGCGTAGCAATTATGTGTATACTACAGAATTCTTCCAACTGCCACTTATTTGACATTTTTTATAATAAAATGTTAGAAAAAATAATTATACTTAATATAGCAGCATGAAATATAAGAAAACTAAGTGTATTTAAAATGTAGTATTCTAAAATATCAAATACTTAATACAGTATCCTAAAATATCAAATAGTTAGAAATACACTTAACAAATGTACCACAAGACTTCTAATTAGTAAATTACATGCAATATTAACATGAAAATAGATCCAAATGATAGTAGTATACTCTATGTCTAGGTACTAGAAGACAATATTGCAAAAATGTCCAATTATCTCAAATTTCACTAATAATAAACACAGTTCCCATCAAAGTCTTTTCAGATATGTGGAAACTGACAAATTAATTTGAATATTTATGTAACATATGACAAAAATTGACAAGTTAGTCTTAGAGAATTATAACAAACTTAGAAGACTTACACTGTAAAGCTACAGTAATAAAGAGAATGTAGTATTAGTCAAGAGCAAACAAACAGGCATATGAGCAAATGGAGAATACAGAAACCAACCCATACATACATATGCTCACTTGATATATGCCTAGCGGTCATTGCAGTTCGGAATGAAACGTATGGTGTTTAAGTAAATATTATTATGTCATTTGGATATTTAAAAGTGGGTGGGGGGAGAATCTTGATCCCAAAATACATTTTAAAAAAATCAATCTAGATGAATCAAATGTAAATGGTAAAAAATTCTTCTAGAAGAAAATAGAATCTTCATGTTCTTAGGGTGGGAAAATATTTCTTTAAAATAATACAAAATGCACTAACCATAGTGGAACCTATTGATTAATTCAACTTTATTGAAATAAAGGACTTCTTTTCATCAAAAAAAACAATTAAGAGACGTTTTAGAATAGAAGATATTTGCAATGCATATATGTGACAAAACAAATACTAAGAATATGTAAATAACTCCTATACTTAATTAAGAAAATTTCAAGCAACTCTACAAAACTCATTAAAAAAGGAGAAAATACTTGAATAGGCACTTTATTAAAGAGGACATTCTAATAAGTACATAAAAATATGTTGAATATGTTTAGTCATAAGATAAAATAGAACATAAAACAATAAGATATTAAAAATATCTTCCCTCTGGCAAAAATTAAAATGAACAGTACCAAGTGTTGCTGAGGTGTGGGGAAATTTAAAGTCTCACATACTATTCGTAAGACTATAAATTAGTGCAATCACTTTGGAAAAGTCTTTTGGGAGAATCTACTAAATCAGAATCTTTGCATTCTGTATGAAACAGAATTCTTATTCTAGATATATATCTTAGAAAAATGCATAGATGTGTGACTCAAAAGACAAAGTTATATATAAGAATTTTCATAACAACACTAATAGTCCTGCTTCAGTGTTAATCAATGGTAGAGTGATATAAAATTATGTTTTATTCATAAGTGAAATAGCATATACAATAATAAAGAAGAAAATTATTGCTACAGACAACAACATGAATGAAATTCACATATATAATCTAAAAGAAGAGATTCATACCCAATTGTGTGGTGAGATCAGTTAAAATGGTCATTACTCTTGGGCTGGGAAGGCACATGAGAGAGCTTTTCTGGGTACTGATAATGTTTGGTATCCTGATCTAGGTGTTGGTTACACCAGTGTTTTGGGTTTTTTTTGTTTTTTTTTGTTTTTGTTTTTACTTATTTGACAGAGAAACACAGCGAGAGAGGGAACACAAGCAGAGGGAATGGTAGCGGGAGAAGCAGGCTTCCGGCCGAGCAGGAAGCCCGATGCGGGGCTTGATCCCAGGGTCCTGGGATCATGACCTGAGCCGAAGGCAGATGCCCAACAACTGAGCCACCCAGGCGCCCCACACCACTGTTTCTGAGTTGAGAAAATTCATCAGCTCTACACTTGAAACTTATCTATTCTTCCATATTTCTGTTATTATTTTAAAAGAACTTTACATTTAATTTAAAAGCTTCAGACTTACAGAATATTAAAATATGAGTAAAACAAATATGTGATTCAGAGTAAAGTTAAACATTTCGGAGTACCTGGGTGGCTCAGTGGGTTAAAGCCTCTGCCTTTGGTTAAGGTCATGATCTCGGGGTCCTAGGATTGAATCCTGCATCAGGCTCTTTGCTCAGCGGGGAGCCTGCTTCCCCCTCTCTCTCTGCCTGCCTCTCTACCTACTTGTGATCTCTCCTCTCTGTCAAATAAATAACATCTTAAAAATAAATAAATAAATAAATAAATAAATAAATAAATAAATAAATAAATCATCAACGTTTTGTGAAACATCAGATTCTGAGTTGTTGAAAAATAATATTACCTGGGATTATAACATAACTAAAGGAATGTCAGAGATCTTATGCATTTGTGCCATTCTGTTACCTTATTTATGAGATTTCATTTATGTCTAAGTATATGGCAGGGTTTTTTTATATGACTACAGAAAAAATAAATTCTTAGAAACTTATTTTCAGTGCCATGTCACAATTCAAAGATGACACTGAACGGAATTTGGATGTTAATAAAATATCAATTTCACACTGAAATTTTTCAAAAATTAAAAAGGTTATTTCACTGAAAGTTCCTCTCCACCTCTATTTCCTATAACCAATTTCTTTTATTGCAAAGAGCTCATTAAAAGGAAAGTTGAACTATTTCCATTATTAAACACAAACCAAATGTTTATGATTTCACACCTTGGCAGTAACACTTGAGATTCCAGTAGAAAAATATACATAAATATGTTTATATAAATTAAATATTTATTTATATATATAAGGCATCTTAACATTATGTATTTCCTGCCTTAGTTGTATGTGTATATTTATATATATATCCACATATATATTATATATACACATACATAGGTATATTTATACAGACACACATACACACGCACAACTAAGGCAGGAAATATATAATGTTAGGATGCTTTTTTTTTTCTCTCCCATAAAGAGCATGCTGAACTTACTAGATTTTTACAACAGTTACTGGATCATGGAGTTTTTTGTTGTTGTTTTTTTTTTTTTTTTAAGATTTTATTTATTTGACAGAGAGAGAGATTACAAGTAGGCAGAGAGGCAGGCAGAGAGAGGGGGAAGCAGGCTCCCTGCTGAGCAGAGAGCCCAATGTGAGGCTTGATCCCAGGACCCTCAGCTCATGACCTGAGCTGAAGGCAGAGGCTTTAACCCACTCAGCCACTCAGGTGCCCCTGGATCATGGAGTTTTTTACAGGGAGATTTTTACAACAGTTACTGATCAGAGCATTTGCAATGGTTAGAAAGTCTAATTATTAGCAATAATTAGAAAGTGTTGCATGTTCTTTCATCAAAAGGTCAGTAGTGAGAGGAAAATCTCAGAAAGAGAAGTTAAGATGTCCCCTTGCCCTTTTTATGGTTTTCAGCTAACCAAGTTTCTGAATGTCATGCTCAGTTTTAAAAAGTGGAAGAATATAATCAGAAAAAGATATATCAATATTTGATCTTGTAACAAGTATTTTCGATTTTAAAGAATCTAATGTTTATTAATATAACAAGTCTTAAAATTCTTCAAGTAATGAAATAGTCACAATATATATGATACAATTTGATGATAAGCAGAAAAGTATCAATCTACTCTATGAGTAAGGATAGAGCATATAAATAATCTGAAAATTCCTTTAGTTATCTTCAATACATGCTATTAAAATGAATTGAATTTTAAAAGAATGTCTAACAGATCCAAATATGTTGGGTAATTATGTTTGTAGAATATAGTTTGTGTCTTCTAAAATTAAATATTTAGTCTTACTTACCTTAGAGGTTTTCATGACATTGCAATTAAATGATGTTAAAATTATGCCTGTGCTCAATTCTGAAATTATGAAGGAGTATTTTCAATAACATCATACAAAACAGAACCTCTGTGGGCAGTGTGGGACTACCAGTCTGCATTGCAAATAGGCAAATCTGAAAAGAACAGTAGTCGTTACCGAAGAATTTCTTTGTGGTTTTTAGTGCTTTTAAGCTGAAAATTAATAGTGTTACAAATTTAAATATTTCAGACTAAATTGTCTATTAAAATATGTACTGTGGAAGTGAAATGTATAACTTGCCCTCATTCTATTGACTAAATGTGAAAAAAAGAGATGAAAAAAAATCCTAATTATATGAGGATTGTGATAACCTTCAAAGTTGAAAAGAAAAGAGACAAGTTTCCTAAAGGCAGTTCTCATGTTTGGTAATTCCCATTAGAACGTCCTTTTTTTCTTCCTTTGTTTCTTTTTCGTTTTTCATTTTGATAATGATCTTGAAAAAAATCTGTATGACCACCATGTAATTGCTTCCATGCAATTTCTGCTCCCAACTTTATCCTGATACCAAGTGATGCTATTTTAATTGTGGGAAGAATACAAAGAATTTTCAGTAGAATTAACTTACAAATAATGCAGTTAAGTCAAGGGAAACCTAAATGATAGCCCGGCATGTCAGATACATTTTTGAAATTATAACAATTCGGATACAAAGAAGCAGTCATATAACTGATTCAAGTTATTCAACACTAGGCACATGTAAATTCCAAAAACACTATGCCTTTGGATCCACAACATGTCTTTTTGGCGAGTGGTGACTAAACTTCTGCAAAACAGCAGTGACACAATCATTATGGTATTTATTTAAATATATTTAAAATTATTGAAATAAATTTAAATATAATTAGTTTTGTGGGTGTTTTTTTTTTTTTTTTTTCCATTTAAATTCCAGTTAGTTAACATACAGTGTGATATTAGTTTCAGGTGTACAACACAGTGATTCAGCACCCCCATATATCCCCGGTGCTCTTCACAAGTGCACCCTTAATCTCCATCATCTATTCCACACCCCTCCCACCAGTCACCTCCCCTCTGGTGACCATCAGTTTGTTCTCTATAGTTGAGTATAGGTTCTTGGTTTGCTTCTCTCTTTCTCTTCTTTCTTCCCCTTTGCTCATTTGTTCGTTTCTCAAATTCCACATATGAGTGAAATCATAAGGTATTTGCCTTTTTCTGACTTATTTCACTTAGCTTAATACTGTCTAGCCCTGTGCACGTCGTTGCAAATGGCAAGATTTCATTCTTATTTATGGCTGAGTGATACTCAGTGTATATACATAACACAACCTCTTTACCCATTCGTCAGTTGATGGGTACTTAGGCTGTTTCCATAATTTTGCTATTGTAGATAATGCTGTAATAAACATTGGGGTGCATATATTCCTTTGAATTAGTATTTTTGTATTCTTTGGGTAAATACCAGCAGTGGCTGGATTGTAGGGTGATCCTATTTTTAACTTTTTAAGGAAACTCCATACTGTTTTCCAGAGTGGCTATAACAGTTTGCTCATATTTTGTTTTTAATTCATAAATTTGTTTTGATTTTATAGCTGCATGGAGTTCTAAATATGGAATGTTCATGCCTTGCTTTGTATTTTTATATATTAAAGTGACATTGGTATAAAAATTATGATGTCAGCACTGGGGGCCCACAATGATTTTATTTTACTTTTTCTTTAAAAAATGTGTATGTTACTTAAATATGTTCTTAACTGAAGATTTTAAATTTTACACACAAAGATCTAGCATTGTTTCTTTAGTCAGGCATGTGTCTTAGGTAATTCATTCAAAAAACATCACTTGGTTCAGCTTGAAGTCTATACCCTACATACACTTACATTAGTGGCACATATTGAGACGGTATGGCCGACTCAGACCCTATAGATCTCAGCTGCTGCAACAAGAGAGAGAGCCATGGGCGACTTTTGGCTAGTGGCTACTGGTGATACAGTGCAGAGTTTGGCTTATCTACAATGCAGATGCTCCAAGAGGCTATTTCAAGTTTTAAAATAATTTCATGACCTTTTTTACACTCTTGAAAGGTAGCAACTTTATTGTATTCACTTGTAAACACAAAACTCCAAACACTATCTGCCACACAGCATTAACTTAGAAAAGCTTAAGGAATTGAACTTGGTCCAGTACATAACTAGGTACAAGGTGTAGAAGTTAAAAGGAAGCAGATATGACTCTATTTTTTGCTCAAATTATGATAGTTTCGGCCATTGAGAGCTCTTCCACTTGGCTCCTGTGTGTCCTTGACTTCTCCCCGTAACTATAGGTAAGTTTTTTGATCACTTCTTTCCTTTTAAGAAATGATTTTTGTGACTATCTTATATGAGCCTACTTCTTGTTTAATAAAGTAAACACACACAGAGAAAGAGAGATAAACACAAGGAGATAGTTTCATTACAATAGATTTCTTTTAACCGGGAATTAAAAAGGAGGTTATCAATTAGGACATAGACTTTTTTTTTTTACATAGACTTCTTTTTATTAAACTTTAAATTTTTTATTCAGCTGGCAAGAAATAGAAACAGCGTCCAACTAATGGATGTAAAACCAACTCAAGTTCCATTACAATGATACATGAGATATTTTTTCAGTGAATATACATTTTTTATATGTCCACGTGTGAATACTGTAGTCGTAGAGATGGAATGAAAAGTGTCTACTGACTCCTACTTGCAAATAATTTTGTCCTGTATAACCTCTAAGCTTTAGAGTCAAAGAAAACAGAATCATTGATTCTGCACTTAAGGGCTTTGATTCATTTTTAGAGTTTGACAGAAGTAAATAAAACATAATGCAGAAACTGTGCTCTACTGTGCATAGGATATATCATAATTAATTCATGTAGAGCAGATTAGAGCAATTACTAATTAAATTCAATGGTTAATTTCATTTCTCATAACAAGATATAAAAAGTAATAATGGGGTAAGTATTTTTACTCTTTTCCGTTCACCTCTCCTTAGTCATTCTTATGAGATATTTAATCTGATGGTTTTATTAAAGTATTTAAAATAAGCCTTCCAGGGTGCCTGGATGGCTCAATGGGTTAAAGCCTTTGCCTTTGGCTCAGATCATGATCTCAGCATCCTGGGATCAAGCCCCGCATCAGGCTCCCTGCTTAGCAGGGAGCCTGCTTCCCCCCCTCTCTCTGCCTGCCTCTCTGCCTACTTGTGATCTCTCTTCTCTGTCAAATAAATAAATAAAATCTTAAAATAAATTAAATAAATAAATAAAATAAGGCTTCCAAATAAATAAAAACACAGATTACTCCATTAGGAATGGTTGGCAGTGCATACAAATACACACGTAAATATTCTCACATTCTTCTGAATTATCTATCCAGCATTAGTCATTATTACTCAAATACTTACAGAGTATTTGAGTAGTTCTCAATACTCAGAGTATTTGAGCCACTCAGTAGTGGCTGAGTACTCTATAGGTGGTAGAAATAATGTCCATTGTTTCAAAGAAGCAATATATATGGCTACTTTCCTGGAAAAAAAGCACAGATTTTCTGAGTATATGATAGAAACTTCATTTATTTTGGTGTCTGTATGTGTGTATTTATGTCAATATAAGAACAGAATCATTCTTGAAAAAGATGATCACTTAAACCGTTAGTTTAGTTTTGCTTGATTCTACTGTATTTCCCTCCTCAAATGCATGATTATTCCCTGACTAATTTTGAATATTTATTGCTACGCTACTCAGATAATGTTAACAAGGGCTCAGAATTCCAGTAAAGATAAACTCTCAGATTTTCCCCCCCTATTTTCCCATACCTCATCTTGTCCAGACAAGTTTGATATTTTGCCTTTCTAGTATACTATTTAGGAACCTAGGTTTGGAGTCACTTAAACCTGATTCAGTCACTTACTGTGTGATCTTTTCTAAGTTATTTAACCTTTCGGCACTCCAGTTTCTTTGCCTGTTAAATGGCCTCATTAGGAGTTTTATAAGGATTAAATGTTGTAATCTGTGCAAAGCAGTGCCAGAAACCTTCACTGTAAAACTCTCTATGGGAGGTCAGCCATATACAGAAAGTGGGTGATAGATGGTAGTTATTGTTCTTATCATCAGCATCATTATTATTCAAAACAGTCCTGCTCAGCTGCTCACAGCCAGGCATACATTCAATTCTTCAAGAAGAACATTTCAAGCTTTGCTTAAGACTGTGATCACCTCCTACTACAAAGAAAATGAGTTTTGTTTAATTTTTAGGCTGCTTTGGAAACCTAAAATCAGAGGCTGAAGTGAGGGAGTGGTTGCAGGCCAAGTGAGACTCTCAAATTTGTGGAAGACTTGCAGTATCTAGCCGGAGTCATGGCAGTTTTAGAGGATTTGAGTCCAACCCAGCATATAAAAAGGGGAAGGCAAAAGTAAGCCTGAGAAACTGCATAATTTTTTACATGTTTCATCCTGAAAACCGCTAGATGAGTGCTTTTTGGGAAAAAAAAAAAAACTATTTGATGTTATGACATCTAAAATATGAACTTCATGTCTAAAGCTTAATATTCAAACTAAAGAGCCCACCAGATGCCATCCTGAACAAACTACATGGATACTTACTAGGTAATATATTAAGATTGAAGTCCTAAAATTAAAGATAAAAACAGATAAAAGAAAAAACTTAAAGTAGTCAAACCTTTTCAGGTATGGATCCAATTTAGAAATTGATCGCATCTTATAAGTCATTTTGTGGGGCAACATGGGAGCTGTTTAGAATCCTGCAAATCTGGTTAGATCTCACAGCTGGTCCCACTCCCATTTATTGATAAATGTCTTCGGTATATATCAAAGGAATTCAGTAATCACCTGTTTAGAGACACATACAGTAAAAATTTGAAAAACAAATTATTAAACTACACAAACCTATTAGAAGAAAGCAACATGAAGAAACTGAGCCTAGGGTAGAATTCTGAAAGAGAAGACGAAGTTTAATAGGAGCTAGTTCCAAAGGAAGAACAACACCCCAATGCCTCACTAAGTGGGGTAGGTGCCCAGAGGTTAGTATGTAAGTTTGTCCTGAAGAGCTGACCGCATAAGTTTAAGAGTGAAATAGATAAGGTAATAGCAGACTAAAAGGTCAAGCACCTTGAAGGCAAGGATCAAAAGATTAGACTTGAGAAGAAACACAGCTGGCAGCTACTTCAGGATAATGAGAAGGAAGGTCATGTTGCTTTGAGGGAAATAATTCCAGTTGCTGAGGGTTGAATAAATTGGATGGGAGAGAGGTTGAAGACAGGTCTCTACCTTGAAGGCTGTCTCAGTAGCCCTGGCACAAGGTAAATGAATTCTAGATAAAGACGTGGCAGTGTGAATAATGAGTGGGTCTCAGCAATGTCCCAAAGGGCAAAGTGACAAGATAGTGATGGACTGAATGACAAAGTCAAAGGAGAGAGTGAGAAATCAAACATGATTTTATTCCTATGTTTCTCAGGACTGTTAAGATGTTAGTATAAGAAAGCTTTTTAAAAAGTACACCAACTGAAAACTCTGTTTTTGTCAATAGGCTTATTTTACAGACTCTGATGAAATTTGGGTGCTAGAATATGAGAAGTGAAGTACCTTTACATGCAGATGAGCTTCTAGAAACGTGGGTAGATTACCAGGAGAATATGCACATGTAAGAAAGTGAATGGTCTGCAGACTTTAATATATAAGGAGTCATAGGAAACACAAACACAACTTCATTAATGCTAATTAAACTGACTTTTAGACTGATAGATTTTTACCCCCTTTTATGACCAGCTCAGTGCTCGGTATATGAAGGCTACTCAAAAATACCTGTTAAATAAGACCAGTATAATCCTTGTCTTCCATGTTAAATATTGGATTTATTCCATGTTAAATAACTCACCAAGTAATTAGATTGAATAAGATGTGTGTGGTGTGTGTGTGTGTGTGTGTGTGTGTGTGTGTGTGTGTTATAAAAAGGCTGAGGGTAAGGACGAGTCAGGAAATTAACTTTTAAGATTGGGTAAAACTCTCTCTACTTTTTATCAGTTAGCAGGTTTTCTTCCTGTTAAACAAATCTGCCTGTTAACTAAAATAGTTATTTTTCCTCTTTATCCTTAACTAAGTTAACTAAGCTAGGTGGACTAAAAATTAAGTTAGACATTTTCAGTATCAGTACTATTTTTCTAGAATATATTGTACATTTATTTCACAGCTTAAAAAGAAAAGCTTTCCGTTTGTATTTACTTAGTGGACACATGTTTATAGGCACTCACATAAAAAAAATGGTGAGGTAAATTAATATAAAAAAGCAAGATTATTGAAACATATGGATTTTGTAAATCAAGACAATTTATAATCTGTCATTTGCCTGCTCTAAATATTTATTTTTCCTTCAGTATACCTACTATGTTCCAAAAGAGAAAAGAGGTAATTAGGACAAGCATTTTGATGATTTTTTTTTAAGATTTTATTTATTTATTTGACAGAGAGACACAGCAAGAGAGGGAACACAAACAGGGGGAGTGGGAGGGGGAGAAGCAGGCTTCCTGCTGACCCAGGAGCCCGATGTGGGGCTCTATCCCAGGACCCTGGGATCATGACCTGAGCCGAAGGCAGACTCTTAACCGACTGAGTCACCCCGGCGCCCCTGTTTGTTGTTTTTTTTTTTTTTAAGTAGTGTCCATGACCAGCATGGAGCCCAATGCAGGGCTCAAACTCATGACTGTGAGATCAAGACCTGAGCCAAGATCAAGAGACACCCAATGGTCCCTTGATCATCATTTTAAAAACCTTTGTTTAAAGGGAATTTAAAAAGTCGTCCTTGCAAAAGATTGTGCATTCCTCTCTAACAGTTAATGATTTTGGAATTCAGTGTAGGGCCAACTTAAAAACTAATTCCATTTGATATGCTAATTAAAATATTACACTGCCCTCTTTTCTAATGTTTTGATAAAATTATAACACCATCCTGCTTTATACAAATGCATATCTTTGAAATTTTTATCACTATTTTCCAAGAAAGGAAAAAGAATCTCCCTTAGTTACTAATTATCTTATAGGCCTCTTTATGAATTACACGAAATAATAATTAGTTATATCAAAATCTATATCTTTCAGTTATATCTAAATATAAATTAAATATATATAAATTCCTTCTCATATAGTTATGTCATATACTGAAACAAATGAAATATTTTAAAAAGAGCTAGATAGTGCAAAATCACTTGAAACTTGTAATTCAATTGAAGAGAGGTGAAAAGTTGGGGAAAAAAATCAAATATCTCAATATACCTGTTTAAGGGCTTTTTCAAAAACAGTAGCTTTATTCCCTAAGAACCACAACTTCCACCAGGGGGCCCCCTTTTCACTGCTTCAAATCTCTGTAGACTGTAAAAAATTTTCTCTCCTTGCTCCTTCAACCAAGCTCAGTCATTTTTGCTGTTCTCTTAACCCTGACTACATCTATGTCATGTAATCTCTTCTATCATTGAATCTGCCTGGATCCTGATTGAAGCAGTATTGGCACCAGAACTAGCCTTAGGAAGTAGACTCTCCAGATAGTGTTCTGTTAGAGAATTTTACGTATATTTGCGATAGGTAGGGACAACCTCTTTGCCAGGAGATATTCAGCAGTAGTAATACATGACACTGTAGTGTAATTTTGTCTTCCAAAATTATGATCTTCTAACATAAATTTCATAAATATATTTATGCAGACTTTTTTTTTTTTTTTGAGAAATTCTCAACAGATCCCCTTTTCCTCAAAGCATAAATCTTAGTCAATCTATCCATTACCAAGCAGGCTAATGAGCAGCTACTATGTTTAAACACTCTGTTTCCTAGTTTGATGGGCAAAAAAATCATAAGATAAAGGTCACCAAAGGAACAGTTATCTAAGTTTTAAAACTGGAGGAGATAAAATCCAGAAAATAAAAACTGTCACATGAAAATAGCAGTATGCAGACATTGTACGTGTGTGTGTATTTCTGTACATGATTCTTATGACTAGAGCTATCTTCTAAGGCTGCATGTGCACATGATTTATTTATCCTTTAAAAAAATTAGTTTAAATCTATGCCCTTCTTGATGACTAGACATGTCGCTAAATGGGGCTAGGAGAGAAAACAGAGCCCAAAGGCAGGTTTGTAAGGTGAGATAAGGAGGGTCAAGGTGCTCTGGGAGATAAGCTGGCAGCAGATGAAGGTGTGTTGGAAGAAAGATGGATCATGACAGCTGAACAGGGGAGATGAACAAGGGAAGCAAGCTTTTAGCCAGTAGGCTACTGGAAGGAATCTATTCCCTTTGCTCAGATGCCATGACTAGCTTTATGTGTTTATGGTAAGAAGGAAAACATAGGTCAAAATAAAATAGAAGTGATGTTAAAAATTTAGAAGACAGAGAAATGATTAAGCTAAAGACAAATCTTAAAAGATAATGGCTTTTTCATATAATATTTTAGAATTGTTATTCTGCCTAAAGTCATAATTTAAGTCTCAGTGGGAACATAAGTAGAGAAAGAAAAATTTTTAAAGGAAAAATAACAAAATGCAACTGAAAATGTGTATATATATGACATATATACATTTGTGTATATGACAATAAACTAAGAACAGTTGGTGAATCAATTAAATGTATATAACAATTGTTATAAGGGGCTAAGACTCTAAGTTCTAGTATCACTTTATAATTCTTTGTTCCATGAGTATTAAGTTCCTGATCATTTATGATCCTGGTTCATGATTTTATTTGTAACCCATATAAAACTGTCTTCTTCCTCCTGTATTCAATCTAGTCTCACCATATCCTTACTTAAAAAAAATTTAAAAAGTGCCTCCTTCCAAAAGCATTGGAAAGCTATAGAAATCTTCACTGAAACTTTCATCAGGACATTAAGGAGAGAATGAGATAGTACATCACACTGCATAACTTCTTTAAAAATATCATTAAACATTTCTTCTTCTGACTGAAGTTCCACTCATCATGGCAGCCTCTTAAACATAATCTGTTGTGGTTACTTGAATTCTGTTTACCCATTATGCTTCCCTGTGAAATAAAAACAGTGCTTCGGCAAAATAAATGGTATCCTTGAAAAATGATGTTCTGTTGCTATTACTGTATAATCAACCTCCCAAATTTAGTGGATTAAAATGGCAATCATTTAATTATACATTACGTAGATCAATAATTTCAGGCAGGGTATGGCTGGTTGATTCTTGGGTTTCATTTTTGTTAACTGGAGGTCACTCAGTGATATTCGGCTTCTGGCTGGTCTAGTCTGAAGGGTTCAGAGAATTTTGGCTCACGTATATATGATTCCATTCCTCAGAAGTCATGGCTAGAAAGCGAGGCATTGCTAGAATCCTCTTCTTCATGTGGTCACTCTTTATGGTCTGTCCAGCTGGAGAGTTCACTCCTCACACTGGAACTCAGGGCTCCAAAGCCAAATGTGGCTAGAGTGTCTACTACAAGCTACAAGATCTCTCACGACCTCGCCTCAAAAATCCAAGAAAATTAACTTCTATTCTATTGGTCAAGGAGGTTATTAAGGCCAACATAATTCAAGGCATAGGGAATTAGATTCCATTTTTCAATGGGAGGAATAGCAAAGAAACACTTTATTTTTTTATATTTTTAAAAAGATTTTAATTATTTATTTGTCAGAGAGAGAGAGAGCAAGCACAAGCAGGGGGAGTGGCAGGCAGTGGGAGAAGCAGTCTTCCTACTGAGCAAGGAGCCTGATGCAGCATGTGATCCCAGGACCCCAAAGCGGGACACGATCCCAGGAACCTGGGATCCTGACCTGATCCGAAGGCAGATGCTTAACTGACTGAGCCACCCAGGCGCCCCAAGAAAAGTTTTAAATTAACACAGAAGGTAGAGAAAGTGAGGGCCTAAAAAAATACCATGATTTAATATGCTACTTTCTTTGACATAGTGAAAGGTATGCACAAACTGGAGATGCATGAAGGAAATGATTTTATAACCTACTTCACTGGTCATTGAATGAATTGAAGAAACTGGACAGGGGGAAAGATACATTACTTTCCAACACAGACCAAATTATGTGTATATTTTTATTTAACTTTTATCTTTTTAAACCACTTTATTGAGGTATAATTGACAAACAAAAGTTTTGCATATTTAATGTATACAACCTAATGGGTTAGGAGATACGTATAGATTGGTGAAACAATCACCATAACCTATGCCATAAATATATCCATTCAGTCCAAAAGTTTTCTTCTGCCATCTTTTATCATCATCATCATCATCATTATTATGTGATAAAATACTTAAGATCTACCCTCTTAGCAAATTTTTAAGTATACAATCTGGTATTGTTAATCATAGTCACTATGCTGTACACTAGGTCTTATTCATCTCATAAAACTGAAATGTATACCCTTTGACTAACACTTACCAATTTCCCCTTTCTCCTAGCCCCTGGCAAGCACCATTCTACTCCCTGCTTCTAAAAGTTTGACTATTTTAGATTCTTCATATAAGTGGTATCATGTGCTATTTGTCCTTCTGTGCCTGCTAAATTTCACTTGTCATCATATCCTCCATATTAATTCACCTTGCAGCAAATAGTAGGATTTCCTTTTTTAAGCCTGAATAATATTCCATCATAGGTAGCTATCACATAAACAAAGAGAATCAAGATTACATCTATCTCACATTACAAAAATCTAAAGAACTAAGATCCAGATCTTATTGCCATAAGAAAGGCAATAAAAAGATGAAGTTTCTCTCCTTCAATTATCAGACTGTCCAATAGAAATATAATGTGATCCCCATATGTAATTAAAATTTTTCTAGTAGCCTTATTAAAGGAAAATAAAGAGAAACAGGTGAAATTAATTTAGGGGCACCTGGATGGCTCAGTGGGTTAAGCCTCTGTATTCAGCTCAGGTCATGATCTCAGCGTCCTGGGATCGAGCCCCGCATCAGGCTCTCCACTCAGCCGGGAGCCTGCTTCCCCCTCTCTCTCTGTCTGCCTCTCTGCCTATTTGTGATCTCTTTCTCTGTGTCAAATAAATAAATAAAATATTTAAAAATATTAATTTAAATAATATGCTTATTTAATGCAACATATTCAAGAATGTTATATGTAATCAATAATAAAGAAATTTTATAAGTAGATATTTTACTATTTATATACAAAGTCCTTGAAATCCAGAGTGTATTTATACTTCCAGCACATCTGCATTCCAACTTGGCCATAATTAAGATGCTCATTAGCTGCATGTGGTTAATGCTTACTTTATTGGATGTGCAGCTCTAGACTCTTGCTACTGAAAGTGATACTCAAAGCAGCAACTTTGACATCACCTGCTATCTTGTTAGAAATATGGAACTTTAGATTTCACCTAAGACCTACTGAATCAAAATCTGCATCTTAATGATATCTCCAGGTGACATTGAAGTTTCAGCTTCCCCCTTCCTATCAGTTTGCTCAGGCTGCCCTAACACAGTACCACACACTGGTGGCTCAAACAACAGAAATTTATTTCATCATAGTTCCAGAGGTTAGAAGGCCAAAATCAAGCTGTCAGCAGACTTGACTTTTCCTGAGGTCTCTTTCCTGCCTTGCAGATGGACTTCCGTTCTTGCTGTGTCTTCACCCCTTCCTTGTGTTGCGTGCACATCTCTGGGGTCTCTTCCTCTTTCTATAAGGATGTTAGTCATATTGAATTAAGGTCCACCCTAATGCCTCATTTTAATTTAATCACCTCTTTTTTTAAAAAAAAAAAAATTTTATTTATTTATTTGATAGAGAGGAAAGAGATCACAAGTAGGCAGAGAAGCAGGCAGAAAGAGAGGGGGAAGCAGGCTCCCTGCCCAGCAGAGAGCTCGATGCAGGGCTCGATCCCAAGGATCGTGACCTGAGCCAAAGGCAGAGTCTTTAACTCACTGAGCCACTCAGGTGCCCCAATTTAATCACCTCTTTAAAGACCCCCATCTCCAAATATAGTCCTATCCTGAGATTATCGGGTTTAGGACTTCAACATAAAAATCTGGGGAAAAACAGGGTGCCTGGGTGGCTCAGTTGTTAAGTATCTGCCTTCAGCTCAGGTAATGATTCCAGGGTCCTGAGATCAAGCCCCACATCGGGCTCCCTGCTCAGTGGGAAGCCTGCTTCTCCCTCACCCACTCCCCCTGCTTATGTTCCCTCCCCTTCATTGTGTCTATCTCTGTCAAATAAACAAATAAAATCTAAAAAAAAAAGAATATGGGGGAAAACAATCCATAAGATTAAGTCTATAATATCTTCATAGTAACCTACTCATCTCTGACCAATGTCTTCCCCAAATCTTACTTCTTTCCTTTCCTGATCCATCCACGTTATATCCCTCCCATAAAGAAGCTTTTATCACTACTAGAATAGTCTATATGGTTTTCTAATTTTCTGCTACAACTTAACCTCTACCGAAATATGCAACTTGAAAAGAGTGCTAGATCTTCTTTTCAGCAATATCCTCTGAACTTATCACCACACCTGGCCTGTGAAATAGAAATAATGCAATAATTGAATGAATGAAGAAATGTAGTAATTATTGAAACCTAGGAGAGAATTGGTTAAAGCTAAAAACAAGTATTCTTGGCATAGTGCATCATCTGTCACTTCCCTAAGGGGATAAGAGGGACTGAAACTTTTAGAAGAAAACCACCTCAGCTTCTCAGGAGAAAATCTGCAAATCTATTTACATCTGAATTAATCATTTTGCCTTTGCTATTTTCCTTTGAAGACTATTTTATCAAAATCCAAATCTTCTACTAATGCTGTCGGTCTAGTCCCCTCTCAGACTCTCAGGATTGCATTCTTTGATTATTTCTGCTCTTCTCTGTATCTTCAATCCTTCTCTTTTTTCTCCATCATAAAATGTTCAAGCACCTTACATCTCTGGGGGAAAAAAAGCCTTCCAAGGTTAGTTCTAACCATGTTACCCCTCCAGTTATCCTTCATGGACATGTATCTTGAAAAAAGAAGCTACATTTATGATCCCAAACACTCACCTACTCCTCATACTTCAGTGAGGTAAGATTTACTTTCCTCATACTATTTTACTCATTTATTCTGGAAGAAACCATCCATCTTCTACATGTCACTAAATTCAACAAGCAACTTTTAAACTTACTTAACTTTCAGTGACATTTAACATTGATAATCAATTTCACATTCCTGAAAACTAGCCTCCCCCCTTTCTCTTCTCCAGTGGAAATGAACCCTCCTGGTTTTCCTCCTACCCCTCTGCCTGTTTTTCCATCAACTTGACAAGTTCTCTTTCTTCAGCCATCAGTTGAATATATGTGGTCTTAGTCTCTCTTTTCTCTTTCTTTTTTTTTAAATATTGATTGATTGATTGATTGATTGATTTGAGAGAAAGAGCCTGTGCACAAGTTAGGGGAGTGGCAAAGGAAGACAGAATCAGCAGGCGACTCCTCACTGAGCGTGGAGCCTGATACAGGGCATGATCCCACGCCCAATGAGACCCTTACCCGAACTGAAATCAAGAGTTGGATGCTTAACCAGTTGAGTCACCCAGGTGTCCTTTAGTCTCTCTTTTCTCATGTTGCATGTTATTCCTGGACACCTTTGTTAACTCCCTATATCAACTTATTATCCCTCTTTTTACTTTAGATATATAACTGCCTAAAGGCCATTTCCATTTGTACATCCTGAAGAATCCTTGAATTCAACATGTATATAAATTAACTCGTTATTTCCTCCCCTTGCTTCCATTCAGTCATATTTACATTTCCTCTGTGTTTTCTGGATTGTATAATGACACCATGTATTCACCCAGTTGTCATGTCAGAAGTCTAGGGATCATTTTTTATTCTCCTTCCTTTCTTTATACCCTAAGTCTTCTAAATCTATCAGTGGTCTTCTAAATAGATTTGAATTTCCAGTGCAGACAGGTCTCAACTGGCACACTGCTGATTAGCTTGTTTTATTTTCCCTTTGTTCCCTTCTAATCTACTCCAGATAAAATACTGAGACCAGAAAGTCCACAGTGTTCTTTTCAATATACAAACTTTAGATTGATCAATCAAGTAGATCTATCTGTCTATCCATCCAGTAGGCATAATTTTCAAATGGCCCTCAAGATTCCCACAACCTGATGTGTATACCTTCTTTTATTCCCTTTTCTTGAGTATGATACTTATAACTTTATTTTGAATATGATAAAAGTAAAGTAATGAGATATTGCTCCATGATTACGTTACATCATATGGCAAAGAAGAAGGGATTTTGCAAGTATAACTAATGTCCTTAATCAGTTTACTATAGGTTAAGAAGAGTGATATTATCCTGGAGAGACTGACCTAAATTTAGATGCCATTTAAAAGAATACTACTCTCTGGGCACCTGAGTGGCCAAAATCTGAGTGATAAAATCTTAAAAAAAAAAAAAACAAAACAAAAAAACTACTACTCTCCTGCTGACCAAGAAAAAGGAAATAGCTATAGTATGAAGTCCAGTGGAGAGAGGCAGCCTCTCAGAGTTGATGACCTCAGTCTTACAACTGTGAGGAATTCAATTCAGCCAAACACCCTAAATGAGCTTAGAAGATCCCTAGCTCTAGGAGGTATCGTAGCCTGGCCAACCTCCTGAATTCAGTCTTGTAGGACCCCAATCAGAGGAATCAGTTATGTAGTGCCCAACTCTTCCAACAGCAGATGTGAGATAATAAATAACTGTTGTTTTAAGAGATGAAGTTATTAATTTTCTTGTTTAAAATATTTCAGTGGGTTCCCAGGGCACTCAGAATAAAATCTTTAGCATATGTTATAAGATTCTCCGTGAAGTAGACTGTGCCCCTCTCTCCAGCCCTCTAGTGTTTTCTCTTATAAGCTTTTCTCTTGCTGCATAGGAACCAGTTATTTAAGCGCTTTTTTTTTTTTAATTTTCACAAGACTCAGACTCTCTCATGGGTTCATATTTTTACACTCATCTGGACAATCTACCATCGCACACTACCACTCTGATAAAAGCCACAGTCACCCTTTTCCTGAATTGCTGAAATAATCTCACTGATCTCCCTGCCCTTGCCCCTTTCCCTCCCACCATAGCCTTTCCCTGGCAGAGTCGTTAGACTAAAACTGTTGAAACGTGAGTCACATAAAGATTCTACTCTGCTCAGAACTTCACAGAGTCTCTCTGTTCTCTTTGGTTTTTTACTTTGGTGAAAACCAGAGTCCTCAAAATGGCTTCAAAAGCTGTGAACAGCCTGACTTCCACTTGTCTTTCTAATCTCATTTCCTTCTTCTTTTCCACTAGTTTACTGGCCCTGGCCCGACTCTTTTTTTTTTTTTTTTTTTTTTTTTGCTCTTCTTTACACTCCAGCTTGTTCTATCTAAGAGAGAAAGAGCACTGCTGTACTTTCTGTCTAAAATGCTCTTCCCCTTGGGGGACACATCGCTTAGACTCACTTCTCTCTAGTCACTCAAATGGCAACTTACCACGCACTGTATCGTTCCTTAACGGTGTTCTTCAGAATGAGAACCTCTCCCAGTACTCTGGGATAGTCCTTCCTCTGATTTTTTCCTCTATAACACTTGTCATGATCTCTCATTCTGTATGTACATAGTTATTCTTTGTATGTCTGGCCACTAGAACATAAACTCCATGAGAACATGGATTCTTCTCCCCCTCACTGCTGTATCCCCGTACCTAGAACAGTGACTAGTACATAGTAGAAAGTGAACAAATACTTGTAAAATAATCAGTTAAAAAAAAAAACTGGTTTTTTCTTTCTAACACACTATCCTCTTCCCTCTACCTTCCCCCACTCAAATTCCAAGAAGTACACCCTCTTTTATTTTTTCAAATTAGCATTTTTATATCCCATTCACTCTTACAGTAGGTTGTGTCTCCACAAAACATTTTCAAAGAACCCTTTTTGTAGTCCAAATACAGCAATAATTATATTTACTACTGCTACTAATTAATGTTAGTTTCAATTGCTGAATACGTATTCTAAAATATAGGAAAACTTTTATATTCATTGCTTTATCCCTTGTAACTAATACAGTTATCTGCAACACATTATGTGCTGAATGGGTATTTGTTCTAAGCAATAAGGCATAAAGCATATAAACTACATAAGCAAAACAAGTGAATCTCTTTCCTTTTCTTCAATTCTTACCTTCACCTTGTTTTGCTTAGCAGAATACCAGACATATAACTAGTACTAGGTGCATATTTGTTGACTGCCTCATTGGTTGATTTGGAGATCTTTCAAGTGTATTTGTCTACATAAAAATAAGGTATTTGAGATATCATCCTGCTTTGTAAAACTAAATATTCATCACTGGGAAACAATAAGTGACTGCCTCAGGTGCCACAGTAACACTTGAGAGTAAGAAAGTGAGTACTAGGAGAAAATAACTAACTAAACTAACCATGAAGCAATGAGGTACAGCCATAGAATTCAGCCTTGTGTGGCAATAACTAGATGCCTCTATGATCAAAAGACTACATAAAAATTAAAAGTTATTGAAGGAATTAAACCTTTGGAAATATATTTGTATGAAATGAGAACTTTGATATATGTATATGTATATATATGCATTTACATATGTATGTATATGGATACATGTATGCATACATACATATTTCTCAATGAAATTATTTAATGGAATTATTAAATTATGACAATGTAGTTTCCTTTTAAAATAATTTTTAAATTGCATTTTTCCTTTGGATTTTTTTTTAATAAATGAGTAAGTGACTGATTTTTCTTTAAAAGAATTCATTAACAAATATTCCTTACATTTGAAACAAATGTGGTATCTCTCCTTATAAACACTTTACCACACATGATGCCCTTACTTGCTAAGCAGTGAAGCATAGGATTCCTGGACAAAGTTCAATTCCTCCACTACTGACCTCTGTCATAAATTTTTGTATTAAGATCTAACTTACAACAGAAGAGACTTTTCACGCTGTTTGAATTTTTTATTATAATTCTATTCAGACTCTCCTCAAACCTCATTGACTTAGATAAACTAGTTAGCTATTATTAACCATTTAATAAACCATTTAAATAAATTCTTCCCTTTCTACTCCGCTATATTTTATTCTAATGTTTAACATAGCCAACTTGAAACTCAAATGACTTATTAATAGATATATGAAAACAAGGAATATATTGCTTAATAAAAAGTATTTTTTAATATTTCAGTTTTTTGAACTAAAGAAATTTATAGATACTTATGCTTATATACATAATGCAGTTTTATAAACTTGCCTATAATATACTATGCACTCGTATTTAGTGGAATGCTATTTTCCAGTATCCTTTAATAGCTTCATTTTGTGGAACAGGATTTATTTATTCCAATGCTGTCAGTTTTATAATAGTTCTTGTGTGTCATTTAGAGGTATCCATCCAACATAATGACAGATTATGAAGAAAGAGGACACGAGAATAAATGGCCATAATAAGAGAAGGTAGATGTGGCAAATTCCCCATCTTTATTCTCTTAATCATAGTTAAAGTTTCATTTTCTATGTAAATTTTTTCCATCTATCAGTGAGCTCTAAAAATGAAAGAATTACAAGTGAAACTGTTAAATATTTATTTTCCACCTTAAGGATAGATATTTAAGGAGGACAAAAAGCAAGTTTGTGATTTTGGATTAGAAAGCCAGACCTCTTAGAATAAGAATAAGAAAATGAGTGATTTAGCTTTCCTCCCACCTACCCAATTACACGATTTTTTTTCTAGATGATGAAAGCCTGAGTTTTTTTTACCTAATAAGTAATCGAGTTGCTGCTTAGCAGATAATGCAACACAAACTTGAACTCCATCAACCTAGCTGAGATGGGAAAATGGTCAGTGTGCAGGCAGTGAAAGCAAAACTTACCAAGAGTGCAAAGATGATGGATCAAACTGAGTGGTTTGTATCTGTCAACATTAACAAAAGTAATATTCCTTTGAGGATTGTTATTTTAGGGCAAAATAGGACTTCATTAGGGAGTTAAGCTATGTAATAAGAGAAATATCTCCAACATTCCACTTTCTATAATAAGATATTTTTACTCATGCAACTCAAGAGAAAACTGATTAGCATTTTGACTTTGGAATGGCTTGAGGCCCTAGGTCAAAAGAACCGTCTCCATTAATGTTAGCTACTTTATAGGTCTCATTACTAATCTTTAATCCTTGCTTAAAATTATGATATTGCCTTATTACCTGGAATTATGATTTATAAATGATAGCAGTGTAAAAGTGTCACTAATTCATAATTTTGGAGAGTAGAGCTCATCAAAATTTTTTCTGATGTGTTTTATGAAAGGGGAAAAACCCAAGCCCTTTAATTAATAACCTGTCCTGGAAAACCATCTTTCTAGAAGAGAACTGAAAAGACTTAAGGATAACCAATAATAGCCTGACATCCTCTTTTATTTCAAAAGGAATCATTTGCTATTAATAATGGTAAGCAGAGTTTCCGGACATTTTATGGGGGCATCATTCCTTTACCTTGTCAGTTGGTTTTATGTTATAAAGAGGATGGTGATGGGGTGAACCAAGCTTGCAGGCATATATAACATTATAGAAGGGGAAGAATCTATGATGCTTCATCAGACAGGCCATTTCATTTTGTCATTGAGTCATAGCAAAGTCAGTGCTATCTGAGGAATTATTATAAAGCTATTATTTGCAATCTTAGGCTTTATAAAACTATATATGAAGTTAATATCAATTTCTATAATCACGTCATATAAGGGAAATTTAGATGCAAATATTTATTTTGTTCCATTTATTAAAAATAAAATGTGTACACAAATTCTGTTTGCAAAATTAGGAATATTATGGTAAATTTTACATTACTTGACATTACTACTGGTTGCTGAAAATTGTTACAGCTACTTTCTTCTCTCTACTCTAATCCTCTCCCATACCAGTAATTGACAGAACTTAGAATAGAGGTGCCTCATTGGCTTAGTTGGTTAAGCACCTGGCTCTTGATTTCAGCTCAGATCATGATCTCAGGGTTGTGGGATTAGGCCTTGCGTTCGGGCCTAATGCTCAGTGAGGAGTCTATTGGGAATTCACTCTCTCCCTCTCCCTCTGCCCCTCCCCCCCTTTGCTCTCACAGAGATCTCTCTTTCTCTCTCTCTCTCCCTCCCCAAAAGGAATAAATAAATCTTAAAAAAAAAAAAAAAAAGAAAGAAAGACTTTTAGAATACTAGACTTCTAGTATTCTAAATACTAGAATTTAGGACTTCTAGTCCTAATTCTACTTTTAGAAGGACTTCTAGAATACTAGAAGGACTTCTAGAATACTAGAATCAGGATATAGAAACTTAGAAATAATGGAGTACCTGGGTGGCTCAGTGGGTTAAAGCCTCTGCCTTCGGCTCAGGTCATGATCTCAGGGTCCTGGAATCAAGCCCCGCATAGGGCTCTCTGCTCAGAGGGGAGCCTGCTTCCCCCCTCCCTCTGCCTGCCTCTCTGCCTACTTGTGATCTCTCTTTCTGTCAAATAAATAAATAAAATCTTTTTAAAAAAAGAAACTTAGAAATAGAATCATAGATATTAGAATATATACTTGGCATTCCTTCAATACCTTGAGAAGCAAAGCCCCTAAACAAAAACAAAATAGCAAGAGATGGTTTCACCAGGATTTTATGAGCTCTAACATTATAAGAAAATTTATCATATTTACTAATGTTATAAGTAAACTTAGATGTTCATTCACTCAAAAGAAACATATTGAGAGGGGCACCTGGGTGGCTCAGTCGTTAAGCGTCTGCCTTCGGCCCAGGTCAGATCCCGGGGTTCTGGGATCGAGCCCCGCATCGGGCTCCCTGCTCGGCAGGAGGCCTGCTTCCCCCGCTACCATTCCCTCTGCTTGTGTTCCCTCTCTCACTGTGTTTCTCGCTGTCAAGTAAATAAAAAAATCTAAAAAAAAAAAAAAAAGAAAAGAAATATTGAGAAATCGTGGAAAGGACTATGAATAAAACAGCTTTCACTGAGCTTTTTTATCACATTATAGAAGGTAATGACAAAAAAACACACATTTAAGCAATACTTTAATTAGATATGTTATAGATTGGGTTATGTGCTATGAAGAAGAAATAAAATAGGATCCTGAAACAGAAAGTGAATGGGGACAATGGGACTGTTCACAGAAGATCTTCCAATGTAGCATTTAGCTGAAACCTGGTTTATGAGAATAGAATAAGCCCAGAAAATAATAAGGGAAAGCATTCCAGCTAAGAACAGTAAATGATAATTTTCTGTTGTCACTCTTGCCCCATGCTGAGAGGCCCAGGACCTTACCATACGTTTGTAGCTTATCAGTACTATGAGATCTTCAACATCTCCCTAAATACCGAACACTCGGGCCTCATAGACTTTCTGACCCTCAATCCTGAAACTCGAGAATTTATGTTTACAGTGCACTGTACACTTTCGAAGTCTAGTAGTACTTAGATAAACTGAGCCATTCAAACTAAGTTAGCTACCATTAAAAACAAAGAAAATATAGATGTCTAAACAATCCAAATCATTTTGCCTTGAAATGTCTCTGGCATAGTTAATATTATATCTGAAAAATAAATACTAAGAAAAATCCTAATGGGGATTTCAGAACCTTCTGAAATCCAAGTGCATAATAATATCCTGAGGAATCTTTGAATTGGCTCATGGTTAATTAACATCATGACATCGAAATCAGAATATCTTACTCCAGATAAAGTACAAGATAAGAAGTCTGATCTGGGTTTGGTCTCAAAGTGCAACACATGCCCTTTATCAATAATATCCCTTTCAACAGTCCACCCCTAAAAGAAGTGGCGTAGAAAGCAGTGTTTCTCAGTGGACACAATATTGTCCCTGGGGCTGAGCGGGGAATATGCATCCCTGGCTCTCACTCACTATGTCATTGCCACTATACTTTAGTTTTAACAAACAGAAAGATGAAATGTTTTTACACATTTCCAAATGTGCATCGAACTAGATAATCATTTCTTAAACAATGTTCTTAATAATACTCTTCTGTGTGATATTAATTTGCATTACAAAAAGAAAATATGTTCATAGGTCAAACATTATGTTTGACACATAATGCATCAAATTGTAAAGCAAATTTCTTTTTGTAGGAATTTTTGATATCTTAATATGTTCATGAGAACTGAAAATTTCAAAAGGATGGGGGGGGCAAGGTATTTATAAATATTCTAAGCTGATTTGACCAAGCAAATTTTTTCAAAAACCATTTATGAGAATTGGACTAAGTGATCTTTCAAATATGTACAACACCACATTACCTATGATATAGCTGACAATTTTATTTACCCTGATTTTGGAGATGCAATTTGAAAAATTAAAAAGCCTACAAAAAAGAAACAAATATGAAAGATATTTTATATGCATAAATAGTCAAATAGATGTAATGATAAGATTAGTGATTCTACATTCAGAAATGTATGGTAACATCATATGCCAGTGTCCATGTTAAACATTTTCCTTAAGCATTCTCTTTTTACAACAGCCCTAAATGTAAAGTGATTATCTATAATCTACTATTGGGAAAATGGAGATGGAGAGAGATGAGTTGCTCAGGGTATAGGGTAGTTGCTGTGGAAAAAAGATCCAAAATATAGTGTTCAGTAAGATAGACGTCGTTGTCGTTGTCATTGTCGTCGTCGTCGTCTTCTTCTTCTTCTTTTAAGTCACTGGCAAAATATAGATAGGTGATCAAAGTTCAGTAGATGGCTCCGATTCATAAAGTCATCTAGGGAATCAGGTTCTTTCTATCTGACTTCTCTTCTAGCCCCTCCTGTTACTTTATTTGCATGCTTGAAGCTAGGTCACCAGTACTGTGTCTATATTCTAGCCCCAGGAAAGGGGGGAAATACTGAGAAGAGGGAAAGCTTTACAGAAAATTTCAGGCAAGGGATTTTGTTTTGTTTTGTTTTATCAGTAACTTAGTATATTTTATTTTTTTCCCAAATATGTTTATTTTATTTTTTCGGTGTTAGAAGATTAATTGTTCATGCACCACACCCAGTGCTCCATGCAATACATGCCCATAAGTCAAGTGGAGAGAGCCAATTATCTTATGGTCTCTCTTATGGGTGGAGCATAAGGAAAAACATGGAGGGCATTGTGAGAAGGAAGGGAAGGAGGAATGGGGGGAAATCAGAGGGGGAGATGAACCATAAGAGACTGTGGACTCTGCGCCTGGTGGTGGGTATTCAGGCAAGGGAGTTTTAAAAAACAATCACCAGCATGTTCCTGTTCAAGCTTGGTTAGGCTGGGGAGAAGTTCTAATACAGGAAGGAAGGAAGGAAGGAAGGAAGGAAGGAAGGAAGGAAGGAAGGAAGGAAGGAAGGAAGGAAGGGAGGGAGGGAGGAAGGAAAGGGAAGGAAGAAGGAAGGAAGGAAGAGTGGGTATGAGAGGGAAATTTTCAGTGTCTGCCGAAAAAGAGAGTGGGAGAGAAACAGAGAAGAAAAGAGAAACAGAGAGAAAGCCTATTTACGTTGAAACACAGTGTCCCTCAAAATGCAAACCGAAATGCATAATGACAATAATAATGCTATCAAATATTCATAAAGGGCTTACTTTGTGCCACACAATGTTCTAAATACTTTGCATACACACATTAACCCATTCTCACAATAACCCTAAGGTCTGTGTACTATTACTATTGCCACTTTACAGATGACAGAAATGAAGCAGATTCAGGAACTTGTGCAAAATGACACACTAGTAAGCAGTGACCTAGGATTCTAAAATAGGATTTCTGGCTCTGATAATTGATGCTCTTTGGTGTCCAGCTCATCTATTTCTCCATGTCCTTTTTTCCATGAGTAAAAGAGCTCTTCACATAAACTTGTTCATCTCATGCCTGACTATATTATAATCCAAGTTAACAATTGTTTTGTAGGAAATGAGGATTTAAGTCTGTGGTAAATAACTTTATTTTCTATATATATTATGGTAGAAATAATGAGGGATGAGGTTTATCTTATCTAGATCTAGATGACACTAGACCATTTTTAACTCTAGTAGCTCCCAGACCTTGATATTTAGCCACATTGGGTTTCAGAAATCAGCGTGATTTATCTTTGCTTAGAGAATCACCATTCACAGCATATCTGTTACAGCAGAATCTGCATATCAACAGTATGAACACATCTAAGTCCTTAGATTTGTTTCTTGGTTTTTTTTTTTTAAGTAATCCTTTAAGTATGACATCAAGTAGAACATTAAGACATAGTTTTGGATATCTTCAAAAGTCCTGAATATTTGGCACCATGTTAATAGACCTCAAGTAATTCTATCGTGGCCACCACTAATTGTGCCTGAATTGTGTAGCTCTGAGAGTTTCCTGCTCCTTGCTCAAAGTGGAAAACACCCATGATTGGAATTAATATTGCCCTGAATAGGTTCTGTGACAGCAGAAGGGCAGTTCTATTAGTGTCCATGCCACAGAAGGCATTTTGGTTCACTCCCTGTATTGCTCATATCAGCAATCCAGCAAGGGAAGCCTAACCACAGAAGGAAGATAGAGGGCCTGGAGCATTTCAGCATTGCTCTGAGCCTTTAAGAGGCAAGAGGGCAATATGAGTCAAAGACCCACTTCAGAGCTATCACCATGCACCATGACTGTGGTTCAAGGTTCAGAAGCCCTAATTCACTCAAGGATCCAACCTAGGAAAACCAGTTGAATGTAGTCTGTGCATCTGGTATGTGATATTTTAAATTTCTAATATCAACTTCCCCATATCCATACTCCATCCATAACCTGAATTAATTAGTTCAACATGGGTCATTTAACAAATATTGCCGACAAAAATCAGAATAAAGTGGTTCTTTTATTCATTAATGAGTCTCAAATTATAAAGTGTAAAGTTTGAATTTTAAGCTCAAAGGTGATTTCTCTAAGGCTGAATTGCGCCATTAGAAGATCTCTAAATTGGGGCACTTGGGTGGCCCAGTGGGTTAAGCCTCTGCCTTTGGCTCAAGTCATGATCTCAGGGTCCTGGGTTGGATCCCTGCATCAGGCTCTCTGCTCTGCAGGGAGCCTGCTTCCCCCTCTCTCTGTCTGCCTCTCTGCCTACTTGTGATCTCTTTCTCTCTTTCAAATAAATAAAATCTTAAAAAAAAAAAATCTCTAAATTATCCACACACTGTTGCACAAGGGAGAAGTTTTCCACTAGAAATCTTTTGGTTCTTGATGTTTTTTTTTTTTTTTCTTCCCCAGCAGGTTGCTCTCACAATAGTCCTAAATTGTTGCATATTAGAATGCTTTTTTTTTTTTAAGACTTTATCCATTTATTTGACAGAGAGAGAGATCACAAGTAGGCAGAGAGGCAGGCAGAGACAGAGGGGGAAGCAGGCTCCCCGCTGGGCAGAGTGCCTGATGTGGGGCTCAATCCCAGGACTCTGAGATCATGACTGAAGGCAGAGGCTTTAACCCACTGAGCCACCCAAGCACCCCACATATTAGAATGCTTAACTTTGTCTGCATTCAATACCACTAGAGAGAGAGCATTCCTTTCACAAGTATGAGGCAAAAATATGCTGTTGAAGCCTTAAACTGAGTACATAAATATTTTCTCTTATTTAAGTGAGATACCCCCAAGAGTGACAGCTGTAAATAGATAAATGTTCTAAGTATGAATATCTTTTCTCACACTTACAAGTAATTTCTTCCCACAGGAGATGTGTAAGAAAGTGTTTATATCTCTTGAATCCTGATTGTTTTTTCTAAAGTGTGACCTAAAAGTGCATGAGCAAATGAAAACCATATAAATGCCAGTGATTTCTTCATTGTTTTTTAAGTTAATTATATCAGAATGTATCCCTGTAAAAATACAAAATAAACCCTATTCTTTGCTCTTTTCGCTTCCTTTCACATCCCCTCCTTTCTGTCTCCCTATCCAAATCAATATTAATTGACCCACATTCCTCTCAGGAACAAAATACCCTTTTGAAAATGGTCTTTTAGTGCTTTCTCCAAGAATATCATTTACAACCAAGATTAACCTAGCATCAGCTGATTTTCAGGCCAGTGTAATTAAGAGTATCAGTGTCTTTGAACATTCTTAGAATTTTATGACAAAGGTAACTCTTGTAAAAGTATAATTTTCAAAATCAAAACTAAAGAATGACAAAATTTGGTCAAAGGTCATTTCAAGACTGCATTGTTACCCAAGAAAGAATGTTGGAAGGTGATCAATAAATTAGATTAAGAAGCAGTTAATAGCGTTGCCTGCGTGGCTCAGTTGGTTGACCATCCAATTCTTAGTTTTGGCCCAGGTCATGATCTCATGGGTTATGGGATGGAGCCCCATGTGGACTCCACACTGAGAAGGAAGTCTGCTTGGGAGTCTCTCCTTCTCCCTTGCCCTCTTCCCACACCTCACAGGTTCTCTCTCTCCGTCTCTCTCCATCTACTTTTAAAAGAGCAGTTAATAACTTCAGAAAAATATAACCATAACAATTACGGTTATTTTTAATTCCAAACAGAAATCATTTGAAAATTGACAAGACAAAAATCTATAAACACATAATATGTCACCACTAATCAATAGTAAGTAGCAAGTCAAACTAAACTAAGTTACCCTTGGGGAAAAAAATCTTTGAGTGAGCTTGTTAGATAATGTTCTGGAATGTCATTAGAAGAACACACAGTCATCCTTTTTCCTTATTCCCTTGGTTTGGGTACTTCTACTTAACATTTCAATTCCTTTAATGAGAAAGGTTCACTCCTATAACAATTGAGCATTTGTAGTATAACAATAACTTCTTGATAAATATGTATTTGTCTTGATCTGAGATGGAGAAAAGTAAATGTTTTAGATTAAATGAAATAAAATTTTTTAACACATGAGAATTGACAAAATAAAAGAAAAGAGATATCAACTTCCCACAATTATCAGAATGATATATATAGGGTTTTCTAATATGGCTGTGATTTCCTACAATATTATTTTTAAAGAAGGTGATTTTTTATAGCAGATACATTTAAAATCTTTGCATATACTCATTACCAACAAATTCACATATTAGAGAACTGTACTTCATGAAATATGTTCTGATTATTGGCTCAAAAAATTTGCTCAAGAGCAAAGCATGGAAAGCCAAAAGGAAATTTCCTAGGAATTTCAGATATTTGACTTGAGGATATTATACATTTACAAAGAAGACTAAGATGAATTATGTATGAAAAGCTAAGGCTAGGACAGTTTTTGCTTCATCTATTCTGTGTTTCTGCAGAAAACGACTAATGTGCCTTACCACTTAGAACAATATGGGTATTTAATCAATTCTTTACAAGGCACAAATGAATGAGATTATGTTAATTTTAATTTTTATTTTTTAACTTGGTTTTTTTGGGGATTTGCTTTTAATAACCATGTAAAAAAAAATCTCATGTACGATGATCTGTGTTTAAGCTTTTAAAAAAATACAACTTACCAATATGACCTAGCATTCTACTAAGAGCACTGGCAGTCTTAAATTATCAAGTTTGAAAGTCAATATAGTAGATAACTGGGATCCATTGATGAGTTTCTACTAAAGACCATGATATAACCAACTTAAGGGTAACCGCTGCAGTCTCCACACAATGGATTGGCATAAAGAAAGAAGGCAAGTAGGTAAAACTGAAGGTCTTAGAGGCAAATAATGGAAAAGAAGCAGTTGTGTTCAATTTGAGGGGGATAAAACATGGCATGGAAATAACAAATTATAATTTTATTCCATTGTGAATTTTTCATTTTATTCTTAATCACATCTGAGTATACATTACTCATATGGTAACTCTTTTTTTGTTCATACTATAACTCTTTACATATTATTATGCCAAAGTATGCACTAGTTTGCTCACTATGGACTTGATTCATAATCTAGTGTAGTATATCCAGAAGCAACATTATTTAAATTATTTAAAATCAAGATATTAAAATAGAACTCATGTGAAAATACTAATACCCAAATTTAAAATGAACATAGCAGAGAAAATACCCTTTTTTCCTGTTTAATAAATTTGCACATGTAGCATAGTGAAATGTAATTAGAGAACAGCATCCTCACTTAACGAAGTGACAGGTCATGAAACATATAACACATATTTCTACTTATTAAATATTTACAAATAATAATGAGTGGTCAGTAACTATATAAGTAATCTATTACTTTAATTTTATTTATAATTAAATAAGCAAGCTATGCTGTATACAAACATGTTAGAGTGAAATACTTGTTAGATGTTCATTGACAAGATTATTAAAATGCTCCATAATTTATGGTATCTATTATAGATATATTTATCCCTCATTCTGGCAGTTAATAATTTACATATCTGATTAATATGGTGATATATAAGAAACTATTGACATTGACTTCAGATAATAATTTAAAAATCTAATCTAGTGGCTCCTGGGTGGCTCAGTCAGTTAAGTGTATGACTTTGGCTCAGGTCATGATCTCAGAGTCCTGAGATCTAGCCCCCAGGGCAGGCTTCCCACTCAGTAGGGAGTCTGCTCCTGCTTCTTCCCCTCCGTAAGCCCCTCCCCCTGCTTGTGCTCTGTCTGTCTGTCTCTCTCTCTCTCTCTCTTTCTCTCTCTCTCTCAAATAAATAAATTTTTTAAAAATTAAAAATAAAATAAGTAAAAATAATAATCTAACCTAAAAGTAACCAGATATAAGGCATAATATTACATAATAATATTATGTAGTCGTATTTCTTAACTTATGGCAGTGGTTCTTAACTGGGGGGCAATGACCCTCTCCCTCTCTTTCTGCCAACTCAGGGGACATTTGGCAATGTCTAGGATATTTCTGATGGTCATCGTGGATGGGATGGGGTTTAATACTAGCATCTAGCAGCAAAGGCCAGAATCCCCCCCAAACAGAGAATTATCTGTTTCAAAATACAATGGTGCCAAGGTTGAGAAACCCTGACTTACAGTGTTGGCTTAAAATGTAAACTGTAAAAACCAAATTTACTCAGTTTAATGCATTTATATGATTATATCTTGATGAGTGGCAAACAGATTGTGAAGATTAAATAACATTCCTTATGCATCAGATTTTGCCTTATTTCATTCAACAGTCTTTTTTTGGTGTATACATAAGAATACAGTGACTGATAATGTTCATTCTGTGTTTATATGAAAACTTAAATACAGCAAAAACACTCTCCTACTCATTCTCTGTGAGTGAATATAAATGCTTTCTTAAATGTTATTATTTTAAAATGAAAATTCCTCTATATTTGCCAACAAGAGGAATTTTATTAACCAGCTCTTAGTACAATAATGAAATCACCGCCAAAGGACAAAGAAAAAATAAATCTAGAATAGGAAGGTTTCTACTTTGTGAGATGGCAAAGCTCAATTTTCTGTCAGTTTATCGTGCAGCACCTGAAAATGCAGAACATAGAATTCTGAAACTTTTAGGTGAGAATTTTCTTATTGCTTCCAGATCCATCCCTAATTTTCTTTTCCTTAAAAGAAATCTCAGCTTTGGTATGCGGTTTCATCTCTCTTCATTTATATTTCATACTTTTCACCCACACATTTCCTATTTCTTAGGAGAGAGTTACAAGAAAGTATAGAAGAAATTTAATTTAATGTCACCTGAACAATGATAAACAATAATAGACAATAAAGTGAGTGCAACTGAATAGGCCTATCACTGATAGACTTGTTACATTATTTCTCATTTCATGTCAATCTGCAAAATATTGTAGGTTGATTGTTAGGGTTTTTAAGAAAAGTTTTAAAATACATGTTCAGCAATCTTTTGATGGTGACAAAAGATAACAGAGGGGGCAGATCTTTGCAGGAGGGGACTCAATTAAAAGTAATATTCATTCTATAGTATTACATAGAATGAAGTCAAAATCAAAGTAACAAATACTTTATTCAATGTCGTCTGGAAAAAAACACTTAAGAGACAATAAACAACAAGAATGGAAGACTGGTAAAAAAGATCTAGAAGATAAATGTTCACAATTTCGCAATGATTACATGTGTAATGTATGGAATCACTATGTTGTATGCCTGAAGGTAATATAACATTATATGCCAACTGTACTTAAATAATAAAAATTTTTTTAAATGGGGGGCACCTAGCTGGCTCAGTCAGTGGAGCATGTCAGTGAGCACTCTTGATCTCAGGGTTGTGAGTTCAAGTTCCACATCGGGTATAGAGCTTACTTAAAAATATAAATCTTTAAAAAAAAAAAAAGCTACAAGGAGTGTTCTTTTCAATTTGGGATACTTCAATTAATAAGAAACATGGAGAACTTATGGGGTCCCTGGGTGGCTCGGTGGGTTAAGCCTCTGCCTTTGGCTCAGGTTGTGATCTCAGGGTCCTTGGACTGAGCTCCACATCAGGCTCTCTGCTCAGCAGGGAGACTGCTTCCCTTTCTCTCTCTGCCTTCTTGTGATCTCTCTCTCTCTGTCAAATAAATAAATAAAATCTTAAAAATAAATAATAAAGTAAAGTAAATCACCATGCAGGCCTCCTAGGGGACTCAGTTGTCTGACTTTGGCTCAGGTCTTGGTGTCAGGGTCCTGGGATAAAGCCCCGCATAGGGCTCTCTGCTCAGCGGGAGCCTGCTTTCCCTTCTCTCTTTGCCTGCCTCTCTGCCTACTTGTGTACTTGTGATCTCTCTCTGTCAAATAAATACAATCTTTAAAAAGAAAAAAAGAAACATGGAGAACTTAGAAAGTCTTTGGGCAATGATGACAAAGATTAAAATATAAAATATAGTACACAATTAATTAAGATCAGGAAAAAAAGATTCTTTTGTGGTTCATAAGTGTGATGATCAGGTGTTCACGGAATTGTGTGACATGTGCCTCCCTCAAACCTTGTTACGACCTCAGCACATTACCCATCTAACATAAAAAAAAAAAATCAGGAAAAAAGAAAATAATTACAGTTGTGATTGTGTTTTACACAATTACAGTTGTGAGTTGTGATTTAACTTACTATTTGTACAAATAGTAAATAGTCCAAGGAAAAACACTTAGAGAAGTGTTTTCATTATTTGTAGTTTATAAACATTTGTAATTTATTTCTATCTTATAATCTAGTCAGTTGGAATAACTATGGTGAAATAATATCAGTTTTCTCAAATATATTATCCATACTTTCTGATATAATTAAAAGGTTTTCTTTACTGTTATTAATTTTAATAAGTCAGAAAAATAAATGACTAAGAAGTAATCCCCATTTATTGTTCAGGTACGTATCTGTATCATAAAGATTTTCTAATACTACTAGGGATCTATCTAATTCATTTATGTGAAAATTAAAGAATAAAATTGCTGCTCACTGAGATGTAAAAACAGCGTAATAACCTATTTGTGTAAACTAGTTGATAACAGCAAGTTATTTCTCCAAATATTTATTGAGCCTCACTATACAAGGTATTAATCTCTACTGGATAAAATCTAGTAATGAAAATGCTTATCCCCATTGTGCTTATCAGTCTTGTAAGAAGAGAGCTAAACAAAACTTTAAATTATTTATTCATATATGTAATATGTAATATATAATATATAACTTTAATCTTTGGTGTGTGTGTGTATATATATATAATTATTTTAGATGGTGATAAGAGTTATGAGGACAAAAAATAAAGGAAAGGGAGATACGAGTGCAGAGGCATTGGTGGTAGTGGTGAGAGGTTTTAAATAAGGTGGTCAGGGAAGGGCTTGCATAAGTATTGAATCTTCAGGGAAGACCTAAAGGAGATTGTATTATGCTAGAAAATGCCTCTCCCCAAAAGAAATCAATGGCCTACTCCCTGGAAACCATAAATGTTAACCTATAGCAAAAAGGAGGGGGAGAAGGGTCTTTGCAGATGTGATTAAATTAAGGATTTTGTAGTGACAAGATTGTTTTAGATCATCCAGTTGGACCCTAAATCCTAAATGCAATTATGAATCCTTTTCAAGTGGCAGTGAAAGAGATTTTACCCATCAACAAAAGAGGAAAAACCAGTCTAGTCAGAGGGGCAGAGACACATGAAATGCAGCCACGAGCCAAAGAACCAGACAGAGTAGACACCAGAAGCTGGAAGAGACAGGAATGGGTTCTCTCTCAGAAACTCCTTAGAAGTCCTGTCCACACTTTGATTTCAATCCAGTGTCAGTGCTTTCAAACTTCTGACCTCCAGAACTCTGAAAAAAGAAATTATTTGTACTGTTAAGGCACTAAGCATGTGATAATTTGTGAGAGCAGTCATAGAGAACAAATACAAGAGTGAGGATGCAAGTAATACAGATCTCTGGGAACAGAGAAGGTGTGTAGGAGAAATAGCAAGAGCCATCTTTTGGACATGTTAAGTTTAATTGTCTATTAGATGTCCAACTGGGGCTGTGGAGGAGAGTCAGGGGGAGTTCAGGGGACAGTTCTGGACTATCTAAATAAATTTGAGAATTATTAACATGTAGACTATAGTGAAGTCATGGGGCCAGATGACTGAGATATTTAGAAAAAAGAAAAGGTCAAATCACTGAGCTGTGAACCCCTTCGGTATTAGAGATTAAAGATATGAAAAGGAGCCAGAAAAAAAGACTGAGAAAATCATGGCCTGAGTGGTCAGAGTAAAATCAGACAAGAATGGTAACCCTTTAATTCAATAAAGTGTTTCAAGGAGGACTGCCCGTCAACTGTATCAAAAGTTTAAGAGCACGTTAACTGAGAACTGTGGAATGACTGCTTTTAGCCCCAAGATCATTGCTAGAATTTTTAATAGTTTCAGTGGAAGGTATGGGGGTAAATATCTGATTGGACTGGAAAGAAATTAAAGATCACAAATATAGTCAACAAATGCGAATAATGTCATTTAAAATTACATGGATTTCTTCTCTTAGTTACTGAGTTTAATCTAATCTTATCTATAAAGTGAGGTTTATAATAAACAAATATGGTGACATCATATACAGCTAAAATCAGTTCTGCAGATATTTATCCATTTCTTTATTCCAAATAGAGCATAGTACAAATCTATTATATATTTGGCACAGTGTTTTCTTCCCCTCCAATATAATCACACTATGTAGTCAGTTAGGATAGTTAGAGTGAATAATCCTTGGTGATGTCACAGTATAGATCACTTAGCCTGTCTTCGTAGGAATTTGTGTGGATTTTATACCATAAATATTTATACTCTAAACATTTACATTTATCAGTTTATCATGGTGATTTCTCCTCTTCAGCTCTGTTGTAAATATCTAAGTTAAAGTCAGAAAACTCTAAATTCAATGAGAGGAGAAATCATATTTATCTTACCATAACAGTCCCACTGTGTAGAATAGTGTTTGGGATGTGGTAAGTGTTCAGTAAACATTTATTAACTAAAGGAAAAGTTAATCAGAGAAAGATTATTTCTACTCATCTTTGAGCTTTCCTTCTTACTTATTTAGATGTCCTAAAATCTCAGATCCTCAGATTTCCCACACTTAAGAGTGGAAAGAATTCTATTCACCTTACAAGACTTTTATGAGAATTTGAGACAATAGTAAGAAAGCATCTTACCATTGGAAAACTATTCAAATTTTGTTTTTCTGTAAAGAACAGAATGACTAAAACCTCCTCTCAAGACTGTTATCACTCCACCTACTTCCTTCAACTTTCTTGTGGATTCTTCTTCAAAAGAGTTATTGAAATTTTCAGTAGCCTTTTATACCACCTCTTTCCCCCAGAATACCAACCCTATTCATTTTGCCTTTGTGGGTTTATTTCATTTTAAATCATTATATCATTAGGTTCTCAGAAAGGATTTTAGCTAAGTTCATATACCTGGAGTACCATCCTGTATTTGAGGTCTCAGTCTTTAGACTTTTAATATCTTATCATGTTACAAATTGTGTACATTCACCTTTGCCATCCTGTACTCCATGGATCTGGTTTTACTTTCGTGAAATCAAAACTGTCTGCTTTCTCTATTTGTTACTTGTATTTTCTCATTACATTTGTCACATAGAAATATTATTATTACCACCACACCTACTAAACTCTAAAATTATTTGAACTTATATTTACATTCATAATGTCTACCACAATTATTGGCCCTGTGTGAATAAACAGTAAGTATTTATCAAATAAACAAATACATGCATTAATGGATTTATCCTCAGAGTATATTTTTATACCTGGTAAAGATATTGTTATTGAGATTTTGTAAAGGATTTATCAGAAATACAAGCTAATTGTTTACCAGAATAAGGTAATAGTGAATTTTATATTTAAGAACCTCATCTCAGTCCTCACTGAACCAGATGGAACTGTGATGACCCTTGGAGATATAAAAATACAGTTCCTTAACGCTGAATTTCCCAGAGCCTCTACTTTCCAAGTGCCTAATAGAAATTGTCTCATTTGTACAGAAAATATAAGTCAAGTCCATGCATTACAGTTATTAGTGATTTTTAAGATACAGTAATGGTATATCCCAAGGGTGACACCTATTCTAAAGCCACCTTATTATTACTTTACTTATGACAAGAAGTTAGCAATGAAGAACAAGTTGCTGTGCACAATGTCTCATTCCTTGATAGCTGAGGATATTAATTCATGAGCTTCAGGCAAGTACATTGATCTTTCTAGCCATCCAGAAATAAAATGTCATGTAGAGCAACTACTTCTTCATTGCTATTCCAGCACAGTTTTTCCCCTCCCTTGAGATTTTTTTTCTCATGGTAAGAATAAAAATGTACCCACTCTTTTCTGAGAAAAGATGACAGACACAATCACAGGTTTAGAGATACTCAGTCTCATTAGTGTCCTCTTTGATGAGCACTGCAATATGCCTCAAATAATAAAAATATACTATGGTTACCATCTCCTCAGAAATAAAATGCTTTTCATTTCCTCCTGCATCAAATTAATATATCCTCATATTGACCCCAAAGAGACCAAGGCTGGTCCTGGACAAATGCACAGTCATGCATGTGGTGGAAAATATGATTGGGAGGATAAAATATGTAAGACTTTTCTACAAATCTTTTTGAGTAAAATGCTGCATGACTTCCCTACCTAAATTCTACCCATTTCCACAGACAGCCTAAATATCCTTGAATATAGTATGATAAATGGAAACACACACAAATCCTAGCAATATCCTAGAACAGCTACAAACACAAAACATATTGAGCAATGCAAAGGAGGGAAAGGTGAGCTACAGTGACAAAATCTAACCACTAACAAAATGAAATAAAGTGGGAGGATAAGAAAGAATGTCAGTTAATGTGCATATGTAAAATAAATATGATTATAAATGTACAAATGTAGACTATATAGAGAGCTGTTGAATATTTAATCCTATAGCCTTTGTGCACTTTGCTATAATGCTTCCAAATAAAGTTTCTTGGTGGCGCCTGGGTGGCTCAGTGGGTTAAGCCTCCACCTTCGGTTCAGGTAATGATCTCAGGGTCCTAGGATGGAGCCCCTCATTGGGCTCCCTGCTCAGCAGGGAGTCTGCTTCCCCCTCTCTCTCTGCCTCTCTGCCTACTTGTGATCTCTTTCTCTCTGTCAAATAAATAAATAAAAATCTTTAAAAAAAATAAAAATAATAAACTTTCTGAATTTCAGGATATAGTGGAAATAATAGGGTATATGACCTTGAGAAAATAGCAAGTATTATTAATATTTTGTTTTAAAGGCAATTTTTAAAAATCATATACTTTGCAGTCAGAGAAATCTGGGTTGTAGTGATTTCTGCATTTTTTCACTTTGAGCAATTATGTATCCTCCCTAAAGGTAACTACTCTCAATATAAAAATTAATAAAACCAAAACCTTTGCCTGTTTCAAAAAAAAAACCCTTTTTTTATTCCTTTGAGGAAGCAAAATTTTAAAATCCTGATTTTATTACTATGCAAAATATTTATTTCTCATGATGTAATCTATCTATTTTATTCCCAGTGTAATTAACATACAGTGTTATATTTGTTTCAGGTGTATAATATAATGATTCAACAATTCTATACATTATTCTTAATCCCTTTCACCCATTTGATCCATTTCCCCAAACACATCCCCTCTGGCAACCACCAGTTTATTCTCCATATTTAAGAGTCTGTTTATTTTTCTGTCCCTTTTTTTGTTTTGTTTCTTAAATTCCACAAATAAGTGAAATCATACGGTGTTTGAATGACTTATTTCACCTAGCATTATAGCCTCTCATTAATGTTACTGCAACTGCAAGATTTCACTCTTTTTTATGGCTGAGTAATATTTTGTTGACCATATATACCACCTCTTCTTTATCCAGATGTCTATGTATGGACACTTGAGTTGTCTCCATATCTTGGCTATTATAAGTGATGCTACAGTAAATATAGGGGTCCATATATTTTTTTTCAAATTAGTGTTTTTCATTTTCTTTGGATCAATAGCAAGTAGTGGAATTACTGGATTATATGATAATTCTATTTTCAATTTTTTGAGGAACCTCCATACAATTTTCCACAGTGGCTGCATTAGTTTGCATTCCTTTGAACAGTGCATGAGGATTCCTTTTTCTCCACATCCTTGCCAACACTTGTTGTTTCTTATGATTTTGTTTTTAGCCATTCTGACTGGTGTGAGGTGCTATCTCATTGTGGTTTTGATTTGCATTTCCCTGATGATGAATAATGTTGAGCATCATTTCATGTGTGTGTTGGTAATCCATACATTGTCTTTGGAAAATGTCTGTTTATGTCCTCTGCCCATTTTTTAATTGGATTCCTCTTTTTCTGGTGATGAGTTGTATAAAGGTTTATATTTTTTGGATATTAACGCATTATTAGATATACCATTTACAGATATTTCCCATTCAGTAGATTGTCTTTTTGTTTTGTTGATTGCTTCCTTTGCTGTGCAAAAGCTTTTTATTTTGATGTAGTTCCAGTAGTTTATTTTTGCTTTTGTTTCCACTGACTCAGGAGAAATATCTAGAAAAGTGTTGCTACATCTGATGTCAGAGGATTATTGCCTGTGCTGTCTTAAAATTTCTATGGTTTCAGGTTGCTCATTTAGGTCTTTAATCCATTTTGAGGGGTGTTTTTTGTGTATGGTGTAAGGAAGTGGGCAAGTTTCATTCTTCTGCATGTGACTATCCAGCTTTCCATATACCACTGGTTGAAGAGACTATCTCTTTCCCTTTGCGTATTCTTGCCTCCTTTCTCATAGATTAATTGACCATATAATTGTCAGTTTATTTTTTAATCCTGGGATCTCTATTCTGTTCTATTGCTCTCTGTGTCTATTTTTTGTGCCAGTATCATACTCTTTTTTTTTTTAAAGATTTTATCCACTTATTTACTTATTTGACAGGGAGGAGAGAGATCACAAGTAGGCAGAGAGGCAGGCAGAGAGAGAGGGAGAGCAGGCTCCCCGCCAAACAGAGAGCCCAATGCGGGGCTCGATTCCAGGACCCTGAGATCATGAACTGAGCCGAAGGCAGAGGCTTTAACGCACCGAGCCACCCAGGCGCCCCCTCAAACTCTTTTGATTACTAGAGCTTTGTAGTGTATCTTCCAGGCTAGAATTGTGATTCTGCCAGGTTTGTTCTTTCTTAAGATTGCTTTGGTTATTCGTGGTCTTTTGTAGTTCCATACAAATTTTAGGATTATTTGTTCTAGTTCTCTGAAAAATACTGTTGGTATTTTGACAGGGACTTCATTAAATCTGGAGATTGCTTTGGGTAATTTTAACATATTTGGGACATTTTAACAATATTGGTTTTCTCATTACATGAGCATTACATACATCTTTCCATTTGTTTGTGTCATCTTCAATTTCTTTCATCAGTGTTTTATAGTTTTCACAGTACAAGTTTTTTCACTTTCTTGGTTGAATTTGTTCCTAGATATTTTATTATTTTTGACGCAATTGTAAATGGGATTTTTTTATTGCTCTTTCTCCTGCATCTTTATTAGTGTATAGAAACCCAACAGATCCTGCAACCTTACTGAATTCATTTATCAGCTCTGGTAGTTTTTTTGTGGAATTTTTAGGATTTTCTAGATTTAGCGTCATGTCATCTACATCACATTAGAAGTAAAAATTTTGCTTCTTCCTCACCAATTTGGATGCCTTTTCTTTTCTTGTCTAATTGCTGTGGCTAGGACTTCCAGTACTATGTTGAATAAAAGTGAGAGTAGACATCCTTGTCTTGTTCCTGATCTAGGGGAAAAGCCCTCAGTTTTTCACCATTGAGGATGATGTTAGCTGTGGGTTTTTTTTATATGATCTTAATTGTATGAAGGTATGTTCCCTCTACACCTACTTTGTTGAGTGTTTTTATCATGATTGGGTATTGTATTTTGTCACATATTTTTCCACATCTATTGAAATGATCAAATGGTGTTTATCCTTCTTCTTGTTGATGAATTGTGATGAATGTTGATGGAATTGTGAACATTAAACCATACTTGCATCCTAGGAGTAAATCCCACTTGGTCATGGGGAATGATTTTTTTTAACATATTGCTGAATTTGGTCTGCTAATATTTTGTTGAGGATTTTTGCATCTTTGTCCTTCAGAGATATTGGCACGTAGTTCTCTTTTTCTGTCATGTTTTATCTGGTTTTGGTGTCATTGGGCCATAAAATGAACTTGGAAGTTTTCCATCCTCTTCTATTTTTTGAAATAGTTTGAAAATAGGCATTAAGTCTTCTTTAAATGTTTGGTAGAATTCACCTGTACAGCCATCTCTTCCTGGGCTTTTGTGGGAGTTTTTGATTACTGATTCATTTTCATTGCTAGTAGTCAGTCTGTTCAAACTTTCTATTTCTTCTTGATTCGGTTTTGGGAGGCTATATGTTCCTAAGAATTAATCTATTTTTTCTAGACTGTCCAGTTTATTGTCATATAATTTACATAATATTCTCCTATAATATTTTGTGTTTCTTTGGTGTTGGTTGTTATTTCTTTTCTTCCATTTCTGATTTTGTTTGAGTCCTCTGTCTCTCTCTTTGATGAGTCTGGGTAAAGTTTTATCAACTTTATTAATCTTCTCAAAGAATCAGCTCCTGATTTTATTAATCTATTCTGTTGTGGGGTTTTTCAGGGGTGCTTTTGGTTTTGTTTTTTGGTTTGGGTTTTCATTTATTTCTACTCTAATATTTATTTTCTCCCTTATATTTGTTTGGGGTTTTGTTTGTTCTTTTTTCTAGCTCCTTTAAATATAAGGTTGGTCGTTTGTTTGCGATTTTTCTTGCTTCTTGAGATAGGCCTGTATGCTGTAATCTTCCTTTTATAACTTTTGCTGCATCTCCAGAATTTTGGAGCTCTGTGTTTTCATTTTCATTTGTCTCTATGAATTTTTTTCACTTCCTCTTTAACTTCTTGGTTAACACATTCATTGTTTAGTGGTAATGTATTTAACCTCCATGTATTTGTGTTCTTTCCAGATTTTTTTTTCTTGTGGTTGATTTCTAGTTTCATAGTATTATGGTCAGAAAAAAATACATAATGTGATTTCAGTCTTTTTGAATTTGTTAAGATTTGCTTTGCGGCCTAGTATGTGATCTATTCTGAACAATGCCCTGTGTACAATTGAAAATAATGTATATTTTCTTGTTATTGGGTGGAATTTTCTGAATATATCGAATATATCCATTAGATCCATCTGGTCCAAAGTATCACTCAAAGCCATTGTTTCTTTATTTCTTTCCTCCTTGGATGTTTTAGCTATTGATGTAAGTGTGGTGTTAGAGTCCCCTACTATTATTGTATTACTATTGCTTTCTTTATGTTTGTAATTAGCTGCTTTATTTATTTGGTTGCTCCCACGTTGGGTACATAAATAGTAACAATTACTATATCTTCTTGTTGAGTGGTTCTCTTTATGATTTTGTAGTGCCCTTTTTTGTCTCTTGTTACAGTACTTGTTTTAAAGTCTATTTTATCTGATGAAAGTATTGCTATCACAACTTTCTTTGCACTTCCATTTGCATGATAAATGTTTTTCCATCCCATCACTTTCAATCTGCATGTGTCTTTAGGTCTGAAATAAATCTCTTGTAGGCAGCATATAGATCTATCTTGCTTTTTTTTTCTTTCTTTTTTTTTTTTTTAAAGATTATATTTATTTATTTGAGAGAGAGAAAGTGAGAGGATGAGAGGAGCGAAGGTCAGAGAGAGAAGCAGACTCTCCGTGGAGCTGGGAGGCCGATGCGGGACTCGATCCCGGGACTCCAGGATCATGACCTGGGCCGAAGGCAGCTGCTTAACCAACTGAGCCACCCAGGCGCCCCTATCTTGCTTTTTTATTCATGTTGTCACCCTGTCTTTTGCTTGGAGTGTTTATTCCTTTTACATTGAAAGTAATTATTGATAGGTAGGTACTTATTTCCCTTTTGTTACTTGTTTTAAGGTTGATTTTATAGTTCTTCTCTGTTCCTTTCTTCTCTTTCTCTCTTCCCTTGTGACTTAATGGCTTTCTTTAGTCATATGCTTGGACCATTTTTCTCTTTATTTTTAGCATGCCTATTACAGGGTTTTCATTTGTGTTTACCATTGGGTTTATATGTAATATCCTATGCATATAATAGTTTATATTAAGTTGATGATTGAATAAGTTTGAACCCATTCCAGAAGCAACAAATTTTTACACTCTTTCCCCCACAATGTTTTAGCTATATAATGTCAAATTTTACATCCTTTTGTTTTGTGAACCCCTTGACTGATTTTTTTTTTTTTAAAGATTTTATTTATTTATTTGACAGAGAGAGAGAGAGATCACAAGTAGGCAGAGAGGCAGGCAGAGAGAGAGGGGGAAACAGGCTCCTGGCTGAACAGAAAGCCCCATGTGGAGCTCAGTCCCAGGACCCTGAGATCATGACCCAAGCCCAAGGCAGAGGCTTTAACCCACTGAGCCACCCAGGTGCCCCACCTTGACTAATTTTTATAGATATACTTGAATTTGTTGCTTTTCTGTTTTAGCCTCATTAAAGGTATTAATCTACTTTTATTATGTTTATATGTACCTTTGAAATTTTTTCCTTTCCTACTTTTTTTATTCCTGCTTATGGTCTTCCCTTTCCACTGAAAGAATCCCCTTTAACATTTCTTGTAAAACTGGTTTAGTGGTGATGAATTCTTTTAATGTTTTTTTGTCTGGAAACTGTCTCTCCTTCTATTCTGAATGATAGCCTTGCTGGATAGAGTATTCTTGGCTGCAGGGTTTTTGTTTGTTTTTCCATTTTGTTGGGTTTTTTTGGTTTTTTGGTTTTTTGTTTTTCCCTTGCATCACTTTGAATATATCATGCCACTTCCTTCGGGACTGCAATGTTTTTGCTCAAAAATCAGCTCATAGCCTGATACCATTCCCCTTGTCTGTAACTATTTTCTTTCCTCCTGCTGCTTTTAAAATCTTCTCTTTAACACTATTTTTTGCCATTTTAATTATTATGTCTTTTTGTCAACTTCCTTGGGTTTGTTCTGTTGTGGACTCTGTGCCTCCTGGATCTGGATTTCTGTTCCCTTGTGCAGATTTGGGAACTTTTCAGGTATTATTTCTTCAAATACACTTTCTGTCCTCCTCTTCTCCTTCTGGATTCCCTATAACGCAAATGTTATTGTGCTTGATGGTATCTCTGTGTTCCCTTAATCTGTTTTCATTTCTTATTATTTTTCTCTCTCCTGTTCAGCTTGGTTGCTTTCCATTACTCTGTCTTCTAGCATCCTGATCTAGTCTTTGGATTCCTTTAGTCTACTATTTTATTCACTCTAGTTAATTTTTAATTTTGGTTATTGAATTCCTCATCTATGATTGGTTCTTTTTTACATTTTCTATCTGTTTGTTGAGGCCTCACTGAAGTCCTTCACTTTGTGATTATCTTTATGTCCATTACTTTGAATTCTCTATCAGACATATTGCTTAGCTCCATGTCACTTAGGTCTTTTGCTGTGATTGTGGTATATTCTTTCATTTGGGACATATTCCTTAGTCTCCTCACTTTGTCTAACTCTCTGTGTCTGTTTCTATGTGTTAGGAAAGTCAGCTACATCTCTTGCTTTTGGAAATAGTGGCCTTATGGAAAAGCAGTCCCTGCAGTGCAATGTCCTCTGCTCACCAGGACCTAGTCCTTCAGGAGTATATCCTGTTTATGTTGCATTTGCCCTACTGTTGTGGTTGGGATGTGTTTGCCTTCAGTGTAGTCATCTGTAATGTCTCTCTTTGCCTATTGTGGGCAGGGTTTGATTTCTGTGTTAAAGGGGCCAATCTGGAGCTGCCTTTAGCTTGAATTGTGTCAGACCAGATGTTTACTAGAACTGCAGTCTCACTGAACTACAGGGCACTCTCCATGTGTTATCCCCTGAGAGTTTTTCTTTGGTCAGGGGGACAGCAGTCAGACCAGATATCTGCCTTTAGCCCACTGTTAGAGCTGCAGTTGAACCAGTGTTTATCTTCCCCTCTTCCCAGAGCCAGAGTAACTGGGGTGTTGCTGGCTCCTGTCAGGGCTGTCTGTGCAATGCCACACTTGTGAGCAGCAATGGATGGACTCCTGCCAAGTAGGACATACTGGTTGGAATGGATCAATAGGAGAATACAGGGGTGAGGTACACTCTTAACAAGCTAAGTGGAGAGTATTTGTGCTTGTTCCTGAAGGTGTCCCTGAATCTAGGCTGGGGGTGGGGAGAGAAATGGGGCCCACCATCTCTTTTGTTCTTGGAGAAGTCTCCTGAAGATCCCTGTCCTTCCTGCACATAAACTGAGATTAGTAAATAAATCTCCTTCCAGTATACGCCAAGCATTTTTCCAACTGCTGCTTCTATCCTGTATCTTAGTGGGGTTGTCTGCTCTCTTTAAAGGCAGGGACTCAGGTTCCTATTGCCCTCCTGCTTTCCTAGAGCACTGATATTTAAAGCTCCAGATGTTAAGTGCCACTGATGGTAAAAACTTGCAAAGTTAAGCTTCTGTCATTTTTAAAACCAATATCATGGAGATTTGTCTTCCCAGTTCAGGTCCCCCAAACCTGGGGTTCTGGTGTGGGGTCTGGTCCTGTCCTTTGTCCATGCTTGAGGTGTCCCTCCTGTTGTGGTTAGCCTCACGGGTTAATCTGGTTCCAAACCATGCCTCCATCCTTCCTACTGGTGTCAGTGTGGGTTCTTCTCTATAATTAGCTGTAGAGAGTCTATTCTGCCAGTTATTTACATCTAGCTTGAGATAAGATAAGCTTAGGATCTTCCCAGTCTGCCATTTTCCTACAAGTGTTTGTGAAATTTAAATAATATAATATATAAAAAATATAGTGTTTGAAACAGGTACTCAATGTACATGTGGGAAGGTAATATGATAGCATTATTAAGAAGTTAAATTACAGAATGAAACAAAATATGGTTTGAATTTTGGCTTTACCATCTTTTAGAATTTTTTAATATGTTCAACATATTAACATTAATACATGTACTTCTCTAGGCCTGTTTTCTCATCTATAAGTGGATTCATAAGATTTAGTATCTTTTTCTTATATGTGTTTCAAAGAAGTCCTATGTTTATTTTTTATCCTAAAATGTTCCACATCTTTATATAATTACTCATTTATTTCTCAGTATCCACCACAGAATAAATGTTCCTGTTTTCAGATGCTGTGATTTATTTAGCAACACATACACCAAGCCCATTACATAGTAAGTGATCAATATATATGCATTAGATAAGTGACTAAATTAATAGTACCTACCTCATAAGGTTATTGTTTACCTCTGGGTTGATACTTCAAAAATAATCATAGAATAGTTATGATTATTTTCTCTAATTCAGATTCAAATCAATGTTGATGTATACAAGACAAAGTGAACTCCACCTAGAAAGTATTTAAAATGAAGGTATAATCTCCATAAAATTTGTTTTGTTTTCTCAGAATTTATAAGGCTGGCCTAGAAAATAGAGATAAATGGGATCCAAGGAATTTTTGACTGTAATAAAATAGATAGATATAGACAAACCCAAGGATTAGATTTAAAGATCCAAAAGGAATTAGGCAAATTGGCTAATGTATTCTTACTGGGTAATCTCAAAGAAATGAAGTTTAGAGCTATACAAAATAATGAGTGAAAAACAGAAAGGGAAGGGCACCTTGGTGGCTCAGTGGTTAAGTGTCTGCCTTCAGCTCAGGTAATGATCCCAGGGTCCTGGGATAGGGCCACACCAGGCGGGCTCCCTGTTCATCAGGGAGTCTGCTTCTCCCTATGTTCTTCCCCTCTCGACCTCCCCCACCCCCACTCATGCTTGCTCTCTCTCTCCCCCAAATGAATAAATAATATCTTTATTTCTTTTTAAAGATTTTATTTACTTATTTTTGAAAGAGAGAGAGAAAGAGAGCATGAGGTGCGGGGGAGAGAAACAGAGGGAGAAGAAGACTCCCTGCTAAGCAGGGATCCCAGAAGGGGACTCAATCCCAGGGTCCTGGGATCATGACCTGAGCTGAAGGCAGATGTTTAATCAACTGAGCCAGCCAGACATCCAACAAAAGTCTTAAAAAAAAAAAAAAATAGAGGGATGCCTGGGTGGCTAAGTCAGTTAAGCTTCTGACTTTGACTCAGGTCATGATCCTAGAGTCCTTGGATTGAGCCCAGAGTGGGGCTCGCTGCTCATGCTTCTCCATCTCCCTCTCTGTCCCTTCACCCAACTGTACGCTCACACTCTCTCTCTCTCTCTCAAATAAATAAAATTTTTAAAAAATAAAGTAATTAAAAATAAAAAAAATTTAAAAAGGAAATGGAAAAGGAACTGATCCAGTTGCAAAATGTTTCATTCATTCTTCTCACAGTCATTTATCAGGCACCTCCTCTGTGTCAGGCAACATTCTAGAAAGAGGAGATAAAAAGTAGTTGAGCTAACTGCTGAACTGTACACTTAAAAATAATTAAGGTGTAAATTTTATGTGTTTTTATCATAGTTAAGACAAAATTGAGATAGAAGGACATGGTTATTTCTCTGATGGAAACTTAAAATGATGTGAACAAATATAAACAATGAAGAGAAAAAAACAAACAAAATAGGTTGTGATTAGTGCTGTGAATGGAGCAAGGAGAGAATAAAAGAGTTAAGACTGGGGAGAAGAGTAACTCTACACTGGATAGGTGACCAGCTCTTTCTGGAATGATAATATATAAAGAGAATCCTAAAAGTTGAAAAGAGGATACCCTTAGTGAGAAAGAAAAGAGCAATCAGGGCAGAAAGGATAATATATGTAAAAGCCCTAATAGCAAAATCTTAGCAGATTCAAGAGATTAATATATATTTTAAAAGCAGAAAACATGGGGATTGGTGGCAAATTGGATGAATTTGTAGAGTTAATTCAGTCTCACTCCTGTTGGGCCTCCTATGCTGGGAATAAATTATGAGTAACGCAGATAAGTATCTGTTTTCATGTATTGCATATTCTGGTTAAGGCATTTAGATAATACTTAATCAGCAAATAGCCGAGCATGTTGTATGGCACCCATAAAATTAAAATATTTTGTGTTCTAAAGAATGACTGAGTGGATGTTTCATGTTTGATGGGCAGAAAAGCCCTTTCCGGGAAGATAACATTTAAGTAAGTTGTAATCTGCATGACAAGAAAGAGTTAGCAAGTCAGCAGACATAAAGCAGCTATTAAGTTCCTAAGATAGGAAAAACTTAAGTTTTTTTAAAAAAAAATGGAATGAAGACTAACGTGGCTGAGTAATTGGAAATAAAGGTAGAACTGAATATTGAATAAGACAATAGTGAATGAGAAAGACCTGGATTACACAGGTCTTTGAAAGCCAGGGAAAGAGGTTGAGTTTCATGTTAAGTAAAGGGTTGAATACAAGTGAGTTAAAAATAGAGATTTAGCAGCATGAAGTCTCTGAGACCTTGGCAGGGCAGTAGAGCTTTGGGAATAGAAGTTTCATTGAACTGGAATAAATCTGAAGTAAAAAGGGAGGAAGAGGAGATAGGATACATAGATCATATTTGTAAGAAAATTTGAGGTGAATGAGAAGTGAAAATCTGAAATTGACTTGATAAGAATATGGAATTATTTATATAACTTCTCTTTCCAAGAACAATTACCTCTTCCAGTGCAAATATGGAGAAACCACCCATTCTTCCAGGGTTTGATTTTGTCAGGAGAATAGGATTGAAGGAATGGGGAAGAGAACTGAGTATTAAATAATAACAATAACAATAAAATATCATGGAATTCTAGCTAGGCAAGTAAAAATCAACCAGAAAGATGCTATGCATAGTGAGAAATTAGATGGTTTTAATGAATTAAACTTTTCGATGTTACCACAGTCAGTTACTGGAGTAAATAAGGTCAAATGGAACACTGTGGCAAAAGCACAGAGTTTTTAAATTGTTGATTAGATTCTGCTGTTTCTGGTTACTAGCTCCAGGATTTTAACAGCATGAGTAGCTACAGAAGATAAATTAGAACGAAAGGTCACTATAATAGACATAAAGAAACCGGAAGCTGAGATATTCTTCTGCGAATAAAATCACCAAGGATGTTTAAAACATTAGGACATTAAGAGCTAGGACTTATAAATAAGAAAGGATGACCAGGAGGTTTAGTACTTGACAGCAGTGATTTGGAATTTTAATTGTGTGCATCGCAATATTCAAGTTGGGCTGTCTTTATCGTGCTCTACAAGTTTGATCCCATTTATTAAAAGCTATGAGCAAACATTTGGTAATATTTATGATTGCACTAAGAAATTAAATAGAAGTTATAAGTAAATGTGTTTACTAATATTTTAGGTAATTATTTAATTGCTATTTAATGTTTAAATGATAATGCTTCTTAGGTTACATTGTGTGGGTAAATGCTTTAACTGTTCCAGAAATTATATAAAATACTCAAAATTTTAATATCTCCCAGTATAACGTCATTACTTAAAATTCTAATTATTAAAATGTTTGCCACAAAGAGGACATCCAAATGGTCAACAGACACATGAAAATGTGCTCAACATCACTCAGCATCAGAGAAATACAAATCAAAACCACAGTGAGATACCACCTCACACCAGTCAGAATGGCTAAAATTAGCAAGTCAGGAAACAACAGATGTTGGCAAGGATGCGGAGAAAGGGGAACCCTCCTACACTGTTGGTGGGAATGCAAGCTGGTGCAGCCACTCTGGAAAACAGTATGGAGGTTCCTCAAAAAGTTGAAAATAGAGCTACCCTATGACCCAGCAATCGCACTATTGGGTATGTATTTACCCTAAAGATACAAACATTGTGATCCAAAGGGGCACGTGTACCCGAATGTTTATAGCAGCAATGTCCACAATAGCCAAACTATGGAAAGACCCTAGGTGTCCATCAACAGAAGAATGGATAAAGAAGAGGTGGTATATATATACAATGGAATACTATGCAGCCATCAAGAGAAACGAAATCTGGCCATTTGCAACGACATGGATGGAACTGGAGGGTATTATGCTAAGCGAAATAAATCAGTCAGAGAAAGACAATTATCACATGATCTCTCTGATATGAAGAATTTGAGAGTCAAGGTGGGAGTTTGTGGGGGTGTGGGGGAAAGAAATGAAACAGGAAGGGATGGGGAGGGAGACAAACCATAAGAGACTCCTAGACTCACAAAATGAACTAAGGGCTGCTGGGGGGGCGGTGGGTGGGTAGGGATAGGGTGGCTGGGTTGTGGACATTGGGGAGGGTATGTGCTATGTTAAGTGCTGTGAAATGTGTAAACCTGATGTTTCACAGACATGTACCCTGGGGCAAATAATACATTATGTGTTAATAAAAAAAAAAAAATGCCACAAAAACACCACAATTTTCTTGTGAGCTGCATTTTACTAAACTCTCATCAGATTTTTTTTTAAGATTTTATTTACTTATTTGACAAAGAGAGAGAGATCACAAGCAGGCAGAGAGGCAGATAGAGCGAGAGGGGGAAGTGGCTCCCTGCTGAGCAGAGAGCCCAATGTGGGGCTCGATCCCAGGGCCCTGAGATCACGACCTGAGCCAAAGGCAGAGGCTTAACCCACTGAGCCACCCAAGTGGCCTTCTCATCAGATTTTTTTTAAACATTCTATTTCATGTTTATGCCAGGGTAATAGTTGTATTGCATATGAAAGTTTTCAGAGCACTGTTACCTTTCTCTTAGCTGTTGGAAAAAGTTAATTGACCAGGATTAGATAAACTAATAAGTCAAACTTGCCTACATTAAACAAATATCAAGAGATCGTTCCTAAAACACTAAAGCTTTCTTAGTTTGGAAGAACTGTATACTCCTTTGGGAGAGGTTACCCTGAGACATTCTTAGAGAGGGGGAATGAATGATAACTACTAGGCTATACCTTATTAATCAGGACTTCTTCCAGTGATATTTTATCTTAGTTTAAAGGAGAAAATTCTATTCGTTGGGAACCAAACCTGTTAAGTGGCAGGAATTCAGCTTGTTTGTGAACATTTTTCATCATGAAATTTCTCTCACTGTAAAGAAGGCACTGTTTTTTTTTTTTTTTTTTTTTTTAAGATTTTATTTATTTGACAGTGAGAAAGGGGACACAAGCAGAGGGAATGGTAGCGGGAGAAGCAGGCTTCCTGCAGAGCAGAGAGCCCGATGCGGGGCTCGATCCCAGGCCCCTGGGATCTGACCTGGGCCGAAGGCAGCTGCTTAACGACTGAGCCACCCAGGTGCCCCAAGAAGGCACTGTTGAAGAACATATTGCCACATTTCATAGAAGCAGACTTAAATAGGACATTAAATGAAAACTTTCTTCATTCCACAACAAACATTAAGCACTAAGTCACTGGATTCCAGAAGAATGTACAGATAATAGCTTCTCCCCACTGGAAGAGTAATAGTAAGAGCATTAAGCTTGGATTCAAACTTAAATTCAAGTATTGGGCCTTTACTCATTATGTTACCTTCAATAATTTACCTAAGCCACTAAATCTTAGGTTTCCTTTCCCTCCAATAGTTAATAATAATAATCTGTCATGCTACCATTCCCTCCTGCTGGGAAGCTAAAGTGAATTAAAAATAAGTGTTATATACAAAGAACTAAGCTCATGGCCTGGCACATTATAAATGCTTAGCAAATGGGATTATTATTTTTATTGGTAATAACAAAACTTCATCACAAAGGAAGATGCTGTTAAAAAAATCCTCCTCTAATTATTATTCCTTTCTGTAAGGTTGGAGAAGGAGTCTAACGCAAGAGTTTATATACTGGTTTAGGGAATAGAACTTATCTCTCTGGCATACTGTGTTGAGAAGCCTCCCAGAAAGCCCATTTTTAGTTTTAAAAAGCCTCATGTCCTCGAAATAATACAAAAGTTGCTCAGAACCTTTCTTAATGAGGTTGAAACTGAATAACTGAATTGCAACTGGGATTTTTGCTCTGCCTGCAGAAAGAGGGAAGAGATCATTGACCAACAGCCTAATCCTGTTTTTCAGCTGTCAGGTAATAAACATACCAGGTTTTACTTTTACAAAGTCAAAATAGGGGCCCTGGGAGATTCAGTTGGGTAAGCATCTTTCTTCAGCTCAGGTCATGATCCCAGGGTCCTGGGATCAAGTCCCATATTGGGCTCCTGCTCTGCAGGGAGTCTGCTTCTACCTCTCCCTCTGCTCCTCCCCCCTGCTCATTCTCTCTCTCTCTCTCTCTCTCTCTCTCTCTCTCTCTCTCTCTCTCTCTCATATAAATAAAATCTAAAAAAGAACAAAAAACAAAGTCTGAAGTAAACCAGTGTTCAGACTAGAATCCATGGGTATCTTTGGGGTATTTGACAAATGACATTTGATAGTAAATGCAAGTTATGCAGTTATGGTTGTTTTAGCCAAGACATTATGATTTTTCCTTGGTAAAAAGCAAGTGCAGTCAATTTATAGAGGCCGAAATCCATCCTGGCCAGCAAGATTTGCCTGAACCCCAAATGAACACATTATCCCACGTGAGAAGAGATGACATGAGTCAGATAAGAAAGTAGGTGCTCGGGGCGCCTGGGTGGCTCAGTCATTAAGCGTCTGCCTTTGGCCCAGGTCAGATCCCAGGGTCCTGGGATCGAGCCCCGCATCGGGCTCTCTGCTCTGCAGGAAGCCTGCTTCTCCTGCTACCATTCCCTCTGCTTGTGTTCCCTCTCTCGCTGTGTTTCTCTCCGTCAAATAAATAAAATCTTAAAAAAAAAAAGAAAGTAGGTTCTCATTCCTTTATGCATAGAATTAAGAATAATCGGAATCAGGGTGCCTGGGTTGCTCAGTCAGTTAAGCGTCTACCTTCAGCTTAGGTCATGATCCCGGGGTCCTGGGATCAAGTCCCACATCGGGCTCCTTGCTCAGTGGGGCGTCTGCTTCTTCCTCTCCTTCTGCCTCTCCCGCTGTCCCCCTGCTCATGCTCTCTCTCTCTCTCAAATAAATAATCTTAAAAAAAAAGAATAATTGGAGTCAAATGTGTCTGTGCCCATCCAATCACTAATCTGGGGAGAGAGGACTTTGTGTATATTGGTAAGCAACTGTGTATCTTCTGGCACAGGGCTCAGACTCATGTACATTCAGTAACAGGATGGCAATAGCCTCTTTTGACTGACAGAAGTATTCCAGATCCCGTGACAATAATAATTCTTGTTGAAAGTCAATAAATTAGCATTCTGGATGTGTGTGTGTGTGTGTGTGTGTGTGTGTGTGTGTGTGTAAAATGCTCAGCTTTGCGTTCTTTTGGAAGGGTTAGCTTAATGTCTCTTGGCAAGTCCATATCCTATTGCTCTGTGAAAGCCTCTTTTCAAGTTGAAGTGTTTTCATGTCCCTAAAATGACTAAAATATTAGAATCTATGTTGAACTTATGCTAACAGTCACACTCTGTAGCCTGTTGTTTTTTTTTTTTTAAACAGGACACTGAAAACCATTTTTAAGTTTTTTTTTTTTTTTAAGATTTTATTTATTTATTTGACTGAGAGAGAGAGATGACAAGTAGGCAGAGAGGCAGGCAGAGAGAGAGAGGGGGGAGCAGGCTCCCCGCTGAGCAGAGAGCCCAATGCAGGGCTTGATCCCAGGAATCTGGGATCATGACCTGAGCCGAAGGCAGAGGCTTTAACCCACTGAACCACCCAGGCGCCCCATTTTTAAGTTTTAAATCAAAATTGTATCAAGAATATGATGAGATCAGGATGTTTCTTTCTATCACAGGTTGGGGCAGTTCAATAATTTTGTGGTATTTTGCCTGGGAGCCCATGACAAGTAGATTAATTGCCTCCAAATGACAGAATCACCACAGAGAGTAGGTCTTAATTTTTTTTTAAGATTTTATTTATTTATTTGACAGAGAGAGAGAGAGCACAAGTTGGGGAGCAGCGGGCAGAGTGAGAGGGGGAAGCAGACTCCCTGCTGAGCAAAGATGCTGATGCTGCAGGGATTAATCCCCAGACTCTGAGATCATGACCAGAGCCAAAGGCAACTGCTTTAACTGACCAAGCCATCCAGGTGCCCCATTAATTTCTAATACCAGTGTATAAATAATAGATTTAGAATAAGCAATGGGATCTGACATAATAAACACTAAGCCAAAGGATATTCAGTGTCATGTATTTCTGTGCTTTGTTGTGTAACAACCTTCAAGACTCTGCAACTATATTACATGTACATTGGCTATAGATCGTTCTTTGATGTGTTCATTCAATAGCCTTAGGCCTCCTGTGCACTGCATTATTGGTATTTAGCTGCCAGCACACACACATACACACACACACACACACACAAAATAATCAAGATGAATAATATCTTAATGAAAGTGTTTTAAGAAATAAAATTAATGTAAGGATTCATGATAAATGAAATATCAAGTATATATATTACCAGTATTACTGATTTTCTTTTTACCTCAGATTCCAGTGTGACTTAACAGAGCTCTGAATTATTTGGTGCATTACAGCAAACTCTGGCTAACTTAAATTTCATTAAAAAGACATTAAGTACCTCACAGTATAGTTAGAAATTTAAAGAACCAGGCTTAGAAAATGTACCCTTAATACAAAAATTTTAGGTAGCAAAGAAAGGACTACTGTATCAGTTTGGTTATTATGTGATTGTTATCATTTTTCCCATTGATACTTCATAACCAGACTCTGCAATAAAGTAATTTTTAAATCTCTTTGCATCTTTGTAATGCTCCTCTGTGTCCAGGTTGTTGGGTGGGAACAGAAAATCCAGAGCCCAAGAGTGATACATGTGTCTTAGATTTTAAGGATTAGATAGAGCTCAATTTGCTTCTTGTTAAAACCTGCACAATGGAAGATTCCACTGAAATAAGAAATATATTCAGTTGCAGGATAGTAATTAAAATGGCCAATGTCTACTATGTCCATTATTATCTGGAGCCCTAGACTGTATCAAAGTGAAAGCCCAAGCCAGTTATTCAAATGGAAGGATAAAAAAATACAAAAGACAAACAGAGAAGTGATATTAAAAAAGCAAAAATATGGGGCACCTGGGTGGCTCAGTGGGTTAAAGCCTCTGCCTTCGGCTCAGGTCATGATCTCAGGGTCCTGGGATCAAGCCCCGCATGGGGCTCTCTGCTCAGAGGGGAGCTTGCTTCCCCCTCTCCCTCTGCCTGCCTCTCTGCCTACTTGTGATCTCTCTCTGTCAAATAAGTAAATAAATAATCTTAAAAAATAAAAAAGCAAAAATAGCCTTTGAACTGGTCATATAGATTTCTAACTCAGTGATATAGTCAGAAACTTCAGCTAGAGTAGGAAAAAAGAATTTAATAGGAAAACAAAAGTATTCCTGAAATAGATTTCATTTTCTTGGTATTAAAAATGAGAATCACTCATGCAGTGCTCAAAGAAACTTTTGCTTACTAGATGAAAAACCAAATAAATTCAAGGGGATCTAAATAAAAATTCAAAAGAAAATACCATCTTTTATCCAGTTACTATAGGTATTCTACAGGTGCCATTCAGGAATGTGTGTGTAATATGAGACAGACTATTAAAAAGCAACCAGTTGATAGTGCATGATGAGGTCAATACATTTTCTTCCCTCCAAAAAATACACAAAATTTTCCCCCAAGATCATCTCAGGCATCCAGGTATTGATAAATGGATATCAGCAAGTTAAAAGCACATATTTGCAAAGAACTCTTAGAGCTGACTCTGCAGCCTTCTTTCCAGCTACTGCAGTGCACCCAGACTCAAGTGTTGTCATTGTCTTACGGTTTTGCTGTGAAAACTAGGGGCATTACTGCCAGAGAGAAAGTCTTAACGTGAGGCTGCAGTTGTGTGTACAGGAGTGGTTCTTATTTTCTGTTTTGCATTTCAGAAGTATCTGGCCTCTAGGTCCATGCTGCTTGACTCTCTCAGTTTATCTCAGTGTAACAAAATGGCACCCGCAACTCAGCCTCATAGCCGTTTTGCAATTTCAAAGGTAGGGGAAAGGGAGAAGGGAGGATTGGGCAGAGAAATCAGCTTACTTTTTAGCAGAGAGGAGAATATTTCCTATGAAATTCCAGTTTCTTTCACTTCATTCAACAGAATTCAACAAATGACTACCCTAAAATGCAAGTGAGTCCACAAAATAAATTTCTGGCAAAAAGGAATAGGCATCCTCATCTAACTGGGTATTTTGCCACCCAGAACAAATTCAAGTTCTCTTGGTAAAGATGAAAGAGCTATGAATTGGCAACTAATTGCATCTGCTATCATTTATCAGCATGCATCTGCTTTCATAGTAATTTTATTTCTGTGGATCTTCCCGATGAAACTCCTCCCTCCATGAGGTTAGGAACTAGAGTTGACTTGCTTACCATTATTCCCCTAGCGTAGAACAATATGAAATTGAAACAGAAATGATATCTTCTACATGGTCATTGTGAAGATTCAAATTTCACACAGGAATAACAATGGGCATGAAAATGATAATGCTTAACCCAATGTTCTTTACTGGCGGTGTCCTCCCAGAAAATACCTGGCGATGCCAGGAGATTTTTTTAATGATCATGATTGGAAGGAGAGATATTACTGGTGGGTAGAGAAGAGGAATTCTGCTAAACGTGCTGTGATACACAGGAAGCACCCATAAAAGAATTGCCCCATCCAAACTGACATGACATCTGGTCTATGCCGGCAGTGCCAAGGTTGAAAAGCCTTGGCTTAAACTCATTTTACTTAATTTGTAATATTCTAGAAAAGTTGAAAAACAGCTTCAGCAACCACTTTTCTTATTTTCCCTTCATACCATCTCCCTCCCCATCTTTTTCTGATAGAAAGAATATATATTGTTTATATATGTACAATTTACATACTGTTGTATGTAAAGATATACAGAATATAGATACTACATCACTACTCCTGACTGAGGTTGGGGAGCTCAAGATCAGCATCCCCAAGATGAATCAGACAGGCATTTGTATAAGAGGCATTTAATGACCTGATAAATGCTTCCTCCTATCTTGTTGCCTGCCTTTGGGAACACCTGTGAGTGCCTTTTCTATCCATAGAAAGCACACCCAAGTCTTATTTCCTATCAAAGAAGTCAAGCATAATAGAAAGAACAAAACTGATAATGATATTTTTTTGTTGTGACAACTATTAGTTTATACATTTTCATTATGTTAATCAGAAAGAAAAGATAAGAGTATATCATTTCTAGCTAATAAATATCACAGAATTTTAATATGGAGAACCCCATAAGGCTAGAAACCTACCAGAAATACCTATGGAATATTTCTAAATGAGTAGTAGCTATCCTTACGATTCTAAGTCAGCTTCTCTGATTAATTCCCTATGGCTGCTATTAACAAACAACCACAACTGGGTGCTTAAAACAATGAAATTTATTCTTACATCATTCTGGGGGGCAGAAGTCCAAAATCAAGGTGTCAACAAAACTGCACTCCCGCCAGGGGAGAACCGTCTTTTCTAGCTTGTGGTGGCTAACCAGCATTCCTTTCTTTGGCTTGTATCCATATGAACCCAATCTGTGTCTGTCTTCATATCCACTTTCTCCTCTGAGTATCTGTTCCCTGTATGTCTCTTATAAGAATATGTGTCATTTAAAAAAAAAAAAAAGAATATGTGTCATTTGATTCAGGACCCACCCTGGACAATCCAGGGTGATTTTATCTCAAGATCCTTAACTTGATTATACCTGCAAATAGCTTTTTTTCCAGATATGGTAGTATTCATAGATTCCAGGAATTTTATGTAGGTGCCTCTTGGAGAATCTTTTTTCACCTAATCATTTGAGATTTTTCTTTCACTTTGAATATTAGTTTTTAAATGATTCCATACTTTAGTCATTTCATCACAGCAAAGCTAATTTTAATTTATAATATGTCTCATAGTTCTGTATTTGGATTATATGTTGGTTACACACGTTTGTATCACTAGTTTTATTGCTATAGGGATATATTTCCCCTTTAGTTATATATCTGCGTATTACCTTGTTCATTTACTATTAATATCACTGGATTATTCTTCACATTAACAGTATTACACAGAATATTAAGATCTTATCTAGATCATTCTTTTTTTTTTTTAAAGATTTTATTTATTTGACAGAGAGAAACACAGCAAGAGGGGGAACACAAGCAAAGGGAATGGTAGTGGGAGAAGCACTACAGTTAAAGCCGAAGGCAGAGGCTTTAACCCACTGAGCCACCCAGGCACCCCGATCTTATTTTATTTTATTATTATTATTATTATTATTATTAGAATGGATCTTTTAAACAAAATTCCAGGAAAATATAACTGGTTATATCGTAGTTTCCCCACATGAAATACTGAAAGCATATTCTGCATTCACTGTAATATCGGCCCAAGCCATCGAACTCTTCTACTACAGTTTGCACATTGGCAAAAGGGAAAAGTGCCACCATTTACCATGACTCCAGGTACGCCCTTGGAGTCTAACACACTGTTGGCACAATCTGGAAGTTCTGTGGATTCTTAACCTCTGTTGATACTACTATCGCCAGTAAGCATATAATTATTACTCTATTACAGTCTATTCATCTCACTACAAAAATTACTATTGTTCATGGTCCAGCCCGTATTAAGGAGACCCATACTATATGACTGGGAACAGTAGTGCTGACAAGACTGCTAAATACACAGCTGAAAATGGGCCCACACATCCAATTTATGAACACGCTTTATCCCTGTATGTTGTTCTCAATGATTAAGAAAATATCCTGCAATCTGAAAAATACAAATCGATGCAAAAGAGTGCTAAACATTTACCAGGTGGAGTATATTTCAGGCCAAATGGACTTCCTGTACCCCTTTACTTTGGACCATCAGATGGGATATCCATATAGATTTGGAACATTAAGGAATTAAAAGATAATTTGTCCCCTGAGGCCCACTCTGGACCCAGCATGACTCCAAATGGATTTTATAGATTTACCACCAGCTTTAGGCTATTTCTACTGTTTGGTTATTATCTGTATGATTAGTGAACAAATTGAATGCTATCCAATTAGACATACTGATGCCACAACATTGGTAAAGAAATTAATAACTGACATTTTTTTTTTGTCTTGGTATTACTTAATGGATTAAATCAGACCAAATAACTCATTTTACAGCAGAAACAAACTACTTGCTTACAAAAACTCTGAGGTACTCATTACAGTTCCATACCTTACACCATTCTCAATTATAAAGGCAAGTTGAATATAAAAATCTAGACAAAAAAAAAAGGACATTAGAAGAATCTCTCAAGAAATGACTTAAATGACCAGAAGCATTATCCCTGTCCTTTATAAAAATCCAGAATACTCTAAATAGGAGACATGGATTAACTCCTTTTGAAATAGTTTTCCTTAATCCTATGCCTACTAGTTTCCATTCCGAGATTGAACGAACATCATGGGGACTTAAGTGAACAATTAATTGTATGATTGGGTATAATAAAAGAACTAACATACTTAGTGCAAGTCCTCAACAGGTAAAAAAGACATGGTCTCCACCGACTGACAAGCCCTTCTATTCCTTTCAACCAGGAGATTGGGTGTACATTAAGATTTTTAGAAGAAAGCATAAACGGTCATCTCACTGGGAAAAAACTTACAAAATACTGCTGTCCTACACTGCCACCAAAATTAAAAAAAAATGAAAAATAAAAACACAAACACCTCTGGGATTCATGGGAGCCACACCAAGCTAGACCCAGATCATTCCTCCTATGTCGTAGTATTTTCTAAAATACATGCACACATACATATATAAATAAGGATTTGCAACATTCCACGTATTTTAGAAATTCATGAGAAAACATTTCTTTTCTTTTTGAAATTCTTTTGAGCAATTAAGACCTTTAACTATGATGTCAATCAGTTTAATCTTTTGTAAGCTATGAGTCACCGAGGAAATACACTTGGAAATATCTGTTAAAATATTTTAGTTTTAAAAATAAGAGCAATTAAAATATCAGATCACATTTATAGGATAGCTCACAAGCCATTGTGTATATGTTCAAGATATCAGGATTTAGCATTGGAAAAGAATGATCTAGATAAGGGGGCGCCTGGGTGGCTCAGTTGTTAAGCTTCTGCCTTCGGCTCAGGTCATGATCTCAGGGTTCTGGGATCGAGCCCCACCTTGGGCTCTCTGCTCAGCGGGGAGCCTGCTTCCCCCTCTCTCTCTGCCTACTTGTGATCTCTGTCAAATAAATAAATCCTTAAAAAAAATAAAAATAAAAATAAGTAAAATAAAATAAGATCCATCCTAAAATTGAAGTAAATTCGGGTTGTCTGAAGGGATGTATAAGAGATCTTCTTGTGGTTTTGAAACCATTTCTATAGATGCAGGCAGTTTGGAATGGCATAGGGCTTGGCATCATCAGGGAGAAGTAGTAGACTAGCTAGGTGTGAAGTCTTTTAATAATGTAAGATAGTAGAGGGGTTGGTGAATAGGGCTTGTTCATAGGTGATCTGCCTCTATGTAGAGAAGGCCTATGTCTTATGAACTGTAAAAGAACAGAAACAGCATGAGGAACATAGAGGTGAATGGGAGCCTCATGTAAGAGTGATGGCTTTCTCAATCAGGGTGGCAGCCATGGCTATAGCACATGGGCGTGGGGGCGTGGCTGATGCCATAGTGTCTAATTGACATAAGAAATATGCCATAGGACATATCTGAGAAATAAAAGGTTATCTTAGAATATTTCCAGCAATTCCGTTATTTTTATGGTGATATAGGTGAAAATGTTTATCAAAATTGAATAACCTGAGACGCACGGATGTGGACAATGCTAATTTTAAGCCTTCAGAGGAAATCAATGCCACTTCCAAGGGTCAAGAAACAGGCTCAGGGTAGGTATGTGGGAAGAAGGCATATAGAGATTTGGCAAGGGAAGCAAAATTAGGAATCTGTTGGCAAAAGTAGCAGCTCCCCTAGAAATTTACATAGCTGCTTTTTCATTTTGGGGAAAGATAGGGAACAAAATTGCCTCAAAGCATTTTGGTGTGAATTTTGAATGCCCTGAGATATTTCATGTTCTAAGTACATAACAGTCATCTTCACCCAGTGAAGTTTAGATTGGAAGGCTTTCTGGCCTTTTTCAGCTAGTGCCTTTAGTAAGGCATCATCGATATACTGAACAATAGTGGAGCCTAGGGTAAAGATTACAAAGTCTAAGTTGGTTTTAAGAACTTGGGAAAATATTGAGGGGGACTTACAGTATCCCTGAGCTGTGCAAGTCTATGTAGTCTTCTTATAAATGTAAATGCAAAGAGAAATTGTGAGTCAGGGAGCAATGGAATTAGAAAGCTGAGCAAGAATCAATTACTGTAAATCAGGCTATGTCAGCAGAAATTAAAGAACAGTAGTTGTATTAGGGACTATAGTATAACAAAGAATTACAAAAGCATTTGTGGCTCTTAGATCTTACACACAAATCAATAGATCTGGTTCCCATCTGAATAAAATTTCCCTTTTTCACTACTAGCAAGATTGAGATATTACAGGGTACGAAAGTTAGGATAAGAACACCGTGCTCGAAAAAAAATAAAAAATAAAAAATTACACTGTGCTGTAAAGAAAGTCTATTATAGATTCAGTTCCCCAGTCTGCTTCTTGAGAAGGAGAGTGTTGGGATACTGATGGGACAGGTTTCCAGAAAATGTGCACAAGCTCTACACTCAGTAGCAATCCAACCTTATTTGCATGTGAGGCCCAGAGACTAATTAGGACCTCTTTTAAGGTTACATCTTCTTCAGAGGATTTTGAATTAAGATAGGTTTCCATTAGGGAGAGTGGGAAGTTTGAAATTTGATCTAAGATTTGGACAGGGAAATAAAAACACTTACAACATTATATGGTGGCATTAAATTTATACAACAATATTCTACCTAAAAGGTTTGCTGATGAGTCAGAAACTAGAAATGTATGGTAGGATGTAAGAGGGCTTATGGGTATTGGGGTGGTCTGAGATATGGACAATAAAATAGGTTACACAGGGACTCTGAGAGCTTGAACAGAATTAGAAATGATAGGCAGAGGTAGATCCTTAAATCAATGGTAGAGAAAGTTGTACTGGTATCAATTAAGAAGTACAAGTCTTGATCCTCTGTTTTAAGTTTAGTAGTGGTTCTGAGGTACAAATGAGGATTGACTAACCCCATCAATTGATGGGGAATTGTCCCGCAAAAGGGAAAAAACAGACCTTCTAAAATTGCTGGGATCTAAGGAGTTTGTTATTTAAGTTTTTCTTTCTTTTAAGTGCAGAACAATTGTTTTTCCAAAGTCCTGAGCTTTTACGGTATCTTCAGACATCTTGAGATGGTTTGGGGAGGCTCTGTGGTTGGCAAGAAGATGGGTGGGTATTGAGTTACCCTTAGAGTCATGCTTCTGTTTTTTAAAGATTCAATTTGCAAGGCAAGGACTGTGATTTTAATCCCTCTTCCTCCTGCTTTCCTGCAACCTATTCTCAAAATATTAGATGGCAGCTTTAATAGTAACACTGAGAGATTGTCGTGCACAGCACCACACCATTTTGGATTTCACTTTTTATACCAGAGAGATTTTTTTTACTAAGATGGAAATTAAAAGAGTTCTATGTTCTCAGACTGCAGGGTTTAATGCAGTGTGCCTTTGGAAAATCTATATAAAAACGTTCTACAAAGACTGTGGGATGTTCCCCTTCTTTCTGAAAGTACAATTCAACCTTAGACCCATTTACCTTGAGGGGAAGGCATCTACTGTTGCTTTTATCAGGCCTTGAATATTGACTTCCAGAAGATCCATTTCCTGATCATTTGGTGGAAAGTTTGGGAGAACTTCTAGCCATTTGTTTTCTCTGTTGGGGAATAGGAGTTTCCCCAGGGGCGATCTGGCCTGTCTTATAACTATATTTTAATCATGGGTGGGAACAATACCCTTTGGTAGCCAGTTGAAGTCACTGTGAGTGAATGGCCACTATACTGTGAATGGCCACTGATTTTTCTAATTTCTCTCTAGATTTGTTGGGATCTTCCAAAAGTAGAGATAATTTTCTCTACCTTCTTAGGTTCCATGATTGCAGCCTGTGGAATGAACTGACAAAAGACAGATTAACAGAAAAAAATTATGCACATTTTAGTTAGAATTTAGGCATGCACACAAGAGCTTTCAAAAGAAAAACAAAAACCCAAGAAAACAACTGGGACTGAAAGCTTTTATATACCTTTTTGATAAAGAATGATAAAATTGTAGAAAACTAACAAGGGGAAAGGGTGTTAAGCTCCTAGGGGCGATAAATTGTGAGAAAGTAACTAGGAAATATATGGGGGATCTGGGGAAAGATTAGGGTTATTTTAGAAGCTTTGTTTGTACAGATCCATTTCAGCTTTGACTCCCCATCCCTGGTGATAAGAATGTCCTTTTCTTCCTCCTACAAGAAAAGCACCTTTCTCTTGAGAAATTTTATAACCTACTTGTTGGTAGAAAGGGGGGTGGGGTGTCTGAGAGCCCTTCCTGCATCTGTCGTTTCTCACGTCTTGTCTTCAGCTCAAAATTATCAATATGCCTAATTGGCATATTTTGGGGTGGCATATTCTGAACCCCTTAACACAAACATACAAATTTGGGAACACTGCAGATTTGGGGGTGAGGTGAGTAATTCAGAAGGTTAATTTGAATTTCATAGGAAAAACAACACCTAAAGGGACCAAAAAAAAAAAAAAAAAAAGTTCTGGTTTGCTGGCTTCCAAACAGATATTTTTATATGAAAGGGCGCATTTTTGAAGAACTGCGAGGGAGTTATGTGCAAAAATTCTGTTCATGTATAACAAGATTTGTTCTAATACCTCCTACACACCACTTTTAAAATGTACCCCTCTCCGCTTTATAGATTATTGTCTTGGGAGAGACCGTTTCTTGGTATGAGGTGGTATTTGTAGAACAAAAACCTTACTACCGACAAAAGGCCTTAATAAAATGATAAATAGAGACATAAATAGATAGGTAGCTATACCTTTATACTTTATAGGTTGCTTTGAAACAAGTAAACATAAAAACTAAAACCAAGTGAAGGTTTCAGATTTGATGAAGTGCAAAAAGAACATTATTCACAATGAAATTTTCTGTTCTCAGCTCCTGTTTTCCTAAATCCTTTATGATATTATATTGGCATGAAGTCTGATATGTAGTGTAAAGAATACTTGTACTCTAAGGTGAACACTACTCTCTGCCTAAGAAAAAGAAGCTCTTTACTTTAGTATCTGCCCAAGCATTGCTTTTTACAAAAGAGTAATGATGTCAGGAACTACAGGGCTTTTGGTGAAGAATCTCTGGTCACTACCAAGGGACATTTGATAGTTAAATCCAAGGAGGCAGGAAGTGAATGAAGACAAACAAGAGGAAATAATTATTTGATTGTGGCTGAAAGAGTGGCGCACACAAAGCCATACAGATTAGCAAACTTCCTTCTGAGCTGTAATTTCCTGAGAACAAAAAGGCATTAACTCCGTACCCTCAATGCACAATGCCTACTAATTGTCAGTGATAAAAGTAAGCCTCCTGCTTCTAATCCCAAAACCTCCTGCCATATTTCTGTGAATACCATTTGTGAATTTGTTCACTCCATTTCCCCTATGATAAAAGCACGCCTAGAGGTGGCATAGCTGTTTGGGACGCTTCTATATTTAAGAATAGATCCAATCAATACAAGGAACAAATGAATTCGAGAACCATTGTAAGTGTAAAAGCTTATTTACATTATAACTTGTGGGCCAGTCATTTAAAAATTATGCACCGGAAGGGGAACAAAATATACTACCCCAAAGTATGGGCCTTTCTGGCAAATTGATAATTTCAAAGTGGTTATTTTTAAGAAAGAGCAGACACAGATGAAGTTCTGAAAGCAGAATTACCCTTTTGTAAGTAACGTTTGCGTTTATAAGGGAAATCTCTTTGTAAGGGTGTCTCCCTTGTTTTACTGATCACAGAAACTGATCAGTGGAGAAGACAAGTACTTAAATCAGTCTGACAATCTTACCTTTGTCTGCTATGCTTTGTCTAAAAACCTCCCATCACAGATTCCCCCCAGCACACACACACCAACACCTTTTTTGTCTTTAGCCGACAGTGATATTTAAGGTGATGGCTTGGGCTTTTTTAAGGAGTTAGTCAGTTTTCCTGGGTTTTTTCCATTATGCAGGAAGTATAGATATTATTACTTTTGTTTGGTTTTCTCCTTAATCTATCTTATATCAATTTAATTAGACCAAAGAGCCAAGAAGGGAAGAAGAGAACATTTTTGTGCCCCTATAGCACCTGTGGAGAGAATTTTTTAAACAAAAGCTTTATGATTAAACACCTGTAAAATGCCATTATTTGTATTAAAAACCAAAATTTAACTGAGTAAATTTTGTGGGACCCAAGGATTTTAACAAAAATCTCCTACCCCTGGACAAGCAGAGCAAGACTAACTCCATTTTGTGCTACGCCTGACATCTCATGTATAACCCCCACATGACCTGCTTATTGCTTAAGACGCTCCCCCACTGTAGTCAAGCCGCTGAGGACACCTTTACTGGAAACCGGCTCATATAGGAAAGTGGAACCTCTAACCGCCAAAGAATGTAAACCCCGCCTTTTGCCCGCCAAACTTTCTCTCCAATTCTGACCAGAGTGATAGGCTAGTTCAAACGGTCACTATAGGGTAAATTGTAATTCAATTGGCCACCTGCGTGTGGACTGACAGGACTATACAACTTTCTGTGTGTGTTACAATCTCAATGGCCACTGGCCCCTATAAAACTGTTCCGCCTCTTAACCTAGGGGTCCAAGTCCCTACTCCGCTGTGTCGGATATACTTGGGCCCAATATCGAGCTTGCAAATAAATAAACCCTCGTGCATTTGCATCGGTATCTGCTTCTTGGTGGTCTCTCGGATTCGAAATCGAGGCATTACAAATTTGAAGATTTTTTTTTTTTTTAAAGATCTTATTTATTTATTTGACAGAGAGAGAGAGAGATCACAAGTAGGCAGAGAGGCAGGCAGAGAGAGGGGGGAAGCAGGCTCCCTGCTGAGCAGAGAGCCTGATGTGGGGCTCGATCCCAGGACCCTGAGATCGTGACCTAAGCCAAACGCAGAGGCTTTAACCCACTGAGCCACCCAGGTGCCCCACAAATTTGAAGATCTAATTGACTTTATCAAACAATTCATGAATCTGGCAGCCCAGATTTAGCAAATAGAGGAGAGTTCTGCTGAACTCTGTACCTGTAAAATGCTGAACCTGTAAAAAGAAGGGTTTTTAAGGGCAAAGAGAGGCCATTTAGAAGAAAAAGAAGAAGGAGAGGGAGAAAAGAATTTATTAGCAAGGAAGTCATTGTGTAGGCAAGATCCCTCCTGAGGAGAAGGGAAGCATTATTTTTTTTTTTTTAAGATTTTATTTATTTATTTATTTGAGAGAGAGAACAAGCAGGGAGAGGGACAGAGAGAGAGGGAGAAATGGAGCTCAATTCCAGAACTCTGGGATCATGACCTGAGCTGAAGGCAGACGCTTAAAGGACTGAGCCACCTGGGCACCCCTGAAGGAAGAAGTATTCTATCAGTAAATTTCCTAGTATTGACAGGAAAGTCCATATTGCTTTAAGTTTACATTCCTGCGGTGTTGCAATTGCAGTTAGGTATTAAGTCTTATTTTACTGATGTGGGGGCCTTAACCTAAGTGACTCCATTTTGGGCCCGTGGATTTCTTTTTAACAGTCCTCCCCCTTTGATCAAACTCTTAGCTTAACTGAGGTGTGATCAAAATTGAAGGTATTAACGCCACTCTTATCTACTCTCTGTAGTTTTTGTGGCTTTCGTTGATCCTTGGCCTGCTAGCCACAGGTCTTGATGGTTTTGCTTACCCTCTGTAATATTTACAAGTTATAGCTTCAGGTTTCCATTCTTAACGTCAGCCAATCCTCTTTGTTCCTTTTTTGAGTTCCAGTCTTAGGAAGATAGTTTGCGTGCTAGTTAGCAGCTACAAACATGCATTTAAAGTCTTTGAGAGAATTAACTCACCAGGGAGATCATTTTTTTTTTTTTTTAAAGATTGTATTTATTTATTTGACAGAGGGAGAGAGATCACAAGTAGGCAGAGAGGCAGGCAGAGAGAGAGGGGGAAGCAGGCTCCCCGCTGAGCAGAGAGCCTGATGCGGGGCTCTATCCTAGGACCCTGAGATCATGACCTGAGCCGAAAGCAGAGGCTTTTACCTACTGAGCCACTCAGGCGCCCTCAGGGAGATTATTATTATGATTACTCTAAGCAGGATGATTTCCAGTGTTTGGAGAGCACTTTGAAACCAAGGTCCCCAAGACCCAAATCAATTAAAATCAGGTAAGTCAAAGAAAGTCCATGTGGTAGGAGTCACCTTTTTAGGGCAAGTGGCTTGTTTTGTAATCTTATATAATTGAGTTTCAACTTTCCCAGAAGTATTAATCCAGGTTCAGCAGGTGGTGTTGGCCATAGCTTTGCTATGGTCTTGCTTAGCTAAAAGATGATCAAGAACTCTTCTATTATTAAGACCAGCTTTGGCCAGAGAGTCCAAGGATTCTTATTGGACAGCTGTTTCTTTAGCAGCAGATTCTACAATAACTTTAAGAATTAAAAAGTTCCTGATCATAGCCTCATTTGCTTTTATACCCAAGCCAGTAAGTAGCAACCTGCCAAGAGGAGTGAATCCTCAATTATGAAAGTCTCTTGGCAGGTCCTTTTTAATTTACAATGTAAATTCAGGGGAGTCAACCAGTGAGATGTCTTATTTTGTTTGTGAAACATTTGGGACACAGTTGTATTTCTCTCCCAGCCTGAAATAAAGAGTTATTCCAAATCCCAGAGGTTAGCCCCCTTGGCAATGGCCCAGAAGATAAAGATCAGGGTACTGTCTTTCCAGACCAATGAAGGAGTAGAGAAAATGAAAAGAAGGAGAGTGTTACATTTAAAATATGGAGTCTTCATCCATTGTTTTGGTGGAAGCAGTCTCCCTCAAAATCAGCTGTTTCTTTCCCTCGTTGTCCTGAGCAAGCAGTAAAGGTACCTACGTGAGTTGTGTCTGTCCACAGTGTCAACTTTATTCAATCATAAAGCAAGGTTAAAATAACTGTAAAGTTAGTTTGCTAAAAAAAAAGTCAGTGACAGGGTGCCTGGGTGGCTCAGTGGGTTAAAGCCTCTGCCTTCGGCTCAGGTCATGATCTCAGGGTCCTGGGATCCAGCCCCACATCAGGCTCTCAGCTCAGCAGCTAGCCTGCTTCTCCTCCTCTCTCTCTGCCTGCCTCTCTGCCTACTTGTGATCTCATTCTCTCTCTCTATCAAATATATAAATAAATAAATCTTTAAAAAAAAAAGTCAGTGACATTTTGCTACACATTTAACTTGGCTTCATACATGTCACATACACAAAACAAAGTGCAATTCAAAGTCACACAACAAACAAGATACAGTAGAAGGTAAGAAGTCAACAAACAGAACTTGAAGTCAATCCAGGAGCACACAGGTCAAGTTCGAGATGAGCACTCGGTTGGTCACGGTCAGCTCTTGATGTTTACTGTATTATGTTTAAGCAGTGGAAGTGCTCTGTTATGCTCAGAGATCAGTTGGACAGAGCCTTCAAGGGAAGTCGCCTTTCTGATGTGATCAGATGTGGAAGAGTCAGTGTCTAGAGAGTCTGACTACAAAAGAGAGTTTGCTGCAAAAGTCCTCCCCTTTTAAAGGAGTTTCATCATTCCAGGGCCTTTTGTAGGTCTCTTCTGGTTCTGCTTGTTTTCAGTTCTGGACTTTGTCAGTCTCTGCTGGGTTTGGTAATATCTGGTCCAAGCTGCAATGCCTTTGGCTCATTACAGCTCTACTTAACATGAGTAACTCCATCTTGTTCTCTATACCAGTCAGTCTGATTTAGAGGTCTCCAGCCTCTGTACAGGACTAGGAGTCAAGTGGAGCCTTTCTCAGAATACCTTCTAGTTCTGTAGTAGTGTTAATGGTTAGGAATACTTGGTAAGATCCTTTTTCATGGGGTTCAAGGACTCTCATCCTCTGATCACATTTCCAAAATGCCCGGTCACCAGGCTCTACACTGTGACCAGCAAGGTTCTTTGACTTGGGATCCAGGAAGAGTTTTGTTTTTGTTTTTTTACCTTACTGGTGATAGGCTTGAGCATAAGACATTAGAAACTTATAATAGCTGGTCATACTAGCATCAAGCAACAAATATATAGCAGAAGCTTTCAGCCAGCTAGAGTTTTAAGACATTTATACAGTTTTTGGTAAGGCTGACATGATTTGTCCAGTGAAATGGAATGCTCTGATCAGTGGAGATCATAGAAAGTATACCCCAAGTGGGAAAAAACACTTTTTAACTTGTTTTTTGTGTTTTGTTCCCCAGTGTGGGGACATCAGCCTTGCAGCAGGAGAAAATTTCAAGTCATCTGGAAAACACAAATACAGTAACCCAAACATATTAATAACTCATAACCAGTGGCACTTGAATGAAGTCTATCTAGATGCCGGTGTTCAAAGCATCCAGAGGAAGGTCTGAGGCCTCTGGGGACAAAAATAGTTTTTTCCAGAATTACGGACCTCACAAGTCAGACATTGCTGATAGACTTTGTGAAATTTTATGGAGGTCGCCCCACCATTCTCTGTTTATAATTTGAATCATCTTAAATACACCATGGTGAAGAAATGTAAAAACTGACAGATGGGATTGCCAGCAAGTCAGAGAACCAGCCAACCAGCTTGGGTTTCCTGTAGCCCTGACTGTTTAATGTACAGCCCTTGTTTAAAGTCTTACTTTCTCTGATTCAGGAGCAGACAGTTGCCTTATAAGGATATTAGGATTGCAAAAGTCTGGCAATAAGGGACCATTTTTCTCTGTAGCAGAATGGACCTTACCTGCATGTGCCCCGTCTTTATAGATTCTGTTGCTGTTGCCTTTATATGAAAGGCAGTTTGGTCACATATTAAAATTTCTTTCCAAATATTCCTTTTCCACAAATCTTTTACAACTTTCTCTTTTATATTCAGATTTTGTCCCAAGTGTTCCCTCTTTAAATAACCAGCCTCACTTTAGGACAAAATTACTTTCTTTTCTCTCAACAAAAATGTATTTCCATTTTCATACTTTTTTTTTTCTTACCAAAAACATACATCTTACTTTTCTTACATACAGAACTGTTTCCCTTATTATTCCCAGTGGTCTAAATTACATTTATTAGAATTCTTAACTCTTAGAAACCTTAATTTATAGTGAAAATTAAGTAGTTGTAACTGAACTATTATGTTAAACCAGAATTTTTAAATTTTAAGATTTATGAATATATTTCATTATTTTGAAAGCAGATGCCTTCTTCATTTTTCCAATGTAGCATAAAAAAATCCAGCTATTTTTAAAATTTTTCTGTAATAAGAAGCCAAAAGTAGATAAACCCATGTTTAACATTTAGTGTTTCAGTATTTTATTGTGTTTGGAAATGATCTAGATATTTAATAAATTTAACTTAACTTATAATTTAACCTAACTCAGCATAACTAAAGTTTCAGGTTACCAAAAAGATTTGGGAAAACTATTTAAGTAGACATAAATATTCCTGAGTAGTTCATTTATAACCTTTTATCTTGCTTATTTATATTTACTTAATATATGTGGGGTTTTTTTTTAAAGATTTTATCTATTTATTTGACAGAGAGAGGTCATAAGTAGGCGGGGGGGGGGGGGGGGGGGGGGGGGGGGGGGGGGGGGGGGGGGGGGGACGGGAAGCAGGCTCTCTCCTGAGCAGCGAGCCCGATGCAGGGCTCGATCCCATGATCCTGAGATCATGATCTGAGCCGAAGGCAAAGGCTTTAACCCCCTGAGCCACCCAGGCACCCCAATATGTGTGTTTTTAATAATTGTGTTTGGATTACCTACAAAAAGTCTATTAAACACTAGACAAAATCAGCTGTTATCCCAAGCTATTCTTTTTTTGTTGGCACATCTTGTAAGAAAGAGATAACATCAACTTACTTGGCTAGTAAACTGAAGTTTAAAAAAAAAAAATGTTTTAGGGGCACCTGGGTGGCTTAGTCAGTTAAGCATCCGCCTTTAGCTCAAGTCATGATCCCAGGGTCCTGGAATCCAGCCCCACATCGGGCTCCCCACTTGGTGGGAAGCCTGCTTCTCTCTCTCCCTCTGCCTCTCCACCTCCCTGCTTATTCTCTCTCTCTCTCTCTCTGTCAAATAAATAAATAAAATATTTAAAAAACATTTTTATATTTAATGCTGGTAACTCTAAAGGCATGCCTGTTTTATTTAAACCATCAACATTAAGCTAACTTTCATGTAGAATATTTTCCCAGATCACATAAATTTGAAAAACATTTGGGTTAGTTTCTGTCTTCCTAAGAGTTTTAGAATGCCCAATACTTAGAAGCTCTTGTTTTAAACAAACTAAATAGGGCTCTTTTGTGATGGGAGTATAGGGGAACACAGATGCAAGAGCACCTTTCTCTGGGCTTCCAAACAGACCAGGTTTGACTACTTGCTGCTGACAAAATCCAAAGGCAGAAAGACAAGTGGTGGTAAAACAAAACAAAACAAAAAAACCCAAGAAAAAAAGGAATTTATTTCAGTGAGGCCAACAACTGAGAAGTCGGCAGACTCACGGCTCAACGACTATCTCCAAAGTGCTGAAAATACTTCTAGGTTTATATAAGGAAAATGTGGGACAGAGGTCAGTGGGCACTTGCGGGGTGGGCAGTAAAGATCAGTCTGATCATTATCTTGGGGTCAGTCACAGGCCAGGGCTTGCTGGCCCAGGGCAGTCTTTATTGCTTGAGGGGTAGTTTTGGTTTCCATCATGGATGCTTTGCCTACAGAGTCTTTTGCCTGAGTTAAGAGATAAACTGGAAAGAAAAACTTAATTAGAAAGTGGAGGTGGTTGAAGTCTTGCTTCAAGGTATCTGAGTGCTCAATGGGGTTTAGATCCTGCAAAGATAACTCTAGAATGTGTGTCAGGTCAATCTCTCCTTTTGAATCAGCACTGGGAATTTTACCACTGATTTATTGTCTTTGATATGATTAGGTTATCTCCTGGCCTGATAGTGGCTGTTTGCTCCTACATTCTTTCACAAGATAGCCAGGGGCCTAAAATAACTTCCATTATGTCAAGAAAGTGATGTCTTGTCTTTCTTTTTCTGAGGACCCCTAAATGCTTCTCTTTACAATATCATCAGGAGGTAGAGTGATATCCTGCATTTACAAGGTACTTGGATATGGACATACACAGACTGATGTAAACACCTTATAGTGACTAGTATTTTTGGACAAAATTTTTAGGATATGTCTTTTTCCTTGGAATTAATCTTAGGAGGCTGTGATAGAGTTTGGTCATAAGAGGTTTGAGTAGTTTATACTTTTTTTTCATTTTATTTTATTTTATTTTATTGTTAGTAGTAATTATTTTTATATTTTTTTAGAGAGCGAAAGGTGGTGGGGAGGGGCAGAGGGACAGAGGGAAAGAAAGAATCTTAAGCAGCACAGTCACACACAGGGCTAGATCTCATAACCTTGAGATCAGGGCCTGAGCTGAAATCAAGAGTCAGATGCCCAACCAACCAACTGAGCCACCCCAAGTAGTTTGTACTTTTTAAAAAGTCCTCTTCCCTTCACACTTTAATTTCTTTTAGTCTCAGGTGACTGCGTGCTATGTTTAAATTTTAAAGACATGGTAAGGGCATCTGGATGGCTCAGTCCGTTAAGTGTCTACCTTGGGCTTAGGTCATGGTCTTGGGGTCCTGGGATCAAGCCCCACATTGGGCTTCCTATTCAGTGGGAAGTCTGCTTCTCCATTCCCCTCCCTCCTGCTCTCTTGCTCACACTCTCTCTCAAATAAAATAGAATCTTAAAAAAAAAAAAAAAAGACATAAGATGCATAACTTCAAGGGACAGGAAAAGAATGCAAGTTCCTCCAGGGACTTTGGATTCCTAAGGCTGAAATGTCTGTCTTTTGAGATAAAAAAGTAAAGTTTGGGAATTGGCAAAAGAATAGATGAATTTCAAATTGCCTCTAGAGCTGACTTTGTCTTGCAAAAGATTTGTGAGATAAGGATAGTTGCTCTGAATTTTTTTTTAAAGAATAGGGTTATGACTTAAATGACATCCTAGATTGATTGACCTATTCAACTACATTATCTTCAGTTTGCTATTTTCATTCTGGGTACATAATTTTAATTTTTAATATTTCTGGCAGTATGGAATAACCTTGTTTGGATATAAGATGGGTCCTCAAGGGGGGTACAAAGGATATTAACTTCCTAAAATCCAGAGCCACTCCCAAAGAGAGCCAAAAGAAAGAACCAATAACGGAGTCAGAAAGCCAAACTCAGTCATGTAAAATAAGACAAACATGAAGGCAATAGTTACCTCTGGGAGAGAAAGGGCCACTACAATGGGGTTGGGTTGGGAAAGGAAGGGACAATGTAAAATTTTATGTTTTACTCTCTAGTGGGCACTGCCTACAGAGATTCAAAAAAACTGATTCTGTTAAGAATTTTCACCCTTTTCTGGCTTCTGCCAGGTTTTCTAGAATTCCTTTTGCAGGCTCTGGTGTCTACCTACCAGAGTTTCCCTTCTGCTGTTTACCAGAAAATACCTCAGTTTTCATCAACTCTTTGAAGAGAGATATGGGGGTATCTGTAGTAAAGCAGGAGAGCTAGGTTCTTGCCTCACAGAAGTGAAGAATGAATCTCAGGGACAAATTTATTAAGTGAAGCTACAGAAAATGTTCTCAAGAGTGAGGGGGGTGTCCCAAGAGAGTTGCCAACTGAGGGCCTTTAGGGTTGGTCTTTTATAGAAAGCTTAAATCCTTTTAACATAGCTATTGATAACGCCTTCAATGGCTTACTTCCTTTTTAGGGTCTGGTTAATCTCTGTTGGTCACAGGTGATTATCATAAAGACACCCACCCAACAGGACCCACCCCACAGGCCTACAGCAGGGTGGTCAGATTTGTCCACTTATCTCTGGTTTCCCCACCCTCCACGTTTTTTGGGATTTCTGTGAGCCTGGTCACGTAGCCCCCTATTTATCTTTCCCCACCTAGCCCCGCCAGTCCCTTACTCTGGAGGACCTTGGTTTACAGTTGTGTAGTCTTTTCAAAATAGAAAAACAATTCAGACAGAATTAGCAGAATGAATACTCAAAGGAGGACAGAGTTAAGAGAAGCAGTAGGAGTTATGTCAGTCTTACAGTCTTTTGTCTTAGGTACCTCCTACATCTATAATTTTTCATTAGCCCTTTGTAATGAATCTTTAAATGAAACTATTTTGGAATTTGAAACCTTGTGGATGCTTCTGCTTGCCAATTACAGCAGGTATCCCATTTTGTTTAATTTAAAAACACTTACTTTCAAGTGTTCTTCTTAAATGAGCTTATCTAATTGCAAAATTCCCCATCATGGTTGTTGTATTTTTGGGTTGTAACTTCCCTGATCCTGGCAACAGTTTAGTGGGACCCTAGCCACAAACGGGGTTAGCCCACATTTCTGTCTAGTCTTATTTTAACAGTGACCAAGTAAAGGGGCTCAGGATACTCCCCTCCCCTCTCCTTTTCCCCCCAGAATATGCCACTTAGGCATGTTGTGTCCGTATGGAGACCCTCCCCAAAACAACTCACAAAAGGCAGGCTGGATGCAACAGCAAGAGGATTTATTTCCAGCTAGCTGTGGCTCCCACCGGCACACACAACGCAGCGCAGTGCTAAGGCAAGAAGCCCCGCCTCTCCCCTTCGCAGCATTTTTATGCACTCGAGTAAACAAGCACAAAGGTCACTACACATGTAGGCGAGTTCCTTATTCTTTATATGGCAATTACCTAAATCTATGCATTTCATTGGTGCATTTGAGCAACTCAGGGGTTAGGTGTCACACAGGGAAGTGGAAGAATCTAAATTCCAGGAATAGTTTCACGCCCGTAGCCTAGGCCTGTCTTTTTCTGGCTTAAAATGAAGCCTGCCGTAGAGGAACAGTAATCTACACTAACTTATGGTTAGAATTAGTTACTTAAAACTGAACTCCACAGGCATATGGATTGTTCTGAGCTGAAGGCACTTGAGACCCTTTGGGTTCAGGAGAAACTTTTGTCCCTCCCTTAATCACATAGAATAATCTAAAATAGGAGTCTTTCCCAGAATACAGGTTATTAACAGAGATAAATTTTATCTGAGTGACCCATCTGAATGATAGGGCAAACTTCCAATTACCAAACACACGTTCTACTTCATATAACCTTGTGAAGTTCATTCCTTTCCTCTTTTTTTTTAAATTTATTTGACAGAGAGAGATCACAAGTAGGCAGAGGCAGGCAGAGAGAGAGGAGGAAGCAGGCTCCCTGCTGAGCAGAGAGCCCGATGCGGGGCTCGATCCCAGGACCCTGAGATCATGACCTGAGCCGAAGGCAGAGGCTTTAACCCACTGGGCCACCCAGGTGCTCCCATTCCTTCCCTCTTAAGTCCCAAACCTCTACCCCCTTCTTAGTTCAGGATGACATTCATACCTCATTTTGCCTGACTGCCTTTGGAATTTCCATGTTTATGTGGATTCCCCGTACTATGCCTAATTAAATTTGGTTTTCTTTTGTTAATCTCTCTCATGTCAATTTGATTCTTAGTCCAGCTAGAATGACCTTTGAGGGGATAGGAATTCTTACTCCCTAACACAACTCAAGTTCTTTAAGACATAAAACAAGCCTGTAGATTGGTATAGATTCTGGAACCGTAGTTCTTAGATACAAAGTAAGCAAGAATGCCAGAAGGTGGTACAATTAACTTTTTAGAGTTTAAGAATCCTATTAGCTAAGCCAGTATTTACACAAAACAAGACAAACAAACATGGGTACGTTAACACACTAGCAGTAACCAAAGATGTCACTATGGATCGGCCAAGGGAAGTCTCTGCAAAGCACCTGCAATTCCCAGTGTGGACTAAACCAGCAGCTTCCTTTAACTGGGACTGTGTATTGGAAATGGAGAGATGGGAAAATAGAGAAAGGATAAAACCAGCAAACTCTGATAAATGGAGACTGCCCACTGGAACTGGGGAAGGGATTCCATTGTGGACTCAACCCAGAGCTAAAGACTGGCACACTATCAGAGTCTAGAGTCACTCTGTCAGAGTCATTAGTCTAGACTGATTTCTTAACCCTGGATTAGAAAGCCAGTTAGCTATGTAGCTCAAATGCAAGAAGAGCAGAGCTCAGAGAGGACTTAGCAATGGCCCTTGGAAATGATGAGGACAATGAACTCAAAAATTTCACAGAGTGCTAAACCTGTGTTTCTCGTTATCCCCAAATCCCATCACAAGTTCACTCTATCCTGATGCTGCCACCAACTCTGTCATAAACCAAAATTCAACTCAGTAAATTTGATGATTTGATTGGCCTGGTTAAACGATTCATGAACTGGGCAGCATCCCATCTAGCAAGTAGAGGTGATGTGGGATTGTCAAGCCCAAAGGGCAAGAACAAATTCTTGAGACATTTTATGGTGCAAAAAGGTGTAGTTTTTATAGCATGGGGACAGAACCCACGGGCAGAAAGAGGTGCAATGGGATTGTGAAAAGTGACTGAATGTGTACCTACGTTTGTAGAGGGAAAGAGGGATAGAGATAATGTAAGTTTCTAAGGAATTTCTCTTTGCCAAAGGTGAGGTGTACAGAACCTTGGAGGTCTGGCTATTATAAAGATAAGGTTGCTTTTAGTCAACATAAAATATCTACATTAAGAAGGCCATGAGTTCTGTGAGGATTGTCATACTCTGCTTGTCTCAAGTATTTATTAGCAGGCTGCAAATTTGAAGGAGATTTTATTTAAGCTACATTTCAATTCCTTTTGTTCTCATCATAGAAGGGAACACTGAACTAAAAAACAAAGATTTTTTTTAAAGGCAGAGATGAGGGAGAATATCACCTCTGGAGAGCTTTGTCAATCTCTGGAAGGGGAGGGAGAAAGGCAAAACCTGAATTTCTTGTGAATGGTATGCTTGGTTTAAGGAAGGTCTTTCAGTAATAGGAGGAGGGTGGACTTGATCAAGACTGGGCAATTAATCTTAACAATGGAATTGGTGGAAACTATAAGGAGAGGATTTTGAAATAGGACATTCAAATGATGTTAGAGTATGATCTATCTGTTGACTCTTTCAACTGAAAAGTTGTTGGAGCATTCTGTAAGTTCCTATAATGAACAGTTAAGTCATTTTGGGGGCAAGTATCTGATAGAGAAGAAAAGTGATGCTGATAAATATAGTAGAATAGCAAGGTCATGAATTTCTCAGGGCCCACCCTGAACAGTGGAGAGAAGGTTCAAATGGTTCTGATTCTTATAGTTGTCAGCACATGCACACACACATACACATGCATAAATGAACTACCAAAACTGAGTCATTCATAGCTTTATCTATCTATTATAGCTATTATAATCTCAAAAATGGCCAAACTTTACAACATGGACCATATACGTGAATGATGGAGCTCTTGTTCTCCCAAGAAGATGCATTAAGTGAAATTTTATTATGCTTATTTTTAATTGTAATCTTTTGTCCCCTTTTACCAATAGAAAACCTGTTTGCCTCTTAACTCCAGGAGAGCACCATGTGTATATTTTTCTAAGGATTGCTAAGTGAATGGAAGTTTCTGTTACTGAATAATCTATCACAACTGCTAACTCAGGAGAGCAATGGGTCAGCCCTGTCACAGCCAGGCCAACTGCTCCCTGCCAGGGACTCTTGAGGCAGTGGGACAAATCGAAAGAGTAGAGCCTAGCTGGTTTTGTCAACAGTGTTGCCTAGCAAACTCAGATAAACTTGTCACAAGAGAAACCAACAACTTAGGAGGAAAGTTTGGAAAAGACAAAGGGAGAAATTTATTTGGGGTGTCAGCAGCCAGGGAAGGTGGTAGTCTCAAGCCTTAACAACCAACCTCTCTGCTGGTAAAATGGACATCCAGAGTTTTATAAGGAGAGGTTGAGGGGGTATGTGCAAGAGAGCAGGCAGAAAGCACGTAATCATGGGTGGAAATTGGTTTAGCCCATGATCTTGGGCAGAGGAGGGAATGTGTGGGTATGGTCTTCTAGGCATTCTATTATTATCAGGGCTTTTCTGGTCTGGTGGTCAGATGTTCTGGGTCATTGCAAAACACTTTCATCAATGCCTCAACAAAGTGCCATAAGGAATCAGCACAATGGGTTTTAGTTACAGCATGAATTAGGCAGTCTTGTCTATTTCTGATTTTCACTGTTAGGGTCTATAGTTGAGCAAGAGGACTCACTAATACAACAGCAAACTGAAATTACTTAAATGGTGGTTTAAAATTATATCTCAATTTTGCTAGTTTACATTTTGCTGACTACTAATGATATATACACACCACATCTTCTTATCCATTCATTCATCAGTGGACATGGTGGACATGTAGGTTGTTTCCATATCTGGGCTGTTGTGAATAATGTTGCCTTGAACATGACAGGGCAGATATTTCTTTGAGATCCTGATTTCATTTCCTTTGGATATATATACTCTGAAAAGATAACAAGTGTTGGAGACTTTGTAAAGGAAAGGGAACACTAGGGCAATATTGGTGGGAACATAAATTGGTACAGCCACTGCGGAGGATGGTAGGGAGGTTTCTCACAAAATCAGAAACCAAGTGGCATATTTTGGAGTGGCATATTCTGATCACCATCACTTTCAAACTAGTTTTTATTGATTTAATGTTATTGCTTTCTCTTTTAAAAATATTTAGGAAATATGAAAGGAGTCCCATTTGAAAAACAAGTTAGTTAAATATTTCAGTTGGTCTCTGAACAAAGCTCTATTTTCTCTCAAATGCCTTAAGAAGGATATAGAATTTTTTTAAAAATTGCAAATCATAAACCAATGCATTAATGATATGGGAAACAAAGGCAGAAGGAAAATTATTAAATTTCTTTACTAATTATAGCCCATTGGCAAGTCCTTGAAATAGGCAGAGTGACATTCCCCTAGGAACTCAGCTGCCTCAAAGTTAATACTTCGCTAAAGACAAAAAGGCAATCTTAGGCCCAACTCCCAGGTTGCTGTAAGTCTACTTTAACATATAAACATTCCTTTGGAAACTTCCTTTATCTCAACTACCTACCCCCAACCCCTCCAAGATAGATGTTGGCAACCATTTTCCAAGCACCATAAGACTGACCCACCAAAATACATCTGAAGAGTCTTATGACTGAGGGTTTCCTAAATAATAATAAACAACCTCTCCTAACAATAGCTAGTCCCCTCAGGATCCTGGAAACCTTATTTCCAAAATACCTGGGAGGCTTATTCTCTCCCTAATTCCCTCCCAATTTAAAGGATATAATGGGCCACTTCTCTTGACCCTGGTGCAGCTCTTTCTGCTGGCAGATCCTGTCCCTGTGCTTTAATAAAACAAACTTTTTGCACCAAAAACATGTCAAAATTCTTTCTTGGCCATCAGCTTCAAACCCTAACATCTTTGCTACATCACAAATAGCTATGATCCATCAAACATTTATCTAAATATTTATTATAAATTATGTATAGTTCAACAAACAGAAATTAGCAGAAAAAAAGAAAGAGAACCCATCTTTTCCAGTAATTCGGAGGCTTATATGTCCTTATGGAAAAATGATATGCTTTTTTTTTCTTTTCTGGCAATGTAATGTTTACTTTCCTTTAGATAATCAATATATCATGAGAACGTGGGTGGTAGGTCTATTTTTTTTTTTTTTTTTTTTTTTTTTTTGAGAGAGAGAGAGAGCATGAGCTGGAGAGGAACAGAGTGGAAACGCAGAGAGAATCCCAAGCAGGCTCGATGCTCAGCACAGATCTCGCAACCCTAAGATCATAACCTGAGCTGAAGTCAAGAGTCAGATGCTTAGATGACTAAGCCATCCAGGCACCTCAGTTTTTGTTGTCGTTGTTGTTTTATAATATACTTTTAATTTTGGACTAGATGTAGGTTTTCAAAAAAGTTGCTAACAGTCTTGAGTTCACATACAACCCATACCGGAAAAGTCTCCCCTTAGTAACATATTACATTAGTAATGTACATTTGTCACAATTTATGAACTGTGAACTATGGGTTCACATAGTTCACATGAACTATGAATCGTTCACAATAATGAACGATTGATACATTAGAGCAGTAATGACCTTTACCTGAGCCCTGTAGTTCTGGAAGCAGCTACAGCTAAAGAACTCTCTCCTCATTTTGTGTTCTGAGAAAATGTGTACTGCAGAGAACCAACCATCTCCGCATGACTCAGATAAAACTTCAATTAAAAAGAAACACAAGGGGCACCTGAGTGGCTCAGTGAGTTAAACCCTCTGCCTTCAGCTCAGGTCATGATCTCAGGGTCCTGGGATTGAGCCCCGCATCGGGCTCTCTGCTCAGCAAGGAGCCTGTTTCCCCCTCTCTCTCTGCCTGCTTCTCTGCCTATTTGTGATCTCTCTCCTCTCTGTCAAATAAATAAATAAAATATTAAAAAAAAAACACACGAAAAACTGTTTTTGGACTTGTGGATAAACCACTTTTTACCTAGGACAAGGCCAGGCACACACACTCCAGGTTCTCATTACTTGACTCATATTTTTTATCCCCACCGATCAACTGAACAAAGTACTTGATTTGTCCAAATGTAATCAAAGCTTCTTTCCTCCCACAGGCCCTTGAATTTTGACCCATTCTCTGTCTGAGCCAGTGTGAGAATTCAGAACAACTCCTTAATGATCTTTCCTGAAAAGTAGCTGCACAGAGAGACATTCCCTGATCAACTGATCTTGATTCTTCATAGCCTTGCTTATTGCCCCTTGCGAAGAAAAATCCATTTTTGCCTTCGAGAGGCTTGCAGATTTGGTAGTTGAAGCCACCTCCCTATTGCAATAATCTTTGAATAAAGTCTCTCTTAAGTCCAGATTTGTCATGTGAAGATTACTAACGTTGAAACTTTAAAATTTAGATTTAGTTTTACTTAATGTCCTCTTTTCTGCTCCAAGATCGCACCCACAAGGATATCCCACAAGGATATCAGATCACATTTAGTCATTTTGTCTCTTTAGGTTCTCTCGGCTGTGAATTTTCTCAGCCATTCCTTGCTTTTGATGACCTTGGACATCCAATGACCTTTGATGACCTTTGATTACCTAGGACAAGGCCAGGCACACACACTCCAGTTCTGAGTACAGCTCAGGTGTTTTATAGAATGCCCATTACTGGCATTTGGCTGATATTTTTCTCATTGTTAGACTAGGGTTAGGAGTTTGGGGAGGAAGACCAGATAGGTGAAACGCCATTACCGTCACATTATATTGAGTGTCTCATTATATTGAGTTTATTATCAGCATGAACCAAGATCTGGGCACAAGGTGTGTTCATTGCTATCTGGGTGTAGTTACTTTTAGGCTCCTGTAGCTGACAGAGTGAGGAAATAATGTCTCCAACTCTAATAATCCATTACCACATGAATTCATGAATTATTCCAGCCTTCTCTTCTTATCTATACCCTCCCACTCTGAAAGAGCAAGTGTGCTTCTTACCACCTACCATTCATTTACCTAATTATTCACTTCCACTGTATATGTGTTTGGCTACCCAAAGCCAAGGAGATTTTCTCTGATGTTTTCTTAGACCTTTTATCATTGTGTAGTTTACATTTAGGTCTAAATCCATTTGGGGTTAATTGTTTTTGTAAGATTTTATTTATTTATTTGAGAGAGAGAATGAGAGAGAGAGAGAGAGAGTGTGTGGGAGGGGCAGAAGGAGAGGGAAAAGCAGACTCTGTTGAGCAGGGAGCCTGATGCAAGGCTTGATCCTAGGACCCTGGGATCAAGACCTGAGCCAAAGGCAGACTCTTAATGACTGAGCCACCCAGGCACCCCCAGGGTTAATTTTTGTATAAGACATAAGATCTGTGTTTAGGTTCTTTTTGTTTTTCTTTTTGTTTTTTCTTTGCATATGGACATGCAGTTCCTTTCAGCACCAGCACCATTGTTGAAAAGACTATCCTTTTTTCACTGAATTATTTTTGTACCTTGGTTTTTGCCTTTCCTTAAATACTTTATAATCATTTCATTGATATCTGCAAAATAGCTTGCTAAGATTTTGATTGGGATTACACTGAATCTAGAGATCAATTTGGGAAGAATTAACATCATAATGATATGGTCTTCTAGTCCATGAACATAGAATATCTATTTATTTGTATCTTTAAGTTCTTTTACCAGTTTTGTAAAAAGTCTTCCACATATGGGTCTTGTATTTTTTTTGTTGTTGTTGTATTTACAGCTTGGTATTTTTATGGAATGAGAATATTTCATAGATGCTATTACAAGTGGTCTTGCTGTTCTAACTTTTTTTTAAGATTTTATTTATTTATTAGGGAGAGAGAGCGTGCACAAGCAGGGTGGGAGGTGGGGGAGAGAGAAGATAGATGAATAATGCTCAGACTCCCTCCCCAGCAGAGAGCCCAACTCCAGGTTTGATTCCAGGACCCTGGGATCATGACCTGCACTGAAGACAGGTGCTTAACTGACTGAGCTGCCCAGGCGCCCTGCTATTTTAATTTCTAATTTTAATTTTGTTTGCCAGTATATAGGAAAGCAATGGACTTTTAACCTGCATCCTTGCTATACTTGCAGAATTTTTTTTGTTTTTTTTGTTTTGTTTTGGTGGCGTTTTGTGTTTTGTCTACATATACTTTCATGTTAACTGAGAATAAAGACATTTTTATTTTTTCCTTTCTAATCTGTATGTCTTGTATTTATTTTTATTATCTCATTGCTTCAGCTCAGAATTAAAGAACAATGCTTAACAGGAGTGTTGAGAAAGGACATTTTTTCCCTATTCTTGATTTTAGGATTAAAACATCTAGTTTCACACCCTTTTGTATGTTGTTAGGTCTAGATTTTCTGTTGCCTTTATCAAGTTGAGGAAGTCCTCCTCTGTATTAATTTTTATGGCTACTGTAACAAATTACCACCAAGCAAGGGGCGTTAGAAAGAAAAAAAAAAAAAAGCAATTTACTTTCTCACCATTCTGGAGGCTAGAAGTTCAAAACCAAAGTCAGCAAGGCTGTCCTTCCTCTGAAAGCTCGAGGAAAGAATCTGTTTTTACTCCTTTCTAGTTTCTCATGCTTGCGGCCAATCCTTGGTTTGCAGCTGCGTCACTTCAGTCTACGCCCCTGTCCTCAGGCCTTCTTCCTTCTGTACAAATTTCTCTCTAAGACAAGACAGCAGTTATTGGATTTAGCCCTACTCTAATCCAGCATGACCTCATTTTAGCTTGACTGAATATTTCTGCAAGGCTCTTATTTCAAAATAAAGTCACATCCTGAGATTCTAAGTGGATATGAATATTTACAGGATGTTCTTCATCCTCTATTTGTTTTTTGATGAGAGTTTTTATCATGGGTAGGTATTGTATTCTGTCAAATCCTTTTCCTGCATCAATGGATAGGATCATGTGATTTTTCTTCTTTAGCCTGTTGATATGGTGGATTATATTGATTTTTCAAATGTTGAACATTTGTACACCTGTGATAAATTCCTCTTACTTGTAATGTATAACTTTTTATACTTTGTTGGATTGGGTTTGGCTAATATTTTATTGAGAATTTTTATATTTCTATTCATAAAGGTTATTTGTAGTTTTTTTATATTATTTTTAATCTGGTTTTGATACTAGGATTTGATGGTTTCATCTGTTTTCTGGAAGACATGTTGGACAAATGGCATTATTCTTCCTTAAATATTTTCTAGAATTCAAGAGTGAAGCCATCTGGTACTGGTGTTTCTTGTCTTGGAAGGAAATTAAGTACTTACTAAAATTCTTTTATAATTATAGGAATATTCAGGTTATCTTTTCCCTCTATATAAGTTTTAGTAGACAGTATCAAAAAATGCTCTATGTAGTCTAAGTTATCAAATTTTGGGGCAAAGAAATGTTCACAGTGTACTTTTATTATTCCTGTTAACGTCTATAGAAATCATTAGTATTGAACCATATTGGCAGTGTGCCTACTCTCTTCAATTCTTAGTTAGCCATAATATAGACTTATTAGTTTTACTAATAAGTCTAATGAAATAGCTTTTGTTTTTGTCAATTTCTTTGTTGGTTTGCTGTTTTCACTTTCATTAATTTCTGCATTAATTTTTGTTATTTGTTTGAATATTCCAAGAGCTTTTATAGCTTCAGAACAATGTGTATTCTGTTGTTGGATGAAGTATTAAGTCTCAATTAGATCAAGTTCGTTGATAGTTTGTTTCTGTCATCTATATCTGTTGAAATTTCCAACAATAATAGTGAATTTGTTGATTTCTCTTTCACTTATGACTGTTTTGCCTTATGCATTTGACATCCGTTAGATACATAGTTTTACATTATGTCTTAGAAAATTGACTCATTTATCATTATTTATGTATTATGTAATAATATTATTTCTTTTGAACTCCACTTTGTCTGAAATCAATATAGCTACCACAGCTTCTTTTGATTAATACTAGTATAATCTATCTTCCCCCATCCTTTCACTTTTAACCTACCTGAGTTTTATATTTAAAGTGAAGTTCTTGTCAACAACATGTAACTGGACTTTGCTTTTTTATCTCCTCTGAAAAATTTTGTCTTTTACTTGATTTATTTACACCATTCATAATAAAGTCACTGTTGATAATTATTGTATAATTCCATGTAATCTCCTCTCTTAGCATATCAGGTCTAAATCCATTTGGGGTTAATTTTTTTTGTAAGATTTTATTTATTTATTTGAGAGAGAGAATGAGAGAGAGAGTGTGTGGGAGGGGCAGAGGGAGAGGGAAAAGCAGACTCTGTTGAGCAGGGAGCCTGATACAAGGCTTGATCCTAGGACCCTGGGATCCCTAGGACTTATTTTTAAAAATTTTAGTGGTTGCTCCAAAGTTTACAACATATATTTTTCAACTAATGTAAGTTCATTTTCAAATGCTTCTAATGCTTCTAATGCTACCACTCCACACATGGTGCAGATATCCTGTTACAGTGTACTCACAATTCCTAGACCCCATTCCTATGACGTTGCTGCCTTGCGTTTACTATATCCATATGATTTCAGCACCAAGTATATTGTTACTCTCATTGCTTTAAAAAACATTTATATTGTAGATCAATTAAGAATAAGAAAAATAAATTACTTAATCTTTACATTTATTGTTCCTTATTCTTATTCTCTTCCTTTCTTTATGTAGATTCATATTTGTGACCCGTATTTTTTTCCTTCTGCTTGAAGAACTTCTGTGCATATTTATTGTAGGTTATATCTACAAGTGATAAACTCCATCAATTTTAGAATTTTAGTGTATTTGTCTCTTTCAATTTTTAAATATAATTTCACTGAATATAAAATTCTAGATTGGGATGTGTGTGTGTGTGTGTGTGTGTGTGTGTGTGTGTGTGTGTGTGTGTGTGAAGTCGATTACAACTATTATTATTTTGCTTTTATGGATAAGATATTTTATTCCTCTGGCTTCCTTCATTATTTTTTCCTTTGTCTTTGTTTTTCTGCATATTAACTGATATGTCTAGACGTGGCATATTGGTATTTATTCTGCTTGGTGTTTTTTGTTATTTATTTTTGAAAGTTTTGTCCACTATTTTTGCAAATATTTTTACTTTATCCTCTTTCTTGTATTCCAATACACATATGTTATATCTTTGAAATTGCCCCACTGTTCTTGACTATTTTATTGTGTTTTTAATTATCTTTTTTTCTATTTTCATTTTAGTTCTAGAAGTTTCTATATGCATATTTTCAAGGTTACTAATTCTTTTCACTGTCATGTTGAGTTTATTAAAGAGCCCACTGGAAGCATTTCAGGAAGAGAGTTTTTGATTTCTAAAATTTGCTTTCCATTCTCTCTTATTGTTTCCATCCTTCTGCTTGTATTATTCATCCATTTTTGTATGCTCTCTACTTTTTTCATTACAGTGCTTAACATATTTATTACAGTTATTTTAAATTTCTTTTCAAAGAAATTTACACGTGTAATTCTAATTCTAGTGATTTTTTTTTTCTCTTCATACTGTTTTTTGTCTTTTTTTTTGGCATTAAATGCAATTTTTTGTTGAAGGATGGACACTTTGTTTAGGGTAATAGGAATTTAGATAAATAAGTCTTCAGTGTGAGGATTTATCTTAATTTGGCTAGAAGCTGAGCTGTATTTATTGTTTCTTATAGCTATAGCTTTCAGAGGTTTTTAATACTCCTATTTTTCCTGATGATGATTTGAGGCTTCCCTAAGTAGTCTTCTTCAGAAAGAATCTGTCTTGCATCGCTGCTATATTACATAAATTCTGATATGTATTACCTTTTGTTATATTTTAGAATTTATATAATTTTAATGTACATTTTCTCTTTACTTGGAGTAAATTATTAAGGTTTGCTTTTAATTCTGATTCAAGGGGCCTCTTTAAAAATTATTTTTACTTTTATTTAATGTTTTGAAAATACTTTGTGTCATTTATATTTTATGCATCATATTGTAGCCTTACATGGCATAATGTATTGTCATTATTTATACGTTTTCCATATTTATTAGAGGAGGTTTTTTCATTATTATTCTTAATGAGCAAATTTGGTAGATATGTTTAAAATCCAGCTTATTTTGATTATGTTATTTTGTTCTTTCATATTCATATCTGTATATGTCCACTGACCTGTACTGGTCTGAAAGTGACCTGTTTGATTATAGTAAGCACACTTAGATTATGACATAGATTCTGCTTTCTTTTTTTTTTTTTTTTTTTTTTTTTTTTTTTTTTTTTTTTTTTTTTTTTTTTTT